>CM055127.1:441498908-442113908 GCA_029206835.1 Rana muscosa | reverse complement strand
TCTGCATTAAGGGGGTGTCTATACTGCGGGGGTCTGCACCAAGTGGGATGTCATTACTGCGGGGGTCTGCACCAAGTGAGATGTCTATACTGCAGGGTTCTGTACTAAGGGGGGCTGTGTATACTGCGGGGGTCTGTACTACGGGGGGCTGTGTATCACACCGTGGGTCTGCACTAAGGGGGTGTCTATACTGCAAGGGTCTGCACTAAGGGGGTGTCTATACTGCGTGGGTCTGCACTAAGTGGATGTCTATACTGCATGGGTCTGCACTTAGGGGGTGTCTATACTGCGTGTGTCTGCACTAAGGGGGTGTCTATACTGCGGGGGTCTGCACTAAGGGGGTGTGTGTATACTGCAGGGGTCTGTACTAAGGGGGGGTGTGTATACTGCAGGGGTCTGTACTAAGGCGTGTGTGTATACTGCGGGAGTCTGTACTAAGGGGGTGTGTGTATACTGCAAGGGTCTGTACTAAGGGGGGTGTGTATACTGCGGGGGTCTGTACTAAGGGGGGTGTGTATACTGCGGGGGTCTGTACTAAGGGGGGCTGTGTATACTGCGGGGGTCTGTACTAAGGGGGCTGTGTAAACTGCGGGGGCCTGTACTAAGGGGGGCTGTGTAATACACCGTGGGTCTGCACTAAGGGGGTGTCTATACTGCGTGGGTCTGCACTAAGGGGTGTGTGTATACTGCAGGGGTCTGTACTAAGGGGGTGTGTGTATACTGCAGGGGTCTGTACTAAGGGGGGTGTGTATACTGCAGGAGTCTGTACTAAGGGGGTGTGTGTATACTGCAGGGGTCTGTAATAAGGGGTGTGTGTATACTGCAGGAGTCTGTACTAAGGGGGTGTGTGTATACTGCAGGGGTATGTACTAAGGGGGGGGTGTGTATACTGCGGGAGTCTGTACTAAGGGGGTGTGTGTATACTGCAGGGGTCTGTACTAAGGGGGGATTCTATACTGATGGGGGTCTGCACTAAGGGGGTGTCTATACTGCAGGGGTTTGCACTAAGGGGGGGGTCTGTGCTGATGGGGGGTTTGCACTAAGGGGGTGTCTATACTTATGGGGGGGTCTGCACTGCGAGGGTGTCTATACTGCAGGGGTTTGCACTAAGGGGGTGTCTATACTGATGTGGGGGTCTATACTGTTGGGGGGTCTGTACTAAAGGGGGGTGTCTTTACTTATGGGAGGTCTGTACTAAAGGGGGTGTCTTTACTGATGTGGGGGTCTGCACTAAGGAATGTGTCTATGCTGCAGGGGTCTGCACTAAGGGGGATTCTATACTGATGGGGGGTTCTGCACTAAGAGGGATTCTATACTGATGGGGGTCTGCACTAAAGGGGGGTGTCTGCACTAAGAGGGGGGATTCTACACTGATGGGGTGTCTGTACTGATGAGGGGGGTCTGTACTGAGGGAGGGGGTCAGTACTTGGGGAGGGGGGTCTCTACTGTGAGGGGGTCTATACTAGCGAAGGGGGTCTGTACTGAGGAAGGGGGGTCTGTACTGAGGGAGGGGGGTCTGTTCTTAGTGAGGGGTATCTATACTGCGGGAGGGGGGTCTGTAGTTAGTGGAGAGGGGTCTGTACTGAGGGGGGTCTGTACTGAGGGGGGACTATAGTTGGTGGAGGGGAGGTGACACCAATTTTTTCCGCACCAGGTGACACCAACCCTAGTAACGCTACTGATTGATGGTAAGTCAATCAAGTGACAGAGCTGAGCAATCAATGCCAACCTCCACCGCTGTGCCTCTTACTGATCCCATCCCCCCATTACTTCTACAACAGGGATGAGATCTGTGGTGGGGGGATGGGATCAGTAAGAGGCACAGGTGGTGGTGGGAGAGGATGGCACCACCGCTGCCACCTCCCTCAAGTACCACTGCTGGTACCTGAGGGGGGTGGTAGCGGTGATACTTGAGGGGGGTGGCAGCAGTGGTACTTAAAGGGGGGTGGTAGCGGTGGTACTTGTGGGGGGGTAGCTGTGGTGGTACTTGAGGGTGGTGGCAGTGGTGGTGCCATCCTCTCCCACCACCACCTGTTCCTCCTTACTGATCCCATCCCCCCCACCACTGATCTCATCCCTATCCCCCCATTACTTCTACAACAGGAGCCTTCATGATTTCTTGCACCGGGGCCCTGAAGTTTATAGTTATGCCTCTGTATATTAGTTTCACCTTTTAAGTTGTATTAGTGAAATAAATGAACTTTTCCACAACATTCTTATTCACCTGTAGTTTTAGTTGTATTTTAGTCATCTCAATTGTTTTAGTTTTAGTCGTATTTTAGTAGACTAAAATAGTATTAATTTAGTCAATGAAAATATTTTAGTCAATTAAATTAACACTGCTGGTAAGACGCTGAGACACTTGATGGTGTGAGACATGAAGGGATGTACTGGAAGGCCATTTTTATGGTTGCAATATTCATTTTGGACTTGATTAACATTTTATTTGTTCACTGTTACACATTTTGAGGAATAATCACTATTTCTTTGAATTTTCACTTCAGATATGCACATTTTATTTAAAAAATATGTCTGATTATTTATGGAAGTTTTTTTAATGATTTGTCACTTCTAAAGGATTGCGCACCTATTTTTTGTTTTGCTTTTGTTTTAGGTCTTGTCACTGTATTTAGACCAATTGCTTGCTGCATCCTGTCAATCCACCTGTTCACCAAGCAAAAACATTTTTTTTATGTTTAACCCCTTCCCGCCTAAGGGTAATACAAATCGAAATGCCTAAGCACAATTTAGCCATTTTGACATACCGTATATACGCGAGTATAAGCTGACCCGAATATAAGCCGAGGCACCTAATTTTACCACAAAAAACTGGAAAAAGTATTGACTCGAGTATAAGCCTAGGGTGTCGATCTGCACGCCTCACTGTGCCTCACTTTGCCTCACTGTGTCCATGTGCATGCCTCACTGTGCCCATGCCTCACTGTGCCCATGCCTCACTGTGCCCATGCCTCACTTTGCCCATGCCTCACTGTGCCCATGACTAGACTGACGTTTAACATGAGAGTCTATGGAAGGGGTGCCCAGCTTTGAAAAAATCGGTGCTCCCCAGCCGTAGGTCCCCTAGACAAAAAACGTTGCACACTTATAGAGGAGAAATGGGGATACATGTGTGCCAAGCTTCGGGTTCAGGGGACTTACGACCGTCCAGTACTGGGTCCCCAAAGTTACCAGAGAAATTACCATTTAACATGGGAGTCCATGGAAGGGGTGCCCGGCTTTGAAAAATCGGTGCTCCCCGGTCGTAGGTCCCTCGGACAACAAACTTTGCACACTCGTAGTGGGGCTACATGTGTGCCAAGTTTGGGGTCCAGGGGACCTACGGCCGGCCGGTACCGGGTCCCCAAAGTCCGGGAGATCAGGCGCAAAAAGGTGACTCGAGTATAAGCCGAGGGGGGCATTTTCACAAAAAAATGTGCTGAAAAACTCGGCTTATACTCGAGTATATATGGTATGTTAAATAAAATTGTACATATCATCACAACTACTTTATGCATCCAGGTGAATTATATCTTGTTTTTTACAAGAAAAATAAGGCTTTCATTTGGTGGCAAATGGTAATGGATATCTCCTGAGTTTTTTTTCTATCATTGGAAAACTGGGCCAAAATAGTAAAAAAATATATATATACCGGTATATATTTTTTTAAATGTAGCTGTATATTTCTTGCTACTTCCATAACCTACCACCAAAGAACAGCACAAAATACATTTTCCTGCTCTGGATGATCGCAGCAATACCACATATGTGTATGTTAGTTGTTGTTTGTACCTGTACTACAGCCCAAAATCAATAATGCAAATATTGCTTTTTGATTTTTTTTTATCCTACCTAAACACTCTGACACTAACTGACACTGATACTAATTTAAAAAACGCTTTAAAAAAAAATCCTTCCCAAAATATACTGACTCTGACCTTTGACCCTTACATGACCTGAACACGAACCCTGGCACTGACCTAGATCAAACCTTGATCTAGCTATATTTAATACATTTTTGTATTTTTTTTATTTTATTTACACACACAATACAATGTATACAATGTATCTCTCCCCTCCATTCACAGAGATAGCCATTTAGAGGCTATCACAGCGATCAGATGACCCAAAAACGGGAGATCCAGGTCCTGATTGTCAGTATGGGACTCGGGGCTGCCGCTGAGACTCTGGTCTCTGTGATGAGAGTGCGCTGTCCGGCGCGGTTGCAGCTCAAAGACATGTGTATCTACAGATATATGTAGCCCAACGGAAAAAAAGCCCAGCCAGTGAGGCCGCATATACATATGTGTTAGATCAACGTGAAGGGGTTAATTGATGGCAGGCTGCAGAATTTGGCACTCAATTTTCTATAATTTATTATTTTGATTTTTAACTTGAGCAATGTCAATAGAATATGGGGCTTTGATGTCTACAGTAAATCATGGGGAATAAACAATTTTTCCCTGGTGATCTGGCATTTCTAAGAATGCGCAATGCCACTTTTTTTTCTTATGTTTAACATTGTATTTCATGCATATGTCTTATGTCTTATGTCATTTGTTTTACAGTGTGATATGCGGGAGCCCAATCGTTTACGGGTGGCACCAGTTCCGCTCTACAACTCTTTTCATGATGTCTTCAAGTTTGTTCAAATTTTGGGAGAATCTTTGGATGCTGGTCAGAAAAAATCGGAAATTCAGGAAACAGACAAAGAAACTTTACATTGAAGTTACATAGATTCTCGTCCAGTCTCTATAAATGTCTAGGTCATCGTTGTACTTGTTATAATGTATCCAAAGCCAACATATTTTTCTGTTTTGGATAGAATTGGGAATAAACGAAATCCGTGTCTGTTCATTTTGTGCTATCTCTGTCTCATTGGTGAGGTCTCAGAGACACAACAGGAAATTAGAGGAAATCTCTCAAAAGTGAAGGGAAAAAGTGTCCCCAGTAAGAGATTTCCGTTATTTTCCTGCAACAAATGTAAAATTTGGAAATTTACATCACTTGTGTCCAGAGGCAATGATCACTGGGACAAAGAGTGGGTGAATCTATCAAGCAGAGGCACAGGCACAGGCACACTTCACAGCAGTGGTATTATTATTATCTGGTTTATCACCTGTTATATTTGTACAATAGTCTATTCTGACTTGTCCTGCCCCTTTATGGTTAAAGAACAGATAAAATTAACTTCATAATATCCAAGCTTTGAATAAAACAATGTTTTTTCAGAAAAAAAAAGAATAAAATGTTTCCCCATACAGTTTCTTATTTTGCAAATTTTTTTGTCATTTATAGAGAATAGACATGCGCACTGCCGAAATTTTTTTTTTTTCGTTTTCGTTTTTTTGCTTTTTTCGGAGATTCGGGAAATTCTAAAGAAAATTTTTTTTGTTTTCGTTCTTTTTCGTTTTTTTGCTTTTTTCGGAAATTCAGGAAATTCGGGAAATTCGAAAAATGTGTTTTTTTCGTTTTCGTTTTGTCAGGGTCACCTGTGGCCAGGTGACAGATGCACACCGTAGGGGGACAGGAGTGCACCGCGAGGTAGTGAACCCTATGGCTGGCTTCTGCGGATAGGAAACTGGGTGGTTGTGGAAAGCGGGACCAGAGGAGCACAACCGGGATCCCAACGGAAGCGAGAGCCAAGATTCCCCAGGGCGCGGAGTCTAAGACCCAGCTGGTCTTCTCCAGGGCCTCTAGTGGTGAGGATGTTACGCTGCAGGCTGGGACCAGGTCGCGGCCCCTGGAGTTTCCTAGCTCACGCCCCGTAGGATAAGGGGAAAAGAGGGGAAGCAGCAGCACACGATAGAGAGAACCGAATAACAAGCTGAAGGTCAGGGGCCACAAGCAGACAAGGATAACGAAGAACGAGCCGAAGGTCAAGGGTCACGAGCAGACAGGGATAGTCGGGGACAAGCCAATAACGTAACAGAGAGACAGACGTAGCACACGGCAGGCAGGAACCCAAACACACAATGCCTAACAAACACGTTGATCAGCAAAGCAGGCTTGCAGTGCACAGGTTAATATAGTGTTCTGTGATAGGGCCTGGGGTGGAGTCTGGCTGGGAGGAGATTATAAAGGAAGCCAGGTGAAAGGGCTCAGGCCTCTAAGATGAACACATGGGGAGGAAGGTAAGCTGACAAACACTACTGCATATCCATGACAGTACCCTCCCTCTTATGGCCCCTCCCCCGCCTGGACCCAGGCTTAAAGGGAAATCTCTGATGAAACCTTCTCAACAGATGAGGTGCAGCGACATCAGATGCAGCGATCCAAGACGCCTCCTCAGGACCAAAACCTCTCCAATGCACAAGGTACTGAAGAATGCCTCTGCAGAGCCGAGAATCCAGAACTTGTCTAACCTCGTACTTAAGATTATCCTCAGAGACCGAAAACGAGGTAGGGAGATGACAAGAAGATCTATTGAGGACCAAAGGCTCTCTAGGAATAAGCAAGGGCATGAGAGGATCAACAGGAATCTGAGGAGGGTCCCCTAGACCCTTAAAGGGGAACTGGTCATCTTGCACAGGACCATCAGACTGGGCAGATGTCAGTGGAACCCTGAAGTCAGGTTGGTTAGAAGGTGACATGTCGCCGGAGTCAAGCTGAATAGCTGAAGGACAAGCAGAATGTCCCGAACAAGAAAAAGTAGGAGGCTCACTGGGCATGGGCTGGACTGGCATAACTAGTACAGAGGCAGAGTGAATAGCTGAGTCAGGTGTAGCGACTACCTGAATCGCATCGCAAGACGTAGCGACTGCAGGACTTGTAGACAAGCTAGCCTGGCTGTGCGTCCAAGGGTGGTTAGGGACAGAGAAATGTAAATGGTTATGCAACCTGGAATGAATGACCGGCTCAGATTCACAGGGGGCAACCTTGGGTAGGCAGGACGAGGAACAGGAGGGACCCCAAGCCAGAATCTGTCCAGTAGTCCAGTCCACATGAGGAGAATGGAGCTGTAACCATGGGAGACCCAAAATTATAGGCGTTGAGGCCTTGGGTAAGATAAGGAAGGATATCCACTCCTGGTGGAGTGTCCCTACCGACATCTTAACAGGGAGGGTCTGGAAGCGGATAGGTCCCCCTGGGAGAACAGTACCATCAATCGCCAAGACCACCAATGGCGTGGTGAGGGGCAAAAGAGTAAGTCTCATGGACGATGTGATTTCCCAGTCCATTAAATTACCAGCGGCTCCGGAATCCAGATATGCTGAGACCGAATGAGAAGAAGCACCAACATGAAGGATTACAGAAAGCAGAAGACGAGAAGGGGAAGGTGATATTTCTGGGTCCAATACTCCACTTTCCAGATGAAGTGGACCCGAACGTTTTTCTGGACAAAGAGAGCAAGTGTCACGAAAATGACCTTTGCCCCCACAGTAAAGACACAGACCAAGAGTTCTGCGCCTAGCACGTTCCTCGGGGGATAGCCTGGTCCGACCCAGCTGCATGGGTTCCTCAGCTGGTAGGAGATGCTCTACGGGTCGAAGAGAGGGGAGCTCAGGCTGACTAAGAACCAAGGAGTGCTGGCGTTGCTTTTCTAAGGTCCTCTCCTGAAAGCGAATATCGATCTGGTTACACAAGGAGATAACGCCGGCCAGATCAGTGGGGATGGTTCTTCCTGCTAATTCATCCTTCACTCTATCAGACAGGCCATGCAAAAAGGTTGCGACTAAGGCCTCATTGTTCCAGCTCAACTCAGCCGACAGTATGCGGAAATGAAGGGCATACTGTCCCACAGAAGCAGACTCTTGGCGGAGACGTAAAAGGGCGCTGGCCGCTGAAGAGACACGAGCCGGTTCTTCGAAGATATTCCGAAAAAGTTTCAAGAAGCCAGACAGGCTAGAAACCACTGGATCATTCAGTTCCCACAGAGGGGCTGCCCAGGCTAAAGCTTCACCAGAGAGGAGGGAAATGATATAGGCTACCTTAGCCCGATCAGACAGGAAGTTTTGGGGCTGGAGCTCAAAATGAATCGTGCATTGGCTAAGGAACCCCCTGCAGGCCTTGGAGTCCCCAGAGAAACGGGACGGAGCTGGCAGTTGTAGTGAGTGTGTGGCTGCGACTGGTGCAATAGGTGCAGCCGCTGATTGTATTTGAGGTTGCGGATTCAGGGTTCCCAAGGAGGCCTGAAGCTGCTCGAAGCGAGAAGCCAGATCCTGGAGGAATCGCATCACCTGAGTCTGATTCGATTCCTGGGTTTCAAGTCTGCAAACTATGCCCTGCAATGGATCATCCGCGGGTAGCGGGATGTCAGCCGGGTTCATGGCTGATCAAACTGTCAGGATCACCTGTGGCCAGGTGACAGATGCACACCGTAGGGGGACAGGAGTGCACCGCGAGGTAGTGAACCCTATGGCTGGCTTCTGCGGATAGGAAACTGGGTGGTTGTGGAAAGCGGGACCAGAGGAGCACAACCGGGATCCCAACGGAAGCGAGAGCCAAGATTCCCCAGGGCGCGGAGTCTAAGACCCAGCTGGTCTTCTCCAGGGCCTCTAGTGGTGAGGATGTTACGCTGCAGGCTGGGACCAGGTCGCGGCCCCTGGAGTTTCCTAGCTCACGCCCCGTAGGATAAGGGGAAAAGAGGGGAAGCAGCAGCACACGATAGAGAGAACCGAATAACAAGCTGAAGGTCAGGGGCCACAAGCAGACAAGGATAACGAAGAACGAGCCGGAGGTCAAGGGTCACGAGCAGACAGGGATAGTCGGGGACAAGCCAATAACGTAACAGAGAGACAGACGTAGCACACGGCAGGCAGGAACCCAAACACACAATGCCTAACAAACACGTTGATCAGCAAAGCAGGCTTGCAGTGCACAGGTTAATATAGTGTTCTGTGATAGGGCCTGGGGTGGAGTCTGGCTGGGAGGAGATTATAAAGGAAGCCAGGTGAAAGGGCTCAGGCCTCTAAGATGAACACATGGGGAGGAAGGTAAGCTGACAAACACTACTGCATATCCATGACACGTTTTTTTGCTTTTTTCGGAGATTCGGGAAATTCTAAAAAAAAAAATTTTTGTTTTCGTTCTTTTTCGTTTTTTTGCTTTTTTCGGAAATTCAGGAAATTCGGGAAATTCGAAAAATGTGTTTTTTTCTTTTTTTTTTTTTGCTTTTTTCGGAAATTCGGGAAATTCGGAATTTCGAATTCCGAATTTTCTAATTTCCGAATTTCCCAAAAATCGAATAAAACGAAAACAACAAATTTTTCAAATTTCCGAAAAAAGCAAAAAAACGAATTTCCAATTTCGGAAATTCTAAAAATTTGGAAATTCAACTTTCCAAATTTCTCATTTTCGAATCTCGAATTTTCGAATCTCGAATTTCCGAAATGCGAATTTCCGAAATTCGAATTTCCGAAATATGAATTTCCGAAATACGAATTTCCGAAAAACGAAAATTCGAAATACGAAAATTCGGAAATTGAAAAATTCGGAATTTCAGAATTAACAAATTTCTCTAAATTCGGGAAAAACTAATTAGAAACTAAACCAATTGCACATGTCTAATAGAGAATGTATCAACTTTATTCAGCATATTCAATAAGCCAAAAAGCTATCTCTAAAGTGCAGTAAGTTACTGTATATCAACCAATGAGTTCAACATTCACCAATCTGATTTCATTTTGTAGAAACATGATTAGTTGCTGTGCTTTACTGCTCATTACATATCACCTTTTAAAAAAAATGATTTACAAACGTTCATTTTTGAAAAAGACCTCATGTTTGTTCTTTGGTACAAAACCTTTTCATGAATCTCATACGCTGTAAAAAAAAAACACAGTCCATGGAACGAACCAGTGACTGGGAAGATGTATTTAAAGCAAGTACAAGTACAGCGGGTAGCACAGAGTACCTTGATGTGTTATGCAACTTCAAATAACTTGACCATTAGCCTTAACAGTGCTTAGCCATAAGTGTCCTCTGGGGCAGGAGAACAACATTTATTGTCCCTACTACTTACCAGTAGATATACTAACTTGATATACATAAATGCATGGCCATTTGGGGAAATATTTATGCCACATCGGCAAAGTTTTTTCCATACATTTTACAATTTTCTTGTTCAATTTCCCTTTAGATTTACTAAAACCATATAAGTGAGTTCAAACCTAAACACTTTCAATTTGTATGCAGTCAGGTAGGCCTTTGCACTACATAGTTGAAGGTAAATCTAAAGGATATTGAATAAGAAAATTGTATAATGTATGGCCAGCTTAGCTTAACCACTTCAGCCCTGGAAGAATTTACCCCCTTCCTGACCAGAGCACTTTTTGCGATGCAGCACTGCGTCGCTTTAACTGACAATTGCGCGGTCGTGCGACGTTGAACCTAACCAAAATTGACGTCCTTTTTCCCCCACAAATAGAGCTTTCTTTTGGTGGTATTTGATCACCTCTGCGGTTTTTATTTTTTGTGCTATAAACAAAAGAAGAGCGACATATTTGAAAAAAATGCAATATTTTTTACTTTTTGATTTAATAAATATCACAATTTTTTTTTTTTAAAACAATTTTTTTTCTAAGTTTAGACCGATACGTATTCTACATATTTTTGGTAATTTTTTTTTTGCAATAAGCGTATATTGATTGGTTTGCGCAAAAGTTATAGCGTCTACATAATAGGGGATAGATTTATGGCATTTTTATTTTTTTTATTTTTTTTACTAGTAATAGCGGCGATCTGCGATTTTTATTGTGACCGTGACATTGCGGCAGACACATCGGACACTATTGGCGCGTTTTTGGGACCATTCACATTTATACAGCGATTAGTGCTATAAAACTGCACTAATTACTGTGTAAATGTGACTGGCAGGGAAAGGGTTAACACTAGGGGGCGATCAAGGGGTTAATATGTTCCCTATTGAGTGATTGTAACTGTAGGGGGAGGGGACTCAAGGGGAGGAGACCGATCTGTGTTCCTCTGTACTGGGAACACACATCGGTCTCCTCACCTCTGACAGGAGGTGGATCTGTGTGTTTACACACACAGATCCACACTTCTGCCGTGATCGTGGGCAATCGCGGGTGCCCAGCGGACATCGCGACCGCCGGGCACACTCACCGGGTCACGAGCGTTGCCGCGGGTGCGCGCGCGCACCGCCGGCGGCGCGCGCGCCCCATAGACGGCCGGGAAAAAAGGACGTCATATGACGTCCGCCCGAAGGGAGGGAGGGTTCCTGCCGGCGTCATATGTCTATGACCCAGTAGGAAGTGGTTAAGTTAGTCTTTCTCAACCTGTTTATCCCGAAGGCACCTTTTAAATAATTTTGAGGTCTTTGGGAACCCCTGCTAAAAATTTCACGGTAAAATAGAATGGTCAGTAAGCTGTTAAAAGTTTCAAATATAATAAAGAATTTTGGCATACCTAGGTTTACCATCCAGAGCTGAACACTCCCTTGCTCTACACAAAAAAATAAAATGAATAATAATGTCTAGAAAAGAAAAAACATATTGTAAAAACTGTTCTCTTAATCTAATTGTCAGTGCAAGTGTCCCCTTACATTGTATGAGAAGCTCCAAAGGATAAAGGGGGCCTCTTGCACAATTCCCGTCCAAGCACCCCTGAAAGTTGAGACAGGGACTGCGGGAGCAAAGTAAGCTGGAACTAAAGACTTGCATGCAAATGCAATAACACGATTCAGGTGGGGTCAATGTGATATATAAGCTTCTTTAAAAATGATCAAGTGCTTATACCAGACGTGGTGATTGCAGAACCTCAAAAAATTGCTGACCTCCTAGGATTTTCTTGCATTTCATTCTCTAGAATTTACAGAGGAAAATTTTAAAATAACACATCCAGTGAGTTACAAATCTGTGTGTGAGGAGAACAATCAGAGGAGAATGGTCATATATGTTGAAATTCAAATAATGACTAACAGTCATAGGCTTGTGCCAAGTATGCCTGGGCACACCCTAATCACCTTGTGCACTGCCAATTCCCCCTGCTGCCCGGGCCCAGAGGCGTATCCCACCCCAACTCCCCACAGGGCTGTCTGCTTCCCTCCTCTCCCGCCAATGTGGTGCCCATATTTAAAAAGGGATCAAAGTCTTTACCAAGTAACTATAGACCTGTATGTTTAACTTCTATAGTTAGGACGATACTGCAGAGTTTAATAAAAGACCACATAGATAAGTTCTTGCTGGAAAAAATAGTTTAAGCAACAGACAGCATGGATTCATGAAAGACAGAAGTTGTCAAACAAACCTGATTTCTTTTTATGAAGAAGTACGGAAAACTTGGACAGAGGCGTGGCAGTGGATGTGGTATACCTGGATTTTGCAAAAGCGTTTGACACAGTTCCCCAAACACGGCTCATGTGTAAGGTAAAGTCTACAGGGTTGAAAAGATCAATTTTTTAAATGGATAGAAAACTGGCTAAAGGACAGAATTCAGAGAGTAGTGGTTAATGATTCTTACTCTGAATGGTCTAAGGTTATCAGTGGTGTACCCCAAGGTTCAGTGCTGGGAACCTTACTTTTTAGTATCTTTATAAATGATATTGGGTCTGGGATTAAAAGTAACATTTCTGTCTTTGCAGATGACACCAAGCTATGCAGTGGAATAACATCCTTATAGGATGCTTGCAACTTACAAGCCAACCTCAATGCACTGTCTAATTGAGCAACTATGTGGCAGATGAGGTTTAATGTTGATAAATGTAAAACTTTGGGGATAAGAATATGCCTGTATCATACATAGTAGGGGGAGTACAACTGGGGGAATCAATTGTGGAGAAGGATCTGGTGGTTTTGGTTGATCATAAGCTTAATAATAGCATGCAATGCCAAGCTGTGGTTTCCAAAGCGAGCAAAGTCCTTTTTTGTATTAAGAGAGATATCATTTTGCCCCTGTACCAATCATTAGTAAGACCTCATTTGGAATATGCAGTTCAGTTTTGGGACCCAGTTCTTAAAAAGGATATCAGGGAACTGGAGAAAGTACAGAGAAGGGCAACCAACCTGATAAGAGGCATGGAGGAGCTCAGCTATGAGGAAATATTAGAGGAACTGAATGTATTCACTCTTGAGAAGAGGAGATTAAGGGGGGATATGATCAACATGTACAACTGAGTGAGACCTTTCTGATGTATTATCATTGTTTTTAAAACTTTTTAATAAATGTTGTATATTAGCTTGGGTGGAGAGGTTCATTTTTATCCTTCGGATACTGCACTATTGGAGGTACTTTCTGTTTTTTCCATGAATTTTTGAAACTACCGGCAGCTAATGTGGATTACACTGGATTCAAGTCTTAAGTAGCACAGTGGAAAGGAACTCTTACCAGATATAGATCATTACTTGTCTCTTGAGAGACCAATAGAGATTACCAAGGACCAGTGAGGATTTCCTGGAGGGAGAGTTGCACAGAGTGCAAGGCGTGTTTGACCCCTAGCAGGGTCTTGTAAGGAGGTGAGCGATCATTGCATGTGGTGGCGGGGGCACTATGAATATGGAGGCTGTTTAACCACTTCAATACAGGGCTTTTTATACCACTTCCATACCGGGCCTATTCTGGCACTTCTCTCCTACATGTATAAATCATCATTCTTTTGCTAGAAAATTACTCAGAACCCCCAAACATTATATATGTTTTTTTAGAAGACACCCTAGGGAATAAAATGCAGGTCATTGCAACTTTTTATCTTGCACGGTATTTGCGCAATAATTTTTCAAACGCCTTTTTTTGGGAACAAAAATGGTTTCATGAATGAAAAAATAACAAAACAGTAAAGTTAGCCCAATTTTTTTGTAAAAAATGAAAGATTATGTTACGCCAAGTAAATAGATACCTAACATGTCATGCTTTAAAATTGCGCACACTCATGGAATGGTGCCAAACTTCGGTACTTAAAAATCTCCATAGGCGACGCTTTGAAATTTTTTACAGGTTACCAGGTTAGAGTTACAGAGGAGGTCTAGTGCTAGAATTGTTGCACGCACTCTAACGCACGCAGCGATACCTCACATATGTGGTTTGAACGGGACTTACGTGTGAGTTCGCTTCTGAGCGCGAGCTATTGGGGACAGGGGCGTTTTAATTTTTTTTATTATTAATAATTTTTTTATTTTACTTAATTTTTTTTTATTTTTACACTTTTTTTTACATTTTTTTTATTTATTTTTTTATCACTTTTATTCCTATTACAAGGAATGTAAACATCCCTTGTAATAGGAATGGTGTGTGACAGGTCCTCTTTATGGAGAGATGCGGGGTCAATAAGACCCCACATCTCTCCTCCAGGCTGGAAAGCATGAGATCGGGAAAAATAAATCACCGATCTCATGCTTTCAGCCACAATCGCGGCTTTGTTTACCTTTGGGAACCCGGGCGTGACGTCATCACATCGCGCCCGGGCCTCCGACGGTCATAGAGATGACTGGTTACCATCTGGTCACCAGTCATCTCTATGCTCGTCATGTGACCACTAGTGATGAGCCGAACACCCCCGGGTTCGGTTCGCACCAGAACCCGCGAACGGACCGAAAGTTCGTACGAACATTAGAACCCTATTAAATACAATGGATGCGAACGTTCGAATTCTAAAGTGCTAATTATAACAACTATTATGCATGTTATTGTCCTAAAAAGGGTTTGGGAACCCGGGTTCTGCACCAGGGGACATGTATCAATGCAAAAAGAAGTTTTAAAAACGGTCGTTTTTCGGGAGCAGTCATTTTAATGATGCATAAAGTGAAAAAAAAAAAGTCAAATATTCCTTTAAATATCGTACCTGGGGGGTGTCTAAAGTATGCCTGTGAAGTGCCACGTGTTTCCCGTGTTTAGAACTGTCCCTGCACAAAATGACACTTCTAAAGGAAAAAAAAGCCATTTAAAACTGCTTGCGGCTTTAATGTAATGTCTGGTCCCGGTAATATGGATGAAAATCTTTAAGAAAAATGGCATAGCTACCCCATGAACCCCCCCCCCCCCCCCTACCCCAGCCCATTACCAGCCCCTTTGGGTCTTGTATGGATATTAAGGGGAACCCCGCACATAAAATAAAAAAGGCCCTATATACTCTGAACAGCCGTATACAGGCGGTGCATACAAGACAGGGACTGTAGGTTTGTTCTTATGTAGAATCTGTTTGTAATTTTGAACAGGTACATTGTTGAAGTGTAGCTCCAGCCCAAAAATCTATTTTTAAACTTTTTGGAAAACATAGGTAAAGGTTATCACCCCTGTAACATTTGTTTTGCTGTCTGTGCCCCTGTTCAGAACATTTCACCTCACTTTCCGTCCCAATGACAACTGTTTTTGAAATGTGGTGTTTTTCTTGAAACAAGGATTGCTGATAAAGCATCAGTACAGAGGAGACACCTTTCTCCCATATTAATTCTTACAGGAGAGAATTTTCCTTCCTAGTGGTAGATTTCCTCTCACTTCCTGTTGTCTTCTTGCGTTTGCAAGTAGGAGTCGTTTGTAAGTTGGATGTTTGAAAGTAGGGACCTGCCGTATATACTCTGCAGAAATAGGCCCCTTAGTTGTTGGTGTTGGCACAACACTGTAAGCACTCACAGTTACTCTTGGTTGGTGCTGGAACGCCCTGCTGTCAACTATTATATCAGGAATTTTAATTACATATAATTGTTGAACAGTGGTAGTAAAAATTGGGCCTTTGATGGTGGTGCTGGTGCCACAACACTGTAAGCCCTGACAGTTACTCTTGGTGGGTGCAGCAATGGGCCCTGCTGTGAATTATTACATCAAGAATTGTAATTGCATGCCCCTGTTGAACAGGGGCTGAAAAATTGGGCCTTTCGTGGTGGTGGTGGTGGTGGTGGTGTTGCCACAACACTGTAAGCCCTCAGAGTTACTCTTGGTGGGTGCAGGAATGGGCCCTGCTGTGAATTATTAGATCAAGAATTGTAATTACATGCCCCTTTTGAACAGGGGCTGAAAAATTGGGCCTTTCGTGGTGGTGGTGGTGGCGTTGCCACAACACTGTAAGCCCTCAGAGTTACTCTTGGTGGGTGCAGCAATGGGCCCTGCTGTGAATTATTAGATCAAGAATTGTAATTGCATGCCCCTGTTGAACAGGGGCTGAAAAATTGGGCCTTAGGAACTGGTGGCACAACACTACAACCCCTCACAGATACGTTACTTGGAGCACAGCAATGAGCCCTGTTGCAAAGTATTGCTTCAAAAATTGTAATGACACGCCCCTGTTAAACAGGGGCTGAAAAATTGGGCCTTAGGCACTGGTGCCACAACACTCCAACCCCTCACAGATACTGTACTTGGAGCACAGCAATGAGCCCTATGGCAAATTATTGCTAAAAAAATTGTAATTACACGCCCCTGTAAAACAGGGGCTGAAAAATTGGGCCTTAGCCACTGGTGGCGGCACCCATAAACAAAAATGATCTTCCAAGCTATCATCATCAATCGTATCATTGAGGACTCGGAGGAGGAGGATAGCCAGTCAACATAACAGCACAGGCACTCAGCATCAGCATCAGTCTTGAAGGGATGTGACATGTTAAAATCAATTAGTCTGTTATATCAGCATCAGGTGTGTGGTAGCTGGTGGTGATCCAAGACTGGTTCATCTTGATGAAAGTCAGTCGATCAACCGAGTCGGTGGACAGGCGCACCCTGTGATCCGTGACAAATCCTCCAGCAGCACTGAATGTGCGTTCCGAAAGAACGCTGGATGCAGGACAGGCCAGTAGCTCAATTGCATACTGTGCAAGCTCTGGCCAGTGATCCATCCTCAAGACCCAGTAAGCCAGAGGATTTTCGGTGGGGAAGGTGTCCAAGTCTGACCTTGCCCCTAGATATTCCTGCACCATGTTTATCAGACGCTGGCGATGGTTGCTGGAACCGATCATACTTTGGGGCTGCGGACTAAAGAATTGTCTGAACGCATCGGTCAGACGGCCACCTTCCCCACCGCTCCTTCTTTGACTGGCCGAAGCCTCAGCAACTCGTTGTCCAGGACCAGGAGTTTGTAACCTCCCAGTCTCTGGGAACGCGTTGCACAGACCTTTCTGCAAGGCCTCCCGGAGTTGTCTCATCCTCTGCTCCCTCTGCGAAGGTAACATAAGGTCCGCAACCTTACCCTTGTACCGTGGATCAAGGAGAGTGGCCAGCCAGTAATGGTCCCTCTCCTTGATCCGAAGAATACGAGGATCCTTCCGCAGACTTTGCAGGATCAGGGAGGCCATGCAGCGTAGGTTTGCTGAGGCATTCGCTCCGGAGTCCTCTGGGTCACTAAGGACGACATGATCCGCAGCCACCTCCTCCCAGCCACGTACAAGTCCACTGGTTTCTTGGGACTGTAAATCATCCCTAAAAGACTGCTGCTGATGATGCTGAGTGCCAGCCTCCACCTCCATGCTGACACAATCCTCCTCCTCCTCCTCCTCCTCCTCCTCTTCCTCTTCCTGTGCGATGGGTGGGACAGAAGGAACACTGTCTGGGTAAAGGGGGCCTTGAGAGGCAAGGAAGTCCTCCTCTTCCTGCCTCTGTTCTGCCTCAAGTGCCCTGTCCATTATTCCACGCAGCGTGTGCTCCAACAGGTGGACAAGAGGTACAGTGTCACTGATGCATGCACTGTCACTGCTCACCATCCTCGTGGCCTCCTCAAATGGTGCCAGGACAGTGCATGCATCCCTGATCATGCCCCACTGGCGTGGAGAAAAAAAACCAAGCTCCCCTGACCCTGTCCTGGTGCCGTAGTCGCACAGGTACTCATTGATGGCCCTCTGCTGCGTGTGCAGCCGCTGCAGCATGGCCAACGTTGAGTTCCACCTGGTGGGCATGTCACATATAAGGCGGTTCTTGGGCAGGTTCAACTCCTTTTGCAGCTCAGCCAGGCGAGCACTGGCATTATAAGATCTGCGGAAATGCACACAGACTTTCCTGGCCTGCCTCAGGACATCCTGTAAGCCCGGGTACCTGCCCAAGAAGCGCTGCACCACCAGGTTAAGGACGTGAGCCACACAGGGCACATGGGTCAGTTGTCCCTGTCGGAGGGCGGAGAGGAGGTTGGTGCCATTGTCGCAAACCACCATTCCTGGCTTAAGCTGGCGTGGCGTCAACCACCTCTCGGCCTGGCCCTGCAGAGCAGACAGGACCTCTGCCCCAGTGTGGCTTCTGTCCCCCAAACACACCAGCGCAAGCACGGCATGGCATCTTTTTGCCTGCGTACTTGCGTAGCCCCGTGAACGGCTACGGAGCACCGCTGGTTCATAGGACAAACCACAGGAAGAGGCCATGGAGGAAGAAGAAGAGGAGGGGGTGGAGGAGAGAGGTGTGTCACAACCAGTAGTAGCATTTTGGAGGCGTGGCGGTGGAACAACCTCCAACACTACTGCACCTTGTCCTGCATCCTTCCCAGCTGCCAAAAGAGTGACCCAATGGGCCGTGAAAGAAAGGTAACGTCCCTGTCCATGCCTGCTGGACCATGAGTCAGCGGTAATATGCACCTTACCGCTGACCGCCCTGTCCAGCGAGGCCAAGACATTGCCTTCCACATGCCGGTAGAGAGCCGGAATAGCCTTCCGTGAGAAAAAGTGGCGTTTGGGAACCTGCCACTGAGGAACCGCACATTGCACAAACTCACGGAAGGGGGCCGAGTCTACCAACTGAAAAGGCAGCAGTTGAAGCGCTAGCAATTTAGCCAAGCTAGCATTCAACCGCTGGGCATGTGGATGGCTGGGAGTGAACTTCTTTCGACGGTCCAGCAGCTGGGGCAGGGAAATTTGCCTGCTAGAATCGGACGTCGGTGTACTGCTAGCAGAGTGGCCGCAAGTACTTGGCTGTGACACACCTAATTCTACACCTTCATTCCTCTCAGTGCATGTTTCAGAGAGGACTGAAGTTATAGTGGGGTTGGAGATCCCAGCTGATGCGGTGCAAGGAGAGGTCCGCTTTGTTCTTTGGTGTGGGTCTTTGAGGTAGGCTTGCCAACGAGCTGCATGGCAGGTCAACATATGTCTGGTCAGGCATGTGGTACCCAAGCGGCTGATGTTTTGGCCACGCGATATACGCTTGAGACATATGTTGCAAACAGCAGCTGTGCGATCTGATGCACTAGCCTCAAAAAAGGCCCACACCAAGGAACTTTTTGAATGACGGGCAGAGGCAGCGCCCTGCACAGGCGGAGCTCTGCGGTGTGATTCCGTCGGTGTACTGCCCTTACGCTGGCCACCAAAGGGCATCCTGCCTCGTTGGAGATGTGCCTCCTCCTCATCCTCCTCCTCCTCCTCTCTCCTATTAGGCACCCACGTGGAGTCAGTGACCTCATCATCCCCTCCCTCCTCATCACTGGAGCCAATCTGGCAGTATGCTGCAGCTGCTGGAACATGACTGCCAGATTGGTGTCCTTCTTGAGCATCCCCTCTGTCTGCTCTCACGCTACTGCCTTCCTGTAGCTGGGCTTCATCATCAGACCCTTCGAAACGCTGGGCATCCTCCTGGAGCATGTACCCAACACTGTGCTCAAACAGTTCGGGGGACTCCTCAGGAGGAGGACATGGTGGGTCTAGGGAAGGAGTGACTGATGATGAGTCTGACATTGATACCAGGGAAGAGGACGCTTTGGCAGCTGCTTTGCCAGTACCCTGAGCCTGGGTGAGAGAGGATGAGGAGGAGGAGGAGGGCTTGGTCATCCACTCTACCAAGTCTTCGGCATGATGTGGCTCAACATGTCCAGCTGCCGAAAAGAAGGACAAGCGTGTCCCATGGCCATGTGCTGATGACAATGCACCGCGTCCACGACCAGCACTGTTGCCCCCAGACACAGAGCCTGCTTGCCCTCTTTTATTGCCTCCTGACTGTCTGCCTCTCCTTGTTTGCCTTCCAGACATTCTAATAGATGGCCTGCAGGGAGATGGGAAAAAAGCAATAAGGGCTACCTTCAGGTGTCCTTCTCTGTCCCTTTACTTAAGGATTTCTAAATATGGTTGAGGATTATTGCTTTTGCACAGAATAGCACAACGACAATTTCCCTGACTGTCCAAAAAACAAGGATTTCAAAGATGGTTGATGAGGAATGCTTTGGCACACTATAGCACAAGGAGAATTCCCCTCACTTTCCTTCTTTGTCCCTAGAAACAAGGACTGGCACAGTGAAAGAAACTGACACTCTCCCTACCTACAGTTTTCTGTCCCTAGAAAAAATGTTTTTTTAAAGCACACTATAGCACAAGGAGAATTCCCCTCACTTTCCTTCTTTGTCCCTAGAAACAAGGACTGGCACAGTGAAAGAAACTGACACTCTCCCTACCTACAGTTTTCTGTCCCTAGAAAAAATGTTTTTTTAAAGCACACTATAGCACAAGGAGAATTCCCCTCACTTTCCTTCTTTGTCCCTAGAAACAAGGACTGGCACAGTGAAAGAAACTGACACTCTCCCTACCTACAGTTTTCTGTCCCTAGAAAAAATGTTTTTTTAAAGCACACTATAAAACAAGGAGAAATCCCCTCACTTTCCTTCTTTGTCCCTAGAAACAAGGACTGGCACAGTGAAAGAAACTGACACTCTCCCTACCTACAGTTTTCTGTCCCTAGAAAAAATGTTTTTTTAAAGCACACTATAGCACAAGGAGAATTCCCCTCACTTTCCTTCTTTGTCCCTAGAAACAAGGACTGGCACAGTGAAAGAAACTGACACTCTCCCTACCTACAGTTTTCTGTCCCTAGAAAAAATGTTTTTTTAAAGCACACTATAGCACAAGGAGAAATCCCCTCACTTTCCTTCTTAGTCCCTAGAAACAAGGACTGGCACAGTGAAAGAAACTGACACTCTCCCTACCTACAGTTTTCTGTCCCTAGAAAATTTTTTTTTTAAAGCACACTATAGCACAAGGAGAATTCCCCTCACTTTCCTTCTTTGTCCCTAGAAACAAGGACTGGCACAGTGAAAGAAACTGACACTCTCCCTACCTACAGTTTTCTGTCCCTAGAAAAAATGTTTTTTTAAAGCACACTATAGCACAAGGAGAAATCCCCTCACTTTCCTTCTTTGTCCCTAGAAACAAGGACTGGCACAGTGAAAGAAACTGACACTCTCCCTACCTACAGTTTTCTGTCCCTAGAAAAAATGTTTTTTTAAAGCACACTATAGCACAAGGAGAAATCCCCTCACTTTCCTTCTTTGTCCCTAGAAACAAGGACTGGCACAGTGAAAGAAACTGACACTCTCCCTACCTACAGTTTTCTGTCCCTAGAAAAAATGTTTTTTTAAAGCACACTATAGCACAAGGAGAATTCCCCTCACTTTCCTTCTTTGTCCCTAGAAACAAGGACTGGCACAGTGAAAGAAACTGACACTCTCCCTACCTACAGTTTTCTGTCCCTAGAAAAAATGTTTTTTTAAAGCACACTATAGCACAAGGAGAAATCCCCTCACTTTCCTTCTTTGTCCCTAGAAACAAGGACTGGCACAGTGAAAGAAACTGACACTCTCCCTACCTACAGTTTTCTGTCCCTAGAAAAAATGTTTTT
This sequence comes from Rana muscosa, assembly GCA_029206835.1. Lineage (NCBI taxonomy): Eukaryota > Metazoa > Chordata > Amphibia > Anura > Ranidae > Rana > Rana muscosa. The sequence continues at coordinate 442,092,449 of CM055127.1, read as the reverse complement.
TTTAAGCACACTATAGCACAAGGAGAATTCCCCTCACTTTCCTTCTTTGTCCCTAGAAACAAGGACTGGCACAGTGAAAGAAACTGACACTCTCCCTACCTACAGTTTTCTGTCCCTAGAAAAAATGTTTTTTTTAAAGCACACTATAGCACAAGGAGAAATCCCCTCACTTTCCTTCTTTGTCCCTAGAAACAAGGACTGGCACAGTGAAAGAAACTGACACTCTCCCTACCTACAGTTTTCTGTCCCTAGAAAAAATGTTTTTTTAAAGCACACTATAGCACAAGGAGAAATCCCCTCACTTTCCTTCTTTGTCCCTAGAAACAAGGACTGGCACAGTGAAAGAAACTGACACTCTCCCTACCTACAGTTTTCTGTCCCTAGAAAAAATGTTTTTTTAAAGCACACTATAGCACAAGGAGAAATCCCCTCACTTTCCTTCTTTGTCCCTAGAAACAAGGACTGGCACAGTGAAAGAAACTGACACTCTCCCTACCTACAGTTTTCTGTCCCTAGAAAAAATGTCTTTTTAAAGCACACTATAGCACAAGGAGAAATCCCCTCACTTTCCTTCTTTGTCCCTAGAAACAAGGACTGGCACAGTGAAAGAAACTGACACTCTCCCTACCTACAGTTTTCTGTCCCTAGAAAAAATGTTTTTTTAAAGCACACTATAGCACAAGGAGAAATCCCCTCACTTTCCTTCTTTGTCCCTAGAAACAAGGACTGGCACAGTGAAAGAAACTGACACTCTCCCTACCTACAGTTTTCTGTCCCTAGAAAAAATGTTTTTTTTAAAGCACACTATAGCACAAGGAGAAATCCCCTCACTTTCCTTCTTTGTCCCTAGAAACAAGGACTGGCACAGTGAAAGAAACTGACACTCTCCCTACCTACAGTTTTCTGTCCCTAGAAAAAATGTTTTTTTAAAGCACACTATAGCACAAGGAGAATTCCCCTCACTTTCCTTCTTTGTCCCTAAGAACAAGGACTGGCACAGTAAAAGAAACTGACACTCTCCCTACCTACAGTTTTCTGTCCCTAGAAAAAATGTTTTTTTAAAGCACACTATAGCACAAGGAGAAATCCCCTCACTTTCCTTCTTTGTCCCTAGAAACAAGGACTGGCACAGTGAAAGAAACTGACACTCTCCCTACCTACAGTTTTCTGTCCCTAGAAAAAATTTTTTTTAAAGCACACTATAGCACAAGGAGAATTCCCCTCACTTTCCTTCTTTGTCCCTAGAAACAAGGACTGGCACAGTAAAAGAAACTGACACTCTCCCTACCTACAGTTTTCTGTCCCTAGAAAAAATGTTTTTTTAAAGCACACTATAGCACAAGGAGAAATCCCCTCACTTTCCTTCTTTTTCCCTAGAAACAAGGACTGGCACAGTGAAAGAAACTGACACTCTCCCTACCTACAGTTTTCTGTCCCTAGAAAAAATGTTTTTTTAAAGCACACTATAGCACAAGGAGAATTCCCCTCACTTTCCTTCTTTGTCCCTAGAAACAAGGACTGGCACAGTGAAAGAAACTGACACTCTCCCTACCTACAGTTTTCTGTCCCTAGAAAAAATGTTTTTTTAAAGCACACTATAGCACAAGGAGAAATCCCCTCACTTTCCTTCTTTGTCCCTAGAAACAAGGACTGGCACAGTGAAAGAAACTGACACTCTCCCTACCTACAGTTTTCTGTCCCTAGAATAAATGTTTTTTTAAAGCACACTATAGCACAAGGAGAATTCCCCTCACTTTCCTTCTTTGTCCCTAGAAACAAGGACTGGCACAGTGAAAGAAACTGACACTCTCCCTACCTACAGTTTTCTGTCCCTAGAAAAAATGTTTTTTTAAAGCACACTATAGCACAAGGAGAATTCCCCTCACTTTCCTTCTTTGTCCCTAGAAACAAGGACTGGCACAGTGAAAGAAACTGACACTCTCCCTACCTACAGTTTTCTGTCCCTAGAAAAAATGTTTTTTTAAAGCACACTATAGCACAAGGAGAAATCCCCTCACTTTCCTTCTTTGTCCCTAGAAACAAGGACTGGCACAGTGAAAGAAACTGACACTCTCCCTACCTACAGTTTTCTGTCCCTAGAAAAAATGTTTTTTTAAAGCACACTATAGCACAAGGAGAAATCCCCTCACTTTCCTTCTTTGTCCCTAGAAACAAGGACTCGCACAGTAAAACACACTGACACTCTCCCTACCTATCCTTCTCTTTCCCTAAACTAAAGGAATCCAGGTTAAGCAAGAAAGAAATAAATGTCACTGTCCCTGCCTATGCTTGTCTTTCCCTGCTCCGGAACACACTACACTAGGCCGCCGTGCTGGCGGCCTTTTATAGTGTGGGGCGTGTACTAAACACCCTCAGCAATAATTGGCCACAGGCATCCTGCCTGTGGCCAATCATTGCTCTCCTCGCTGCCGGCGCTGTGATTGGCCAAGCATGCGGGGTCACAGTGCATGCTTGGCCAATCACAGCGCCTGGATGACACTGCGATGGCGTAGTGCATTGTGGGCCGTTCGCGTCACTCGAATTTGGCGCGAACGGCCCAAATCGTTCGATCTTCATCGAACAGCCGATGTTCGAGTCGAACGTATGTTCGACTCGAACACGAAGCTCATCCCTAGTGACCACCGGCACCGGACGATTCTTTCTCCGGGCCCCCGATTGCACGGGAGAGCCTGGAGAAGCACCGGATGGCGGCGGAAGGGGGGGATGTCCCCTCCCGCCGCCTATAAGAACGATCAAGCGGTGGAACTGCCGCTATGATAATTCTTATGGTGCGCAGAATCGCCGGCAGAAGAGAAGGATATCTGAATGATGCCTCTAGCTGCAGGCATCATTGAGATATCCCCCCACAAACCCAGGACGTCATATGACGTCCAACCGGAGGGAGAGAGGGTTCCTGCCGGCGTCATTTTACAATGACCCGGTATGGAAGTGGTTAAAGCAAAGAAACACTTCACATCTCCCTGCATAACAGCGGAAAAACGTGTCACTTTTTATACTATTACTACTGAACTTTTGTTTTAACACTCATATTGCACATTAGTTATTGGATTTTATAAAAAAAATAAATGTGTGTCTGTATACCTATGCAGCTCTGTCTCATTCATACTTTATTTAATGTTTTTTTGTGGGAGCACATACAGTAAGTGACAGCAGCAACAATCTTAGGTTTAATTATTTCCTCACAAAATAGCGTGCAACTAATCCATTTTTAAAAAATAAAAATAAAAAACAACTGGCACTGCCCACAGCTCTACTGTCCATGTTTTAATACATTTAAAAGTGTTTGTTTACATTGTAACAAGGGGAGGAAAGGGATTTTTGCGGTGCTATAGATATGATAATGAGAAATCCAAACAGGAAAAGTAGTAAAATTTCAGTATTTTTAATGTAATTCAGTTTAAAAACACAAAGAACCACAAAATAGTAGTTACAATTTGGAACAACAAACAGCTGGATGGTCAATTGGCGTAGTTCGTGGGCGTGTCTCGAGCCTGGAAAAGCCCGTGAGCTGCGTGCAGCAGAAGAGAGAAAAGGGGAGGAGCCCTGCTAGGTGTGTGCTCCACGTGATGTGCTGGTGTCAAAGGACAGTACAGATTGGACCAGTGACGGTGCAATATGTCTGTCGCTCCATAGATCTCTGTTTCACCAGGACCTTGTGGGTTCTCAACTGCTTCAGCCATGGACGTTGCTCTGCTTGCTGCTCCTTAGACGGATACAGGAATCCGGCTGAAGCCTCTGGGTCGCTTTGCCCTCTACACATGCAGAGACCCGGAGGCCGTGGGCATGATCTGTCCAGGGTGCCAGGGACTGGCCGTACAGCTTCGCCCTTTTGGGAGATGTGCTCTTTGCGGAGAATAGGGATGAGCTTCGAGTTCGAGTCGAACTCATGTTCGACACGAACATTGCCTGTTCGCCCGTTCGCCGAACAGCGAACAAATTGGGGAGTTCGCGGCAAATTCGAAAAATCTATGGGAGAAATCTAAAGTGCTAATTATAAAGGCTTATATGCAAGTTATTGTCCTAAAAAGTGTTTGGGGACCCGGGGCCTTGCCCCAGGGGACATGTATCAATGCAAAAAGAAGTTTTAAAAACGGACGTTTTTTCGGGAGCAGTGATTTTAATAATGCTTAATAAGAAAAAAAAAAGTGAAATATTCCTTTACATTTCGTACCTGGGGGGTGTGTATGATATGCATGTAAAGTGGCGCATGTTTCCCGTGCTTAGAACTGTCCCTGCAAAAAATGTCATTTTTGAAAGAAAAAAAGTCATTTAAAACTCACTCGCGGCTATTAATGAATTGTCGGCTCCCGGCAATACATACAAAAGTCATTGATAAAAAAAAAAAAAAGCGTGGGGGTTCCCCAGAATTCAATTACCAGGCCCTTCAGGTCTGGAATGGATATTAAGGGGAACCCCGCCGCAAATTAAAAAAAAAATTGACGTGGGGTTCCCCCAAATATCCATTCCAGGCCCTTCAGATCTGGCATGGATTTTAAGGGGAACTCCACCCCAAATTAAAAAAAAAATGGCGTGGAGTCCCCCTAAAAATCCATACCAGACCCCTTATCCGAGCACGCAACCTGGCCGGCCGCAGGGGAAAAGGGGGGGGGACGAGAGAGCGGCCCCCCCTCCCTCCTGAACCGTACCAGGCCACATGCCCTCAACATGGGGAGGATGTCCCCATGTTGATGGGGACAAGGGCCTCATCCCCACAACCCTTGCCCGGTGGTTGTGGGGGTCTGCGGGCGGGGGGCTTATCGGAATCTGGAAGACCCCTTTAACAAAGGGGACCCCCAGATCCCGGCCCCCCCCTATGTGAATTGGTAAGGGGTACATTGTACCCCTACCATTTCACGAAGAAAGCGTAAAAAAATGTTTAAAAAAACACACAAACACCTTGAAAAAGTCCTTTATTTAAAAGAAAAAAAAACATTCCAGCGGTGAAATCCAGTGTCCCGCGGCGATCCCGATGTCCAGCGCTGTCCTTCATTGGTTGTGCCTGAGCGGACCTGATGGGGAACTCCCTCTCAGTATTTTAAATGTATAGACCCGCCCCTTCTAAAGTTCCCCATCAGGTCCGCTCAGCGGACCATATGCGGAACATGAGAAGGGGCGGGTCTATACATGTATTACCAAAGTGAGAGCAGTTCCCCATCAGGTCCGCCCCCTCGGTATGTCGGACCCGCCTACGTCATTGGCTTGAGCGGGGAACTTCCTTCACTGTGTAATTTAAATTTACATAGTGAAGGAAGTTCCCCGCTCAAGCCAATGACGTAGGCGGGTCCAACATACCGAGGGGGCGGACCTGATGGGGAACTGCTCTCACTTTGGTAATACATGTATAGACCCGCCCCTTCTCATGTTCCGCATCTGGTCCGCTGAGCGGACCTGATGGGGAACTTTAGAAGGGGCGGGTCTATACATTTAAAACACTGAGAGGGAGTTCCCCATCAGGTCCGCTCAGGCACAACCAATGAAGGACAGCGCTGGACATCGGGATCGCCGCGGGACACTGGATTTCACCGCTGGAATGTTTTTTTTGTTTTTTTTTTAAATAAAGGACTTTTTCAAGGTGTTTGTGTGTTTTTTTTTAAAAAAAATTCACGCTTTCTTCGTGAAATGGTAGGGGTACAATGTACCCCTTACCAATTCACATAGGGGGGGGCGGGATCTGGGGGTCCCCTTTGTTAAAGGGGTCTTCCAGATTCCGATAAGCCCCCCGCCCGCAGACCCCCACAACCACCGGGCAAGGGTTGTGGGCATGAGGCCCTTGTCCCCATCAACATGGGGACATCCTCCCCATGTTGAGGGCATGTGGCCTGGTACGGTTCAGGAGGGAGGGGGGGCCGCTCTCTCGTCCCCCCCTTTTCCCCTGCGGCCGGCCAGGTTGCGTGCTCGGATAAGGGGTCTGGTATGGATTTTTAGGGGGACTCCACGCCATTTTTTTTTAAATTTGGGGTGGAGTTCCCCTTAAAATCCATGCCAGATCTGAAGGGCCTGGTAATTGAATTCTGGGGGACCCCCACGCTTTTTTTTTTTTTTTATCAATGACGTTTGAATGTATTGCCGGGAGCCGACAATTCATTAAGCGAGTGAGTTTTAAATTACTTTTTTTCTTTCAAAAATGAATTTTTTTGCAGGGACAGTTCTAAGCACGGGAAACATGCGCCACTTTACATGCATATCATACACACCCCCCAGGTACGAAATTTAAAGGAATATTTCACTTTTATTTTTTCATTTTAAGCATTATTAAAATCACTGCTCCCGAAAAAACGGCCGTTTTTAAAACTTTTTTTTGCATTGATACATGTCCCCTGGGGCAGGACCCAGGTCCCCAAACACTTATTAGGACAATAACTTGCATATTAGCCTTTATAATTAACACTTTAGATTTCAAACGTTCGAGTCCATTGTATTTAATAGGGTTCTAAAGTTCACACGAACATTTTGTCTGTTCGCAGGTTCTGGTGCGAACCGAACAGGGGGGTGTTCGGCTCATCCCTGGCGGAGAATTCCTTTTTGAGGTAGATCAGCCTACTGAAAAGCCAAAGGTCTACCGGGTTAACTGCCTCTCCGGTGCTGTTACTCCAGAGAAGGAAATTTGTGCTTCCACAGCCGTGCCCATACGCACCCCGCGGAAACAGCGGATGCTAAGGAAAAAGTTCCGGCTGCTACGGAGCTTGAGACGGAGAACCCAGCAGATGCTGCCTCTGTTGCAATTGAGTCCTCTCTTCCCCCTGCTAAGAGGAAGGTGGGATATGTGAAGGCTTCCCGTGGCCGCGGTCAAGGCCCACCCCAGCACCTGCCTGAACCGGATCATCAACCCAGAGGGATCTCCGGCCGATCCAAGTCAGGGGAAGGTAAGAAGGCTGGGAAAACTGAGACATTGACTTTGTTGGAAGAGGGTAGAAAGTCCACACCCCATGCTTCCGGGGATGTGCGGACCGCCAGCCGGCAAGGATCTTCTATTTTTCGGGACAATGTATCGGTGTCTACTACCAGCTATTTGCCGGCAGAGGCATATGACACCTCTGACTTTGACTCATCGTCCGATGTGGGAGATGGGCATGAAATTGATGAGATTTTCATCTGCAAGTGTTGGGACAAAATCCCGGTGACCTCATCCCGTAGTCTATAGGGGGTTTCGCCAATGGACTCTGGGGAAACTACACCCTGGGTGGAAGTGACTGTCCCAAGGGAAGATGCCAATCCTATGCCCGCTTTGCCTGCCCCGGCATCTTCTGTGCCTACTACTACTGCTGCGGTTCACTCACCTTTGCGGCCGCCTATGTTACAGTTGGAGCCTGCACTAATAAAGAGATCTCCAGACGCGATTGTCCTCCCTGGTAATGGAGATCGTGAGACCATGCCGCCTCTGGCCCGATTACAGCGGCTTTTGCACCAGAAGGTGGCAGCGGAATATGGTTGGGAGTACCCATATGTCCCTAAGAACCTTTTGTTTGAAATAGAAGCCTTCCGAGATCGATGGTATGCAGACTTTGTGTGGGACCCCTTGGAGGTAAAGAAAGGTCACTGCTACTTCAAGTGTTCAGCCGTGATGACTGAGCGATACAAAGGCTGCCGGAAAGACTGGACTCTTGGTCGGCACATTCATGCAGACCTGGTGGTGATTTGTAGCAGGGATCAAGATGATGTAGTATATTCTATAGAGACTCTGGAAAACTCTTGTTCTCCCTGATCCCCAGTACTACCTCTGAAGTGGGAGTTGTTTTTTTTTTTTTTATTATTCCGCTTCAGGAACATTGCCTGAATTACTGCCTTGACCTTCCGCCCAGAGGGAAATTTACTCTTTGGAAACTTTGGGGAACTGTTTGTGTTTTTCTTCCCCTCTACTGTTCTGCAAAAAGAACTGAACATTGGGTAGATTTAGTTAGGGCAAAGCAGGAAGCCGACGAGAACAAGGAGGAGGTTAAAATTGTGCCTATGTGCACCTAGGTCATGTAGTGATGTGTGCTGCCACTAGGTGGTGGTGGTCTGCAGAAATTTGTGTTGTGGAAGCAAGTCATTCTTTCTAGGAGGAATCGTTTGTTTCTGACTCCAGAAAGTTTGCAGATGTTATTTGTGTGCTGTTTTTTCATTCCCTCTGCAGGTGATCGCCTATCAAGTACATCGGAGAGTGGGTGGAAAGATAGGATAGGAAAAAAAAAAGGGATTGTTATGTAAAATGATTGCAATGTATATTACTTACTGGTTCTTTCTTTCTTTTGTTCATAAAAAAAAGGGGAAAACCTTTTGATTCAGGCACCGAATCAATCCTATTGTACATAGTTGGAAAAGACCAGAACCCATTGGGGACAGTGTCTATTAAGGAGGGGGGGTGTGTAGCGGGTACTCAAATTTAGGGGGTCTCTATGCCCAAATTTAGGGGGATGACCCGAGCACTAGTATAGCTTGGGCCTACTAATTATATTCTGGACTCTGCTTTGTTGCTGTGTGCCTATGTAGAGTTCCCTGTGGCCTGCAGGTGGCGCTGTTATGTTGGGTCAGGGTTGAACCATAGGTTGCATTGGCACGATTGGATGTCCTCTCTCGGCTGCCGTGTGGTGGGCAGGTTCTGCCTGCTGTGCATGCCGGGAGAGGATATAAAAGAGTCAGACGCCATTATTCAGAGAGAGACCCGGGGACAAGTACCCGGAGGAGTGTGCCCCCTAAGGAGGGGGGTGCTAGCACCGACTGAGGAGTCTTGGGCACCTTTGGTCCGAGACTGCAACATTCCAGGTAGGCCCAGTACCCTCAACTGGGTCTACAGGCAGAACTTTGGAGTCATAGGATGCCCGGGTGAGGGTATCCGCTCTGACCAAGAGGAAGCCAGGGGAGGATCGGTCCCATAACAGGAGATGAGTGATGGTTAGATTGCTGTTTCGGGAGAGGCCTGGTGACCTGTCACAGGGAAGGATCCTATGCTCCGCAGAACTGACCCTGCGGAGTGCTGCTGCTCTTTGGGGACATACTGAACTTGTCCTTGGAGGATTTAAATTGATTGTTCGAGCTCTACATCGGCTGCTAGGACCATTGAGAGACTATCCGGGTGAGCTGTACCCACATGCAGACAGAGTGGTGATAAGTCTGGGAGTTCTGTGCCTGAATCTGCTCTTAGTTCAACTATCATCTCTCTCATCTACTCTCTCTTACCTATCAAGCAAAGATACAAAATTAAACTCAACATTGGAGTTTAAAGTGGTTTGGACATTGACTTTCTTGAAGAGGGAAAACTACAGACTCGTCTCTACACTCTGGAGACGGGAACCAGTGGAAGGAGGTAACTCGCTGCGCGACCCAAATACATATACACCGCCTGACCTCTAAACTAGAGGACACGGGCTTGTGGCATGGGTGTCTCTTCTTCCCCGGAGGAGAGGGTAGTGCTACATATCCTTTTACCATTTTTTTGGCATTGTCAATTTATCTTGCATTCATACAAAAAGCTTCAAGTTGCCCTTTGTCTACTCATTTGTCTGATACCTTTACCTAACATTACTAGATATGTTTATCTAATAAAGAACTCACTGTGTTTAAAGTAGTAATAATTATAATATATATTTATATATGTATATATATATATACACTATCTCAGAAAAGTGAGTACACCCCTCACATTTTTGTAAATATTTTATTATATCTTTTTATGTGACAACACTGAAGAAATTACACTTTTCTACAATGTAAAGTAGTGAGTGTACAGCTTGTATAACGGTGTAAAGTTGCTGTGCCCTCAAAATAACTAAGTAAGCTACTGTAGCTCAAATTGCTGAAAAATTTAACACTGGTACCAACAGAAAGGTGTCAGAACACGCAGTGCATTGTAGTTTGTTGTGTATGGGGCTGCTTAGCTGCAGACCAACTAGGGTGCTCATGCAGAACCGCTACCACAGCCAAAAACACCTACAGTGGGCACATGAGCTTCAGAACTGGACAACAGAGCAATAGAAAAAAGTGTCTTGATCTGATGAATTCAGCAATGGTTTCAGGAACACAACAATATGTTTGAGTTGTTGGCTTGGCCTCCAAATTCTCCAGATCTCAATCCAATCAAGCACCTGTGCAATATGCTGAAAAAACAAGTCAGCTCCATGTTGGCCTCATCTCACAACATACAGGACTTCAAGGATTTGGTACTGACAGCTTGGTGCCAGATACCACAGCATAACTTCAATGCTCTTATGGAGTTCATGCCTTGATGGGTTATGGTGGGAGATCATAGTGTTATGGCTGATTGGTGTATATTTAAATATTTTGGCTGTAAAAGAGAAGGAAAAACATATGTACAGTATATACAGTATATATATATATATACTATATATATATATATATATAAATATACACAGTATCTCACAAAAGTGAGTACACCCCTAACATTTTTGTAAATCTTTTATTATATCTTTTCATGTGACAACACTGAAGAAATGTGTAAAAGTGTACAGCTCGTATAAATTTGCTGTCCCCTCAAAATAACTCAACACACAGCCATTAATGTCTAAACTGCTGACAACAAAAATGAGTACACCCCTGAAGCCTCGTACACACGACCGAGTTTCTCGGCAAGAACCAGCAAGAAACTTGCTTGCAGAGCTTTCTTGCCGAGTAAATTGGTTGTGTGTACACGGCTATCATGTTTCTCGTCAAGAAAACCAACTAGAATCTCGACGAGAAAAATAGAGAACCTGCTCTATTTTTCTCGTTGATATTCTTGTCGGCAGGTTTCTCGCCGAGAAAAGTGTGTGTGTGTACACTTACCTGTCCTCCGGGAAGCCCGCGCATGCTCGAAATGACTTTGACGCATGTGCGGTAGCTTCCTAGGCATAGGTAGGGTGTAGCAAGATGGCGGCGACGGTATCGAATGTGACGAGCGCACGCTCGTCGTAGTCGATGACGTCACCGCGTTCGCTCCATTCAAAGAACCGCAGGTTCTTTGAAAGGAGCGTGTGTATACTGGGCCAGGACAAGTTTCTTGTCCAAGAATCTCGTCAAGAAAAACAACGTGTTTTTTCTTGACGAGATTCTCGGCCGTGTGTACGAGGCTTAAGTGAAAATGTCCAAATTGGGCCCAATTATCCAATTTCCAATTATCCAATTTCCCTCCCCAGTGTCATGTGACTCGTTACTGTTATAGGGTCTCAGGTGCGAATGGGGAGCAGGTGTGTTAAATTTGGTGTTATCACTCTTCCTCCCTCATACTGGTCACTGGAAGTTCAACATGGCACCTCATGGCAAAGAACTCTCTGAGGATCTGAAAAAAAGAATTGTTGCTATACATAAAGATGGCCTAGGATATAATAAGTTTGCAAATACCCTGAAACTGAGCTGCAGCACTATGGCCAAGGCCATACAGCGGTTTAACAGGTTCCACTCAGAACAGGCCTTGCCATGGTCGACCACAGAAGTTGAGTGCACGTGCTCAGCGTCATATCCAGAGGTTGTCTTTGGGAAATAGACGTGTGAGTGCTGCCAGCATTGCTCCAGAGGTTGAAGGGGTGGGGGGGTCAGCCTGTCAGTGCTCAGACCATACGCCGCACACTGCATCAAATTGGTCTGCATGGCTGTCATCACAGGAGGAAGCCTCTTCTAAAGATGATGCACAAGAAAGGCTGCAAACAGTTTGCTGAAGACAAGCAGACTAAGGACATGTCCTGTGCTCTGATGAGACCAAGATAAACGTATTTGTTTCAGATGGTGTCAAGCATGTGTGGCGGCAACCAGGTGAGGAGTACAAAGACAAGTGTGTCTTGCCTACAGTCAAGTATGGTGGTGGGAGTGTCATGGTCTGGGGCTGCATGAGTGCTGCTAGCACTGGGGAGCTACAGTTCATTGAGGGAACCATGAATGCCAACATGTACTGTGACATACTGAAGCAGAGCATGATCCCCTCCCCTCGGAGACTGGCCTGCAGGGCAGTATTCCAACATGATAACGACTCCAAACACACCTCCAAAATGACTACTGCCTTGCTAAAGAAGCTGAGGGTAAAGGTGATGGACTAGTCAAGCATGTCTCCAGACCTAAACCCTATTGAGCATCTGTGGGGCATCCTCAAATGGAAGGTGGAGGAGCGCAAGGTCTCTAACATCCACCAGCTCCGTGATGTCATCATGGAGGAGTGGAAGAGGACTTCAGTGGCAACCTGTGAAGCTCTCGTGAACTCCATGCCCAAGAGGGTTAAGGCAGTGCTGGAAAATAATGGTGGCTACACAAAATATTTACATTTTGTGCCCAATTTGGACTTAGGGGTGTACTCACTTTTTTTGCCAGCAATTTAGACATTAATGGCTGTGCGTTGAGTTATTTTGAGGGGACAGCAAATTTACACTGTTATACAAGCTGTGCATGCATTACTTTACATTGTAGCAAAGTGTAATTTCTTCAGTGTTGTCACATGAAAAGATATAATAAAATATTTACAAAAATGTTAGGGGTGTACTCACTTTTGTGAGAAACTGTGTAGATATATATATATATATATACACAGCGGCTAAAATAACTATTGAACATGTCACCATTTTTCTAGGTAAATACACTGAGCAAAATTATAAACGCAACACTTTTGTGTTTGCCCCTATTTACCATGAGCTGAACTCAAAGATCTACAACTTTTTCTTTGTACACAAGAGGCCTATTTCTCTCAAATATTGTTCACAAATCTGTCTAAATCTGTGTTAGTGAGCACTTCTCCTTTGCCCCGATAATCCATCCACCTCACAGGTGTGGCATATCAAGATGCTGATTAGACAGCATGATTATTGCACAGGTGTGCCTTAGGCTGGCCACAATATACGGCCACTCTAAAATGTGCAGTTTTACAGTATTGGGGTGGGGGGGGGGTCCGAAAACAAGTCAGTATCTGGTGTGACCACCATTTGCCTCACGCAGTGCATCACATCTCCTTCGCATAGAGTTGATTAGGTTGTTGATTGTGGCCTGTGGCCTTTTATTGTGGCCAGCCTAAGGCACACCTGTGCAAAAGCTGGATGTACAGGCTATAAAATTTTTGTTGGATGTGAACTCAAAGTCAGATTTTCAGATGGTCAGTACAGAAATTGTAACACAAAAGTCGAAAGTACAAGCACGCATGCTTGGAATCAGGGTACGACTGGGAATAGTTTGGTCTTGTAAACTACTGTTCGTAATCTAGAATTAACATTCGTGGCGTGGCAATTGATGAAATGTCGAAATGTAGAGCACATTCTCATCTTCTTTAATGGGATAATAATGAAGCTGCTTTGCTAGTGATACTGATGTAGTTATGCCAAACTTATTTTAAAAGGCATTTGTTTTGTACGATCTGACAATCGAGAATCAATGCTCACCAAACTTATACCAACACAAAATTAGCAGACGGGACCCAAAGGGTGGCACTTGAGAAATGAACTTCCTCTTTAAACTCTCATAGTATGTCACTACGTTCATGTTTGTCAAACAACAATTTGCGGAGAGTTAGTATGCTGAACAAAATCCTGCACACGCGCTTTTGACAAAAATCAGACGCTCGGTCGTACAACAATCAAACCGTGTGTGCGAGGCCTAACACAGACTTAGATTTGTGACCAATATTTGAGAGAAATAGGCCTTTTGTGTACATAGAAAAAGTTGTAGATCTTTGAGTTCAGCTCATGATAAATAGGGGCAAACACAAAAGTGTTGCGTTTCTAATTTTGCTCAGTGTGTATCTCTAAAACCCATGCAATCCATACATACAAAAAAAAAAAAAAAAAAAAAACAAACACGTTCAGAAATTTATATATGTGTAATAAAGGTCAGGTATGATTTTGGCCCATTCTTCCACACAAATAGTCTTCAAATCTTGAAGGTTAGATGGGCCTCTTCTTTGAACTCTGATCTTTAGTTCTTTCTATAGATTTTCTAGGGATTCAAGTCAGGTGATTGGCTGGACCATTCTACCAGCTTTATTTTTTATTTGAAACCAATTGAGAGTTTCCTTGGTTTTGTGTTTGGCATCATGTCTTGAGCGTGCATAAAGGCCATGGCAGTTGTGTGCATTACTCATTGTTTTCTTCAAAACAATTGTACCGGTACCTGCTAATTCCAGGTCTTTCTGAAGCTCTCCACAAGTGGCCCTTGGACAACTCTTCTGATAATTCTGGTTACTACTCTGTCAGAAATCTTGCAAGAAGCACCTGCTGGTGGCCGGTTTATTGTGAAATTATGTTCTTTCCACTTCTGGATTATGGCCCCAACAGTGCTCACTGGAACATTCAGAAGTTTAAAAATCCTTCTGTAACCAATGCCATCAGTATGTTTTGCAACAATAAGGTCTTGAGACAGCCCTTTGCTTTTACCCATTATAAGGTGTGTCTTGTGTGACACCTTGGTAATGAGACACCTTTTTATAGGCCATCAGTTGAGACTGAACCAGCTGATATTAATTTGCACTGACAAGGGGCAGGATTGATTTCTAATTACTGATAGATTTCAACTGGTATCTTGGCTTTCCATACCTTTTTGCACCTCCCGTTCTTCATGCGTTCAATACTTTTTCCATGCATCATTCCATTTTATTACATATACAGTGTAGCTTAATTTCTGAACTTATTTGTTTTGGTATCTTTGTATGTATGGATTGCATGGGTTGTTACCGACATGTGGTGAAAAAATTATTGTCAATAGCACCTTTAGAAATATATTTACCTAGAAAAATGGTGATGTGTTCAATACTTATTTTACCCCCTGTATATGCAGTATATATATATATATATATATATATATATATATATATATATATATATATATATAAATATCTATATATATATATATATATATAAATAATGCTAGGGTGTAGTGTATATATATATATATATATATATATATATTTATATATATAGAAATATATATATATATATATATATATATATATATATAAATAATGCTAGGGTGTAGTGTATATATATATATATATATATATATATATATATATATATATATATATATATATTATATATATATATATATATATATATATATATATATATATATATATATATTTCTTTTACACTGTACATATATATATATATTACTTTTACAATACTGAAGTGCTCTCACTGCTTTTTCACCAGGGAGTGCATATTCTGTAATTAGAACTTCTCTGTGTACAAAGCATAACTAACAATATATGCAAGACTCACTAGTACTGTCTACGTTTCCGAGCTCTCTCGCTTTGTCTCTTTTAGATGTCAGAAAACAGGAAGTGGCTAACTTGAAGGGTCTGTCTGCACTTTGTTACATCAAACACGCCTCATAATATTATTTCTGCCTTGTACTAAAACCGTGCAAGTCAAATTCAAACCTGGTAATAGCTGTAAATCCTCTACCAATAACCAAGATATAAAAAATAAAAATAATAATCTTAAATCTTTAAGAATATACGTATGTGGAAGTGAAATGTGCAATGCAAATTTGGGCAGCAGGAAGTGGTTAAAGTTACATCCCATCTTTTTACTGTAGAAAACGTGTTACTACGAAGAACACTTAAAGATTCAGTTTGATTGTTGTTTATATGTGATCACAGTGATTTCCTTTATCAGAGCCGCCAAATTTCACTTGAGGTCAGGGTGCTTTAGAGAAGACAGTCATCGCTTAGGACGGGTAAGTAGTTTGAAGATTAATTTTGTTTCACTGTTGTTTCTATGTTTAATTTAAATGCCTAATTTTATGTTGCACCTTGCACTAGGTTGCACTAGCTAAAGTGTATCTCTTATGTCTCCCAGCCTGGCTTACATTACATAGTAGGAGCATATACTGCGACATGCCTGCAGGTTCTATTCTTATTACTGACATTTTCTTCCTTGCACTTGGGGTGTCTTCTGATCCAAGGTTAACCCCGTAATTGTAGCTTTCATCGTGGCTCCTGCTCGAAGCTGTGACCTGAGCACCACGCTGTCCCAATGGCCAACCAGAGTGTGTTAGCTGCCCAAAATCACATTGGATAGGGAGACAATGGGCGGCATGGGGGAGTACCAAGTAGCAACTAAAGCCAAAGCCACAGTTGTTGCAATTGTCCTGAACTGCGTGCTTAAATCTCAACTGTCATGTTTCCTGGCACTGTGCCGCTGTCCAATATGAGAAACCACCAGAGCAGAAATAGAATGAAAGCGACAATAAACCCAAAAGCAAACCATTATTATATACAGTATATATATAGTGGGTACGGAAAGTATTGAGACCCCCTTAAATTTTTCACTCTTTGTTATATTGCAGCCATTTGCTAAAATCATTTAAGTTCATTTTTTTGACTCCTTAGGGCTCTTTTACACGGGACGGATCCGTGAAGATCCGCCCCGTGAAGCTCCGCTTGCTCAGCGGGGATCGCTCTGTTGATCACCGCTGAGCCGGCGCATGACTGGGCAGTCCCCGCTCACTGTGCAGGGACCGCCCTGTCAGAGCGCCGCTCTCCCCTATAGGGGAACGGATGACGACGGACCATAGAGTCCGTCGTCATCCGATCCGCTCCGCCGACAGAAGGAAAAATAGGGTTTTCCTCCTTCACACTTTGGCGGAGCGGAGCAGGTCGGATGTCAGCGGACATGTCACCGCTGACATCCGTGGCTTCATAGGGCTACATGGAGGATCCGTTCAGGTCCGCCTAAAAAACTGACTGGCAGACCTGAACGGACCCTCCGTGTGAAAGGGGCCTTAATGTACACACAGCACCCCATATTGACAGAAAAACAAAGAATTGTTGACATTTTTGCAGATTTATTAAAAAAGAAAAATATCACATGGTCCTAAGTATTCAGACCCTTTGCTCAGTATTTGGTATTTGCACCCTTTTGATCTAATACAGCCATGAGTCTTTTTGGGAAAAATGCAACAAGTTTTTCACACCTGGATTTGGGGATCCTCTGCCATTCCTCCTTGCAGATCCTCTCCAGTTCTGTCAGGTTGGATGGTAAACGTTGGTGGACGGCCATTTTTAGGTCTCTCCAGAGATGCTCAATTGGGTTTAAGTCAGGGCTCTGGCTGGGCCATTTAAGAACAGTCACTGAGTTGTTGTGAAGCCACTCCATTATTTTAGCTGTGTGCTTAGGGTCATTGTCTTGTTGGAAGGTAAACCTTCGGCCCAGTCTGAGGTCCTGAGCACTCTGGAGAAGGTTTTTCATCCAGGATATCCCTGTACTTGGCCGCATTCATCTTTCCCTTGATTGCAACCAGTCGTCTTGTCCCTGCAGCTGAAAAACAACCCTACAGCATGATGCTGCCACCAGCATGCTTCACTGTTGGGACTGTATTGGACAGGTGATGAGCAGTGCCTGGTTTTCTCCACACATACCGCTTAGAATTAAGGCCAAAAAGTTCTATCTTGGTCTCATCAGACCAGAGAATCTTATTTCTCACCATCTTGGAGTCCTTCAGGTGTTTTTTTAGCAAATTTCCTGTGGGCTTTAATGTGTCTTGCACTGAGGAGAGGCTTCCGTCTGGCCACTCTGCCATAAAGCCTCGACTGGTGGAGGGCTGCAGTGATGGTTGACTTTCTACAACTTTCTCCCATCTCCCGACTGCATCTCTGGAGCTCAGCCACAGTGATCTTTGGGTTCTTCTTTACCTCTCTCACCAAGGCTCTTCTTCCCCGATAGCTCAGTTTGGCCGGACGGCCAGCTCTAGGGAGGGTTCTGGTCGTCCCAAACATCTTCCATTTAAGGATTAATGGAGGCCACTGTGCTCTTAGGAACCTTAAGTGCAGCAGAATTTTTTTGTAACCTTGGCCAGATCTGTGCCTTGCCACAATTCTGTCTCTGAGCTCTTCAGGCAGTTCCTTTGACCTCATGATTCTCATTTGCTCTGACATGCACTGTGAGCTGTAAGGTCTTCTATAGACAGGTGTGTGGCTTTCCTAATCAAGTCCAATCAGTATAATCAAACACAGCTGGACTCAAATGAAGGTGTAGAACAATCTCAAGGATGATCAGAAGAAATGGACAGCACCTGAGTTAAATATATGAGTGTCACAGCAAAGGGTCTGAATACTTAGGACCATGTGATATTTCACTTTTTCTTTTTTAATAAATCTGCAAAAATGTCAACAATTCTGTGTTTTTCTGTCAATATGGGGGTGCTGTGTGTACAATAATGAGGAAAAAAATGAACTTACCGGTAAATGATTTTAGCAAATGGCTGCAATATAACAAAGAGTGAAAAATTTAAGGGGGTCTGAATACTTTTCGTACCCACTGTATGTATATATATATATATATATATATATATATATATATATATATACAGGTATATAAAAGCATCGTCATTCTGCTATAGGCCGGGCGGGAAGTGGTTAAGATTTCTTTCTTCTATTTTCATCTGTTAAACCAGCAAGTAAATTTTTCAACAGAACAAGCTCTCCTCCAAATATATCAGAGTTTTGAGACAAACCATTTACCACTGACAGGGATGCTTGTAATGATCATCTATTACTTATTTATGTTAAACCTTTATCCAAAAGAAGAAAAAATACAGTTTGCTGTAACTGCATGTGGAACTGCAGTGTGAGCTGGAGTTTGGCTTGAATTTGTTAGTGTATCTAAATCTGCTAATACGTCTGATGCCGCATACACACGGTCGGAACGTCCGACAGAAAAAGTCAGATGGGAGCTTTTTGTCGGATATTCCGACCGTGTGTATACCCCATCTGACTTTTTCTGTCGGAATTTCCGACGGACTTAGAGAGCAGGCTCTCTATTTTTCCGATATAAATTTTTTCCATTGGAAAATCAGTTAGTCTGCATGGAATTACGCCGGGAAAAAAACATGCATGCTCGGAAACAATTTGACACATGCTCAGAAGCATTGAACTTTTTTTTTTCGCCTCATCGTAGTGTTGTACGTCACCGCGTTCTTAATGCTCGAAAGTTCAGAGAACTTTTGTGTGACCGTGTGCATGCAAGCCAAGCTTGAGCGGAGTTCCGTCAGAAAAACCATCCAACTTTTTTCCGACGGAAATTCCGCTCGTGTGTGCAGGGCATAACACTCCCCTCACACCAGACTGACAATGCTGCAGTCCAAAGGTGCTCCTCCATCCAGAGTTGGGGTGCTCTAATAAAGGAGGCGTGTTACTGGTCAGATCACCAGGTGAAAACAAAGGGAAAAAAGCCTAAAAAAAAAGAAAAGTAAGGCAGGGACTGCATCTAAGTATTGGTAAGCTGCAATATAATAATTTTTTGGTTTTGGGTTTAATACCGCTTAAAATACAGTAACAAACTGAACCCACAAGATTGGATTGCTGTCCTCCCCAAGATGGCTTTCATTAGCCTGACAAAGACCCTTCTGGCAAAGCCACACCCACTGACACACTAAGGCCAAAAACAATAGTTATTTAGGTGACACACCCAATGAAGCAACAACAATGACAACAGCAGTAAGCAGTCAAAACCTAAGGCAAAATCATATTTTATAATCTTAACAGCATGTGAACCAAATATCACTGAACCCAAATCCCACTGGGTACATGAATCCTAACTCTAGGGGAGCCCTAAATATGGGTTACATAAAGGCTAAAGGTCTTAGCCGTTCCTTGGCCCCTCTCACTGGCCAGTGCCGTTCCCGATGTTTTCTAGCACCCAATCCTGATGGTAATAGGGTGCAAATCCTCAAACTGAATGCTAAATCAGGGTGGCATTGTCCCTTTGGGAGGAGAATAACAAGATGGTGGTCAGGGGCTTCTCACCACTAAACCATCCGCTGTTGAGCCTCCTACGTTTCGCTGGCATCTGAAACCCTGGGAGCTCTATAGGTTGCTTGTTGTGAGATCCATGGCAATGGAGACAACCCAGGTCATTGCAGATACGATCTCTTGTGAAACAAGTGACACCCTTTCCTCCAGCTTGCTGAGGAGGCCCTCAGACAGCAGTGGCCTCTTGGTGAGTGCAGCAGTTCAGTCCTTCTCCGGTATCACAGTGAGTCTGGCAATAGGCAGCATTTATAACTCAGGAGGACATCAACCCACTCCTCTCACTCTCTGTAACGTACCTGGTGATGGAGCCCGAAGCATAGAGGAAGGCTTCTTTACAGCTGTAGTCCAGGAGCCCTGGTACAGTAAAAGGCAATGCCAGAGCACAGAGTGGCATGAGTGCCTGATAAGACTTCTGCTGGAGAAGGCTGATACGCAGGACCAGCTGGTTGGTGACACACTGGCAGAAGAGAAGGAACTGATGTCAGGCACAGCTATGACTGGTTCAGGTGCAGAAAGGTGAGCCAAGGCAAGGTCAGACAGTCCTGGGCAGAAACTAGTAGGCAGATCAGACACAGGTGGCAAGCAGAAAAGTAGTCGGGAGTCAGGCCGGGATCGGTAACAACAAGGCAGATTAGCAGAAGTGTAAGGCAGAAGCAAGCCAGGGTTCAGTGCAGGCAGGGTTCAGGCAAAGTCAGGAGCAGATCGGGTCGATAATAGAAGAGCAATACAGGAACAGATACACATATGCTTCAGGAAGGTAATAGACCAAACGGCACTGATACAAGGAACTAGTGCAGTTTAAATAGCCTGCCTGGTGCCAATGCGCATGTGCACAAACCTGTGAAAGCGCACGCACACCCGCTAACACGAACAGTGCATACGTGAACCATGCTCCTGTGCACACGCATGCGTCTTCCCTGACACTCCCCATGTAAGACTCTCCCAAGCCCCAGGCTTTTCCTTCTTCCATAGCTCACCCACCTCCTGGGACCCGTAGTCCCACCAAGTCCCTTCTGGACAGGGGCTGCTTCTCCTGAAACTACATCTCTAAGAAGTTCTTCCAGCTCCCAGCAGTCCTTGTCCTTCCCAGCAGGCCCCCTGGTTCCATGGGCAGGCTTTTTCAGCCAGAAGCCAATCAAAATCCTCCTAGCCAACCATTGCTCCGTAATTCCTCTTCCTCCCAGCAGCTGCCACTTAAGGAAGGAGGGGAGGAACAAAAATGGCTTGCTGCTGTTTATTCATAGCACTGCTGGGCAGGGTTTAGAAGAGTCCATTCCAGTGCTACACTTTCAGTGGTTGATTTACCAGACCAAAAGTAGCAAAAAATTTAAAATAATAAGAAGAAATTAATTGCTCCGTTTTACAATTCAATATTTGTTAACTAACAGTTATTAAAATGTCAGCACTGCAAAAAAAAAAAAAAAACACTTTGTGGATCTTTGGAATAATACAGTCTTAGTGAATCGTGAAATTGTTAAAAGTGTTACATTAATAATATATCTATTTTTATAATACCCTCTATAAAAGGTACACCCTAATAAAAATGTTAATGCATAAAGGAAGTACAGTCTACCTTCTTAGTAAATTGGTTTCTTTATCCATTAACTCCTTTAATCTGTAATCTGGTGATCTGGGGATACCTTTTACCTTTTTTTTTTTCATTTTTAATGTGGACAGGAGTTCACTGCCTGGTTCCCTGCTGTCTTTCACATTCAGACAACATAATGGCAGAAATAAGAAGTCTCATCCACCAATCGGTTTCAAATATGCCTTGCAAGTTAAAATCTAGCTGGTTATAGATCCAGCAGAGGAAAAAAAAATGGAGGGAGATAATTTAAACATTTGTACATTGAGTGGAAAAGCCCTGAATGGGTAATGCACAGGTTTGCTTTTAAAGTACTATTCACGTGACATTTCCCATTTTTTTCAAGCATGCCAATGCCACTATAAGTGATGTGGATATGCTATTACATCCACTGTCATTCCTCCTTATCAACTGCAAGATCGCTCATGAATACTGCATTGTCCACTATTCCCTGTTGCCAGTGGTGGTAATTTTTTTTGGGGGGGAGCGGCAAACAGTTCGCCTGCTACCCCCCT
Source organism: Rana muscosa (assembly GCA_029206835.1). Classification (NCBI taxonomy): domain Eukaryota; kingdom Metazoa; phylum Chordata; class Amphibia; order Anura; family Ranidae; genus Rana; species Rana muscosa. Next base: position 442,070,635 of record CM055127.1, on the reverse strand, counting down.
CGGGTCTGTTTGGGTCGGCCAGTTGGTTGGTGCACTTACCTCGACCATGGGCGGCTTCCCCTGGCTCTCCTCTGAGGGCATCACGAGCGGGCATCTCCTTCCCCTGCTCGGCGGCTTCCGTCTCCTCCCTCCTCCTCGGCGGCCAATCAGAACGCTTCTCGTTTCGGACAATCATGAAACGAGTCTCATACCCGTGCTCCCTGATTGGCGGAAAGGCGATTCAGTGTTAGAATAGCGAATATTCATTCGCTATTCTAACACACCTGGGTGGGCTCTGTGTCCGGAGCACACCCTATTTTGAAGCCTATTAGAACCTCTGTCTCTAATAAGATGCTTAAAAAAAAACACCGCTGTAATTCATGCGCCCGGCATCCTGAAAGGGGCCTGAAGCATAAATAGGTGGTGGCGGTAGTGATAAAAAGAGGAGGCAGGGCCCGTGCGCCCTTAATGGACTGCCCGCCTCTGCCTGTTGTCCTCACCTCATTCCTCGTTGGAAATGCCCTACACATTTTGCAGCCAATAGGGAGATGAGGAGAGCAAATAAAGACTGACTACACACTAACCATAAGGCCTGATTCACACCTATGAATTTTTAGTGCTTTTAGCATTTTGCAGATTTGCACTACAGAACGTGTTCCATAGGAAACGATGTTAAATGGACTGTAGTGCAAAGCTGCAAAATTCAAAAATCGCTAAAACTGCATAGGTGTGAATCCAGCCTTAGAGGTCTGGGCACTTTTTAAGGTAAGTTAAAGAGGAGAGCCAGGCTTCTTCAGAAAAAAAAAAAAAAAAATACTGTAGCTGCTAACTTTTAATCTAAGGACACTTACCTGTCCAGCGGTCCTGCAATGTTTTCTCCCGAGCGGATTCTTAATTTGGGTTCCGGTGCAGGCGCCGGCATCTGTAGTAAGGTTAACAGGAACTAAAGCCTTGCACATGCGTGAGACATGCTGCGCCTTGTGAATGGTCCCGTAGTCTGACCTGTGATGTGTCCCAGAAGACTGCGGGGGAAGGAGGGGGGCCAAAATTCCAGCTCAGTTTGCCATGGCGATCTGTCAAAACCAGGTACCTGCCCCCCCCCCCCCCCAAAAAAAGTGCCGTGTAAGGGCAAACAAGCGGAACTTCCCCTTTTGGGTGGAGCTCCCAAAACTTGATTACTGTTAATGGGTACTTTCTTACATTTCTTGTGTGGGAACTTCAGAAAATTTGTGTCATTATGCTCTCCTAGTTTAAAGCGGAGGTCCGCCCACTGCTGCAAAAATTAAAAGCCAGCAGCTGTCGACTTTTAATAATCGGACACTTACCTGTCCTGGAGTCCAGCGATGTCGGCACCACAGCTGATGTTTCCATCAGCTGTCTGGGGCATGCCGCCTCCATTGCGAGTAAGGAACCCTACTGCGCATGTGCGAGGCTCCGTTCCTCTCTCCTACTGACCCGGCGGCCAGGGAAGGAGCCCGGGCAGTGATGTCAATACCCGCGGCTGAGGCTCCCAGAAGTGGGAACAGGATACCTGTGAAAGACAGGTATCCTACCCCCCCCCCCCGAAAGGTGCCAAATGGTCTGTTTAATAATTTTGCATAATATTTTTTTTAGAGCTTGATTGTTTGCTTTGTATCTTGTGTTCATGTGCATGCTGCTTAGTCTCTATTCTGTTCTATAGACTGAAGCTAGCCATACAGTAATAGATTTCCTAACAAATGTTCGTACAAACATTTTACGGAAATTCTGAGCTGTACAATCCATGACTTGAAGAATGTCATTTAAAAGTACTTTAAAATTCCATTTGCTTTTAACATTCGATTTTGGAATGAGTGGACTTTCAAAAACAAGAAACACATTTAATGTTAAAAATTAAAAATGATTAAGAATGTGTTTGTTCGAGAAAAACTTTCCACTCTGCTCCTTCAAATTATCTTGGTTGAAGGTTAACGCCCTGGGAATGAAAATTGTCAAGCACAATTCTAGTAATGGTCAGCTTTAGTAAAGATGTCACCATCATTATTATCAAGTATCGTGGTCTCTTCTTGCTCTCAGTAGCCAGAATCCATTTTTGTAATAAAAAGCTGCTGCGGTGTGGTGCAGTACATATGCACCATGAATCATTTTTTTTAAAAAGGGATGTTATTCTATTTAAAAAAACATGTTGTAATTAGGGCATATGTAGGTTAAGATGAGTGAACCCATATAATATAAATACTCTCCCTACAATCAAATTAGGAAAAAAAGCAGGAGTATGTACAATTAAGTTGTAATGTGTAAGTGGGGGGACCTTAGTCTACCAAAATGATATAATCTTATGTTAATATTTGTGCAAAGAAGCATTTCAGCAGATAAATTATGATTATTATTTTTTTTGGAAGCATATCCTCTGGCTTTTCCTGTAAAACCAAAGAAACGTCATTCTGGAGCCTCCGAGTCCTTCGGGTCCCCCAGTCCAACTTCTGGGTCAGTGGGAAGAATACGAGGATGTATCAGGCAGGAAGTTCTATGTCCATGTTCATAGTAAGGAACGGTCCTGGAAACCCCCCAGATCTGTGCCACCTAAAAAGGATGCCAAGGTATGCTAAGAATATGTTGTACCTGCTCCACTTTCCATATATTGTTATTGGTTGTATTACAAGTAAGAGAAAAAAAATACAAATGTTTTATAAGAGAAACTGTAACAACTGAAAACAGTACAATAAGGAAGAGTCTATTTGTTCGATTATGGAACAATCAGGGTTCCAGGGTGCCGTGCGTGAGTACAGAAAATTACCCGGCAGAAAATGGCTCCTAGGGTGACAATAACTCGGCACTGGGAACGAGAAAATGCACCAAACCCTACAGAAACCATTGAGATGATTAAGACTAATTTTACAAAGGAAAAACTTTTTGCCATTCGGAATGACAAATACCCTCTTTTTACCAAATTGTGGAACCCCTGGATTTCCTGGTCAAACAAATCTTAAACCACTCATCCTTGTATGTCCTTTTAGGCATCTCTCTCCATTCTCCCTTAAACCCACCACCGTCACCTTCACCACCACCTTCACCACCACCATCACCACCGCCATCACCACCACCATCACCACCACCACCACCACCACCCTAAAGACGCTGCAATGAGTTTGCTTAGTTCTGTTTGCCTATTATTATTGTCCCCACATGCTATATTTTAAGAGGGCTCCCTACACTGTAAAACACATATGATACTGTTTTGATACGGTACTACGCCTTCTTTGTATAATGTCAACATTGTCTCTTTTCTTCAGTCATTTGTTTCTTTTATTAAACCCAATAAAAACTTAAAGTGGTTCAAAAGGCAGAAGGTTTTTTATCTTATTGCATTTCATGCATTAGGATAAAAAAAACCTTCTGTGTGCAGCGGCCCCCCTCAGCCCCCCTAATACCTACCTGAGCCCCATCTCGATCCTGCAGTGTTTCACGAGAGACTCGGCTCTCCCTCCTGATTGGCTGAGACACACAGTGGGCCCCATTGGCTCCCGCTGCTGTCAATCAAAGTCCATGTGTCAATAAGAAGAGAGAGGGGGCAGGGCCAAGCCGTGGCTCTGTGTAGAATGGACACACAGAGCAGCGGCTCGGGTGCCCCTATAGCAAGCTGCTTGCTGTGGGGGCACTCGGCAGGAGGGTGGGGCCAGGAGCGCCAGCCAGGGACCTGGGAAGAGGAGGATCAGGGCTGCTCTGTGCAAAACCACTTCACAGTAGACATGTGCAATTTGTTTAGTTCCAAATTAGTTATTTTTTTTTTTTTTTCCAAAATAGTTTATTGAAATGTAAAAAGCATTTACAGATATCTTGAACAATAGTAGTACAATAAGGTATTAATACAACCACAAAACATGGATGAATTACATGTGTCATATACAATTCAACTTGCGGGTAGTGAAAATGAAATGGCCATGTGCATCCTTCATGAACTAGGCCGTGTTGGGGTGTGTTACCTTAATTCAAGGTAGTTGTGGGGTCTAGTCAAAGTCCACTACCATTGATGGAGATAGATCTTGTTGGTAGGTTAGAGCTAGGTAGGTTCACGGATGCCGTTATGGACTTTTGGTCTGTGTGGGAGGGAAAGGCCAACAGGTGCAATATGGCAGAAAGGGAGAGAAGGAGCTATAAACAGGTTTATTTCGTTGAGAGTGTATGAATGCGGGAGTGTAGGCTGGAGCTATGTTAGTGGTTGTATTGTACAGAAGCGTGTGGATGAGAAAGTAGGAGGGGGTAAGTGGTGGAAGGAGAAGGGGTGGGGTGGGGATCGAGGGGAGGGGAGTGAGGCAGGAAGGGATGTCGTTGGCAGGGGGTCCGTCTCTGACTTCCCCGACCTCTTGGGGTGTTCAAGGGGCGTGTTATGAGAAACTAGGGGCGGATCTGTATGGGGGGAGATATAGGAGGAGAGAGGTGAGAGGTGTCTTTGTAAGGTTTAGGGTTAAGGGGAGATCCTGGCATGTCGTAGATTTTTTAATGACGCTTCTCAGAGGAGTAATTTATCCTTTGTCAGGGTTCAGGGAGTTTGCATATTCTGGGGTCGTTTTATAGTGTAACCAGCAGGCCCATTTTTTACTAAATGATGACGGAGTCTCTCTTGCAATATGTATAAGATTTTCCATTTCCTCAATTTTGCATATTCTGTTAAACCATTCTTTTATGGTTGGTTGGTGAGTCGATTTCCAGTGTATAGGGATACACTGCTTTGCCGCATTGATCATGTGCATTGCTAGGGATTTGTGATAGGAATTTGCGACAGGGGTGAATGGTGTAGAAGGAATTGAGAAGTGGAAAGGTCCAAATGATATGAGGTGACTCGAGAGGTTATATGGCATACCTTTTCCCAGAAGTCTTTTAGAGATGGACAGGACCACCAGATATGGAGAAGGGTTCCCCTTTCCCGGAGACATCTCCAGCAAACCTCTGGGATTGTGGGATTAAATTTATGCAGGAGGGTGGGCGTGCGGTACCATCTAGATTGGATCTTAAAGCCGTTTTCCTGGGTCGACACATTCGTCGACCCTTTATGTATGTTGAGGAAAATTTGTTCCCATTGTTCCGCTGAAAGAGATACCGAGAGGTCTGACTCCCAGTTCTTACAGGCTAAGGACTCGTTAGCTTTCATCTCGGCGAAGAGGAGTTCATGTGTGGTAGAAACTAGATGAGATTGGGGTGTCGTTTGGATACATAGCTTTTCGAAAGGGGTGAGTTCTCTGGAGCATTGTTTATTCTTGTTAAGGGATTTTAGAAAATGAGCAATTAAAATATATGTCCAAGGGGGAATGGGTGGCTTGTTTAGTTGGGGGAGAGTTGGGATGTAGACAATAGTTTGCCCCGGAGGAAGAACTGATGTGATCTAATTGGGCTCTGTGTCCAGTTATCGGTAAGAAACTTTGCGTGCATACCTGGTGGGAACCCAGGGTTCATTTTTACAGGTGTCAGTGGGCCGGGAATCGAAGATATGGGTGATCGGTAGCAAAGCTTTTTGAAGCATTGCAAGGTTGGGCCTATAAGTGGGTGTACGTGTAATTCAGAGGGGACGTGGGGTGAGAGTAACCATGGGAGAGACTCCAAAGGGAGAGCAGAAAAAGATGCTTCTAGGGAAACCCAATCTTTGTGGAGAGATTGAGTATTCCAGTCCACTATCCTGGTAAGGTGTGTAGCAGTGTAATAATTGAGAAGGTTGGGGAGGCCTATGCCCCCAAGTCTTTTAGGTCGGGTGAGCTGCGTAAAGCTGATTCTGGGTCTACGGTTCCCCCATAAGAATTTAGTGCATATGTTTCTATAAGATTTAAAAAAGGCTGGAGGTATATGTATAGGGATCGCCTGCAATATATAGAGTATTCTCGGGAGGGCATTCATTTTGAGGATCGCCGCTCTGCCAAACCAAGAGAAAAGCGGTTTGTTCCATGTTTCAAGATCAGAGGATATTCTGTGTAGGATAGGAACATGGTTTTTAGCGTAGAGGTTTGAGAGTTTGGAAGGGAGTTGTATCCCTAGGTATGTGATGGAATCATGTTTCCATTGGAACGGGAAGTTAGCCTTACATTGATCAACTATGTGTTGAGGTAATGTTATATTAAGGGCAAAGGATTTCGAGAAATTAATTTTAAGGTGGGAGAGGAACTGAAATTGTTTAAATTCAGAAAGAAGGTTTGGTAGGGAGATCAGTGGGTTCGACAGGAACAACAAAATATCGTCTGCGAAAGCAGCGTATTTATATTCTCTTTTGGAGGAATTTATACCTTGGATATCTGGGTTGTAGGTCAGTTTACGGAGGAATGGTTCAAGTGTGAGTACAAAGAGGATGGGGGACAGGGGGCAGCCCTGTCTTGTGCCATTTCCGATGGGAAAGGCGTCCGACAGAGCATTGTTGACCCGTACCTTAGCCGCTGGTCCCGTGTATAGTGACAGGATTAGGCCTAACATATATGGGCCCAATCCTATGGCCCTCAGAACCGCTGTCATATAGTCCCAAGCTACTCTGTCGAACGCCTTCTCCGCATCGAGTGACAAAAACAGGCCTTTTTGGGTTGTCTGTGTCATAAGGTGGTGTAAGTTTATTGCTTTAACAGTGTTGTCCCTGGCTTCACGTCCAGGGATAAAGCCGGTCTGGTCATGAGAGATTAAGGAAGGGAGAAGCGGTAAGAGTCTGTTTGCCAAAATCTTAGAAAAGATTTTGACATCTACATTCAATAATGAGATTGGTCTATAATTTCCAGTTTGGGTGGGGTCCTTATCTTCTTTGGGGATAACAACGATATGTGCTTCTAACATTTCGCTTTTGAAAGGATTTGTGGGAGAGAGTGTATTGAAGGCGTCAAGGAAGGGTTGTTGAAGAAGGTCTGAGAATGTCTTGAAATATACGGCGGAGAGACCATCAGGTCCCGGGCTCTTACCAGGCTTAAGTTGTTTTAAAGCTTTTTTCCATTCCTGAATAGAGATCGGGGATTCCAGAATCGTGGTGGTGTCAGTGGGGAGCTTTCCTGGGGCAAATTGGTCTAAGAACGAGTTAATATCATTGGGTCTGTCATTCGATAAGGTAGTAGGGGGTTCGGATTTATCTAGATTATATAGGGATGAGTAGTACTTCTCAAACTCTCTGGCTATGTCATTGTTATTTGTGAGAGTCTTACCTGTGGGGGATTGTATGTGATGTATCGTATTAGCAGCCCTTTTCTTGCGTAAGGCTTGAGCAAGAAGATGGCCACTTTTGTTGCCGAATTTGTAAAAAAGTTTCTGAGATAGAGTGTATTTCTTCCTGAGATGATGGCCCAATTCTTCCTGAATGAGTGTACGAGTCTCTAGTAATTCTACGAGGGTTTGCTGGGCCAGGTTTCGTTTGTGTAGTGCTTCTAGTTTATTAAGTTTGGAAAAGAGATCAGCCAGTTTGGCCCGTTTTTCCTTTCTAATTGCGGCCCCCAGGGAAATCAATTTCCCTCGGACAACACATTTGTGAGCCGCCCACTGAGTAAGTTTAGAAATGTCCGGGGTGTTGTTCTCAGTGAAATAATTGCTTAGGCAAGTTTGAATCTCTAATTCTTTGGTTTTGTCTGTCAGGATGGAAGGGTCTAGTCTCCAAATTTGCGAGCGGTATACTTTTTCAGGGAAAGTGAGGGTCATTGAGATAGGGTGGTGGTCCGAGAAGGTCATCGGTTCGACGGTTGCTGCTTTCAGGGACGGGAGATCCTGTTGGGTAAGAAATATGTAGTCTAGTCGTGAATATTTGTTATGTGGGGCGGAGAAGAATGTAAAATCCTTTACGTTCGGGTGTAAGGTGCGCCATGTGTCGTGGAGCAAGAGTTCTTGGAAACATTTTCTGATTTGTCGGAGCGCCCTGTATGGTAGGTGGGATTTCCCCGACGAGGTGTCTAAAAGGGGGTTCAGGGGTACATTGAGATCCCCCCCAGTATAAGAATACCCTCTTAGAAATTGGTTAGGTGTCTTGTTACAGCCCTAAAAAAGGGAACTTGGGACGAGTTGGGGCTGTATATGTTAGCCAGAGTGATTGGTTTGTTCCTGAGGGTCCCTTTTAGGAAGATATACCTGCCTAGTTCATCAAGGTGAGTGTCCGTAATTTGGATGGGAAGGTTTTTGGAAATGATTATGGAGACTCCTTTGGATTTCGAGATAGGTGAGGTGGCATGGAAACTATGGGGGAAGAGGCGATTAGTCATGTTGGGAACTGATTTCTTACAAAAGTGGGTTTCCTGTAGGAAGATTATGTCAGCTTTCATGCTGCGCATGAGGGAAAAGAGTTGTGTTCGCTTTTCAGGTATGTTCAGTCCTTTGGCGTTAAGGGAAACTACCTTTAGGGACAGGTTGGCGCCTCGGACATTATCGGGGCTCATGTTGGTAGTAAAGGTTTAAGCGCGTGGGGGGCGGGAGGATATGGGGAAGTCAGAGACGGGAGGAAAAGAAAGGGGGGGGTTACGAGGATGGGGAGAAGGGAAGATGTGGGGTAGGTGAGGTTCGGACGTTGAGGAGGAAGATAACCAGGGAAGAAGGAGGGGACAGGTAGGGGGATGGGATATTATACCGGGTGTGGGACTTGACCTGCAAGCCCACCAATTAGGAGTGGGGGTACCGGTGAGGTTCAGCGGTGTCTACCAGAGTCCACTGTGTGTGAGAGCGGTAGGTGGAGTTCAACTAGAGAGAGGTGAGGTCTGCGTCTCTCTATGAGGTCTTAAGGATAACAGACGCTGCTGGTTGTTAGCGTCATCTATGGCTCATTTTGGTGTCAGAGGAGTAATCTTGTTGTGTAGATGACGGACAGGTCATATAAGGACATGGTGAGAGGGTGGTTAGTAGGTGACGTCAGGGCTGTGTGTGACGGCTTATTCTCATAAAGCGTGAAGGCTGTGGAGTTGTAAGGGCATGTATTCGTTAATTAGAGGAGGATGTTTAGCATTGTGTGATGTGGGGGTTTGTGTGGAAGGGGGGGATAAGGAATTAAGTGTATTGCTCAAATTTCAGATGTCACATGACAGAGAGTGGGGGGCATATACTTTGGTTTAGAGGAATATGCAAGGAACAGAGTCAGTAACATGGTGAATTAGTTAAGACAGAACAGAACAGAACGTACAGCTTGCGTTACCGTGAACTAGTATGCATCTGCAGTTATGGCTGACATCAAAAATCCAAATATGGATAACATAGCAAACAAAACATAGTAAACAAAAAAAACATAGTAAACAAAAACATACCCAGGGGTTAAGGGCAGGCTGTCTAAATCCGAGGGGGGCACGCCCACTCCCAAACCTGAGAGTGGATTCTACCCGACATCCACGTAGGCCACACACCTGTGCATGTCCCCCTCGGATCCCCGACCACCCTCAGTGCTGTAAAGCAGAAGATTCAGGAGCTAGGAGCTATTAGGGCCTGTGGGGAGAAAGACAGCACATAATGCAATCGGGGGATTATATATCGACATGTCATTAGCTGCATTGGAGTAGATAGGAGAATGTAGAAAGAAGGCTTCAATAGAAAAAGGGTACAGCCGATGAGCAAGAATGAATATAGTGTGAGGAGAAGGAGGAAAAGACAATCATTGCGGGAGAAGGTAGTCTCTAACCCGACATAAGGAAGTTAGGACGACCGGGGAAACCTTCGGGAGTTGTCCAAGAGGGAAAGAGGGTACCAACCGTTCTGCCAGTGTTCCCTAGGGATTGCTGTATGAAGTTACCTGCGATTTGGAGTGGTCCAGAGTCCAGCTGTGAGGTGGAAACAGAAGGGCGGTATTCATGTTTCTGCATAGAAGATCAGGACCACGTAGTAGATTGGCTTGTGCTAGGAGTGAAGAGAATTGTCGAGGGTGAGGTAAGACTGCTGTGCAGCTACCGTAGGAAGCTGAGTCAATGTCTGCGAGTTGTTAAAGTTCCGGTACCGGAGGGATGATAAAAAAAAAAAAAAAACAGGAACAGCTGAAGTCAGAGTCTAGAAAGTGTTTGGTGGGATAGTAAAGAAAGAATCATAGTGGTATTACAGGAGTTTGGTAGGTGTGCTATTCAATGTTCCTCTCCCAGGGAGCTCCGCTCCCGGTGTATCGTGATGGCGTCGGGTCAGGCAGCTAGCGGTCAGTCCTGGATCTGAGCAATGCTTGCTAAGAGGGATGGGTGTCCAGGCTAAGGAAAGCATGGGAGGATGAGTAAAAGGAGGGAGAATATAGAGTAAGTCCCTGTTCTGCAGCTAGATGGCCTAAGCGATGAGAAGTGAGGAGCTGGTTCCCTTGTTACGGTATAATAGCAAATAAGGCATGCTGAGGGCGGCCAGGGTTTCACGGGGATTGGGCCTGGGTATGGAACTCGGGTCGAACGAAGTTTGAACTGTGTATCTCCTGGGCAGGGGAATGTCAAACCGGAGGGTTAGGGACTCTGCGCCATGTGGAAACTGGGTAAAGAGAGGATTGAATTGGTTACCTTGTTAGGAGGTGCGTGCCCTGCGGTGCACTGGGGAGGCCGTAGGGCTGCCATTACGTGGAGCTCCTTAAACTTTTGAAGGGGTGTGTGGAGGAGGGGGGTGAGAGCGTCGGCGGCCAATACTGAAGTTACCCGCTTAGGCGACACCCTCCATGGAGGCGGCTCTTCTAAGCGGAGGGATACGAAAATCGCTGTACCAGTCTGGTACCTCCACGTACGGTATCTCCATGGCAAAACAGAAGTGCTCTAGGTCTTCCGGAACCCTTAGATTGGCTATGCGGCCTTGGTGAGTCGCTGTGAGGCAGAAAGGGAACTTCCACCTATAAACTATGGATCTGGCCCTCAGTGTTTCCAGGAGGGGACGTAACTCGCGTCTGCGTTGCAGGGTGATGTTAGACAGGTCTTGATAGATCCTGATATCCGTTCCTTGGAAAGACAGTTGATTGCGGTGTCTAGCCTTGCGTAGTATTTCCTCCTTCAGGGGAAAGTCTGTGAGGCAGCAGACTGCATCCCGCGGAGGATCTGTGTCTCTTCCCCGCGGACGCAGCACTCTGTGAAGCCGTTCAAAGATAATCGGCGTATCCAGGGCCCTTTCAAGTAGGTCATTAAAAATGGTAGTCACTGCTACAGGGAGCTGGTTGGAATCAATCGTTTCTGGGATACCCCTCACTCTAAGGTTGCGGCGCCTCCCACGGTTATCCAAATCTTCCATGTGGCGATTAATCTCCCTGAGGTGGATCGCATGTGACTCCGTGACCTGCTGAACGTGGCATATCGCTGTGTCATGGCGGGCTTGAGTAGTTTCCACCTCCTCCACTCTAAGCGTCATGGCCTGTATGTCCGTCCTCATGTCTAAGATGGCCGCCATGTGGGTGTTTTTTATATCCGAAGCCACGCTGTGTAGGTCGTTCAGGCTAACTGCCGGGGGGTGGTTCATCCCCATTGCCCGCTCTGGAGATGTCCGTGTGTCGGAGCGCTGCGGGCTTGCGTTCTGAAGGCTGGTTCCCTGTGAAGAGGCCGGCTGTGAGGCCTGCATCCTGGCTGTAGGCCGGGATCGAAAGATCTCAGGGATATGTTGGGTTAGCGGGGTGTCGGTGCTCAGCGGGGATCGGGAACGAGTTGCTGAGGCACTCCGGGCGGTTCTCACCATGTCTGGGGGGGAAAATAAGCTGAAAAGCTGAAGTTGCTGGACCTCAGGACGGGAGCTCCAGACTACACGTCCATCTCGGAATGGCACCAGACCACGCCCCCCCCAAATTAGTTTTTTAACAAATTTTGACAAATTTGTTAATTCGGAAATATCCAAATTAACGAAAACTCGTTTAACAAGTGTTTTTGAATATTCATAGATTTGAATATTCGAAAATTCGTAAATTTGTAAATTCGTAAATTTGAGAATTCGGAAATTCGGAAATTCGAAAATCCGAAAACCCGAAAATTCAAAAATCTAAAATAATAACTAACTAATAATAACTTAACTATTACTAACTATTAAATTATAGGTATTGGAGTTTCCTTTCAAATTTGTCTGTTAGTGAATGTAACAAATACGAATTCATCCGAAGTTACGAATTATCCAAAATAATGAATGCCGTATCTAAACAAATGGAATGTAACAAATTAATAATAATAAAAAACAATAATAATAAAAACGTTTTATTACTATTATTTATTATTTATTTGTTCCGTTCCATTTGTTTAGATGCGGCATTCGTTATTTTGGATAATTTGGTTATTTTTAAACAAAAAAAACAAGACTTTAATATTACTTTAAAGTGATACTAAAGGTTTGAAAAAATAAAATAAAATAACAAACATGTCATACTTACCTCCAATGTGCAGTTTGTTTTGCACAGAGTGGCCCCGAACGCCATCTTTTGGGGTCCCCCGGCAGCTCTCCCCACATCACATAACCCCCTAGAAGAAACGCTCTCCCGGGCGGTTACCTTGCGGGCACGCTCCCGTGTCCAGCATTCGGCGTCCATAGCCGCCAAATGCAGGACTCGGCCCCACCCCCCGGGCGTCATTGGATTTGATTGACAACAGCGGGAGCCAATGGCTGCGCTGCTATCAATCTATCCAATCAAGAGCCGAGAACCCCAGGCAGAGAGACGTGGGACATTTCAGGGCTCAGGTAAGTAAAACAGGGGGGCTGGGGGGCCGGTGACTGACAGAAGTTTTTTCCTCTTAAGGCCCCTTTCACACTTGTGCGACTTGTCCTGCGACTTGGGACTGAAAAGTTGCATGGCAAGTCGTACCCCATGATTTCCAATGAGTACCGTTCATATCTGTGCAACTTCAAGTCGTAGCGACTTCAAAGTACTCCCTGCACTACTTTGGTTCGACTTTGATGCGACTTGAGGTCCATAGACCTCAAGAGTATACAGGCACTGCTTCAAGTCGTGTCGAAGTTGCGTCAAAGTCGCACAACTTTCAGGTCGTACAAGTGTAAAAGGGGCCTAATGATAAAAAGTAGCACAGTGCCGAATGGCAAGAAATGGCCTTTTCATGAAGGGGGTAACATTTTCCAGAGTGCAAGTGGTTAAATATCCAAAGAAGCCTATGCAGAATGCAGTCATCATTAGCAACCAATCGGCAAGCAACTTTCATTAACTTGACTGCTCTAAACTAAAAGTTGAAAGGTGATTGGCTGTTTACAGCTAGTGTATATAACACATGATTAGTGATGAGCCGAACACCCCCGGGTTCGGTTCGCACCAGAACCCGCGAACGGACCGAAAGTTCGAACGAACATTAGAACCCTATTAAATACAATGGATGCGAACGTTCGAATTCTAAAGTGCTAATTATAACAACTATTATGCATGTTATTGTCCTAAAAAGGGTTTGGGAACCCGGGTTCTGCACCAGGGGACATGTATCAATGCAAAAAGAAGTTTTAAAAACGGTCGTTTTTCGGGAGCAGTCATTTTAATGATGCATAAAGTGAAAAAAAAAAAGTCAAATATTCCTTTAAATATCGTACCTGGGGGGTGTCTAAAGTATGCCTGTGAAGTGCCACGTGTTTCCCGTGTTTAGAACTGTCCCTGCACAAAATGACACTTCTAAAGGAAAAAAAAGCCATTTAAAACTGCTTGCGGCTTTAATGTAATGTCTGGTCCCGGTAATATGGATGAAATTCTTTAAGAAAAATGGCATAGCTACCCCATGACCCCCCCCCTACCCCAGCCCATTACCAGCCCCTTTGGGTCTTGTATGGATATTAAGGGGAACCCCGCACATAAAATAAAAAAGGCCCTATATACTCTGAACAGCCCTATACAGGCGGTGCATACAAGACAGGGACTGTAGGTTTGTTCTTATGTAGAGTCTGTTTGTAATTTTGAACAGGTACATTGTTGAAGTGTAGCTCCAGACCAAAAATCTATTTTTAAACTTTTTGGAAAACATAGGTAAGGGTTATCACCCCTGTAACATTTGTTTTGCTGTCTGTGCCCCTGTTCAGAACATTTCACCTCACTTTCCGTCCCAATGACAACTGTTTTTGAAATGTGGTGTTTTTCTTGAAACAAGGATTGCTGATAAAGCATCAGTACAGAGGAGACACCTTTCTCCCATATTTATTCTTACAGGAGAGAATTTTCCTTCCTAGTGGTAGATTTCCTCTCACTTCCTGTTGTCTTCTTGCGTTTGCAAGTAGGAGTCGTTTGTAAGTTGGATGTTTGAAAGTAGGGACCTGCCGTATATACTCTGCAGAAATAGGCCCCTTAGTTGTTGGTGTTGGCACAACACTGTAAGCACTCACAGTTACTCTTGGTTGGTGCTGGAACGCCCTGCTGTCAACTATTATATCAGGAATTTTAATTACATATAATTGTTGAACAGTGGTAGTAAAAATTGGGCCTTTGATGGTGGTGCTGGTGCCACAACACTGTAAGCCCTGACAGTTACTCTTGGTGGGTGCAGCAATGGGCCCTGCTGTGAATTATTAGATCAAGAATTGTAATTACATGCCCCTGTTGAACAGGGGCTGAAAAATTGGGCCTTAGGCACTGGTGGCACAACACTGCAACCCCTCACAGCAACTGTACTTGGAGCACAGCAATGAGCCCTGTTGCAAAGTATTGCTTCAAAAATTGTAATGACACGCCCCTGTTAAACAGGGGCTGAAAAATTGGGCCTTAGGCACTGGTGGCACAACACTGCAACTCCTCACAGATACTGTACTTGGAGCACACCAATGAGCCCTGTTGCAAAGTATTGCTTCAAAAATTGTAATGACACGCCCCTGTTAAACAGGGGCTGAAAAATTGGGCCTTAGGCACTGGTGGCACAACACTGCAACTCCTCACAGATACTGTACTTGGAGCACAGCAATGAGCCCTGTTGCAAAGTATTGCTTCAAAAATTGTAATTACACGCCCCTGTTAAACAGGGGCTGAAAAATTGGGCGTTAGGCACTGGTGGCACAACACTGCAACTCCTCACAGATACTGTACTTGGAGCACAGCAATGAGCCCTGTTGCAAAGTATTGCTTCAAAAATTGTAATTACACGCCCCTGTTAAACAGGGGCTGAAAAATTGGGCGTTAGGCACTGGTGGCGGCACCCATAAACAAAAATGATCTTACAAGCTATCATCATCAATCGTATCATTGAGGACTCGGAGGAGGAGGATAGCCAGTCAACATAACAGCACAGGCACTCAGCATCAGCATCAGTCTTGAAGGGATGTGACATGTTAAAATCAATTAGTCTGTTATATCAGCATCAGGTGTGTGGTAGCTGGTGGTGATCCAAGACTGGTTCATCTTGATGAAAGTCAGTCGATCAACCGAGTCGGTGGACAGGCGCACCCTGTGATCCGTGACAAATCCTCCAGCAGCACTGAATGTGCGTTCCGAAAGAACGCTGGATGCAGGACAGGCCAGTAGCTCAATTGCATACTGTGCAAGCTCTGGCCAGTGATCCATCCTCAAGACCCAGTAAGCCAGAGGATTTTCGGTGGGGAAGGTGTCCAAGTCTGACCTTGCCCCTAGATATTCCTGCACCATGTTTATCAGACGCTGGCGATGGTTGCTGGAACCGATCATACTTTGGGGCTGCGGACTAAAGAATTGTCTGAACGCATCGGTCAGACGGCCACCTTCCCCACCGCTCCTTCTTTGACTGGCCGAAGCCTCAGCAACTCGTTGTCCAGGACCAGGAGTTTGCAACCTCCCAGTCTCTGGGAACGCGTTGCACAGACCTTTCTGCAAGGCCTCCCGGAGTTGTCTCATCCTCTGCTCCCTCTGCGACGGTAACATAAGGTCCGCAACCTTACCCTTGTACCGTGGATCAAGGAGAGTGGCCAGCCAGTAATGGTCCCTCTCCTTGATCCGAAGAATACGAGGATCCTTCCGCAGACTTTGCAGGATCAGGGAGGCCATGCAGCGTAGGTTTGCTGAGGCATTCGCTCCGGAGTCCTCTGGGTCACTAAGGACGACATGATCCGCAGCCACCTCCTCCCAGCCACGTACAAGTCCACTGGTTTCTTGGGACTGTAAATCATCCCTAAAAGACTGCTGCTGATGATGCTGAGTGCCAGCCTCCACCTCCATGCTGACACAATCCTCCTCCTCCTCCTCCTCCTCCTCCTCCTCCTCCTCTTCCTGTGCGATGGGTGGGACAGAAGGAACACTGTCTGGGTAAAGGGGGCCTTGAGAGGCAAGGAAGTCCTCCTCTTCCTGCCTCTGTTCTGCCTCAAGTGCCCTGTCCATTATTCCACGCAGCGTGTGCTCCAACAGGTGGACAAGAGGTACAGTGTCACTGATGCATGCACTGTCACTGCTCACCATCCTCGTGGCCTCCTCAAATGGTGCCAGGACAGTGCATGCATCCCTGATCATGCCCCACTGGCGTGGAGAAAAAAAACAAGCTCCCCTGACCCTGTCCTGGTGCCGTAGTCGCACAGGTACTCATTGATGGCCCTCTGCTGCGTGTGCAGCCGCTGCAGCATGGCCAACGTTGAGTTCCACCTGGTGGGCATGTCACATATAAGGCGGTTCTTGGGCAGGTTCAACTCCTTTTGCAGCTCAGCCAGGCGAGCACTGGCATTATAAGATCTGCGGAAATGCACACAGACTTTCCTGGCCTGCCTCAGGACATCCTGTAAGCCCGGGTACCTGCCCAAGAAGCGCTGCACCACCAGGTTAAGGACGTGAGCCACACAGGGCACATGGGTCAGTTGTCCCTGTCGGAGGGCGGAGAGGAGGTTGGTGCCATTGTCGCAAACCACCATTCCTGGCTTAAGCTGGCGTGGCGTCAACCACCTCTCGGCCTGGCCCTGCAGAGCAGACAGGACCTCTGCCCCAGTGTGGCTTCTGTCCCCCAAACACACCAGCGCAAGCACGGCATGGCATCTTTTTGCCTGCGTACTTGCGTAGCCCCGTGAACGGCTACGGAGCACCGCTGGTTCATAGGACAAACCACAGGAAGAGGCCATGGAGGAAGAAGAAGAGGAGGGGGTGGAGGAGAGAGGTGTGTCACAACCAGTAGTAGCATTTTGGAGGCGTGGCGGTGGGACAACCTCCAACACTACTGCACCTTGTCCTGAATCCTTCCCAGCTGCCAAAAGAGTGACCCAATGGGCCGTGAAAGAAAGGTAACGTCCCTGTCCATGCCTGCTGGACCATGAGTCAGCGGTAATATGCACCTTACCGCTGACCGCCCTGTCCAGCGAGGCCAAGACATTGCCTTCCACATGCCGGTAGAGAGCCGGAATAGCCTTCCGTGAGAAAAAGTGGCGTTTGGGAACCTGCCACTGAGGAACTGCACATTGCACAAACTCACGGAAGGGGGCCGAGTCTACCAACTGAAAAGGCAGCAGTTGAAGCGCTAGCAATTTAGCCAAGCTAGCATTCAACCGCTGGGCATGTGGATGGCTGGGAGTGAACTTCTTTCGACGGTCCAGCAGCTGGGGCAGGGAAATTTGCCTGCTAGAATCGGACGTCGGTGTACTGCTAGCAGAGTGGGCGCAAGTACTTGGCTGTGACACACCTAATTCTACACCTTCATTCCTCTCAGTGCATGTTTCAGAGAGGACTGAAGTTATAGTGGGGTTGGAGATCCCAGCTGATGCGGTGCAAGGAGAGGTCCGCTTTGTTCTTTGGTGTGGGTCTTTGAGGTAGGCTTGCCAACGAGCTGCATGGCAGGTCAACATATGTCTGGTCAGGCATGTGGTACCCAAGCGGCTGATGTTTTGGCCACGCGATATACGCTTGAGACATATGTTGCAAACAGCAGCTGTGCGATCTGATGCACTAGCCTCAAAAAAGGCCCACACCAAAGAACTTTTTGAATGACGGGCAGAGGCAGCGCCCTGCACAGGCGGAGCTCTGCGGTGTGATTCCGTCGGTGTACTGCCCTTACGCTGGCCACCAAAGGGCATCCTGCCTCGTTGGAGATGTGCCTCCTCCTCATCCTCCTCCTCCTCCTCTCTCCTATTAGGCACCCACGTGGAGTCAGTGACCTCATCATCCCCTCCCTCCTCATCACTGGAGCCAATCTGGCAGTATGCTGCAGCTGCTGGAACATGACTGCCAGATTGGTGTCCTTCTTGAGCATCCCCTCTGTCTGCTCTCACGCTACTGCCTTCCTCTAGCTGGGTTTCATCATCAGACCCTTCGAAACGCTGGGCATCCTCCTGGAGCATGTACCCAACACTGTGCTGAAACAGTTCGGGGGACTCCTCAGGAGGAGGACATGGTGGGTCTAGGGAAGGAGTGACTGATGATTTGTCTGACATTGATACCAGGGAAGACGACGCTTTGGCAGCTGCTTTTCCAGTACCCTGAGCCTGGGTGAGAGAGGATGAGGAGGAGGAGGAGGGCTTGGTCATCCACTCTACCAAGTCTTCGGCATGATGTGGCTCAACATGTCCAGCTGCCGAAAAGAAGGACAAGCGTGTCCCATGGCCATGTGCTGATGACAATGCACCGCGTCCACGACCAGCACTGTTGCCCCCAGACACAGAGCCTGCTTGCCCTCTTTTATTGCCTCCTGACTGTCTGCCTCTCCTTGTTTGCCTTCCAGACATTCTAATAGATGGCCTGCAGGGAGATGGGAAAAAAGCAATAAGGGCTACCTTCAGGTGTCCTTCTCTGTCCCTTGAAACAAGGACTTGCAGAGTGAAATAAACTGACACTCTCCCTACCTACAGTTTTCTGTCCCTAGAATAAATGTTTTTTTTAATCACAATATAGCACAAGGACAATTCAGTCACTGTCCTTCCAGGTCCCTGGAAACAAGGACTTGCAGAGTGAAATAAACTGACACTCTCCCTACCTACAGTTTTCTGTCCCTAGAATAAATGTTTTTTTTAATCACAATATAGCACAAGGACAATTCAGTCACTGTCCTTCCAGGTCCCTGGAAACAAGGACTTGCAGAGTGAAATAAACTGACACTCTCCCTACCTACAGTTTTCTGTCCCTAGAATAAATGTTTTTTTTAATCACAATATAGCACAAGGACAATTCAGTCACTGTCCTTCCAGGTCCCTGGAAACAAGGACTTGCAGAGTGAAATAAACTGACACTCTCCCTACCTACAGTTTTCTGTCCCTAGAATAAATGTTTTTTTTAATCACAATATAGCACAAGGACAATTCAGTCACTGTCCTTCCAGGTCCCTGGAAACAAGGACTTGCAGAGTGAAATAAACTGACACTCTCCCTACCTACAGTTTTCTGTCCCTAGAATAAATGTTTTTTTTAAGCACAATATAGCACAGGACAATTCAGTCACTGTCCTTCCAGGTCCCTGGAAACAAGGACTTGCAGAGTGAAATAAACTGACACTCTCCCTACCTACAGTTTTCTGTCCCTAGAATAAATGTTTTTTTTAATCACAATATAGCACAAGGACAATTCAGTCACTGTCCTTCCAGGTCCCTGGAAACAAGGACTTGCAGAGTGAAATAAACTGACACTCTCCCTACCTACAGTTTTCTGTCCCTAGAATAAATGTTTTTTTTAAGCACAATATAGCACAAGGACAATTCAGTCACTGTCCTTCCAGGTCCCTGGAAACAAGGACTTGCAGAGTGAAATAAACTGACACTCTCCCTACCTACAGTTTTCTGTCCCTAGAATAAATGTTTTTTTTAATCACAATATAGCACAAGGACAATTCAGTCACTGTCCTTCCAGGTCCCTGGAAACAAGGACTTGCAGAGTGAAATAAACTGACACTCTCCCTACCTACAGTTTTCTGTCCCTAGAATAAATGTTTTTTTTAATCACAATATAGCACAAGGACAATTCAGTCACTGTCCTTCCAGGTCCCTGGAAACAAGGACTTGCAGAGTGAAATAAACTGACACTCTCCCTACCTACAGTTTTCTGTCCCTAGAATAAATGTTTTTTTTAATCACAATATAGCACAAGGACAATTCAGTCACTGTCCTTCCAGGTCCCTGGAAACAAGGACTTGCAGAGTGAAATAAACTGACACTCTCCC
This sequence comes from Rana muscosa, assembly GCA_029206835.1. Lineage (NCBI taxonomy): Eukaryota > Metazoa > Chordata > Amphibia > Anura > Ranidae > Rana > Rana muscosa. The sequence continues at coordinate 442,050,774 of CM055127.1, read as the reverse complement.
TACCTACAGTTTTCTGTCCCTAGAATAAATGTTTTTTTTAATCACAATATAGCACAAGGACAATTCAGTCACTGTCCTTCCAGGTCCCTGGAAACAAGGACTTGCAGAGTGAAATAAACTGACACTCTCCCTACCTACAGTTTTCTGTCCCTAGAATAAATGTTTTTTTTAATCACAATATAGCACAAGGACAATTCAGTCACTGTCCTTCCAGGTCCCTGGAAACAAGGACTTGCAGAGTGAAATAAACTGACACTCTCCCTACCTACAGTTTTCTGTCCCTAGAATAAATGTTTTTTTTAATCACAATATAGCACAAGGACAATTCAGTCACTGTCCTTCCAGGTCCCTGGAAACAAGGACTTGCAGAGTGAAATAAACTGACACTCTCCCTACCTACAGTTTTCTGTCCCTAGAATAAATGTTTTTTTTAATCACAATATAGCACAAGGACAATTCAGTCACTGTCCTTCCAGGTCCCTGGAAACAAGGACTTGCAGAGTGAAATAAACTGACACTCTCCCTACCTACAGTTTTCTGTCCCTAGAATAAATGTTTTTTTTAATCACAATATAGCACAAGGACAATTCAGTCACTGTCCTTCCAGGTCCCTGGAAACAAGGACTTGCAGAGTGAAATAAACTGACACTCTCCCTACCTACAGTTTTCTGTCCCTAGAATAAATGTTTTTTTTAATCACAATATAGCACAAGGACAATTCAGTCACTGTCCTTCCAGGTCCCTGGAAACAAGGACTTGCAGAGTGAAATAAACTGACACTCTCCCTACCTACAGTTTTCTGTCCCTAGAATAAATGTTTTTTTTAAGCACAATATAGCACAAGGACAATTCAGTCACTGTCCTTCCAGGTCCCTGGAAACAAGGACTTGCAGAGTGAAATAAACTGACACTCTCCCTACCTACAGTTTTCTGTCCCTAGAATAAATGTTTTTTTTAATCACAATATAGCACAAGGACAATTCAGTCACTGTCCTTCCAGGTCCCTGGAAACAAGGACTTGCAGAGTGAAAGAAACTGACACTCTCCCTACCTACAGTTTTCTGTCCCTAGAATAAATGTTTTTTTAAGCACAATATAGCACAAGGACAATTCACTCACTGTCCTTCCAGGTCCCTGGAAACAAGGACTTGCAGAGTGAAAGAAACTGACACTGTCCCTACCTACAGTTTTCTGTCCCTAGAATAAATGTTTTTTTTAAGCACACTATAGCACAAGCACAAAACACACTGACACTCTCCCTACCTATCCTTCTCTTTCCCTAAACTAAAGGAATCCAGGTTAAGCAAGAAAGAAATAACAGTCACTGTCCCTGCCTATGCTGCTCTATCCCTGCTCCGGAACACACTACACTAGGCCGCCGTGCTGGCGGCCTTTTATAGTGTGGGGCGTGTACTAAACACCCTCAGCAATAATTGGCCACAGGCATCCTGCCTGTGGCCAATCATTGCTCTCCTCGCTGCCGGCGCTGTGATTGGCCAAGCATGCGGGGTCACAGTGCATGCTTGGCCAATCACAGCGCCTGGATGACACTGCGATGGCGTAGTGCATTGTGGGCCGTTCGCGTCACTCGAATTTGGCGCGAACGGCCCAAATCGTTCGATCTTCGTCGAACGATCGAACAGCCGATGTTCGAGTCGAACGTATGTTCGACTCGAACACGAAGCTCATCCCTACACATGATCTTAGTTTCATTTTTATTTTATTTTTTTAATTAAACCTGAGTGTGTTAGAGGAAGCAATATGATTCGTTAGCAGCACTTCAATACTAAAATTAGGGGAAAAAGGATATTATCCCAACAGATGGTACTACCACACCGCTGGCCTGTGAATGGCTTGGCATCTGGGCTCAGTGACCCTCAGCGATACTTTCTGTGTTGTACTCAGAGTTACAAGAAAGACTGACACGTGTTATAAATAATGCAGGAAGGAAATTAACAAAGTTTAGCCATGTGTGCAGGAAAGTGTGTTCAGCCTGTACACAAGGCAGGACGGCTTTTGTAATAATGAGTATCGGCAGCACAGATGGAACTGCATAAAGCCGTCAGGATTATTTATTATGAGGGAGCAGAGAATGCAATAATAATGACAATAATGAGTGCAGAATCCTAGACTGGCCAATCAGAGCTCACGTTTCATCAGAACATTACCCATTTGCTTTAGATTACTCACTTTTTATTGGTTAGATTGCTGCACATTGCTCTTTTCTTTATTCAAGCTCTGGGAATCTTGAAAAATGTACTCTTGGGGTGGGCACTTTCCCCCCCCAAACGTATCTTGTTTGCTTTGGCACTCTCTTCTCTCTAACACTCCTTGTTGTGGACGGGCCCTAAAATTGTGCTTAGGTGAGAAGCTTCAGGGGATTGGTCACACAGATGAAGGGAGCCTGCCAGAGGGAGGAATCAGGTAAGTATTACTCCTTATTCATCTACCACTAGACTTAACAAGCATTTGAAGTGTATGTGTACCTTGTAAAACAACCCATTCAGTTTAAAATAGAAATGAAATGCAAAATATTTGCGTATAGATTAAAATGAAAACATTATAAATACATATTTTTTTTTAATTAAGTGATCACATACCCTCTGTTCTTAGCACAGAGAGCTTGAAGGAGGAGAAACAGCAGCACTGGCCTTCCCAGTGAATGGCTGTGTGGCGGGGGTGGGGGGCTGTGTGAGCACAAGTCTGATCATTGAAGGAGAGCAGGCTGAGTTCCAGCTCAGCTAGAGAACTGACCACACCGTGCTATAATGCCTAGTGTGGTCAATTTTTAATAGGAAAGCAGAAGGACTGGCTGGAACAACAGGGATTTCATAGGATACATTTTCATACAAGTACATGGTTCAGAAAGGGGGCAGTGCATCATCGCCCTCTTCTGTTTTCTGGCCTCCAGGCTGCATGCTCCGATGAGGGTCTGGCATGGATTTTTGAGGGGGATTCCATTCTTTTTTCCTGTTTTTTTTTGTGGGGGGTTTCCCCTTAAAAATGTATACCAGGTACAGGGTAGAGATAACAGCTACTGTGGAGAAGGAGGGGTAAAATATGTAACATTGATTGCTGTGGTGGGAGAGCGCCGTATACACTGCTGATGAGTAGATGTATATGTAAGGTTGTCAGAGGGATCATGTACAGTATATATGCTGCAGGACCCTGTATGATCTCACCAGTTTTGCACATTTGTTCTCTAATTGTCTTGTCTTAGATCAGGTTTGAATTTAATTTGCTTCTTGTAGATCTATATAAAGTAATGTAGCTCTGCCCCCGTAAGGGCATGCTGGATTTTCCGGTCCTCCCTTACACACAGCCAGGCAACAGGGATTTTTGGAACATGCACACAGACCTCAAGAACCAGTTCGGGGTATTTTGTTGTGTTTTTTTGTTTATTTATGGGTTAATAACTTGGATGGGAAATGGATGCATGGGATGCCCAGAACTGTGAAACTTGAAAACGAACTTAAAGCAGAGTGCCACCCAAAAGTGGAACTTCCACTTTAAGGCTTCCTCCCTAGCTCCTGATAGTGAAACTGAGCTTTTGAGGAGATGGGGGGAGCGGGTCCCCAATTTTGACAGGTACCCGCAGCCACTTCTGTTCCGGTCACCTTAGGCGATAGAAAGTGGAAGCTCTCCTTCCCCCTCCCTCCCAAAGTCTTCTGGGACACAGGACAGGTCCTAGAAGACTTCGGGACCAATCACAGAGCGCAGCACCACTCACACATGTGCAGTGGGTACCCAGCTGTGAAGCCACAAGCTGTCACAGCTGGATGCCCATAGTAGAGATGCCGGTGACTCAGAGGGAGGAGAGAGGAAGAAAACTGCTAGGATGAGTGCACCGCTGGACCGTGGGAAAGGTAAGTATGTGTTTATTAAAAGTCAGCAGCTACACTTTTTGTAGCTGCTGATTTTTAATAAACACACAAATGACTGGAACTCCGGTTTAAAGTGGGTGTAAACCCACTTAAAAAAATGAAAAAAATAACACCTTCTAGACAAAGGCATAATGACCTAGTATGCAAAGCATACTAGGTCATTATGTAATACTCACCTATGGTTGAAGCCCCCGCTGCAGTGCCCGACACAGCACCGGACGGCGACATGTCTTACCGGAGTTACTTCCGGGTATCGTGGCTCCGGCGCTGTGATTGGCTGGAGCCGCGATGATGTCACTCCCGCGCATGTGCGTGGGAGCCCCCAGTCTAGGCATGACCTCCTTTAGAAACGGCACGATCGCCATTTCTAAAGTGCACCTGCACCGTTGTCTACGGCGCATGTGCCGTAGACATCGGCGCAAGTCTCTATTGTAAATATCTCCAATACCTACAGGTAAGCCTTAATCTAGGCTTACCTGTAGGTAAAAGTGGTTGTACAGGGTGTACACCCACTTTAAGGACTTGATACTGTCTCTGGCTGCTAGGAATTAATGTCAATATTCTGTCCTTCTAAGGGATTGATGGATCAGCTGACTCGGTAACCTGGGGAGGTTGTGCTTTTGGTAAAGGCAGGGTTTGCTTCCTCATATCAGAGCCCCCAGCAAGGAGAACAGTGAGCAGTAGGGATAAGCTTCGTGTTCGAGTCGAACATACGTTCGACTCGAACATCGGCTGTTCGATCATCCGACGAAGATCGAACGATTTGGGCCGTTCGCGCCAAATTCGAGTGACGCGAACGGCCCACAATGCACTACGCCATCGTAGTGTCATCCAGGCGCTGTGATTGGCCAAGCATGCACTGTGACCCCGCATGCTTGGCCAATCACAGCGCCGGCAGCGAGGAGCGCAATGATTGGCCACAGGCAGGATGCCTGTGGCCAATTATTGCTGAGGGGGTTTAGTACACGCCCCACACTATAAAAGGCCGCCAGCGCGGCGGCCTTGTGTAGTGTGTTCCGGAGCAGGGAAAGAGAAGCATTCCTTTACTAATCCTGGATTCCTTGTGTTTAGGGACAGATAAGGATAGGTAGGGAGAGTGTCAGTGTGTTATTCTGTGCTAAACCTTGTTTGTAGGGACAGAGAAGGACAGTGAGGGAAAGTGTCAGTGTGCTATTCTGTGCTAAATCCTGTTTGTAGGGACAGAGAAGGACAGTAAGGGAAACTATCACTGTGCTATTCTGTGCTAAACCTTGTTTGTAGGGACAGAGAAGGACAGTGAGGGAAACTGTCAGTGTGCTATTCTGTGCTAAATCTTGTTTGTAGGGACAGAGAAGGACACTGAGGGAAACTATCAGTGTGCTATTCTGTGCTAAACCTTGTTTGTAGGGACAGAGAAGGACAGTGAGGGAAAGTGTCAGTGTGCTATTCTGTGCTAAACCAATCTTGCTGAACTATATTTGAAATCCTTGAGTTTAGGGACAGAGAAGGACACTCGGGGAAACTATCAGTGTGCTATTCTGTGCTAAACCTTGTTTGTAAGGACAGAGAAGGACAGTGAGGGAAACTGTCAGTGTGCTATTCTGTGCTAAACCAATCTTGCTGAACCATATTTGATATCCTTGAGTTTAGGGACAGAGAAGGACACTCGGGGAGACTATCAGTGTGCTATTCTGTGCTAAACCTTGTTTGTAGGGACAGAGAAGGACAGTGAGGGAAACTGTCAGTGTGCTATTCTGTGCTAAATCTTGTTTGTAGGGACAGAGAAGGACAGTGAGGGAAACTATCAGTGTGCTATTCTGTGCTAAACCTTGTTTGTAGGGACAGAGAAGGACAGTGAGGGAAAGTGTCAGTGTGCTATTCTGTGCTAAACCAATCTTGCTGAACCATATTTGAAATCCTTGAGTTTAGGGACAGAGAAGGACACTCGGGGAAACTATCAGTGTGCTATTCTGTGCTAAACCAATCTTGCTGAACCGTATTTGAAATCCTTGAGTTTAGGGACAGAGAAGGACACTCGTGGAAACTATCAGTGTGCTATTCTGTGCTAAATCTTGTTTGTAGGGACAGAGAAGGACAGTGAGGGAAACTAACAGTGTGCTATTCTGTGCTAAAACTTGTTTGTAGGGACAGAGAAGGACAGTGAGGGAAACTGTCAGTGTGCTATTCTGTGCTAAACCAATCTTGCTGAACCATATTTGAAATCCTTGAGTTTAGGGACAGAGAAGGACACTCGGGGAAACTATCAGTGTGCTATTCTTTTCTAAACCTTGTTTGTAGGGACAGAGAAGGACAGTGAGGGAAACTGTCAGTGTGCTATTCTGTGCTAAATCTTGTTTGTAGGGACAGAGAAGGACAGTGAGGGAAACTATCAGTGTGCTATTCTGTGCTAAACCTTGTTTGTAGGGACAGAGAAGGACAGTGAGGGAAACTGTCAGTGTGCTATTCTGTGCTAAACCAATCTTGCTGAACCATATTTGAAATCCTTGAGTTTAGGGACAGAGAAGGACACTCGGGGAAACTATCAGTGTGCTATTCTGTGCTAAACCAATCTTGCTCCATGTGGGTGCCTAATAGGAGAGAGGAGGAGGAGGAGGATGAGGAGGAGGCACATCTCCAACGAGGCAGGATGCCCTTGGGTGGCCAGCGTATGGGCAGCACACCGACGGAATCACACCGCAGAGTTCCGCCTGTGCAGGGCGCTGCCTCTGCCCGTCATTCAAAAGAGTTCTTTGGTGTGGGCCTTTTTTGAGGCGAGTGCATCAGATCGCACAGCTGCTGTTTGCAACATATGTCTCAAGCGTATATCGCGTGGCCAAAACATCAGCCGCTTGGGCACCACATGCTTGATCAGACATATGTTGACCTGCCATGCAGCTCGTTGGCAAGCCTACCTTAAAGACCCACACCAAAGAACAAAGCGGTCCTCTCCTTGCACCGCATCAGCTGGGATCTCCAACCCCACAATACCTTCAGTCCTCTCTGAAACCTGCACTGAGAGGAATGAAGGTGTAGAATTAGGTGTGTCACAGCCAACTCTGCTAGCAGTACACCGACGTCCGATTGTAGCAGGCAAATTTCCCTGCCCCAGCTGCTGGACCGTTGAAAGAAGTTCACTCCCAGCCATCCACATGCCCAGCGGTTGAATGCTAGCTTGGCTAAATTGCTAGCGCTTCAACTGCTGCCTTTTCAGTTGGTAGACTCGGCCCCCTTCCGTGAGTTTGTGCAATGTGCGGTTCCTCAGTGGCAGGTTCCCAAACGCCACTTTTTCTCACGGAAGGCGATTCCGGCTCTCTACAGGCATGTGGAAGGCAATGTCTTGGCCTCGCTGGACAGGACGGTCAGCGGTAAGGTGCATATTACCGCTGACTCATGGTCCAGCAGGCATGGACAGGGACGTTACCTTTCTTTCACGGCCCATTGGGTCACTCTTTTGGCAGCTGGGAAGGATGCAGGACAAGGTGCAGTAGTGTTGGAGGTTGTTCCACCGCCACGCCTCCAAAATGTTACTACTGGTTGTGACACACCTCTCTCCTCCACCCCCTCCTCTTCTTCTTCCTCCATGGCCTCTTCCTGTGCTTTGTCCTCGGAACCAGCGGTGCTCCGTAGGCGTTCAAGGGGCTACGCAAGTACGCAGGCAAAAAGATGCCATGCCGTGCTTGCGCTGGTGTGTTTGGGGGACAGGAGCCACACTGGGGCAGAGGTCCTGTCTACTCTGCAGGGGCAGGCCGACAGGTGGTTGATGCCACGCCAGCTTAAGCCAGGAATGGTGGTTTGCGACAATGGCACCAACCTCCTCTCCGCCCTCCGACAGGGACAACTGACCCATGTGCCCTGTGTGGCTCACGTCCTTAACCTGGTGGTGCAGCGCTTCTTGGGCAGGTACCCGGGCTTACAGGATGTCCTGAGGCAGGCCAGGAAAGTCTGTGTGCATTTCCGCAGATCTTATAATGCCAGTGCTCGCCTGGCTGAGCTGCAAAAGGAGTTGAACCTGCCCAAGAACCGCCTTATATGTGACATGCCCACCAGGTGGAACTCAACGTTGGCCATGCTGAAGCGGCTGCACACGCAGCAGAGGGCCATCAATGAGTACCTGTGCGACTACGGCACCAGGACAGGGTCAGGGGAGCTCGGGTTTTTTTCACCACGCCAGTGGGGCATGATCAGGGATGCATGCACTGTCCTGGCACCATTTGAGGAGGCCACGAGGATGGTGAGCAGTGACAGTGCATGCATCAGTGACACTGTACCTCTTGTCCACCTGTTGGAGCACACGCTGCGTGGAATAATGGACAGGGCACTTGAGGCAGAACAGAGGCAGGAAGAGGAGGACTTCCTTGCCTCTCAAGGCCCCCTTTACCCAGACAGTGTTCCTTCTGTCCCACCCATCGCACAGGAAGAGGAGGAGGAGGAGGAGGAGGATTGTGTCAGCATGGAGGTGGAGGCTGGCACTCAGCATCATCAGCAGCAGTCTTTTAGGGATGATTTACAGTCCCAAGAAACCAGTGGACTTGTACGTGGCTGGGAGGAGGTGGCTGCGGATCATGTCGTCCTTAGTGACCCAGAGGACTCCGGACTGAATGCCTCAGCTAACCTACGCTGCATGGCCTCCCTGATCCTGCAAAGTCTGCGGAAGGATCCTCGTATTCTTCGGATCAAGGAGAGGGACCATTACTGGCTGGCCACTCTCCTTGATCCACGGAACAAGGGTAAGGTTGCGGACCTTATGTTACCGTCGCAGAGGGAGCAGAGGATGAGACAACTCCGGGAGGCCTTGCAGAAAGGTCTGTGCAACGCGTTCCCAGAGACTGGGAGGTTACAAACTCCTGGTCATGGACAACGAGTTGCTGAGGCTTCGGGCAGTCAAAGATGGAGCGGTGGGGAAGGTGGCCGTCTGACCGATGTGTTCAGACAATTCTTTAGTCCGCAGCCCCAAAGTATGATCGGTTCCAGCAACCATCGCCAGCGTCTGATATACATGGTGCAGGAATACCTAGGGGCAAGGTCAGACTTGGACACCTTCCCCACCGAAAATCCTCTGGCTTACTGGGTCTTGAGGATGGATCACTGGCCAGAGCTTGCACAGTATGCAATTGAGCTACTGGCCTGTCCTGCATCCAGCGTTCTTTCAGAATGCACATTCAGTGCTGCTGGAGGATTTGTCACGGATCACAGGGTGTGCCTGTCCACCGACTCGGTTGATCGACTGACTTTCATCAAGATGAACCAGTCTTGGATCACCACCAGCTACCACACACCTGATGCTGATATAACAGACTAATTGATTTTAAAATGTCACATCCCTTCAAGACTGATGCTGATGCTGAGTGCCTGTGCTGTTATGTTGACTGGCTATCCTCCTCCTCAATGATCCGATTAATGATGATAGCTTGGAAGATCATTTTGGTTTATGGGTGCCGCCACCAGTGGCTAAGGCCCAATTTTTCAGCCCCTGTTTAATAGGGGCGTGTAATTACAATTTTTGATGCAATACTTTGCAACAGGGTTCATTGCTGTGCTCCAAGTACAGTATCTGTGAGGGGTTGCAGTGTTGTGCCACCAGTGGCTAAGGCCCAATTTTTCGGCCCCTGTTTAACAGGGGGGTGTAATTACAATTTTTGATGCAATACTTTGCAACAGAGCTCATTGCTGTGCTCCAAGTACAGTATCTGTGAGGGGTTGCAGTGTTGTGCCACCAGTGCCTAAGGCCCAATTTTTCAGCCCCTGTTCAACAGGGGCATGCAATTATAATTATTGATCTAATAATTCACAGCAGGGCCCATTGCTGCGCCCACCAACAGTAACTGTCAGGCCTTACAGTGTTGTGTCAACACCACCACCACCACCACCACCACCACCAAAGGCCCAATTTTTCAGCCCCTGTTCAACAGGGGCATGCAATTATAATTATTGATCTAATAATTCACAGCAGGGCCCATTGCTGCGCCCACCAAGAGTAACTGTCAGGCCTTACAGTGTTGTGTCAACACCACCACCACCACCACCACCACCAAAGGCCCAATTTTTCAGCCCCTGTTCAACAGGGGCATGCAATTATAATTATTGATCTAATAATTCACAGCAGGGCCCATTGCTGCGCCCACCAAGAGTAACTGTCAGGCCTTACAGTGTTGTGTCAACACCACCACCACCACCACCACCACCAAAGGCCCAATTTTTCAGCCCCTGTTCAACAGGGGCATGCAATTATAATTATTGATCTAATAATTCACAGCAGGGCCCATTGTTGCGCCCACCAAGAGTAACTGTCAGGCCTTACAGTGTTGTGGCACCAGCACCACCATCAAAGGCCCAATTTTTACTACCACTGTTCAACAATTATATGTTATTACAATTCCTGATATAATAGTTGACAGCAGGGCGTTCCAGCACCCACCAAGAGTAACTGTGAGTGCTTACAGTGTTGTGCCAACACCAACACCTAAGGGGCCAATTTCTGCAGAGTATATACGGCAGGTCCCTACTTTCAAACATCCAACTTACAAACGACTCCTACTTGCAAACGGAAGAAGACAACAGGAAGTGAGAGGAAATCTACCCCTAGGAAGGAAAATTCTCTCCTGTAAGAATTAATATGGGAGAAAGGTGTCTCCTCTCTACTGATGCTTTATCACCAATCCTTGTTTCAATAAAAACACCACATTTCAAAAACAGTTGTCATTGGGACGCAAAGTGAGGTGAAATGTTCTGAACAGGGGCACAGACAGCAAAACAAATGTTACAGGGGTGATAACCCTTCCCTATGTTTTCCAAAAAGCTTAAAAATAGATTTTTTGTCTGGAGCTACACTTAAACAATGTACGTGTTCAAAATTACAAACAGATTTTATTTAAGAACAAACCTACAGTCCCTGTCTTGTTTACACCGGTCTTGTTTACACCGCCTGTATACTGCTGTTCAGAGTATATAGGGCCTTTTTTATTTTGTGTTGCGGGGTTCCCCTTAATATCCAAAGAAGACCCAAAGGGGCTGGTAATGGGCTGGGGTAGGGGGGGGTGATGGGGTAGCTATGCCATTTTTCTTAAAGATTTTCATCCATATTACCGGGAGCAGACATTACATTAAAGCCGCAAGCAGTTTTAAATGGCTTTTTTTTCCTTTAGAAATGTCATTTTGTGCAGGGACAGTTCTAAACACGGGAAACACGTGGCACTTCGCAGGCATACTTTAGACACCCCCAGGTACGATATTTAAAGGAATATTTGACTTTTTTTTTTCACTTTATGCATCATTAAAATGACTGCTCCCGAAAAACGTCCGTTTTTAAAACTTCTTTTTGCATTGATACATGTCCCCTGGTGCAGAACCCGGGTTCCCAAACTCTGTTTAGGACAATAACATGGATAATAGTCGTTATAGCACTTTAGAATCCGAACGTTCGCATCCATTGTATTTAATAGGGTTCTAATGTTCGTGCGAACTTTCGGTCCGTTCGCGGGTTCTGGTGCGAACCGAACCCGGGGGTGTTCGGCTCATCACTAGTGAGCAGTGCAGTAGTGACATCACCAAATCTCAATCCAAATCTTCTGAAACCAACAGTCTTATGTAGCGCTTACTCCTGTAAGAGTCGTTGGAAATTTACCAAGGTTCTTCCCCAGTGGATTGCCCTGCAGCCAGGCACACAATCTCAGCCAAAATTTTTCTCAATAACCAGTCCAGGGGTGTTGTTTTTGTTGTTTTGATTTTTGGATAGGGCTGAGGGAATTGAGTGGGATACTCTAAAAACAGAAACAATGTACACGTTGAGGACAGTTATCTTCTTTCTATACAGCCAAAGCAGAAGTCCTTACATATAGTCCTTACATATAGCAAACTGTGGCCTTGGCTTGTAGTAGAAACAGTTAGCATCTGGCTTCTTTCTTCAGAGCAATACGAGCGTAGTCCCTTCTCAAGGAATTAGATAAACTAAGCTCTTCAGGACACCAGCCGATGTCCCCTTTAGCAAGCACACAGCTGGCCTTCTAGCACAAAGGGGTGGCAGCAGCCCAAAAGTCTCTAAGATCTCTCAGCAGTCTGTACTCAAAAAATGTCCTCATTCCAACTTCAAAGCAACACTTTCCTCCAGTGATACCAGACCAGATCTTCAGCAGACAGCCTCCAGTTAGCTCTCTGTAGCTTCAGCATCCAGGCCCTCAGGTAGCCCACTTGAGGCAAGCACATGACAGCACTGCCCTGGAGGGCAGCAAGCCCTCCAGGCTGGATTGAGTTTCTCCAGGGAAAAGACCCAAAGCCCAATGTGCTCAGAGAATATATACAGTCTCCCAGCATGCCTTCAGGGCCCAGCTCCCTAGGATTGGTCAGGGCTGTAAAAATATTCATATTTCCATCTGCATAGCTTCGCACCTATGATCCAGAAAGTTCTCACAGCTTTTCTGGACAGAAGAGAGAGTAAACAGACTAACACCAGCTGAGAACACTGAGCAGACCTAACTAGTTAATTGCAGCCACACTGGTTGCAGTGAGGCAAGCTAAATTTACCTAACCAAAATACACACAGCTCCACTGAACACAGTGAGCCAGAACTACGTCTAACTAATCCTATCACCTATCTAGGAGGGTGCTAAACTTAGATCTTACACTGTAGAAATACAGCTATGAGGCTGTAGACAAATGAGTGCTTGGGCACACTCACACACATCAAGAAGTGCACTCCTATTTTTTTAGGAGGAATTCCACACAAAAGGTAATTTTTTTAGGGCACCGCTTAGGCTACAATTGCCATTTCTAAATGTTCCCTGTATCATAGCAAATATTAACTTTTTAAGTTTAGATCCACTTTTACTCCTTTAAATTTATTGCAAAATATGTATTTTGAAGGCATTACCTGAGACCTCTGAAGAGACACTTTCAAATGTGAGGAACTCAGAAGTCATCCAGATGAGAATAAAGAGCCCAAATGCTCAACACGAGCGACTGAGCCAGTCCAAGTCAATGGTCATCATTGATCCCGGAGAAATTAGCAAGCAGGTAAGTGAGGTCAAACCACTAATATAGTTTGATAAGTAAGGTCTATTACTGATTTACAGTATTTATGTACTGTATTTTTAACATTTTTTTCTTTTTTTCTTTTTATAAATCCTTTATTTGTGAGCAAGGTGAACACACTGGGTACACACCAGTCACCAATATTACGACAAAGAAACAAATATGTGTATGACCGCACTCAAAATATCAAGTGTTAAACTACCTAAAACATGACAAAGTGTTAGAATAATACTATATAAAATGTATCAACAAAATATTCACTTTCAAATGGTGTCCACAATAACTATTCCTTAATCCAAATAATAAAAAAAAAAGTCCCTAATGTCCACCTCAAGTACAATATGCGCAAACAAAATATTGTAAAATTAATTTGTACAAAAATTCTCTTTGCTTAAAAGTGTGATGTCAAAGCAACCAGTGTCCTTCACCTCTTCAGGTAAATGGCTCACCTCTTTCAACACAACTTAAAATATAAAGTAAAAACGTTTTCCAGGGCCCCCCTCACCCCCCCCCCTTGTTTTTTCCTCCCCTCTCCACTCTGGCCTTTCCCCTTTCTCCCTTCTGCTCTCTCTTCCCTTCCTTTTTTTTTTTCTTTTTTCCCTTTTTTTTTTTTCCTTTTTATTTTATGGAAAGGTTTTGAAGAATCCTTGTTTGTTTTATAGTATCTACAGAGGCCATATTGAATACTTTTCTATGAAGTATTGCATTCCAACGTGAACCAGGCAGGCCTGTTATGCACTGCAGTATACCTTCTTTAAAAGTTTGTGCCTTACTACTTTAAGTTTTTTTTTATGTGGCCATTATATTAGCAAACCGTAGAGGCGTCTTCTGCTGGTTTCCACTCTCACAAACTTTAAAGTCTATGCCTCCTTTTAGTTGGAACATGTATCTGTTTCCTGGTTTTGTGATTTATGGTACCATTTGTATTACTCATGAAAACTTTCAATAAAAAATTATTATTAAAAAAACAAAAAAAAACAAAAAACGTTTTCCTTCAAAAGGTATCATACACAATGCAATCCAGTTGGAGCACTATTAAATCTTTAAAAGCCAATGATGGGTTAATGAATCCACTCTCTTCATTAATAGGCTTGCAATGTTCTCACAGTCCCAGACCATTTGCCAACATGTAAAAAAATAGAAAGGAAGGCTTCATAGCTATGAGGCGTATGCGGTCGTACACATATTTGTTTCTTTGCACAATCCATGCACAAGGCAATAGGAAATGAACAATGAACAAAATGATTTACAAGGGCCTCAAGCTCTTCAGATGACATGAAACTGACTATAAGTACATTTTGAACAAAGGACCTCTTCTACTTCGGTAACAGATGTGGGGGAGATCAGGGGGTCTAGGGAAAGGCTGGGCCCCAGATGGGCAATGGAGGAGGTGGGAGCAGGCCAAACCGACTTGGAATCAAGTATAGCAAAAGATGGAAAGAGAGGTATGAGAAAGAGTAGAAGGAGGAGAAATAGATTCCATTCCACCCCACCCTAAGCCACTTGCCACTCTGCATAACAGCCAAAGGCTTTTTTTAAGTTATTGAACTAGGAGGTGAAGATGAACTCAATCCACTGGAGCCATTTCCACCAGTACTTATTATACTGTAAGTACCCTTATTGGAGGATATTATATCCTCCATTCTATAGATATCATTCAATCTGACCAGCCACATAAGTATGGATGGTGCATGTTGTTGTGTCCATAAGTCTGGAATACAACTTCAGGCTGCATTGATAAAATGTGGCAAGACCGAAGGGTTTATAAATTGCCTTTGGTAAATTACGATGGTGCAACAAAAATATAAAGTTGGTCTTGGTGGTTATACTTGTTTTCTTGGACTTGGTTTTAAACAAAAACTCTCCAGCTCTCCTCCTTAGCCCCCTTATCTATTTTAACCAAAACTCCTCTCCCAACTCAGGTTTCCGATGGCAACATTTTGTGGTGTTTACACCTGCACAGTAACTCCCCATAGGCCTAAACAGGACTTGAATCCAAGGGTACGGGCATGGCTTAAACTTTAAAACTGTAAAGTCATGCCAGGAATGCTGCTTAAGCAGTTTAGTGGGGTGTCTCTTTCCACTGTGAGAAATAAAATTGGACAAAATACCTGATTCATGTGGTACTTCAGCTTTACATCTTTTTTTACTTGATGGTATATCAGAGCCCTCAAAATAAGTGAGCACCAGCCTGTGAAAAAAGCCTGTACAGATCTTTGAGTTGTATCACTGGATAACAACATGCTTCAGGTACAGCTAATTCAAGTCAATGGGTAGTTACTGTGCAGGCCCAGGCATTGAAGGGCAAGATGTCAGCAACAAGGTTATAACAAAAATACCAATGCCACTGGAAAGAAGTAGACAGGCATCTGAGTGTGTGTGTGGGGTGAGGGAGAGAGTTATCTTAGAATAGGTTGGGGGGCTTCATGGGGGGTCTGGGGAGTTTTTTCTTTAATGTACACCTAGAATTAAAGAGCACCTAGAATGAGGTGAAAAACATAATGCTGTGAAAATGTTCCTAGACTTGGAACTTTGTTTTTCAGTGATAAAAGTGGTAAATGTTTGCTTTGGAGACTTGACTCTGGTTGCATTCTGGGAAGTGAACTTTTTCAAAGAAAAGTGAAGCTTGAGGAAATTAATATTAAGTTCAAATAGCATTAAGCTTATTTTTTGTTTATATCACTTGAAGTCCATACAGATATCGATGAATAAACTGCAGAATATATACTCAGTTGATCGTTCACGATCCCTGTAATTTGTTCCTTCTGT
Source organism: Rana muscosa (assembly GCA_029206835.1). Taxonomy (NCBI): domain Eukaryota; kingdom Metazoa; phylum Chordata; class Amphibia; order Anura; family Ranidae; genus Rana; species Rana muscosa. The sequence continues at coordinate 442,035,118 of CM055127.1, read as the reverse complement.
GAGAATATTTAGGCTGTTCCAATATTAAACTAGTAAATTGATCCCATGAACCTCTTCCTAGTTCACTTGTGGTCCATGCAAAGTGAAACAATGTCCATCCCCTCTCCCTTCTCCAGAAAGTCTGTGTTTCTTTGGAGCACAGGCTTTATTTTCCTTCACCATGGATCTCTGTTTACCACTGGCTTCAATAATGACCCTGCTTATATTGCACAGTGGTTACACGTCAAGAAATCCCTTTCCCTATGATGTCACTTCCCCAATAGGAAAGAGTAGTTCTGTGTAGGGGTATCTGCACATTCTGGAAAGTGAACTGGTCCTTAGGATCACTTCACCAGTTTGTTGCGTGAATGGGTCTGGGTAGTCATGCATCCTCCAAACCTAGTTCTAACTTATATAAACTGTTGTACTCATCTGTAATGACAGGTTTAAATCAAGCCTCTCTATATCCCTCTTAAACTCATATTAGTTAAAGTAGAACTAAAGGCAAAACTTTTTTTTTTCAGTTTGGAAAGAGTAAGAGGGGGTTATAACTCCATGTAGATTTATTCTTGTCATCTGTGTCCTATTGGGCAGATATTCATTCACTTCCTGTCCCATAGCCAAAGCAGGAAATCAGAGGAAATCCCTGCAAAGTGAAGGAATCCTGGGATGTCACCAGTGTCACTAGAACTAGTGTCTCCATTGGAAGAGATCCCCACTATTCCTGTTTTGGGACAACACAAATTTGGGGATTTTTTTTTTTACTTTCGGTGACAATAGTAAACAGGACAAATAGAGAGAGTGTATCTCCCAAACTGGGGCACAGACAGCGATACAACCCCAACAGGTGTTCTAATCCCTCTCCACTCTATGCAAAACCCAAAAAAAAAAAGATTTGCCTTTAGTTATGCTTTAAAGTGATTGTTAAGGTTTAATTTTTTTCTAAATTAACAAACATTTCATACTTACCTGCTCTGTGTAGTGGTTTTGCACAGAGCAGCCCAGATCCTCCTCTCCTTGGGTCTTGGCTCCTCTAATTCTCTGAGTGCCTCATACCAAACTGCTTTGTATGGGACACTTGTACAGGCTTAATTCTGAGCGGCACTGTGTGCATATATTGACACAATCGGTTTGGCTCAGCCCTGTCTCCGCTCCATTCTCACAGGATTTGATTGACAGCAGCAGGAGCCAATGGCTCAAGCTGCTGCAAAGCCTCCTGCGAGAAGAGAGGAGAGAAGAGCAGCGTTGCTGCAGATGGGCATAGCACCTGTTTGAGAGCGGTTAAGGTAACTATTTAAGTGGGGGGTGGGGGCGGTGACATTGAAGTTTTTTAGCTTAGTTTAGAGAATACATTATGGTTAGAAAAAACGTTTACCTTTACAACCACTTTAAGATATGTTACGTTATAGTACAAAAAATGTATCACACCAAACTAAAGACTCCCCTGCTATGTATCGGTTTGCATTAAAGTTTTTACAAAGAATATATGAAATGTATGTGTCTGTTCTGTGGATTATTAGAGCAAAATGTTAAGACACAGACAGTGATCAAGAATAACGTAATGTACAATAGATCTTACATGTTGATGCCTACAATAAATCTTTTAATATTCTAATTACTAATAAGGCTGATGTAATGGCAGAATATGAAGGTCAGGTGGTGCAAGTGTTACTCGTAGACACAAGATGATTGTTGTCTGATCCACTTGATAACTGGTATATTGGGAAATGATTTGTGTTTGTTAATTACTTCCAACTAGCAAGAAAAAAAAATGTGTCAGGTGGATCAATATTGTTGCAAAAATCAGCTGTCAGAGATGGATTTTCCACAGTATCAGAAGTGTATGTAAAGTGTGTGCATAGTTATGCTACAATGGTTGCACAATACAGTCAACTGACCATGGTCTCATGTCTATAGCTAGTGAATATCTCCCTTAGTAAGCTAATAGTGATTAGCTTAATCAGAATAAGGGCTAGGGAGATGTCTACTCCAATAAATTGCCTGAATGCAAGAACTTATTGAGACACTCATCCAATGGTTAGATTAGCACACTTGGATCCTTTAAATTAATATATAAAGCTACTGTGCTGACGGACCCTTCAAACAATAGTCTATGTTCAGGTAGATAATTCAAATACTGGTTGCTGCTCCTTTTAATTCAGGTCTTAGGTAACCCTATGCATATAAAATAAAAATCCCTGCCATCTGCGTGTATATCTGCGGATGTGCATTTAGATGGTGGGCCAAACTCATGGGACCACTCGTCTCCTGACACCTCTATTCCCTCCATTATTGTTCTGACCTAACTGGTTTTACATGAAACACCATCTTATAGAACGTTTATATGAAACACGCCTCAAGGCGGTATAATTTGTCTGTAAAAGTAGATCACGGTATCACTCGCTTTTTAATGTATTCTACCCACCTGTTACATATTGCAATGCTATTGTACCCTGTTACCTTTTTTTGTAAAATGCACATTTTGTATCCAGTTCGTAGTCAAATGTCAGACTCCTTTATAAGCTTGATTGTGTATCCTTTGTTACTCTTATAGCTTTGAATAAAGAAATTGAAAGATTAAAAAAAAATAACAAACACAAGAGGGTGCCAACATCTAAATGTAGATGATTTAAAAAAATGCCCAATACCCCAAAACGCGTAGCCACACTCCCTTAGACATGTTGATGTCATTGTCAATGTGAGCCAAACCTGATCCTACCTGACATCTGCAACACCACCCAGAAGCCGCTGATCTTTCTGAGATGTTTGTGTTCCAACCCACCAGCTGAGCAGCAGTTATCTCCAGCAACTTCCTAGTGCAACTCTGCAGATCCCAGTAACTTTCCTGCCGAGCTCTACAATTAGTGGTCCCATTACAAATGACTTCCCCTTGGAGTTTAATATGCTCTACATCTTGTTTAATACAATAACTGCAATTTGTTTTTAACCCTTTCCTTTAATATATCATCTACACTTAGATGGCCTCTTGTGTCATTTGGATCTTTCCCTCTTTCCCATAGCAAATACAAGGATTAGGCCAACAGACTGTAAAGTCTGCCTATGGTATAAGTGCCTCTAACCACTGGAGGCCCATTGAAAATGTGTGAATCTGGCTTTAAAGCAATCATAAACCTTGGCATAAGCCTACTGAGTGCTAAATCCCCCATACATAAGCTGTACATGTTTTTTCTGTAGCCTTCTCTTCTCCACAGCTTTCCAAAGTATACAGTTTAGATAGTATTTCTCAGCTACCAGGATGCAGGGGGCAAGGATCTGATGTCACACACCGCACAGCATAGAGCTGAGTGTAATCTGAGACCTGAATGGAGGCAAAGAACACCTCCCCCTTACACAATCTCACTAGGAAAAACACACATCTAAGACTGTCAATCACCTGCTGTGTGCTATCAGTGGGAGTGGGCCATCTCCAAGGATTACCGGGTGTCTGAAAAAGCTGTCAGAAGTGACTTATGCAGATAGCAGAGGAAGAAGAGAGCAGCCAGGATCCACACTAAGTGCAATGGACTGAGGGAATAACACACTATGCGGTTGATTTACTAAAGGCAAATAGACTGTGCACTTTACAAAGTGCAGTTGTACTCTGCAAGTTCAGTTGCTCCAGAGCTTAGTAAATGAGGCAAGGCTTCACTTTGCAAAGACTACCCAATCATGTGCAAGGAAAAAAATATATGCATTTTTACATGCATGGGATTGGATGATGAAAGTCATCAGAGTTTCTGCTCATTTACTAAGCTCTGGAGCACCTGCACTTGCAGAGTGTTTATGCACTTTGCAAAGTACAGTCTTTTTCCCTTCAGTAAACCAACCCCAATATAAGAATATCATTTGTTAATTTGAGAGGTTCACACCCACTTTAATATATCTTTTTCTCTTAGTGGAAATGCACTTACTCTTCCCGCACTTCACATTGACATAGAAAAGTTACAACCACACGATTTGTCCTCACAAAAACATCCAGTGCTAAGGATGAGAGGGGGAGTGAAGTGTCTAACTGGGTTTGTTAGATTATGGAGTGCATTGGCCAGCGTTGTCTGGCTCAGGCACCTATTTAGACACACTATGCAACTTCTGTAAAATCAAATTGTAGGCAAGACTATGCAAATTAAGGCTGTTACTCCCGTGTGTTTATCCAATTTAATATCTACTTATGTGACTACAGATGAGCTTTAACGTTTTTTCAGAGTTGTACGTTCAGTTGCAGAGAAATTCCACAATGCAACTGGTACAGTTAAACACATACTGTACAAAATAGCAAACCCCAAGCAGCTCAGCCTTAACAGCTGAGCTGTAGTAATGTACATTGTATAGACTGCCTCCAAGATAAATTGTCTAGATCAGAACAGTTAACGAAAAAAATCACCCAACTGATCTGTAACGTTGAGTATTTAAATCACACTTGATTCATGTAAGACACTTCTTGACAGCATCAGTCCATCAAGAAAAAAATTACCTTTGAAAAAGTTTAAAAGTTAAGTATACTTAATGAAGCCAAACATATTTTATTGCCTGTGTTTAACAAAAGGCGCCCGGCTGCCGTTGTTTTTTGATAAGCATGAAAACATCCCAGCGTGAGGCTGCAAAAGGAATTATGTCGAGAAATTAGAAGTGATCCATTTTGCAATGAATTATCCACCTCAATAGCCTGCAGAACCCAGCTACCAATTAACACCTACTTTATTACATGTTGGGATATACTTAATAACTTTCATGTGTTTCTGCACTATTACCTTGACTGATGCCTCTTGTACAATTAGGCATAATTGGCATATCAATATGCAAAAGTTAAAAAGATTAACCCTCTTAAAACTAATGAGCATTTCTGTATCCAGCTGCTAAATGAGACAAAATTAGCATTTTTCACTTTTGGATAGGATTTTATCATGCCGTTCTTCACTGTTGACATTACCTTGTTATATAAGTTCAGTTTTTTTGGCAAAATATTTAGGACAATTACGGGCAAATGAGATTCAAGTAGGGAAAAACAAAAAAGTTATTTGTGATAACGAAGGAGGAGGGCGAAGAGGTTGTCCGGGGCACTTTTGGTACCTGCACCATTACAGGAGATGGGACTTGTGTGGCCTTTTGCCAGTTACATTGGAGGCGCTAATAGCCCGATGTGATGTGAAGGGAAGGAAAGTTGAAATGTTACTGCTACATTGGATGGCAGATGTAATGCGTACACTGTTTAATTATTTTTGGCATGGGCACAATGTATTTTTCCATACAAATTGTCGGAGGTGGATGGCGACAACAAGCATTAATATGACACCATGCTGTTTCGTAGCATAGACTGAGGATTGATGGCGAGAAGCTCCAGATTTAAGAGAACCCCCTGGTGCTCGCGGAGCTGTCACAACGATTACTGAGAACAGGGCTAGGACGGTTTATGGCCTTCAACAGTATGGCATGAATACTGTGTAGTAATTCTAAATGAGTATTAGGATTGGCGTCATAATTATTTATAAGTGCCATTTTCTGCATTGCGGCATGAAGAAGACGTACAGCCTGTCTCTGCAAAGCTCATTTAGTCACCATAGCTGTTTTTCAACATAATTTGTCTTGAAGAACAGAGAAAAACAGAGATCCGTGTACCTAATTTTTTTCATGTGGTTATCACGAGAAGTTGGCATAAACCAGATGGCAATGGTGAGACTAGACCTAAGGCAAATATTGTAGTCTTGTGGCCTCCACTGTTTGCTCTCTATTTAGTTAAAAAACAAACAAATGCAAAACAGCACACAATAAAAATATTAAACACAAGGAATTGTTTTAAAGTAAAAGAATATATAAACCAAGCACGTAAAATAAAGTCACATACAAAATGGTGGGAATGACCATATACAAAAAAAGACAAAAAGGACACAAAAACTGTAGAGATATGGATGAGGAAAGGAATATATTAAATAATAAATAGTACAGTGTTAAAGCATAAAATATGATAGTACTTTGACTTTCTGTTGGAAAGTACACCCACAGGTATAGTGTTATCATCACCTTGTGCCTGTTACTGACACATATGTGACTGAAATTACTAAAATAATTTCCTGCTCTCGGTACTGACAGTTTGACAAAAAAAAAAAGTAAATGGAAAGATAAATGCCGTATATACATCTTTCTGTCCATGGTTGCACCACCCTATGACATGCTAAATACTATATGCTGTTTCATAGGCTATTAGCTCAGGAAAGAGATTATACAAAAGGACAGTGATCAAACTCGTTTTACCTTCAATGGCTCAAAAATAAACATCTTCCATTATCTCTCTGTAGTGGCCCTTCCAAAGTTTGAGTGTCACTACTCTAAGATTAATGTATACAGTTAGGCTGTAGCCAGCTTGAGCTCAGATTGGCATTGTTATCTGAGTCACTGGGTTTCCCCTATGCCAAGGATATTGTTTTCTTCTCCCTGCTCCGGTGCAATGTTCTCCAGTTGACTTGATAGAGCAAGAAGATACAATGTTATGGGTAATGAATATTTATTTCACTCCAACCTATCACTAGGAGGTTTACTGCCAGCGAGTTGGTTTGGGAAATAAAATAAGTGTTCAGGAAGTTCTTCTAGAAGGGTTCTTTCCCTGGAGAGGATGTAACTGAAGAGAGGATTCTTTGCCTCCCAGGTCTTGTCTGAAGGGTATGTAGTTGAAGAAGAGGCCCTTTGCTTTCCAGGTCTACTGTGTGTCTGTCATTCCAGGACCAAGTCCCCATGATTAGGAATGGGCCAAAGCTAGGGCTTGAAAGACAGGGAAGTAGCTATTAAAGGGGAGCACATTCAGTAAAAGTTTGCTCAGTCCATTGTCAGTTCTCAGCTTAAAGGCACACTGATGAAAATTGCTGGCCTTGTCTTAAAGGCACACACTAGCCCCAGAGAAGTTCTAAAGTCCTATTTTTTCAGTGGAGGAAAAACTTTGTCACTATTTTTGGAGAGTATCCTATACACCCTAGCCCTCTCTCCCTGAGACAAGGGGGCAAATAAAACCCACAAGAAGAGATTGACAGAGTGAATCTGTCATTTGATCACAATCAGTGGGTGGGTTAGTGTTTTGGGGCAGCAGTAAGTCAATGCATAACAGAAAGGCCTGAAAAGTTCAGTAGCACCTTTGGGTTCAATGCTACATTTTTGTATTACAGAAGCACTCTCAGACAGATCCTGGACACATTTTGGGAGTGACACATACAAAACAGATTGTACATTCCATTCTGCCTGTTCGTTTTTCATCTGGGCAGCAAAGCTAACCTCCAGATACCAGAGGACTTGTCTTCCTTTTATGAGCAATTTCAGCTTCCACTGATCTCTGTACCAGAACAGTACAGTGAATTCTACACCTCACCTCCCTGAGAACTGATGGGTTCAAGCCTTTCATGACAAACCCCGTTTAAAGGATCACCTGAAAGATAACCCAATGGGATCTGAGGTGATCCAGCATTATCCCTGGACTCTGGACTCTAGTCCCCAAGATTAGAGATTACACAAGTGACTGCTGAACAACCCTGTGTCCTAACATCTAAAGAACTGCAAAGCCGAAACTGACCTACAATGAAGAGCACTGATGTGCAGAACTTATTCTTAGCATCCCCATGGGCCCCCTAGGGCAATCTCCCATTCTTTCTAAATTATAATCCACCCCAGAGTGTGGCACTTCTTGAAGGAAAATGGCATCCACAAGTGTAGTAAAGGAAATGGGAGGTTTATTCAAAGATGCATATACAGCCGTGAGAATGCCTTGAATAGCACAAAATGTGCCAATACATTCTTAATGCCATATGTGGCTCTTTGAACAAACTTCCTGTTTGCTTTAATACATTTGTCGATCCTATGTTATTTAAAAGAAGTGCCATAATCAGGGGCGAATTAAAAGAAGGTATGAATGGGTGCTTGCTCTATGGGGCTTGTGGGGATACTTAAAATGTTCTTAACCTTATACCAAGTCAATTTAAGCTTCAGACAGCAGAGCATAGTGGTTCAGCAGTCACTTTGTGTAGTAGGGTGTCACCTCTAATCATGTAGACCAAAGTCGGGGGATCATGCCTGATCCTCCACTGGGTGATCATGAATGTGATTGTCTAAGAGGGTTGACACCAACAGCTTGATCCAATTGTCTCAAGGGGCAGTAAAATGTGTTATTTACTGTATCATTCTGGCATCTGTTTCGGTGGAACTGAAGTTGCTCACAGAAGGAAGGCAAATCCTCTGGTGTCCTAAGGTTAACTGTGCAGCCAAGGTGAAAGACAGACAGGCAGAAAAGAAACCGTCATTGTTTTCCTTTATGGTTTTCTTGCATGGTTCCTTAATTCAGGTTAGCATATCTGTGGAGTTAGGGTGATCTGAAGGAATGGACGCTCTCTGTTTCCCCAAGTGACAGTCCTTTCTTTGTGCATTGGTACACCACTTCCTTCTCTGTTTCCAAACAGAAAGGGGAGGGCTTGAACTGTTGTAGATATTCTGGATTAAAAAAACAGGGTGCACAAAATTAAGTGCTCCTAACCAGCACTTAAATGTACATTCCAGTTAAATGTGAAAATGTATCATTAAGTTGATAATTTGTCCAATTTTTAACACAGTTGCTTATCGGGATGGCAAAGAAATTGCAGGGATAACAGAAACCCACTAGAAGGATAATTTGCAAATGTGTGTATGTAATGCAGTATTAAAAATGGAATAACGAGCATACAAAAAGATACTTTTTTAGTGAACCTATGTTCAGCTAAAGGGCATTTACTGTAAGTATGTATATGTATTGCTAACAAGCAGTAAATAAACTTTAATAGAAGGACTCACTAACCTCCTTAGATGGAAGCACTGTGGTGCAAATTGTTCTTAAACTTTGCAATAGAAGCACTGAAGTTCTTGTCTCAACTACCCTTACCTCACTCCCCCCTCCCATATCCCCCCCCCCCCAACACACACACACACACTTTTCCATCATAGTCATGACTAGGGATGAGCTTCGTGTTCGAGTCAAACCCATGTTCGACTCGAACATCGGCTGTTCGATCGTTCGACGAAGATCGAACATTATGGGCCGTTCGCGCCAAATTCGAGTGGCGCGTCACGGCCCATAATTCACTGCGGCATCACAGTGCATTGCTGGCTGATGATTGGCCAAGCATGCACTATGACCCGCATGCTTTGGCCAATCACAGCGCAGAAAAAACGGAGAACCGTAATTGGCCAAAGCCAGGGTGGCTTTGGCCAATTATGGCTCAGGGGGTTTAGTACACGCCGCACACTATATAAGGCCGCCGGCTCGGCAGCCTTGTGTACTGTTTTGGAGTTGTGAAAAGAGAGAGTTTACAGAGACAGACAGTGTCATTTATATTGAGTTAGATAGAGCAGGCAGGCGAGTCAGTTAGCTGCAGTTACAGTGTGTAGAGGATATATATGCATCCTAGGTGTTGTATATATATTTATACACTGTATTCAGTTTAGCTAGATCCGTTCCTGGTTTTCTCTATACTGTGACAGGCAGGCAGGTGATTGTGCTAGCTGCAGACAGTCAGTGTTTCACTTAGTGTACTGTGTGCTTTGCATAGCATTCACCTAAAGCTTACCTGAATACAGCTAGTGAATATTATAGTGGTGTTCTCATAATAAAACCACAAGCAGAGAGCTGCAAGTATTTTCAGTTAGTGTACTGTGTACCTCTCTGCACAGTTTTCACCTAAAACTAACTGCTGTTTTTCCTATACTAATACCACAGCAGGCAGTTGATTCTAATAGCTGCATTATCAGTACAGTACAGACAAATATATATATATATATATATATATATATATATATATATTAGGGCTGTGGAAATTAACTATTAATTCCTTGATTAATCGATTAAAGTTTTTGATCGATCAAAATTATTTTGATCGGTACTCGCCTCTCCGCCGGCTTCCGGGTCTTCAGGGAGTTCCACCGGCGGGGCTTGCTGTGTCCATCTTAAGGGCTCCTTTGCTGTGCCTTCATATCTACATGCCAGCGGGACCTTACTATCTGCCACACGCAAGGGCTGTTACACTTCCCTCTATCACTTCCCTCTATCAACCTGGGATTCTACAGCCATCCACTGGGAGTTGTGATAGTTCCCTTCACGGGACATCTACATGCCGACGGACTGATGTCGTTGTACACATTTTTATACCAGTATCATACTTAGCTACATTTTTTTTATGACTGCTTTTGCTACCATTTGGTATTACTCGCACCATTTTTACAGTTTATGTAGCTACATCGATTTTATCTCCAGTGCAATATTTATTTTGTTACCTACTTGAAGACTATAAAAGTTTTAATGCTATTCCCATCCGCAGCCTTTGTGTGTTTTTTGTATCCTGCTATCCATTTTTCCAGTGGTTGGTCGCGCACTGGGAATCAGCCTGCAAGGAGATCAGCTAAAAGTAGTTGGATCTGTATGTGCGTTATAATTAATCGAAATTAGTCGATTAATCGATTTTAAAAAAATCGATTAATCGAACACGAAAATTTTAATCAGTAACAGCCCTAATATATATATGTGCAGCTACATCTCACTGCAGGCCGTTAGTATGTCTGGAAGGCAAACAAGGAGAGGTAGACAGTCACAAGGCAATAAAAGAGGGCAAGCAGGCTCTGTGTCTAGAGGCAACAGTACTGCTGGTCATGGACACGGTGCATCCTCATCAGCACGTGGCCGTGGGACGTGCTTGTCCTTCTTTTCTGTAGCTGGCCATGTTGAGCCACAACATGCCCAAGACTTGGTAGAGTGGATGACCAAGCCGTCCTCCTCTTCCTCATCCTCTCTCACCCAGGCTCAGGGTACTTTGTCTGGCAAAGCAGCTGCCAAACCGCCTCTTCCCTCGGCTCATTGGCATCAGTCACTCCTTCCCTAGCCCCACCATGTCCTCCTGAGGAGTCCCCCGAACTGTTTGACCACAGTGTTGGGTACATGCTCCAGGAGGATGCCCAGCGTTGCACCGATGATGGAACCCAGCTGGAGGAAGACAGTAACGTGAGCTCAGAGAGAGGGGGTGCCCAACAAGGACAGCTATCTGGCAGTCATGTTCCCCCAGCTGCAGCATACTGCCAGATTGGCTCCAGTGATGAGGAGGGAGGGGATGATGAGGTCACTGACTCCACGTGGGTGCCTGATAGGAGAGAGGAGGAGGAGGCACATCTCCAACGAGGTGGGATGCCCTCCAGGGGCCAGCTTAAGGGCAGCACACTGACCGCATCACACTGCAGAGCTCCGCATGTGCAGGGCGCTGCTGTCTCTGTGTTATTCCAAAAGTTCTTTAGTTTGGACCTTTTTTAGGACGTGTGCAGCAAATCGCACCATTGCCATTTGCAACATATGTCTGAAGCGTATCTCGCGTGGCCAAAACATCAGCCGCTTGGGCACCACGTGCTTGACCAGACATAAGCAGTCCGTTGGCAAGCGTACCTAAAAGACCCACACCAAAGTACAAAGCGGACCTCTCCTTGCTCCTCATCAGCTGGGATCTCCAACCCCACTATACCTTTAATCCTCTCTGAAACCTGCACTGAGAGGAATGAAGGTGTAGAATTTGGTGTGTCACAGCCAAGTACTTGCGGACAATCTGCTATTGGTACACCGACGTCCGATTGTACCAGGCAAATTTCCCTGCCCCAACTGCTGCACCGCCGAAAGAAGTTTGTTCCCAGCCATCCACATGCCCAGCGGTTGAATGCTAGCTTGGCGAAATTGCTAGCACTTCAACTGCTGCCTTTTGAGTTGGTAGACTCTGCCCCCTTCCGTGAGTTTGTTGAATGTGCAGTTCCTCAGTGGCAGGTTCCCAAACGCCACTTTTTCTCACGGAAGGCGTTTCCGGCTCTCTACCGGCATGTGGAAGGCAATGTCTTGGCCTCGCTGGACAGGGCGGTCAGCGGTAAGGTGCATATTACCGCTGACTCATGGTCCAGCAGGCATGGACAGGGACGTTACCTATCTTTCAAGGCGCATTGGGTGACTCTGCTGGCAGCTGGGAAGGATGCAGGACAAGGTGCAGTAGTGTTGGAGGTGGTTCCGCCACCACGCATCCAAAATGCTACTACTGGTGATTCTGACACACCTCGCTCCTCCACCCCCTCCTCTTCTTCTTCCTCCATGGCCTCTTCCTGTGCTTTGTCCTCGGAACCAGCGGTGCTCCGTATGCGTTCAAGGGGCTATGCAAGTACGCAGGCAAAGAGATGCCATGCGGTGCTTGAGCTATTGTGCTTGGGGGACAGGAGCCACAATGGGGCAGAGATTCTGTCAGCTCTGCAGTGGCAAGCTCAGAGGTGGTTGACGCCACGCCAACTTAAGCCAGGAATGGTGATTTCCGACAATGGCACCAACCTCCTCTCCGCCCTCCGACAGGGACAACTGACCCATGTGGCCTGTTTGGCTCACGTCCTTAACTTGGTGGTGCAGCGGCTCTTGGGTAGATACCCGGGCTTACAGGAGGTCCTGAAGCAGGCCAGGAAACTCTGTGGGAATTTCCACTGGTCATATAATAGCAGTGCTCGGCTGGCTGACCTGCAAAAGGATTACAACCTGGCCAAGAACCCCCTAATCTGTGACATGCCCACCAGGTGGAACTCAACGTTGGCCATGCTGCAGCGGCTGCACACGCAGCAGAGGGCCATCAATGAGTATCTTTTGCAATATGGCACCAGGACAGTGTCAGGGGAGCTTGGATTTTTTCCCCACGCTAGTGGGCCATGATCAGAGATGCATGCACTGTCCTGGCACCATTTGAGGAGGCCACAAGGATGGTGAGCAGTGACAGTGCATGCATCAGTGACACGGTCCCTCTTGTCCACCTGTTGGAGCACACACTGTGTGGAATAATGGACAGGGCACTTGAGGCAGAACAGAGGCAGGAAGAGGATGACTTCCTTACCTCTCAAGGCCCCCTTTATCCAGACAGTGTTCCTGCTGGCCCGGCTATCACACAGGAAGTGGACGAGGAGGAGGAGGAGGATTATTGTGTCAGCATGGAGGTGGAGCCTAGCACTCAGCATCAGCAGCAGTCTTCAAGGGATCAATTACAGTCCCAAGACACCCATGAACTAGTACGTGGCTGGGAGGAGGTGGCTGTGGATCATGTCGTTCTCAGTGACCCAGAGGACTCTGCACCGAATGCCTCAGCAAACCTACGCTGCATGGCCTCCCTGATCCTGCAAAGCCTGCGGAAGGATCCTCGTATCCGTGCTATCAAGGAGAGGCATCATTATTGGCTGGCAACCCTCCTTGATCCACGTTACAAGGGTAAGGTTGCGGACCTTATCTTGCCGTCGCAGAGGGAGCAGAGGATGAAGCATCTTCGGGAGGCCTTGCAGAAAGGTCTGTGCAATGCGTTCCCAGAGACTGGGAGGTTACAAATTCCTGGTCCTGGACAACGTGTTTCTGAGGCTCCGGTCAGTCAAAGAAGGAGCGGTGTAGAAGGTGGCCGTCTGACCGATGCGTTCAGACTATTTTTTAGTACGCAGCCCCAAGGTATTATCGCTTCCAGCAACCATCGCCAACATCTGGTTTACATTGTGCAGGAATACCTAGGGGCAAGATCAAACTTGGACACCTTTCCCACCGAAAATCCTCTGGGTTACTGGGTCTTGAGGATGGATCACTGGCCAGAGCTTGCACAGTATGCAATTGAGGTACTGGCCTGTCCTGCATCGAGAGTTCTTTCGGAACGCACATTCAGTGCTGCTGGAGGCTTTGTAACCGATCACAGGGTGCGCCTGTCTACTGACTCGGTCGATCGACTCACCTTCATAAAAATGAATCAGTCTTGGATCACCACCAGCTACCAAGCACCCGATGCTGATGTAACCGAATAATTTTTTTGAAGATGTCAGATCCCTTCAAGACTGCCTATGCTGATGCGTGAGTGACTATCTTGTTATGCTGAGTGACTATCCTCTTGCTCCTCAATAATCATGCTGATAGCTTGAAAGAACATTTTTAGTTCTGGGCACCGCCACCAGTGGCTAAGGCCCAATTTTTCAGCCCCTGTTTAACAGGGACGTGTATTTACAATTTTTGATGCAATGCTTTGCAGCAGGGCTCATTGCTGTGCTCCAACTACAGTATCTGTGAGGGGTTGCAGTGTTGTGGCACCAGCACCAGTGCCTAAGGCCCAATTTTTCAGCCCCTGTTTAACAAGGGCATGTAAATACAATTTTTAATGCAATACTTTGCAGCAGGGCTCATTGCTGCGCTCCAAGTACAGTATCTGTGAGGGGTTGCAGTGTTGTGGCACCAGTGCCTAAGGCACAATTTTTCTGCCCCTGTTCAACAGGGGCATGTAATTACAATTCTTGATCTAATACAGTATTTCTCACAGCTGGGCCCATTCCTGCGCCCACCAAGAGTAACTGTGAGGACTTACAGTGTTGTGGCACCAGCACCACCACCACCAACAAAGGCCCAATTTTTCCTACCACTGTTCAACAATGTCATGTAATTACAATTCTTGATCTAATAGTTCACAGCGGGGCCCATTCCTGTGCCCACCAAGAGTAACTGTGAGGGATTACAGTGTTGTGGCAACACCACCACCACCACCACCACCAAAAGCCCAATTTTTCTGCCCCTGTTCAACAGGGGCATGTAATTACAATTCTTGATCTAATATTTCACAGCTGGGCCCATTCCTGCGCCCACCAAGAGTAACTGTGAGGCCTTACAGTGTTGTGGCACCAGCACCACCACCACTACCAAAGGCCCAATTTTTCCTACCACTGTTCAACAATGGCATGTAATTACAATTCTTGATCTAATAGTTCACAGCAAGGCGTTCCAGCGCCCACCAAGAGTAGCTGTAAGGGCTTACAGTGTTGTGGCAACACCAAGACCTAAGGGCCAAATTTCTGCAGAGTATATATGGCAGGCCCCTACTTTCAAACATCCAACTTACAAACGACTCCTACTTGCAAACGGAAGGAGACAACAGGAAGTGAGAGGAAATCTACCCCTAGGAAGGGAAATTCTCTCCTGTAAGAGTTATTATGGGAAAAAGGTGTCTCCTCTCCACTGATGCTTTATCACCAATCCTTGTTTCAATAATAAAAAAAAAAATTCAAAAAGCATTTGTCATTGGGACGGAAAGTGAAGTGAAATGTTATGAGCAGGTGCACAGACAGCAAAAAAAAATGTTACAGGGGTGATAACCCTTCCCTAATCCCTATGTTTTCCAAAAAGCTTAAAAATTGATTTTTTTGGCTGGAGCTACACTTAAAAAATGTACCTGTTCCAAATTACAAACAGATTATACTTAAGAACAAACCTACAGTCCCTGTATACTGCTGTTCAGAGTATATAGGGCCTTTTTTTAATTAGGGTGCGGGGTTCCCCTTAATATCCATACAAGACCCAAAGGGGCTGGTAGTGGGCTGGGGTACCCATGCTATTTTTCTCAATGATTTTCATCCATATTGCCGGGCCAGACATTACATTAAAGCCGCAAGCAGTTTTAAATGACTTGTTTTCCTTTAGAAATGTCATTTTGTGCAGGAACAGTTCTAAACACGGAAAACATGTGCCACTTCACAGGCATACTTTAGACACCCCCCAGGTACGATATTTAAAGGAATATTTCACTTTTGTTTTTCACTTTATACATCATTAAAATCACTGCTCCCGAAAAAACTTCAGTTTTAAAACTTCTTTTTGCATTGATACATGTCCCCTGGGGCAGGACCCGGGTCCCCAAACCCTTTTTAGGACAATAACTTGCATATTAGCCGTTATAATTAGCACTTTTGATTTTGATAGTTTGCGTCCATTGTGTTTAATAGGGTTCTAAAGTTTGCCCGAACTTTCGGTCCGTTCGCAGGTTCTGGTGCGAACCGAACCGGGGGGTGTTCGGCTCATCCCTAGTCATGACTCAGCAGCTCAAGTTTATCTTCTCCGCCTTCCCATCAGTGACTTGGTAGCTCATACAAAATAAAATTAAAGTTATGGTGAATTGGTTAACCACTTAACGACCGCCCACCGCCGATTTACGTCGGCAGAATGGCACGGACAGGCAGAATCACGTAGATCTACGTGACTGCCTTTGTACAGTTGGGGGGTCCATCCGGACCCCCCTTCTGTGCCGTGAGCGGTCGTTACTTCACCGGGAGCGATCCCAGATGAGGGGGCGGCCTTTCGATTCCGGCCCCCCCCTCGCGATCGCTCCCGGCGAATGGAAATGCCTCCTCTGTCTGTTTCAGACAGAGGAGGCAGGAGGAAGTGATGTCATCTCCTGTGCGGCGCTCACATATACCGAGCGCCGTACAAGAGAAGACATCAGGTCAGTGAGCACAACACTACACTGACACCAGGACACATAGGAACACTAATCGCCCCCCCCAGGACCCCCAGACCCCCCCAGATCACCCCCCAGATCACCCCCCAGATCACCCCCCAGCCCCCAGTCACAGTGTCACTGATTGCAGTGACCATTTATTTAGTGATCACTGCAATCAGTGACATTTGTGACTGTGAAAGTGTCACTAAAGTTTAGTTTTAGGTCCAGTGTAGCCCCCTAACCCCCCCTAATAAAGGTTTAACCCCCTGATCACCCCCCAGATAACCCTTTCACCCCCTATCACCGCTGTCGCTATGCGATCATTTTTCTGATGGCTGTCTTAGCATCAGTGATGGCGATCGGTAGCCAGTAATTTTTTTTAGGTTCGCCGCAGGTTTTTATAGCGTCGGGTACCCCAATATATTATCTAATAAAGGTTCAACCCCCTTGATCGCCCCCCAGGTAACCCTTTCACCCCCTATCACCGCTGTCGCTAATCGATCGTTTTTCTGATGCTGTCTTAGCATCAGTGATGGCGATCGGTAGCCAGTAATTTTTTTTAGGTTCGCCGCAGGTTTTTATAGCGTCAGGTACCCCAATATATTATCTAATAAAGGTTAAACCCCCTTGATCGCCCCCCAGGTAACCCTTTCACCCCCTATCACCGCTGTCGCTATGCGATCATTTTTCTGATGGCTGTCTTAGCATCAGTGATGGCGATCGGTAGCCAGTAATTTTTTTTAGGTTCGCCGCAGGTTTTTATAGCGTCGGGTACCCCAATATATTATCTAATAAAGGTTTAACCCCCTTGATCGCCCCCCAGGTAACCCTTTCACCCCCTATCACCGCTGTCGCTAATCGATCGTTTTTCTGATGCTGTCTTAGCATCAGTGATGGCGATCGTTAGCATTAGAATTTTTTTTGTTCGCTGCAGGTTTTTATAGCGTCAGGTACCCCAATATATTATCTAATAAAGGTTAAACCCCCTTGATCGCCCCCCAGGTAACCCTTTCACCCCCTATCACCGCTGTCGCTATGCGATCATTTTTCTGATGGCTGTCTTAGCATCAGTGATGGCGATCGGTAGCCAGTAATTTTTTTTAGGTTCGCCGCAGGTTTTTATAGCGTCGGGTACCCCAATATATTATCTAATAAAGGTTTAACCCCCTTGATCGCCCCCCAGGTAACCCTTTCACCCCCTATCACCACTGTCACTAAGCGATCGTTTTTCTGATCGCTGTCTTCGTGTCGGTGATGCCAATCGGTAGCCAGTCATTTTTTTTAGGTTCGCCGCAGGTTTTTATAGCGTCAGGTACCCCCAAATATGATCTAATAAAGGTTTTAACCCCCTAATTGCCCCTAGTTAACCCTTTCACCAGTGATCACCATATAAGTGTTACGGGTGACGCTGGTTAGTTAGTTTGCTTTTTATAGTGTCAGGGCACCCGCCGTATATAACCCAATAAAGGTTTAACCCCCTGATCGCCCGGTGGGTGATATCAATTAGGTTTTAGCGTCAGAGAGGGTCTGCGTCACACCCCAGGCAGCGTCAGGTTAGTGCCAGTAACGCTAACACCCACGCGTAAAGCATACACCCCCCTTAGTGGTATAGTATCTGAACAGATCAATATCTGATCTGATCAGATCTATACCAGCGGTTTAGGGTTCCCAAAAACGCAGTGTTAGCGGGATCAGCCCAGATACCTGCTAGCACCTGCGTTTTGCCCCTCCGTCCAGCCCAGGCCACCCAAGTGCAGTATCGATCGATCACTGTCACTTACAAAACACAACACACATAACTGCAGCGTTCGCAGAGACAGGCCTGATCCCTGCGACTCCAGTGCTGTAGGAGGTGATTTCACCACCACAGTTAAAAAAAAAAAAGCATATATGCCGAAGCATGGGGGCAGCAGGGGCAGCAGGGCGGAGGAGCAATTTTGCTCCTAATGCCGCATACATACGGTCGAAATTCCGACGGAGGCTTGCCCGTGGAAACGTTTGACCATGTGTGTGCGGCATAACTTTTTTGCGGGAGGATGCCCCCATGCTTCGGCATATATAAATGGTGCATGTATGCCCATCATTAGAAGTGGGTGGATGAAGGGTGGTATTCTAATGGTGGGCATACCCACCGATCAATCTCTTTTTTCGTTCAGCCAACAGGCTGCATGAAAAAAAAAGATTACAATACATGTCCAACAAGGACCAGCAACGTACTGGTATGTTGCTGGACTTTGAATGGTTATACCAGATTGATGCCTGCGGGTTTAGGCATCATCTTGGTATCATTCTTTTCAGCCAGCGGCCGGCTTTCATGTAAAAGCAATCACAGCGGCTAATTAGCCTCTGGACTGCTTTTACAAGCAGTGGGAGGGAATGTCCCCCCCCCCCGGATATAAAAAGCGCCATTGGGAAATTGGGAAAGCATTTTATCACACCGATCTTGGTGTGGTCAGATGCTTTGAGGGCAGAGGAAAGATCTAGGGTCTAGAAGACCCCAGTTTTTTCAAAAAAAGAGTACCTGTCACTACCTATTGCTATCATAGGGGATATTTACATTCCCTGAGATAACAATAAAAATTATTAAAAAAAATATATATGTAAGGAACAATTTAAAAATAAAATAAAAAAGCAAAATTAATAATAAAAAAAAAAAAAAAAAAAAAAAAAGCACCCCTGTCCTGCCCTGCTCTTGCCCAATGGCGAACGCAAGCGTCGGTCTGGCGTCATATGTAAACAGCAATTGCACCATGCATGTGAGGTATCACCGCGAAGGTCAGATCGAGGGCAGTAATTTTAGCAGTAGACCTCCTCTGTAAATCTAACTGGGTAATCTGTAAAGGCTTTTAAAGGCTTTTAAAAATGTATGTAGTTTGTCGCCAATGCGCGTTTGTGCGAAATTTTAAAGCATGTCGTGTTTGGTATCTATGTACTCGGCCTAAGATCATCTTTATTATTTCATCAAACATTTGGGCAATATAGTGTGTTTTAGTGCATTAAAATTAAAAAAAGTGTATTTTTTCCCCAAAAAATGCGTTTGAAAAATCGCTGCGCAAATACTGTGTAGAAAAAAAAAATGCAACACCCACCATTTTAATCTGTAGGGCCTTTGCTTTAAAAATATATATAATGTTTGGGGTTCAACATAATTTTCTTGCAAAAAAAAAATATGTTTTCATGTAAACAAAAAGTGTCAAAAAGGGCTTTGTCTGCAAGTGGTTAGAAGAGTGGATGTAAGCTTCCTAATGTTGTGTATAAAATGCCAGAACAGTTCAAAACCCCCCCCAAATGACCCCATTTTGGAAAGTAGACACCCCAAGCTATATACTGAGAGGCATGTCGAGTCCATGGAATATTTTATATGTTGACACAAGTTGCGGAAAAAAGACAATTTTTTTTTTTTAATTTTTTTTTTGCACAAAGTTGTCACTAAATGATATATTGCTCAAACATGCCATGGGCATATGTGGAATTACACCCCAAAATAAATTCTGTTGCTTCTCCTGAGTACAGGGATATCACATGTGTGAGACTTTTTGGGAGCCTAGCCGCGTACGGGACCCCAAAAACAAAGCACCGCCTTCAGGCTTTCTAAGGGTGTAAATTTTTGATTTTACTTCTCACTGCCTATCACAGTTTCGGAGGCCATGGAATGCCCAGATGGCACAAAACCCCCCCAAATGACCCCATTTTGGAAAGTAGACACCCCAAGCTATTTGCTGAGAGGTATTGTGAGTATTTTGCAGATCTCGCTTTTTGTCACAAAGTTTTGAAAATTGAAAAAAAAAAAAAAAAAAAAAAAATTTTCTTTCTTCATTTTCAAAAACAAATGAGAGCTGTAAAATACTCACCATGCCTCCTCAGCAAATAGCTTGGGGGGTCTACTTTCCAAAATGGGGTCATTTGGGGGGTTTTGTGCTATTTTGGCATTTTATGGCCTTAGAAACTGTGATAGGTAGTGAGGAGTGAAATCAAAAATTTGTGCCTAGAAATCCTGAAGGCGGTGCTTGGTTTTCGGGGTCCCGTACGCGGCTAGGCTCCTAAAAAGTCCCACACATGTGGTATCCCTGTACTCAGGAGAAGCAGCAAAATGTATTTTGGGGTGCAATTCCACATATAACCATGGCATGTGTGAGCAATATATCATTTAGTGACAACTTTTTGTAATTTATTTTTTATTTTTATTTTTTGTCATTATTCAATCACTTGGGACAAAAAAAAAAAATATTCAACGGGCTCAACAGGCCTCTCAGCAATTTCCTTGGGGTGTCTACTTTCTAAAATGGGGTCATTTGGGGGGGTTTTGTGCTATTTTGGCATTTTATGGCCTTCGAAACTGTGATAGGTAGTGAGGAATGAAATCAAAAATTTGCGCCCTTAGAAATCCTGAAGGCGGTGCTTGGTTTCCGGGGTCCCGTACGTGGCCAGGCTCCTAAAAAGTCCCACACATGTGGTATCCCCGTACTCAGGAGAAGCAGCAAAATGTATTTTGGGGTGCAATTCCACATATAACCATGGCATGTGTGAGCAATATATCATTTAGTGACAACTTTTTGTAATTTTTTTTTTTTTTTTGTCATTATTCAATCACTTGGGACAACAAAAAAAAATATTCAATGGGCTCAACATGCCTCTCAGCAATTTCCTTGGGGTGTCTACTTTCCAAAATGGGGTCATTTGGGGGGGTTTTGTACTGCCCTGCCATTTTAGCACCTCAAGAAATGAGATAGGCAGTCATAAATTTAAAGCTGTGTAAATTTCAGAAAATGTACCCTAGTTTGTAAACGCTATAACTTTTGCGCAAACCAATAAATATACGTTTATTGACATTTTTTTTACTAAAGACATGTGGCTGAATACATTTTGGCCTAAATGTCTGACTAAAATTGAGTTTATTCGATTTTTCTTATAACAAAAAGTAGAAAATATCATTTTTTTTCAAAATTTTCGGTCTTTTTCCGTTTATATCGCAAAAAATAAAAATCGCAGAGGCAATCAAATACCATTAAAAGAAAGCTCTATTTGTGGGAAGAAAAGGACGCAAATTTCATTTGGGTACAACATTGCATGTCCGCACAATTTACAGTTAAAGCAGCGCAGTGCCGAATCCCAAAAACAGGCCTGGTCCTAATGGCCCGAAATGGTCCGGGGCTTAAGTGGTTAAACTGACATCCAAAACTTCTTCAAAAGCCCTGCTATAGAGCAGTGTGATCTATGAAAAGTTTGACCCAAGGCTTGAAAATGGCAAACTCAACGTTGGCTCCATCCACCAAGCATTTCTACTGAACACCTAGTAAGCCATCTTCCCGTCACCAATTTTCTTTCCTCAATCCTTTTTGCCCTCCTCATGATGAATTATAAAAAAGACTGTAATAGTAATTTTATGCTAAACAAAAGCATAATTAAGCACTTAATATGAAAACCTAGTTATACCATGCAATTATAAAAGTAACGCTATCTGCCCACATAAAGGAGATAAATGGCACGAGACTGGCATAGCTGATGTTATCTCAAATTATTTTTTGTCAAATTTATTTTTAATACTCCCTGTTAAACGTTTTGTATCCCTCGTCTGCAATAAAATACATTAAAAACGCTCCTTAATCTGCTTTATATTGGTATTGTTTTATGGATCACTACTATGTGTCCTTTCTAAGCAGGGCAGAAAAATGATACTGTTGTTTTAGAATAATAAACATGGCAAATGATGCAGTAAGTCAGTAAGGAATCAGAAGTGGCTGGTAAGGAGATACTTACTCAATAAATATAGCATTGTTTTATGATGGCAGGGGGTCCTTAGGAGCTAAGGGAGTGTAATATGAAATAATTTTTTCCATATTTTAGGCCACTTATACTTATCTCTGAACAGTCTGCAGGTGGTCTTGGCCTAGAGGGACTAATAGGTCCTTCACTATAACAGTTGGGAAGATATTGTATCTACCTCTCTCAAATTAGTCTTGTGCTGGGACCTGATACTTTTAATCCTTGGCTCTCCACTATTGAGCAAGTTGAAAAACCATGTGGGCTCCATAGGAACAAGCAATGCCTAAAGATAGGGATAAGAGAAATTGGGTTTTTTGTTGACTCGAGTTTTGGAGAACATCGAGAGATGTCAGCGAAAATTAACCATTTTGGTCAAATGCATTAGACTCCACAGGGATATTGAAATAAAGTTTTTTTTTTTTTTTCAGTTTTTTGTGCCCTGCCTTCTATTGTTCACGTGGAAAATGTTTGCAATTTTTGACTATTTTTGCTATTTTTCACCTAGAACTTTGAAGCTAGGTTCACGTCAACCTGTATCAACTTTTGTCCATTTTTGAGGTCTGTTTTTATTGTGCGCTGTGGTGCATTATCAGTCAATGTTGTGTTTCAACACACGCATTGCAACCCTCTGAAAGGAAAAGTTTGGACTTCAAACATTAATGCTCACCTCTATGCTGCAGCATTGGTGAGATCCTGCAGCTGTCCCACTTTGGCTCTGAGCCTGAGGACTGAGCAATCACATCACTGCTGATCGGTCAGCTCTCGATCTGCTTGGAGTGGAGAGGGATGACTGTTAGAGCCCATTCACACAGGGGCGTCTTTGGATCCGACTCCAAATCGCCCCAGGTCGCCCCTAGTCGCCTCAGGTCGCGCTGGCTGAAGAAATCAATGTAAGTTAATGGAGCCGTCCTTATGCACACTACTGCAGTCGCTCCGACTTCAAAAAAGGTCCCTGTACTACTTCAATCCGACTCCTAGGCGACCTGTAACCATTCATTTCAATGGGAGTCGCCTCTCACTGTCTTAATAGGAGCGACTCTCCAGGAAGATAACATACATTTCTCCTGCAAAACTCTCTCTCCCCCCTCCCTCCCACAGAGCTGATTCTTGTTTGATTGGCCACTGGAATGTCTCCTGTCCTGCAGGCAACTTGGAGTTGCCTTGTAAATAGCTCCAGGTCGCGCTGTGATTCATACTCAGGTTGTGTCTGAGTTGCCTCATAAAATCGCGCTGGAAGTCGTGTTGCCCCTGTGTGAATGGGCTCTTAGTCACCGCTCTCCATTCTGCTCCTCCACTGCTGGGCATGGGAAAGGGCAGGCGCTGTTGGCTCGGTCTCTCAGCTGTGCACTGAGTGGCGGAGCCAGCTGTCAATCAGGCAGCCTGATGGTTCCCAACAATATTGTCGGGGTCCTTCCAGAGCCTGGAGCTGCTTTGCCCTGTCAAATGATAGCGAGCAATAGCCCAGTGTAGTCCTGTGACCCATAAGAGAAGTATGGCCAAAAAAGCTCTTTTGAATCGCATGTGTCCAACCTCCCATGTTTGTTGTTTTTAGTGCATTGGGAAACCTATAAAAGCCTATAAAATGAATTTTGATGCATTTTGATGGTTTAGCAACATGTATTGAAACATGTGTCAATGTGCCTTAAAATGCATGTCAATGCACTAATTATTATTATTATACAGCATTTATATAGTGCCAACAGTTTGCGCAACACTTTTACAACATCAGGGAAGACAGTACAGTTACAATACAATTCAATACAGGAGGGATCAGAGGGCCCTGATCATTAGAGCTTACAATCTAGAAGGGAGGGTCAAGTGGAACAAAGGGTAGTAGCTGTGGGGGATGATCAGATGGATAAAATGAAAATACAGTTGTTAGGTGTGGGTAGGATAGGCTTCTCTGAAGAGGAGGGTTTTCAGGGATCGTCTAAAAGCTAATAGAGTAGGAGATAATCAGACATATTGGGGTAAGGAGTTCCATAGGATTGGAGAGGCTCTGGAAAATTCCTGACGAGCATGGGAGGAGGTGATGAGAGAGCTAGAGAGCAGGAGGTCTTGAGAAGAACAAAGAGAACGATTAGGATTGTATTTTGAGACTGGGTCAGTGATGTAGCTGGGGGCAGAGTTGTGGATGGCTTTGTAGGTAGTTGTTAGTATTTTGAATTTAATTTGTTGGGTGAGCAGAAGCCAGTGGAGGGCTTGACAGTAGCAGAGACAGAGCGGTTGGTAAGGTGGATGAGTCTGGCAGCAGTATTCATGATGGACTGAAGGGGGATAGACATGGGCGTAGCATAAGGGGTTGCAAGGGTCACAATCGCAACCCCGCTCCTAGCTCCAGGGGGCCCCTGCAGCCCCCCTGTGATATTATTATCATATCCTCCACAAAGTCCAGCTCCGAACTGCCCTAGGGCCCCACAGACATGCTCCAGTACTGGGCTTATATGTTGCCTTCCACAGTCCACACCTCTTTGTTCTCATTTTCTGGGGAGAAGCTGTGAACCATTTCCTGAATGGAGAGGTCCACGGGGTGAGAACAGCCCAGCATGGGAAAGTGTCTGTGCTGTGTATTAGCAACATGGAATGGTAACCGAGCTCAGCGAGTTAGGAGGAGGAGAGTGCCGTCCTGTAGCCAAGATGGGACCGCTGTCACTGGTGAGGTAAGTCACTGCTCAGTGTCTCCTATTTACCAGCTGGGATTCTCTGTACCCCCCACCCGGGGGTGTCCGCTTACACCACTTCCCTGACAACTGGGGAAAAGACACACACCTCCAGGAGATGACCTTCCACCAACACCTGCCAACACTGATAGAGAAACCTTCAGAAATTGCTAAAACAAATCCCTTAACACCTCCTGAGGGGATGCAGGTTCCAGATTTTGTGTCACATGGCTTTGCCCCCCAGATCTAAGTTGCCCCCCCCCAAAGCCCCCTGACCACCTCCTCTGCTCTGGATGCTATGCCCGACTGATGATCTCCTTTTCTATTACATCACTCTATACTGCTCCTGCTCCGCAGGGCTGAAATCACATTCCTTTACAACACAGCCAATTAGCTACGATCTGCACAGGGTGTATCTGCCTACTGCAACTACCCATCCGTTCCGTCCAGAGAATTTCACAGGTCAGAATGGCAACATAAAAGCCAGATACACCCTGTGAAGATTGTGGCTGACAGACTTGTGTAAAGGAATGTGATTTCAGCCCTGTTAAGTGTGGGGGGGGGGAGCTGTATACAGTGCTGGGATGGGAAAGAAGCTCTGCCAAGTGACCTGCCAGGGGTCCCTGTCCTCTGATTCTCCAGCGGTGATCCCTATCCTCTGATTCTCCAGCAGTGATCCCTGTCCTCTGATTCTCCAGCGGGGATCCCTGTCCTCTGATGTAAGGAGGAACTCAAAACTCTTAAGCAACTTTGAGTATCTTTCCGTTGCTGTGAGTGTATCTGCACGCACGGTGGAAGTGGAGGGTGGTAGTGGGGGGCCCAGGTCAACTTTTGCATCGCTACCCACAAGCTTCAAGCTACGCCTCTGGGGATAGAGTATTTAGAGGTAAGCCAATGAGAAGGGAGTTGCAGTAATCGAGGCGAGAGATGACCAGGGAGTGAATTAAGAGCTTTGTTGTGTCATTGGTTAGAAAGGGGCGTATTTTGGAGATGTTGCAGAGGTTGAGGCATCAAAATGAGGACAGTGATTGGACATGGGTTTTAAAGGAGAGTTCAGAGTCCAGGACTACTCCTAGGACCTTGGCATGTGGGGATGGGCTGTGCCATCGATTTTTAATGAAATGAAATGCATGCATGACAATACACCTGCCTAACACTACCAAATAACACACCTCTATGCATACGCAAAGATTTAAATGGGCCCTGAAATTTTGTGCAAGACCCACCAAACCATATATTTTATGAAAGCACAGAACATGTAGAATATGAAGATGGTGCTCTTAATTTTGTACATTTTATGATATTTGTGCAAATGTTTATCTTCAATATTTTCTATAAAATACAATGAAACCAATATTAACACACTCAAATACAACATAACTTCCTAATAAATCTTAAAAGATAAATCTGTAAAAAAATATGAAAATGTGCAATTATGGGATAGGGTGAAATGCTCAATGTACAAAACTAAATTAACGACTACAAACCTTGGTTGGCTTCATGCCTGTTCTGTGTGGTACCACATTCAAAATTAATGGGCCGCCTTAATGCAATTTATGTTAATACCCAAAGTGCACTTTTTACTAAGTATTACTAAAACACACGCTAATGCATGTAACATGTTGGAGGGCCACTCATGTTGAATGGTACACCAATGTATTAAATACAGTAGTGGGCAATGCACCAGCACTGGAGCACATCACAACACATATTGTGGTGCACTGCATTGCAAAGAAGGGTCACATACGCTTTTTGCCTGTGTTGCTGTGTGTGGTGACAGGTCCCCTTTATGGAAATAATACAGGTCTAAACAGACTCGTGATGTATCCAATGAGATGGGTAAAGTGACCAAAGACACAGACTCCCCGATATCCTCCTCTGCAGCCACCCTGCACAGTACTGAGCCCATATGCACCCCTCAATACTCCTCTATATAAACAGAAAGAGAAAGCAGATTTTTTACAAGCATATTTCACCTAAGCAGCAAAATTTAGAGTTTTGTCAAAATCTATTCTCGCCTTCCTACCTAAAAATCAAAAACGTGTTTGCTATAAATAGGCAATAAGCATGAGATGACAGAAGGCCACACTGGACAATGTTATGGCACCCATGGAGGTAGGCGATTGCCAATTCGACTGAGTAAGTTAGAAATCTGCCACAGTCGCTACTTTCCCTTTTCGAGGCAAGATTATTAGTGCCAGCGGCATCTATGACAATCCCTTTCTCTGCCTTTTACTATGCATTTAGTTTTTCAAAATGTTTTAGGCTGAAACATTATGGGCGCTCACAGACAGAAGTTGGTACAAAGACAGGTCAGGCTTTGTCTGAGTATAAAAATTCACGAGGTGCTGTATACAGTATATGACCCTAGCCATACATTTCTTTATTTTTATTGTCATAGACCCTTCAATCTTACCAGTTCAAATTTTTGGTTAAACAAAGTAATATTGAACTGTTTCAAAATCAATTGCTCAACACTTCAAATTATCAGTATTTTCTAAACTTTGGTGAAATATCAGGGGCCTAAGCAGATCCCTGATACCTCACTTTTGAGACAGAAAAGGGACTGAGGACAGAGAATCCCCAACTCCTTTCTCTGCACCCTCAGCTGTACTGGACAGTGAATGAATTGAAAGTGTTCTGTGCTGAGCGGCTACCTGTTCATTCACAAACTAACAAGCTCTTAGTCAGGGTTTAGTGACTCAGGGCTGAATGACTCATTCTAGCAGCCTCTCTGGTAGACATGAGCACACTGAAATATTTTGTTTCGGAATTTCGTTTTCGTCCGAAAAATAAAATGATTTAGTCACTTCTGAAATTCGTTTTTATTTATTTTGTTTAGTTAAAAAATGCATTAGTCCGAAAATCCGAATTAATGATATCATACATTTCCGATCGAATACTCCGCCCACAAGCTATAGTAGAATTCTAATGTTGTATGACTAGTAATAATTATATTTACTAATTATTATTACTATTCAGCCAACATTATAATTCTTCTATAGCCCATGGGCGGAGCATTTGACCATAAATGTCCGCTCATGGCAATCGTATGTTTTTAGCTGCTTCGTTGAATCTTCATGTCTCTATAATGTCAAATCTTTTCTCTCTATGTCAAATCTTCATGTCTCTATAATGTCAAATCTTTTTTCTCTATGTTGAACAAATTTGGACTAATATAGTTAGGTTAGGCACATTCAACCGCAGATTCGATAGACACAGATCACTATTGTCACCGTCATGTCGAATCTTCCATCTATATCGAACTGTTGTCTCAACAAAACGAAAATAAAGCATTTTTTATGTCAGATCTTTCGGATTTCGGACTCTGCACATTCGTTATCGTTTGTTAAACTGAATGCGAAAATCCCTAAAATTCGGACGAAAGTGCATTCGGACGAAAAATGATTGCACATGTCTACTCTCTGGTGCTTCCCCCTGTCTTCTGGGACATTGGAGAATGTTCCAGACATAGTGGGTGGAGGTTAGAAGGAGCTGATTGGAATATTTATGAGGACCCCAGCCAATCCCCAGTAAAGGGCTGGTAGGGGGCAGGCCACCTCATAAATAGGAGGCTGGTGGTGGCCCTTAAGGGTGCCCCCTAGTCTGGGGGGGTGACCTTGGGCTGGGGCTCAGGTGTTGGAAGGATTCTGCCAAAACACACGGAGGAAGCCCTTCCTGGAGGTACGGGAGCAAGGAAAGAAGACAGCAGGAGCATGTCAGCACATCTGGGAGATCTCCTGAGAGTCAGCTGGGTGGGTTGGTGAGTGTCAGTCTGTGGGGAGAAGTTAGCCTGGAGGGCAAGGAAAGGGGCAACTGCAGCAAGGTGGGTTTGCAGTGCCTGAAGAGGTGGTGCTGGGATCAGTAGCCACAGGAGTAATAAAAGCTGCTACACAACTAAGAGGCCTCGGGTTCCTGCCTGTAAAGGACTGTTGCTTTTAAATCTGACTTAGTGACTGTCAGATCCTCACAGTGATCCAGATGGAATCAGTTGGAAGAATTGTCCCTGAAGTTGTTGTTGAAGTCGAGTGGGCATCCCATAACCTCCCATCCCTATTCAAGTTATTACCCTCAATAAATAACAAAAACAAAATCACAGAGTGTTCTCTATTTCAAGAGTGCCTGTGAAAATTTGGTGTGCCTGGCTGTGCAGGGTGGGGGATCCCCCTTTACTTGCGGCCCCTTTGGGGTTCGCTACACATAGTACCGGCCCCTTACAGGCCCCTTCTCCCCTCTCCATCCTGAAACTATCCCGCACAGTAGCTGGCAGGAGAGGAGAGGAGGAGAAGCCAGCAGTGCTGGGGAGGAGGGGACCAGGGCAGCACACAGGATGGCCTGAGCAGCAGAAAGTAGAGGAGCAAGGACAAGAGGGGCAGTGGGGCAGCATATACTGGCACCAATCCCCTGTATTATCCTCCAGTGGCAGCTGAATTCTGTCAGGGAGAGGAGGAGAAGCCTACTTTTAGCTGCTGCAGGAAGAAAATACAGATTGATTCCAGTAAATACTGACCTCTTCACCACTCCTGTCAAGGTTTCGGGGGTCAGAAATTAAGGATCATGGTCTACTTGTCACCTGCCTGCAATGAACAGGTAGATCATTATATCAGAGGGTTGCTGACCCCCGAATTAGGGTGTGCCCATGCACCACCAGCGCACCTCGTGCACTCGCCTATGTTGTCTGTGTTAGGGGTCAGTTAGAATCTAAAAGACTCTTTTTAAAAGAGCAAATGATGGTGCATCTTCAAACTGCTTAGTAATAATTTTTTTAACCCCTTCAATACCGGGCACTTTCACCCCCTTCCTGCCCAGGCAATTTTTCAGCTTTCAGCACTGTCACATTTTGAATGACAATTGCGCGGTCATGCAACACTGTACCCAAATGAGATTTTAATCATTTTCTTCACACAAACAGAGATTTCTATTGGTGGAATTTAATCACTGCTGGTTTTCTTCTTTTTTCTCCCAAAAAAAGAAAAAAGAACGAAAAGTTTGAAAAAAATGAAATTTTCTTTGTTTCTGTCAGTAAATGTGTAAATAAGTATTTTTTCTCCTGCACTGATGTGCACTTCCATTATTGCTAGCAGCTATACCAGCTGCTAGCGATAATCACATGTAAAACATGGGAAGCTGGTTGTACTCAAGTTTTTTGTTTTGTTTTTTCATTTAAAACTGTACATTTATTAGATACAACTGTGAACACATATTCCATGTATAAATATAAAAAAGGCAACTAACATATGAGGAGTTCATAAAATCTGTTCCCTACTGCAAACCTATCAGTAAATTATTCTATGCCTAATGCAATACAAAGGTTGTCACGGGTGGGACAGCAATTGTTCACTATGTATTTCGTAAGGATCAGTTCACTTCCTCAGGAATATACAGAAGCTGACTGCATATATATAATTGCATGCTAGGCTCAAAATCTTCAATTATAAAACATCCCTATAATGACAAGCAACCTAAGACCTTCAGCAAAACAAGTTTTAGAGGATAAGATCACAGAAGACATAATGCTGCCAACCCAGCCTGGCCATATGCTAATGCTGTAGAATTCCTCTGTTAAAGAGGTAACATTTGCCAAAGTCCCCCATATATGCATAGGTCTTACAGCTGATAGGTATCCATAGCCTGTGTTCTGTCAGAATATCAAACCCATCACATTAGGTAACGGAAGTGACATTCTGTCAGCTGCGCATGCGTTCCATCGCTACCAGGTTTGCTAATCGGACGGAACACCTGCAGTCAGAAGGAGGCAGCGGACATTTTACTACACCCAGCTACGTCTTGAATTTGAGAGTACGGTAATTTTAGAAATAAAGTGAGTGTATATAAATAAATATAGTATGTTGACATCTGCAATGCTGTTTTGATGTTACATTTAGGCCATGTTGGTACACCCCGCACTGCTCAGCGTTTAACCTTTGGGATTTCAAATTTAAACATCTTAACCGCATCACAGATGCCAACATACTATATTTATTTATATACTATCTCTTTATTGGTAAAATTACTCTCAAATTCAAGACGTAACTGGGTGAATTAAGATCTCCCCTTCCTTCTTCTGACTGCAGGTGTTCTGTCAGATTAGCAAACCTGGTAGCGGTGGAACGCGTGCGCAGCTGACAGAACGTCACTTTCATTACATTATCTGACAGTTTTGCTAATCTGATAGAACACCTAATCATCACCAGGTTTATAACCAGGTTTTTAACCAGGGGCCTCATTGAAGCTTTGATCAAGTACCCAAGAAATATGTATGTGGAGCACAGAGAGCCTGGTAATGATCAAAATAAGGATATGTATACGCTGTAAGACTTGCGCATGAGTGACTTATTTTTTTTAAAATCAATATTTTATTATTTTAAGCAATATGAACAGGCATAGATAGATCGCAGACAAAGCCACTAAAGGAAAGGGGATTAAGACATGAGTAAGGGGATAACATATACCAGAGGGATGAGACATTGGAAATAACAGTCGAGTCACAAAGAAATAAATACCTAAATTATTAGAAAGAGGTACAAGGCACTGTTAAGAGAACAACATCAGGTTGTACCCAAGTTGACCGATCGATCAACTTGGTACATTCCGCCTGCCCATACATGGTTCGAATCTCGGCCAGTTCCTGCTGAACCAGCTGAGATTCAAACCGTCTATGGCCGGCCTAAACTTTATCTTGTCAATTTAAAAGTTGTGTCAATCCATTTAAATCTTCAGTTTTCCTTAAAATAGCATCTGGTTCAACATCAACAAACCACCATAAGCGTGTTTGTGTTTTATTGTGGTGAGACCTTGTGCTGAGATCTCGAGGGCGAGACCAGTTCCCCATTATCTAATCACTAGATGTTGACAGATATATTGTCTGATGTCACTGTGACTTTGCACAGTATTGGTTGATAGAACACTTTTGTGTAACTACTTCCAAAAATGAATTAATGTATATACTCAAGTTTAAGCCGAGTTTTTCAGCACATATTTTTGTGCTGCAAATGCCCCCCTCGGCTTATACTCGAGTCTGTGTCCATCTTCAACCAATTTTTGCGCCTGATCCTGGCTAGCCATAGCTCCCCTGGACCCCAAGCTTGTCACACATGTAGCCCCACTCTCCCTCTACAAGTGTGCAAAGTTTGTTGTCCGGGGGACCTACGGCCGGGGAGCACTGATTTTTCAAAACCGGGCACCCCTTCCATAGACTCCAATGTTAAACGGTCATTTCTCTGGTGATTTTGGGGACCCTGTCCTGGCCGGCCCTAGGTCTCCTGGACCCCAACCTTGGCACACATGTAGCCCCACTCTCCCTCTACAAGTGTGCAAAGTTTGTTGTCCAGGGAACCTACGGCCGGGGAGAACCGTTTTTTCAAAGCCGGACACCCCTTCCATAGACTCCCATGTTAAACGTCAGTCTAGTCACACAGCGCCGGAGATCAGGTAGAGAGATTGGGCACAGTGAGGCATGGGCACAGAGACAGTGAGGCATGGGCACAGTGAGGCATGGGCACAGAGACAGTGAGGCATGGGCACAGTGAGGCATGGGCACAGTGAAGCATGGTCACAGTAAGACACAGTGAGGCATGGGCACAGTGAGGCATGGGCACAGTGAGGCATGGACACAGTGAGGCATGCACATGGACACAGTGAGGCAAAGTGAGGCACAGTGAGGCATGCAGATGGACACCCTAGGCTTATACTCGAGTCAATAAGTTTTCCCTTTTTTTTGTGGTAAAATTAGGTGCCTCGGCTTATATTCGGGTCGGCTTATACTAGAGTATATACGGTAGTTTTATTGTTTTTAAAAAAATAAATAAGTGGTGATCCTGCCATAAAGGACTTTGTTTAGGCACTTGCCGTTATAAGGTGACAA
The DNA here is from genome assembly GCA_029206835.1 of Rana muscosa. Classification (NCBI taxonomy): domain Eukaryota; kingdom Metazoa; phylum Chordata; class Amphibia; order Anura; family Ranidae; genus Rana; species Rana muscosa. The sequence goes on along the minus strand of CM055127.1, from coordinate 442,002,572 downwards.
CACATTGTCCCTGCCTCCCAATTGTTCTCCTGTGTTGTAACCTTGTCAAATGGGCTGCTGATAGAGACTACAAGTGGCCATTTGTATATGGGTTTTGCTAGCACGGTCCACTGTTGCCCTCAGAAATTCACGCTGCCATTGGTGACGTGCATGCAAACAGAATGTGGCTTCAGAAAGGTGAAGAAGATTATCATTGTGGAGATAGAATTTTTATTTAATTCCAGGCAACATGCTCACCCCCTCACCCCCCTCCCAGCCACCATCCCTTCCATAGAAGTGTTTTTTTTTTACTTTTTGTGAAGTATTCCAGCCAGTCACATGGTGTGCTGAGTCCTCTTCCTCTTCCGTCTTCTGGGTGAGACATAGAACAAGGTGCTGTGGTCAGGGGGCAGGGCTAGGTCACATGCATTGACGGTCAGTGACCTATTTATTCTTTTTTACTTATTTTAAATGCCAAAAGTCCTGTCACTGTGCTGTAAACTTTAGTACCATGAGAAGATTGCCCCATTATTGCCCCTTGCTATAATCAATGACAGAAATTTAATTTTTTGCCTTGGCTGTGGTGGTGCTCAATTTTTGGTGTTCTCAGGTGTAACAGAATCTTTTGAGCTCTTGATATTTATTTTGTTTTCGTCCAAATGCATTTTCGTCTGAATTTCTGGGATTTTCATGTTCGTTTTAACAAACGTTAATGAAGGCGCAGACTCCGAAATCCAAAAGATCCAAAATAAAAAAATGCTTTATTTTTGTATCCATTATATTTTCGTATCGTTGCGACAACAGTTCGATATAGATAGATGGAAGATTCGACATGACGGTGACAATAGTGATCTGTGTCTATCGAACTGGCGGTTGAATGTGCCAAACCTAACTCTATTAGTCCGAGATTATTCGACATAGAGAGAAAAGATTCAACATTATAGAGACATGAAGATTCCACGAAGCAGCTAAAAACATTCGATCGCCGCGAGCGGACATTTACTGTCAAATGCTCCGCCCATAGGCTATAGAAGAATTCTAATGTTGGTTGACTAGTAATAATAATTAATACTAGTCAAATAATATTCAAATTCTACTATAGCTTGTGGGCGGAGCATTCGACCGGAAATGTATGATTGCAGCGTCGTACAGTTTAGCTGCTTCGTCAAATCTTCTTAGAACATCCGACAGACACCATAAGTCTTCAATAGACAGATTCAACCGTAATTAATTTGGATTTTTGGACGAATGCATTTTTTTAACGAGGCAAAATAAATAAAAACACATTTTCGGGAGTAACTAAATAAATGTATTTTTCGGACGAAATTCTATCATTTACATAGATTTAAAGTGATATTAAATTCCAAACCGAAAATGTATTATATTGCAGCTTACCAATCATTAGACGTAGTGGCTGCATTAGTCTTCATTTTGTAGGCTTTTCCCCTCTGTTTTCACTTGGTAATCTGGCCAGTAACACACCTCCTGTATTAGAGTGCCCCCACTCTGGATGAATGAGCACAGGGGGCACAGAAGACAGCAGCATTGTCAGCCTTGGCAGGAGGGTAGTGTTTAAATGCACTATCAGACTTAAATACACTAACAAATTGAAGCCAAACTCCAGCTAGCACTTTATAATCAGTTACAGGTTTTTTTAATTTTTTATTTTAGGATAAAGGTTTGCACAAATAAATAAAAATTAAGTAATGTAAGCACCCCTGCCAGTGTAAAAAAATGTGTTTGTCTCATCCCTGTAAACAAGAGAGCTTGTTCTTTTGAAAAGCAGCAGACCTGCTGGGTGGATCATCAGATGAAAATAGAAGAAAGAAAGCCAAAAAAAATAAATAAATGAATGCAGACATCACATCTAAGAACTGGCACGTAGCAATATAATGAATGTTTGCCTTTGTGTTTAATTTAGCTTTAAAGGGGAGTTCCACCCATTTAAAAGTCAGCAGCTACAAAAAGTGTAGCTGCTGACTTTTAATAAACAGGCACTCCCCTGTCCCCCGCTCCAGCGATGCGGGCAAACGAAGTCTCGCTCCTCTCCCCCTCCTCTCCGCGACGCTGGCATTGTAAGTGTGGGCACCCAGCTGTGATAGCTTGCTGCTTCACAACTGGGTGCGCATTGCGCGTGTGCGAGTCACGCTGCGCATTGTGAATGGCCGGGCAATCTTCTGGGACCTGTGACGTGTCCCAGAAGATTGCCAGGAGGGTGGGGGAGAGGTGAAGGCCCGCAGCGCCAGGAGAAAAAGTGGGAGTTGGGTACCTGTGAAAACTAGGTACCCGCTCCCTGCCCAAAAATATGACATGTCAAATGTGGCATGTCGGGGGGTATGGATTTATTGAAGCGGAAGTTCCACTTTTGGGTGGAACGCCGCTTCAAGATCCTCTTATGGAAGGAAACCCTTCACAATTGGGGTTCTTCATCAACCTGATCTGTATGTTGGTTTGTAGGAGTGCCAAGGAATGAGTAGCTGGAGATGGAGCAATCGAAATCTGATCATTTTATTATAACGAAATATCATAAAATATACCAAGGTATTTTGGGATACCGATGGACTCTTCATTAAAATAGGAAATTTCTACTGGTTTAATTGGGGCAAGACATAAAGGCAGAAGGATTGCACTTTCATAGATATAAAAGTGAACTATTTGGATGGGAAGAAGGAGCGCCCAGTGTATGAAGTGATGCCAGTGGTGGATCCAGGGGGGGGGGCAACAGGGCAATTGCCCCCCCGAGACCATCTGTCACACTCACTTGCTCTGTTTTTTTTTTTTTTGCGCCTGATCTCCCGAACTTTGGGGACCTGGTACCGGCCGGCCATAGCACCCCTGGACCCCAAACTTGCCACACATGTAGCCCAATGTATCTTCTACAAGTGTGCAAAGTTTGGTTTGGTCTGATTTTTTTAATTCCGGGCACCCCTTCCATAGACTCCAATGTTAAACGGTCATTTCTCCTGTGATTTTGCGGACCCGGTACTGGCCGGTCGTAGGTCTCCTGGACCCCAAACTTGGCACACATGTAGCCCCATGTCTTCTCTATAAGTGTGCAAAGTTTGGTGTCTAGGGGACATACGGCCGTGGAGCACTAATTTTTTAAAACCGGGCACCCCTTCCATAGACTCCAATGTTAAACGGTCATTTCTCCAGTGATTTTGCGGACCCGGTACCGGCCGGTCGTAGGTCCTCTGGACCCCAAACTTGGCACACATGTAGCCCCATGTCTCCTCTATAAGTTTGAAAAGTTTGGTGTCTGGGAGAACCGATTTTTCAAAGCCTTGCACTCCTTCCATAGACTTCCATGTTAACCACTTAAGCCCCGGACCATTTGGTAGCTAGAGGACCAGAGGTGAATTCAGAATTTTGCACTGCGCTGATTTAACTGTAAATTGTGCGGACATGCAATGTTGTACCCAAACGAAATTTGTGTCCTTTTCTTCCCACAAATAGAGCTTTCTTTTAATGGTATTTGATTGCCTCTGCGATTTTTATTTTTTGCGATATAAACGGAAAAAGACCGAAAATTTTGAAAAAAAATGATATTTTCTACTTTTTGTTATAAGAAAAATCGAATAAACTCAATTTTAGTCATACATTTAGGCCAAAATGTATTCAGCCACATGTCTTTAGTAAAAAAAATGTCAATAAGCGTATATTTATCGGTTTGCGCAAAAGTTATAGCGTTTACAAAGTAGGGTACATTTTCTGGAATTTACACAGCTTTTAATTTATGACTGCCTATCTCAATTCTTGAGGTGCTAAAATGACAGGGCAGTACAAAACCCCCCCAAATGACCCCATTTTAGAAAGTAGACACCCCAAGGAAATTGCTGAGAGGCATGTTGAGCCCATTGAATATTTTTTTTTTTTGTCCCAAGTGATTGAATAATGACAAAAAATAAAAATAAAAATAAAAATTACAAAAAGTTGTCACTAAATGATATATTGCTCACACATGCCATGGTTATATGTGGAATTGCACCCCAAAATACATTCTGCTGCTTCTCCTGAGTACGGGGATACCACATGTGTGGGACTTTTTAGGAGCCTAGCCACGTACGGGACCCCGGAAACCAAGCACCGCCTTCAGGATTTCTAAGGGCGCAAATTTTTGATTTCACTCCTCACTACCTATCACAGTTTTGAAGGCCATAAAATGCCAAAATAGCACAAAACCCCCCCAAATGACCCCATTTTAGAAAGTAGACACCCCAAGGAAATTGCTGAGAGGCCTGTTGAGCCCATTGAATATTTTTTTTTTTTGTCCCAAGTGATTGAATAATGACAAAAAAAAAAAAATTACAAAAAGTTGTCACTAAATGATATATTGCTCACACATGCCATGGTTATATGTGGAATTGCACCCCAAAATACATTCTGCTGCTTCTCCTGAGTACGGGGATACCACATGTGTGGGACTTTTTAGGAGCCTAGCCACGTACGGGACCCCGGAAACCAAGCACCGCCTCCAGGATTTCTAAGGGCGCAAATTTTTGATTTCACTCCTCACTACCTATCACAGTTTTGAAGGCCATAAAATGCCAAAATAGCACAAACCCCCCCAAATGACCCCATTTTGGAAAGTAGACACCCCAAGCTGTTTGCTGAGAGGCATGGTGAGTATTTTACAGCTCTCATTTGTTTTTGAAAATGAAGAAAGAACATTTTTTTTTTCTTTTTTTTTTCAATTTTCAAAACTTTGTGACAAAAAGCGAGATCTGCAAAATACTCACAATACCTCTCAGCAAATAGCTTGGGGTGTCTACTTTCCAAAATGGGGTCATTTGGGGGGGGGTTTTGTGCCATCTGGGCATTCCATGGCCTCCGAAACTGTGATAGGCAGTGAGAAGTGAAATCAAAAATTGACACCCTTAGAAAGCCTGAAGGCGGTGCTTGGTTTTCGGGGTCCCGTACGCGGCTAGGCTCCCAAAAAGTCTCACACATGTGGTATCCCCATACTCAGGAGAAGCAACAGAATGTATTTTGGGGTGTAATTCCACATATGCCCATGGCATGTTTGAGCAATATATCATTTAGTGACAACTTTGTGCAAAAAAAAAATATTTTTTCCGCAACTTGTGTCAACATATAAAATATTCCATGGACTCGACATGCCTCTCAGTATATAGCTTGGGGTGTCTACTTTCCAAAATGGGGTCATTTGGGGGGGTTTTGAACTGTTCTGGCATTTTATACACAACATTAGGAAGCTTACATCCACTCTTCTAACCACTTGAAGACAAAGCCCTTTTTGACACTTTTTGTTTACATGAAAACATATTTTTTTTTGCAAGAAAATTATGTTGAACCCCCAAACATTATATATATTTTTAAAGCAAAGGCCCTACAGAATAAAATGGTGGGTGTTGCATTTTTTTTTTCTACACAGTATTTGCGCAGCGATTTTTCAAACGCATTTTTTGGGGAAAAAATACACTTTTTTAAATTTTAATGCACTAAAACACACTATATTGCCCAAATGTTTGATGAAATAAAAAAGATGATCTTAGGCCGAGTACATAGATACCAAACACGACATGCTTTAAAATTTCGCACAAACGCGCATTGGCGACAAACTACATACATTTTTAAAAGCCTTTAAAAGCATTTACAGGTTACCCCGTTAGATTTACAGAGGAGGTCTACTGCTAAAATTACTGCCCTCGATCTGACCTTCGCGGTGATACCTCACATGCATGGTGCAATTGCTGTTTACATATGACGCCAGACCGACGCTTGCGTTCGCCATTGGGCAAGAGCAGGGCAGGACAGGGGTGCTTTTTTTTTTTTTTTATTATTAATTTTGCTTTTTTATTTTATTTTTAAACTGTTGCTTCCATATTTATTTATTTTTATCACTTTTATTGTTATCTCAGGGAATGTAAATATCCCCTATGATAGCAATAGGTAATGACAGGTACTCTTTTTTGAAAAAACTGGGGTCTATTGGACCCTAGATCTTTCCTCTGCCCTCAAAGCATCTGACCACACCAAGATCGGTGTGATAAAATGCTTTCCCAATTTCCCAATGGCGCTTTTTATATCCGGGGGGGGACATTCCCTCCCACTGCTTGTAAAAGCAGTCCAGAGGCTAATTAGCCACTAGGATTGCTTTTACATGAAAGCCGGCCGCTGGCTGAAAAGAATGATACCAAGATGATACCTAAACCCGCAGGCATCATTCTGGTATAAACATTCAAAGTCCAGCAACATACCAGTACGTTGCTGGTCCTTGTTGGACATGTATTGTAATCTTTTTTTTCATGCAGCCTGTTGGCTGAACGAAAAAAAAAGATTGATCGGTGGGTATGCCCACCATTAGAATACCGCCCTTCATCCACCCACTTCTAATGATGGGCATACATGCACCATTTATATATGCCGAAGCATGGGGGCATCTTCTCGCAAAAGTTATGCCGCGTACACATGGTCAGACTTTTCCACGGGCAAGCCTCCGTCGGAATTTCGACCGTATGTACGCGGCATTAGGAGCAAAATCGCTCCTCCGCTCCTGCTGCCCCAATGCTTCGGCATATATGCTTTTTTTTTTTTAACTGTGGTGGTGAAATTACCTCCTACAGCACTGGAGTCGCAGGGATCAGGCCTGTCTCTGCGAACGCTGCAGTTATGTTTGTTGTGTTTTGTAAGTGACAGTGATCGATCGATACTGCACTTGGGTGGCCTGGGCTGGACGGAGGGGCAAAACGCAGGTGCTAGCAGGTATCTGGGCTGATCCCGCTAACACTGCGTTTTTGGGAACCCTAAACTGCTGGGGACGCTAGTATAGATCTGATCAGATCAGATATTGATCTGATCAGATACTATACCACTAAGGGGGGTGTATGCTTTACGCGTGGGTGTTAGCGTTACTGGCACTAACCTGACGCTGCCTGGGGTGTGACGCAGACCCTCTCTGACGCTAAAACCTAACTGATATCACCCGCCGGGCGATCAGGGGGTTAAAACTTTATTGGGTTATATACGGCGGGTGCCCTGACACTATAAAAAGCAAACTAACTAACCAGCGTCACCCGTAACACTTATATGATGATCACTGGTGAAAGGGTTAACTAGGGGCAATTAGGGGGTTAAAACCTTTATTAGGGTAATATATGGGGGTACCTGACGCTATATAAAAACCTGACGGCGAACCTAAAAAAAAATTACTGGCTACCTATCGGCATCACCGACACTAAGACAACGATCATAAAAACGATTGCTTAGTGACAGTGGTGATAGGGGGTGAAAGGGTTACCTGGGGGGCGATCAGGGGGTTAAACCTTTATTAGATAATATATGGGGGTACCTGACGCTATAAAAACCTGCGGCGAACCTAAAAAAAATTACTGGCTACCGATCAGCATCACCGACGCTAAGACATCGATCAGAAAAATGATCGCATAGTGACGGCGGTGCTAGGGGGTGAAAGGGTTACCTAGGGGGGGGGATATAGGGGGTTAAACCTTTATTAGGTAATATATGGGGGTACCCGACGCTATAAAAACCTGCGGCGAACCTAAAAAAAAATACTGGCTACCGATCAGCATCACCGACGCTAAGACATCGATCAGAAAAATGATCGCATAGCCACGGTGGTGCTAGGGGGTGAAAGGGTTACCTGGGGGGTGATCAAGGGGGTTAAACCTTTATTAGGTAATATATGGGGGTACCCGACGCTATAAAAACCTGCGGCGAACCTAAAAAAAATTACTGGCTACCGATCAGCATCGCAGACGCTAAGACATCGATCAGAAAAATTATAACTTAGTGACAGTGGTGATAGGGGGTGAAAGGGTTACCTGGGGGGCGATCAAGGGGGTTAAACCTTTATTAGGTAATATATGGGGGTACCCGACGCTATAAAAACCTGCGGCGAACCTAAAAAAAATTACTGGCTACCGATCAGCATCACCGACGCTAAGACATCGATCAGAAAAATGATTGCTTAGTGACAGTGGTGATAGGGGGGGAAGGGTTATCTGGGGGGTGATCAGGGGGTTAAACCTTTATTAGGGGGGGGTTAGGGGGCTACACTGGACCTAAGACTAAACTTTGGTGACACTTTTACAGTCACAAATGTCACTGATTGCAGTGATCACTAAATAAATGGTCACTGCAATCAGTGACACTGTGACTGGGGGCTGGGGGGGGCTGGGGGGTGATCTGGGGGTGTCTGGGGGGGCCTGGGGGGCGATTTATGTGCCTATGTGTCCTGGTGTCAGTGTAGTGTTGTGTGTACTAACCTGGCATCTTCTCCTGTACGGCGCTCGGTATATGTGAGCGCCCCAGGAGAGATGACATCACTTCCTCCTTCCTGGCAGGCAGGGGAAGCTCTCTCATTCGCCGGGAGCGATCGAGAGGGGGTGGCCGGAATCGAACGGCCGTCCCCTCATGCTGGATCGCTCCCGAAGGTAAAACGACCACTCACTGTAAAGAAGGGGGGTCCGATCGGACCCCCCAACTATACAAAGGCAATCACGTATATATACGTGATTGTGCCTGTCGGTGCCATTCTGCCGACGTATATTTACAGTGGGCGGTCGTTAAGTGGTTAAACATCAGTCTAGTCATGGGCACAGTGGGGCATGGGCACAGTGAGGCAAAGTGAGGCAAGTATAAGCCTAGGACACCCTAGGCTTATACTTGAGTCAATAAGTTTTCCCAGTTTTTTGGGGTAAAATTAGGTGCCTCGGCTTATATTCGGGTCGGCTTATACTCGATTATATACAGTACTTGTTCTGCGGCTGCCGCTGCCTCTCTGAGTCTCTCTCTCAGTTTCTCACATCAGCCGATCAGCGGCGCTGAGAGAGAGACTCGTCTAATGTAGTTACGTGACACACTGACACGATACCAGGAGCGGAGGAGGAGGTGGGTGGAGCCTCTTCCCTGCACTCGCTGCTAACACCTGGGCCGCTTGGCGTCTAGCAATGAGTGATGTCAGTGAGTCACGTCAGGCCGCTCTGCGGGCAGGTGCAATAGCGTGCGGCTCCACAGACGGTTAAGAAAGCGGGCGGCTCCACTTGCGGTGCGGTTTGTTGTCGGGGGGCGGCGCAGTTGGTGGGCAGACCGTGCTGCTCAGTGTGTTGGCAGCGCAGGTGAGAGTGAGAGAGCAGGCTCAGTGTGGCAGCTGGCCAATCAGCTAGCCGGGAGCGGGGGAGCAGAGAGATGAGATCATCTCTCACCGCCCGTGCCTGCCCTGCATTCCTTCAGTAAATTCCGCCCTCACTGTGCAGGCAGCAGAGAGATTACATTATCTCTCTGCTGCCTGACTCTGGGAGTCTGGGACACAGCAAGAGACAACCAAAACTACACCTTAGCAGGCAAGTTAGTGACAAGCCGCAAGGTGTGGCAGGCGACGTGGCAAGTGACAATTCGCAAATTGTGTCAGGTGACGTGGTAAATGACAATCTGCATCTGGTGGCAGGCAAGTGACAATCAGCAAGGTGTGGCAGGTGACGTGGCAAGTGACAATCCGCAAGGTGTGGCAGGTGATGTGGGAAGTGACAATCTACAAGGTGTGGCAAGTGACAATCCACAAGATGTGGCAGGTGACGTGGCAAGTGACAACCCACAACGTGTGGCAAGTGACACGCTCAGGGCTCCCACTAATTGCAGGCGACGGTGGCAAGTGACACACTCGGGGCTCCCACTGATTCTGCATTGAACTATTTAATTTCATATTACAATGTAATAATAGAAATAATGCGCTTCAATCATCCTGACACCATAACAACCATGGTGCCGGGATGATTGAAGCGCCGACACCAACCATTTCCCCGATAAATTTCCCACAAAAAAATCAGGAGTAGTGACAGCAACATCATTGCTAACCCTAACCATCCATCACTGCTAACCTTGACCAACCATCCTCTCTCTGCCCTGTACTTTTGGCCACCTTGATTGGCTGGGCCCAGGCAGGGCTGGGACAAGGGGTGGAAAGGAGGGGGAGGGTATCCTGGGTGCAATAGTTTATTGCAGGGATGGGGGTTCCCTGAACCAGTTGCTTCTGTTACAAGACAGACAGGAGTAGTGACAGCAACATCACTGCTAATCCTAACCATCCATCATTGCTAACCCTAACCATCCATCCTCTCCCTGCACCGTACTTTTGGTCACCTTGATTGGCTGGGCCCAGGCTGGACTGGGACAAGGGGTGGGCAGGAGGGGGAGGGTATCCTGGGCACAATGGTTTATTGCAGGGGTGGGGGCACCCTGTGCCAGTTACTTCTGTTACAAGGCTGACAAAAGTAGTGACAGCGACATCACTGCTAATCCTAACCCTAAGGGAAGGGGGCACAGTTTGGCATCTTTGCCCTGGGTGCTGGATGACCTTGTCCCAAGACTACAATTAACCCAGTCAGTCCAGCGCAGCCCTTAGCTCAAAGCCTAGTACAAACTATTCAGGTTTTTTTCCAACCCAGCGGGCTGAATGAAAAATAACGGAAGAGCACCAGAGGAGATTCTGTACTAACAATGCAATGGTAGTACAGTAATCTCCCCGCTGTGTTATTGTGTTCTGACAGGAGACACCCCCCCACCCCCCCCACCCCGCCGCCAGAACACACTGCCAATGGCTGAGAGCACTGATCGGATGCCAACCGGTAGACCCTTTTCGGTCATGCCCCTTCGACAGCCGAATGTCTGGCTTCTGTCAGACTGGCTGCCGTACACACGGGCTAAATGTTGGCTGGATTCTATTGAACCGGCCGATACCAACCGATATTCAGCACATGTACGGGGCTTAATAGAAGTGAACTTGGAAAGAAACATTTACTGTACATCCGTGGTAGTGTTGGACGGGATCACACTCCACCCTATGCATCAGGAAAGAAAGATACTAAAAATCCAAGCTAAGATTCTCTTCAGGCAAATTAATTTTCTCATCTCTAGTCAACATCCTTTTTTTTTTCTTCAACACGACATGTACATACATTAGAAAAGCAAATAAGAAACAAAAGAAAAAAAAATGATAATACATCCGAGTTTACAAAACCTCCAGTTGACATTCAGTCCCTCCGCGGTCACCTCTACCGCCATCCGGCTGCTGTTCATTTCATTCTTGCCTCTAATTTCTAATTATTTCCTGGTGAAAGGTTTAAGCAGAACAAATTCCTTCTGTAATCTACGTCTGATTGAAAACTGTCTTCCATTTGAATACAATAGATTTTTTTTTTTATTATTTGTTCAAGTTAGCCTCCGATCAACTCATTTAAATCAAAAACTCCTAACCTTGTTAGCATCTGGACTTATTTCCATAATAACAACCCCTTCAGAACCTACAAAGTGATGAATAATTGACAACAAATGAAATGTTTTGATAGTTGTCGGCGGAAAGCATGTTTAATGTTTTGTGTTGCTTCCTAGCTAATTATGTAGATGACACATTTGTCAGACCCTGACTGCCATTAGAAACGTGCTTCCAGAGGGGAGAAAAGCAGGCTATTCATAGAGTAATTAACTGCAATGCTCAATGACCTGTGAGAGATTCAAATGGCTGCCAGTTCAGGCATTGTTTTGTTACAGAAACAGAGGGGTAATTAAAATTCCGAATTACAGTGCTATGATGAAGCATTTGTTTGTTGACAGTATACTCTTCCTCTAGTTTGTTAATTCTTTTTTAAATGGCTTCTAATCCATTTTTATAGCTTTATGAGTTGTGTGTTTGAATATTTACTGACAACTAATATTATTGTAAATGGTTTTTAGATGAAGCACTGAGATCCTGGCTTGTTTAGAGTAGCACAAGGTGGGCGGGATCCGAGTCCCGCTCGCCCGTTCCTGCGCACACACAGCCGCGCTCTCTGTCGCTAGATTTAAAGAGAACCTTTCGCCAAGTTGAATTAAACAAAATGCCTCCAAAGAGCAACTGAGCATTCACTACTAAAAGGGTTAGTCCGCCCACAATGAATATTTCAGTTTTTGGTACAAGCTGGAGAGTTAACCCATATAACAGTTTATTGTACTACTAAGGGTATTTGCTGGTGATAATTCTGTAGTCAAATTTCTGGGCTTACACTTCTACCATGACCATTCTGGATGCATTTTTGATTGATTTTATATTATGGAGAATGGGGCAGGAGGAGTGGGAACAGCCCAAGATAGCCAGGAACACTAAAAACTTCCAGCTGCTCAGGAACGGACCCAGTAACTGAGTTTTGTAAATCACACCGTTGTAGTCCTTAGAGAAATAAGAAGGTAGGGATTGATTCAAACCAAAAAATGAAACTAAAACTAAATCCATTTTTGATTGACTTAAAGTGGTTGTAAACTCTTCCATATACCCAGCAAAGTGATTGTCCTCAGATGGTTCTCAAGGATGAAATAAATCCTCCTACATAAGTTGTACCTGTCTGTGACAGACCCAACTAGGACAGGGGCTTTTGGAGGGGACTGCAGAGTAGCCTCTTGCCTACTGACTAATGGCCCTGGCTTTTGAGGGGGCTCTATTCGTAGGGGGTGTATGCCTGGGGGACCGTTGGAGTGGTCTTGCTTTAGATTTGGGTCCATGTCTCCCCAAAACACACAGACTCTGGGAACCTAGGACCTGGATACAGATTTGGGGCCTTTGTGCCAAAACCAGCAATGACTGCTTCACCCCCTCCTAGACTGTAAGACTCAGAGTAGGTGTTAAAATAATCTGCTCAAAGCAACCTAAAGCTGGGGTCTCCTGCTATAATCTGTTTACTAAGGTGTCTTTCTCGCATGGTATTATTTCCCCATTGTGTGCCTTCTAGGTATGAATTCCTATTGTTAATTGAGTCACCTATTGTTTCTGTCTGTCTGCTAATCCTTTAGAGATTTGGACAGCCCTAGGTCTTCTTACTGGGGAACTGGTGCCGAACAGTCTGGGTGGCTTGTCTAAGTGACTAATTAGCTTACTGTTTAGTTAGATTACTGTTTATGTTGACTGTTCCTTAGCTATGTTAATTATCTTACTGTTTCCACAACCTGATCAAGCTCTTATATTATTTTGTGTGGTATATATATTCTGTGTGAGTTTACAATAAAGTGAGTTCCAGTTTGCACCTAAGCTAGTGTCGTCTAGTCCTTCGGTGAAATACTTAGCTATAATACCTGGTTCCTAGTTCCAGATTGGAGGCAGCTGAATACTGACGGAAGCACCCGAGAGGGGTGCCAAGTGTTCCGTCACACTGTTTATCTGCAGTCTTCTGCAGCCTTCTCTCTACATCCCTTCAAAGTCCATAATTCATAAAGTTTGTCTGGGCGTTCATAAAAAAAAGGGGGTGGAGAGCTGAAGTTACACTTTGCAGAGCTCAGTGAGGAGAGCTCCGAGAGCTGATTGGAGGGAAGGGACCCTTTCACACAGTCCACAGAGACAGAGCTGAGGCGTCAATTATCTGGAGATCTCTCTCCTGTCACTTTTTTTTCTTTTGGTGTCAGGAAAACTTGTCAGAATTGACTCATGCTGATAGCAGAGAAATTAAGTGCTCTTGGTGCTCTTAATTGAGACAAGTACACACCATAGAGGGATATGCTTTGTTCATGTTTCATATCTGAGGTTACCACTTTAAATACTGTATATAAAAAAAAAAAAACAGAAAGACACAATTTTGTCTTTGAAGGTTCTCATCTATCCAGGTCATGGTATACAGTATTTGGTAGTAATTATTCTAACTCAAATGGAGTTGTCCTGTAATATTGAAGATGTTTCATTCAAGTGTTCTCCTCAGTTCAAAAACATGTTGGGAACATACCCTATCATTTATAGCTATAGCGGAAACTAGGTCACTTTAATCCAATCACAATGGTTTAATGAGGCAGATATTGGTTTACAAAGAAATAACAGGAGATGTAAAGGTTTGTGGACTCGCCCTGTTCTAATTACACAATCCAATCACCATGGTGCCATGAAGTCTTGAAGAGGTTTTAATTGTTCAACTGGAAATTGCTATCAAACCTAGAGGGCAAAGATGGTAAAATGGCATTATGTCTGGGTGAACAGTGGTGCTAAAAACTCCCCAGTCCTGTGTAAGACCTTTTCCACACCTCTTGCAAACTAACTTACCTATCTGTCCAAAATGTGCAACTCATTGTCCTTAAAAGAATACCCCTTCTCCTTAAAGCCTTACTATTAATTACCTACTTTTCCAGATGTTTTAATGGTTGTCACCTGATGTGCAAGGTCCTCCTAATGCTTCCTTGAGCAGTGGTAGTCCTCAAGGATGCAGAGAGTGTCACTGATGTGATAACATCAACATCATTGTATCTGAGTTCTGGGCCCTGTGGTGATTTCCCATCAGGAGATGGGTCCATACCTCCCTGCACTTAGAGGATGTCCTCTGTTTTCCAGGTTAAAGCCCAACTCTAAGCACATTGATAATTAGATTTTTAATGTCTTAAAGAGGTTCACCCGATTTATTTATTTTTAAGAGCCAGCAGCTACAAATACTGCAGCTGCTGACTTTTAAAAAATGGACACTTACCTGTCCAGCGTGCCCGCGATGTCAGCAGACGAGGCTGAGCAATCGCTCAGTCCTTGGATGCTTCCGCCGCCATCCTCAGTGAGGGAATCAGGAAGTGAAGCCTTGCGGCTTCACTGCCCTGTTCCCTACTGCGCATGTGCGTGTATCGCGGCGCGCCATCACTGGTCCCCGCTCTCTCCTGGGAACAGTGTGTTTGCATAGGGACGGGGTGGGAGCACAACACTGGAACTGGGATTTGGGACTGTGGCTCCACTCAGTGGAGCTTTAAAATAAATATTCAGGGGGGAAAAAAACACTTGTTTACCAAAGGGGAGTTCCAAAAATATTATGGTATTCAACTATGAACTATGCAATTATCACCGTGCCCTGCCCCGGAGATGGACTTTAAATGATGCTGGGCATCATTCAACCAAAAATACTCAGGACATCTAGGAGTAGAAAGGAATTTTTGTGAGGACAATACTGGAGAGGAGGTATGTATTTCAGACAGAGATGCTTTTTATGCTTTAAACCCCTGGTGGAGGACTATAGTATTAAAAAAAAGGCTGCCCAAAGTTGAGCTTTAAAGGGGTTGTAAAGGTAAATGTTTTTTCACCTTAATGCATCCTATGCATAAAGGTGAAAAAACATCGGACAATACCGCCCCCCCCGAGCCCCCGTTTTACTTACCTGACCCCTCGAAAGTCCCGCGCTTGTCCCCGTTATCCTCTTCGCCCTTCAGCTTGGCCATTGATTGGCTACAGTGGGTGGGTTAAAAGCAGCGCAGCCATTGGCTCGGGCTGCTGTCAATCACATCCAATAACACGGCGCACCGGGGGGCGGGGCCGAGTGATACAGTGAGTGGCAATAGCCGCTGGCTGTATCACAGGAGTGCGTCCGCAATCACTCACCACCATGCAAGCTCGCTCGCATATAGGTGGTGAATGATTGCGGGGAGGAGCCGAGACAGCCGCCGAGGGACCCCAGAAGACGTGGATCGGGGGCACTCTGTGCAAAACGAGCTGCACAGTGGAGGTAAGTATAACATTTTTGTTATTTAAAAAAAAATAATAATAATTTTGTTTACAATCCCTTTAAGGTGTAGGGGGACTGCTGTCCTGACTCTTCCAGATTTCATTTGTACTGAGGAAACCGCTTGGATGAATGGTGAAACAGTTTCAATATTACACAAGTTGAATTTTCATACTCTGTTTTCTGCTCCTGACCACTACTGAATTAATTGTTTTTCTATTAGGACCATGTCTCCTACGCACTGTATTTATTCCCTGAATCAATAGAAGATGTCGAAAAATTTGGAGTTTTCTTAGAACTCTGAACAGAGCCAAATCTGTGTTTCAGCTCGCACGAACAATCCATAGCTGGTAGAATAACATAATAGTAACACTGGGCAGAGGTGTTGCAAGATCTCGGCTGGAGTTTTTCTGACCAAAGATCCTTCAACCAGATATTTTGCAATAGCAACATGGCAGACTCAGTAATATTTCACTTTGAAACATATTTTATACTGGTCTACTTCTACATGTTATTAACTGTTTGGTGACTTTCTCATATTATAGGAAAGTACTTGGGGCGCTCTGTATATCCTTGAATGTTTACTACATGCTTCAATAGGATATCCCCAGTCATCGCTGTTGACCCTTAGATTTAAAGTTAAAAGATAATAGCTAGCTGTTAGCTTGAAATAACGTGTGTATCTATTTACTGTATTTATTGGCATATAACACTCACTTTTTTACCCTGAAAATAGAGGGTAAACTGTACCTGCGTGTTATACGCAGGGGGCTGTGGAAAGTTTTTTTCCTGAAACTTCCCTCTTAAAGTTAGGGTGCGTGTTATACGCCTGTGCGTGTTATACACCGATAAATAAGGTAGTTAAAGCTCCAAAAAAAAGAGAGAAGGAGGACAGCAAAAAACTCTTTAAAAATGGAGGCCAACCACGTGCTGTCAACCCATGGAACAGATGTGATCGTCACTCTTCTCAGTGGCAACCCAACACACTTCCCTATCCTTTCCTTTCTTCCTCGTTTCATCCTATCTGTTTACATTTCTGTCTATTACTCCATATCCTCTATAGCCAGATCCTTACTGGGTCCATCCTCCTTGGTCACAGAATACCAAATTACCTACAGTACCTTGAAAAAGTATTCATACCCCTTGAAATGTTCCACATTTTGTCATGTTACAACCAAAAACATAAATGTATTTTATTGGGATTGTATGTGATAGATCAACACAATGTGGCACATAGTTGTGAAGTGGAAGGAAAATAATAAATGGTTTTCAAGTTTTTTTACAAAGAAATATCTGAAAAGTGCGGCGTGCATTTGTATTCAGCCCCCTTTACTCTGATACCCCTAACTAAAATCTAGTGGAGCCAATTGCCTTCAGAAGTCACTTAATTAGTAAATAGAGTACACCTGTGTGTAATTTAATCTCAGTATAAATACAGCTGTTCTGTGAAGCCCTCAGAGATTTGTTAGAGAACCTTAGTGAACAAACCACATCATGAAAGCCAAGGAACACACAAGACAGATCAGGGATAAACTTGTGGAGAATTTTAAAGCAGGACTAGGTTATAAAAAAATATCCCAAGCTTTGAGCATCTCACGGAACACTGTTCAATCCATCATCCGAAAATGCAAAGAGTATGACACAACTGCAAACCTACCAAGACATGGCCATCCACCTAAACTGACAGGCCGGGCAAGGAGAGCATTAATCGGAGAAGCAGCCAAGAGGCCCATGGTAACTCCACAGCTCAGGTGGGAGAATCTGTCCACAGGACAACTATTAGTTGTGCACTCCACAAATCTGGTCTTTATGGAAGAGTGGCAACAAGAAAGCCATAAGAAGTCCCGTTTGCAGTTTGAGAGAAGCCATGTGGGGGACACAGCAAACATGTGGAAGACGGTGTTCTGGTCAGATGAGAACAAAATTGAACTTTTGCGCCTGAAAGCAAACTTCTATATGTGGGTCCCTAACGCTGCACATCACCATGAACACATCATCCCCACTGTGAAACATGGTGGTTGCAGCATCGTGTTGTGTGGATGATTTTCTTCAGCAGGGACAGGGAAGCTGGTCAGAGTTGATGGGAAGATGGATGAGCCAAATACAGGGCAATCTTAGAAGAAAACCTGTTAAAGCCTGCAAAAGACTTGAGACTGGGGCAGAGGTTCACCTTCCAGCAGGACAATGACCCTAAACATACAACCAGAGCTACAATGGAATGGTTTTGATCAAAGCATATCCATGTGTTAGAATGGCCCAGTCGAAGTGCAGACCTAAATCCAATTGACAATCTGTGGCAAGACTTGAAAATTGACGTTCACAGATGCTCTCCATCCAATCTGGCAGAGCATGAGCTATTTTGCAAAGAAGAATGGACAAAAATGTCACTCTCTAGATGTGCAAAGCTGGTCGAGAGATACCCAAAAAGACTTGCAGCTGTAATTGCAGCGAAAAGTTGTTATACAAATTATTGACTCGGGGGGCTGAATACAAATGCACTGCACACTTTTCACATATTTATTTGTCAAAAAAATTGAAAAACATATATAATTTTCCTTCCACATCACAATTATGTGCCACTTTGTGTTGGTCTATCACATAAAATCCCATTAAAATACATTTAAGTTTTTGGTTGTAACATGACAAAATGTGAAACATTTCAAGGGGTATAAATACTTTTTCAAGGCACTGTACAACTACTTACTCACATGAAGATCGACCATATAACTTTCATAGAAATCAATGAATAGCGTAGGTCTCTACCATACCACATTTATCACACAAGGTTGTTGTTGAAGTCCTTTCCAAATGATTGTGTATACCACTGGTTGCCTACTGTCTGTGGCGAAATCCAATTTTCTGTACTGTCTGTTGTCTAGAAATTGCTCAAAAGACAATTAAAAAAATTAAAATAAAAACAAAACAGAGGCCAATTTACTTTTAAAGCCTCGTACACACGACCGAGTTTCTCGGCAAGAACCAGCAAGGAACTTGCTGGCAGAGCTTTCTTGCCGAGTAACTCGGTCGCGTGTACACGGCTATCAGGTTTCTCGTCAAGAAAACCGACAAGAATCTCGACGAGAAAAATAGAGAACCTGCTCTCTATTTTCTCGTCGAGATTCTTGTCAGCATGTTTCTCGATGAGAAAAGTGCGTGTGTGTACACTTACCTTTCGCCGTGGAAACCCGCGCATGCTCGAAATGACTTCCTAGGCATAGGTAGGGTGTAGCAAGATGGCGGCGACGGCATCGAATGTGACGAGCGCACGCTCGTCGTAGTCGATGACGTCACCGCGTTCGCTCCATTCAAAGAACCGCGTGTTTTTTGAATGGAGCGTCTGTACACTCGGCCTGGGACAAGTTTCTTGTCCAAGAATCTCGTCAAGAAAAACAACGTGTTTTTTCTTGACGAGATTCTCGGTCGTGTGCACGAGGCTTAACACATAAAACTCTACAAGATTTTGCTACTTTTCAAATTCCCTACTGTCCCCCAGTGGCAATCAGATATATCAATAGATCATCATTCAGCTATTTATTTATTTTTAAGATGTAACCCTTTCATTTTTTTTAAAGCATCAAAACTTTTTTGAAAAACTTTGCTGTATCTGTTGAAACCGATCCCTGTTTTCACAACTGTCACAAAAATAACTCTTTCTACAAATGAAGATTAAAGTTCATTCAATCTTTACAGATGGCCTTATATCTTTTGCAGTAAGCAGAATGTCAGACCGAAAGAGAAACGTGTAGAAACAAGTAAAAGTTGAATCTGCCTATATTTCGCCTTTCTTGGTTCCTCTTTTCCCCCTCATCAACATGCTAGCTCAATTTTTTTTTAATAAAACCTTTCCGTTTTCATTATATACCTTATTTTAGACCCAGTGACACATCATTACAGCACTCTGTCAAAGTGAAAAGCAGTGAAAGCAGAGCAAGGGATTTTATAACAGTTGAGGGGCCTGCATAACTTCCTCGCTGACAGCTGAATGTAAAAAAAAAGAATTGCCGGCTAAAAGAAAATGTGAAAAAAAAAACAGCGTGGTGTCCCCCCCTGGTCCATACCAGGCCCTTGGGTCTAGTATGGTTTCGGAGGGGACCCCCACACCAAAATTGAAAAAAAAAATGGCGTGGGGTCCCCCAAAATCCATACCAGACGATTATCCAAGCATGCAGCCCGGCAGGTCAGGAAAGGGAGGGGATGAGCGAACGCCGTCCCCCCTCCTGAACCATACCAGACCACATGCCCTCAACATGGGGCAGGGGGGGCTCTACACCCCCCACCACAAAGCACCTTGCCCCCATGTTGATGGAGACAAGGGCCTCTTCCCGACAACCCTGGCCATTGGTTGTTGGGGCCTGTGGGCGGGGGGCTTATCGGAATCTGGAAGCCCACTTTAACAAAGGGGCCCCCAGATCCCGACCTCCCCACTATGTTAATGGGAAGCGGGTACATTGTACCCCTCCCCATTCACCAAAAAAGAGTAGTGTAGTGTGACAAAATACATTTTTTGACAAGTCCTTTTTTTAAAATGTCTTATTCCTCCCCCTCCAGGCTTCTCCCGCTTCTTCCTCCGGTCTTCTCCTTCTTCCTCAGGTCTTCTCCTACTCCTGCTTCTTCCTCTGGTCTTCTTCTTTCTCCTGTTTTCTTTGTCCAGTGTTCTTCTTCCTCCGCCACACCTCCCGCCGACGACCCTCCTCCGATGCTGCGTCCCGTTGATATGTCCACGCCAATGTCAAGCATTTCTTAGAGAACTATGGGGCGTGGCCATCTGATGATGTCACGTGGAGGGCCCACCCCCTCGTGATGACACAGACCCATCATGCCCTGGGCAGGGAAGTCACAAGAGGGTGGGGGCCTCCAGATTTCTCTGATACAAAGCTTATAACACATTAATATCACTGTAATCATCATTGGCAGTGCAGGGTTTCTTTTATTTCTAAGGTCAAAAGTGGTCCACCAGAAGACCGAGCTCTATGCTTTTGACTTTTTAGTATCATTTCAACAGAACCCAACTTGTCCTGCAGTGATGTGAGGATTAGCTGAAGGAACCAGTGAGAGCTGTGGGGGACCCAGACCAACTTTCTGAGGTAAGAAGGGAGGACAACCTTTTGGCATAAAGTATGTAGACAAAGGACACCCTCCTTCAACATCTTCAGAAATAATATACACAAAAGTCTTTTTTTTTTTTCCATCAGTACTTTTCCTTTATAGTAGCTTTTCAAAATAACAAATGCAAAAATTTTGAGGTTGGGTGAAAAGTTTAGTGCAGTCAAATATTTTTTGTAGTGAAAGAGTAGCATTTTTTATATAGGTCTATAAATCAGACTAAAAAAAGTGGGAAAACTGAAGTGGAAAGAGGGACAGAGTGGTATGGTTCTTAAAGAGGGACAGGCCCTCCAAACAAGGGCAACATGGTTTTCCTGCAGACTTTGGGGGAGGAGTTCTCATGATTGGAGTGATGTGAGACAGCGTGGGGGAGGTAATATAGCTTTTACTACAGGCTAAATCATCTTCAAAGTTCTTTAAAGGGGTTGTAAAGGTAAAAGTTTTTTCACCTTAATGCATTCTATGCATTAAGGTGAAAAAACATCTGTACATTAGCCGCCCCCCCCCCCCCCCCGAGCTCCCGTTTACTTACCTGACCTCTCGAAAGTCCCATGCCGTGAACGAGCAGGCTTCTCGGCCGGCTTCTCTGCTCATTCATTGGTTGATTGAAAGCAGAGCAGCCATTGGCTTGCACTGCTGTCAATCACATCCAATGACGCGGCGTGCCGGGGGGGGGCGGGGCCGAGTGATACAGTGAGCAGCTATAGCCGCCGGCTGTATCACAGGAGCACGCCTGTAATAACTCACCACCATGCGAGCTCGTGTTATTGCGGGGAGGAGCCGAGACAGCCACCGAGGGACCCCAGAAGACGTGGAATCGGGGCCACTCTGTGCAGAACGAGTTGCACAGTGGAGGTAAGTATAACATGTTTGTTATTTAAAAAAAAAAAAAAAATTATGTTTACAACCCCTTTATGTTTTATTTCAGAAGCTCATTTGAGTTTGCTGCCCCTCTAAGAAGTATGTTGGCACTTGGCAGTGCCTTCTATTCTCAATCTCTTGTGTAAACATAGAGCAGGAGCTCTGGAAATCGGTGAGCAGAGCTCTGCGACCCAAATTAATGTGGAATTAAATGGGAGAGGGACACAGCATAATTACACATTATGCATTTACTGTACCTCTGGGAATGCTCCCCTCTAGGGATGCAGGGTGGTCCAGACTTCCTGCCTCCATTTCACTACTCCTTATCTTCTGGGTCTAGCATCTTCTTGCTTTTCTCATTGGGCACATGTGCGCTGAATTTACATTATCTTAGCCCTTGACTACAATACTGGGATTGTACACTGTTTCTGTATACAGAATTAAAAAAAAATGGCAGCCCAGGATTTCTAAGTTCCTGTAGAACAATCCTTCTGGATGGATATATTCAAAATGCTTTTTAAACTTTTAGAAACCCAATTAACCCTGGACCCCCCACCCCCCCCCCCCCGTGGCATTTCTGAATAAAAACTCCTGGTTATTACCCACGGCTAATTCAAACTACTCCTCCAGTCACCAATGCAGCTAAATAAATGTTTGCGAAAGCATGGAAATCACCCACCCTTTGTGTGCTAGCAATTAAGCATAGAATAACGCAAACAATGATTCGTGCTAAGATATAGGCCGTGTTGCTGGATAAAGTGACGAAATGTGAAAAGCTATGGAGCCCCTGGGTAACTAATTTCTTACCTTCCAACTTCGACAAATCTTTGCTACTTCCTTCATCGGTAACATGCACACACAACTGTAGCCCAACCCCTGGGTCAAGCCCAACCCCACACCGTAATCCCCCCTCCACCAAATGATTTGGAACACTGCACAAAGCAAGGTCCATAAAGACATGGATGAGCGAGTTTGGGGTGGAGAAATTTGACTGGCCTGCACAGAGTCCTGTCCTCAAGAACACCTTTGGGATGAATTAGAGTGGAGACTGTGAGCCAGGCCTTCTCATCCACATCAGTGCCTCACCTCACAAATGTGCTTCTGGAAGAATGGTCAAACATTCCCATGGACACACGCCTAAACCTTGTGGACAGCCTTCTCAGAAGAGTTGAAGGTGTTATAGCTGCAAAGGGTGGGCCAACTCAATATTGAACCCTACGAACTAAGACTGGGATGCCATTAAAGTTTGTGTGCGTGTAAAGGCAGCTGTCCCAATACTTTTGACAATATATATATATATATATATATATATATATATATATATATATGTAGCAGGGTGGTCAATTTAGGGGGAGTCTCTGAGTGGTAATTAGGCTCAGACACCTTGATTTGTTAGTGGCTATGGACCATTTTTGTCTTCAGGGGATAATGCTGGTGATGATTTCCCTGTGGCCTGCGGGTGGCGCAGCCATTCTGGGCCGGGGTTGAACCACGAGAGTAGTTCTGTGCCTTTTGTGTCCCCTCTCGGCAGCCGTATGGTGGGGGCGGGGAACCTGCTGTGCATGCCGGGGAGGATATAAAAGGGGCAGACATCTCCTAAACGGGGTCCACCCCCAGGCACCTTCAGCCTGGGAGTGAGTGCGGTTCATCTCCAGGTGCCCTAGGCCCAGAGGCTGTGTTCCTGTTCCATCTCAGGCACTTTTGGCCTGAGATGAAGTACTACCCTGCTGTCCTGTTCACCTGGGTATGAAGACCCAGGGGATTGCGGAGAAGGCCCGGGGCCCAGCACCTTTGGCTGGGGTCCGCTAAGGATTGAGGAGTCCAGGGTGCCGCCTTGCGAGGGGACCCGCACTCTCAGAGAAGGGAGGATCATTCCAAAGAACCGATGCGGGAGTCACGGTGAAGGAAGGGTCTGTTGACTCTCTAGGGGGACATCTTCTCCTTGATAGGGGCCATGTTCTAAGAAGGAAGTTCACGTTCAACAGGTCAGTGGCAGTGGCCTTATTCACCGGGTCTGTGGCAGAGACCAAACTTACGGTCTGTGGCAGAGACTGTGCACCTAGTATACTGCTTGAGAATCTGAGTAGTACCGTAAAGAGCTACGTTTGTGCCTGGACCTCCTCCACACCTTGAGCTGTCCTGTTCCTTTGCTCCAACCTTTTTCCTATCCAAGAGACTGTGTATTGGAAAGCAAGAATAAATCTTAAGTTGGAGTTTCAGCTGGTTTGGACATTCATGTTACTGGGGAAGTTAAGGACTTGCATCTACTCACGGTAGAGGCGAGAATCATTCTCGGGAGGATTCTGGCCCTGGCTGCAGACAAGACCCAACAATAACACCGCTCAACCTTTTGCACAAGAGGGTACGCGGTGTGCCTTTCTCCCCCTGCGAGGAGCCGAGTTAAATGCAGGCTGGGGGATAGGTGGGTGCGCTAGATATATATATATATATATATATGTAGCACCCTCATCCTAAAATAGGGCTACAGGTAAGTTTAGTTATGCTGGGTGGTAGGCAGCCTGGCTAATTTGTAGTGTTTAGAGGTTTAGAGGTCAAATGGCTTCCCTCCTAATCCTGTTTATCTGTGGTTTCTTCCTTTTGTCAGTAGGTGGTGCTGTTGCCTTTGACATTAGTGTGATGAGCTACAGTGAGTTCAGATTATGAATAAATATACCTTTCTCAGCCAATCAGACTGACAGCTTTGCATGCTGGAAGAATGTATTTATTTGGGAGAAGTCAGGTGATGTTAGTCTTCCCGTCCAGGCCTGCGGCCTGGGTGGATGTGTGTGGAACAGCTCCTGGCTGCTAGACCTGAAGCCTGAGGCCTATACAGGTGGTCTCCTGGCTGCTAGGCCTATCCAAGGCCTATCTGGGTGTTCCAGATTCCGATGAGAAAAGCCTGCCAAAAATCCAGAAACGATTCTGAGAGGGATGGAGTTCTAAAGAAGCACCAGTGGTGACTCTTCATGAGCTGGCTATGAAGTGGCTGGGGGGACTTCAAAAGAGAACTCATCCAAGGGAATCTGTGTATGAAGCTGTGAGTAAAGTTCAGTTACCATAGGAGACAGCCTATCGTATAAAGTACAGATGTGCTCGTTCAGCTTAAAGCATAGGCGTGCGCACAGGGTGTGCCGGTGTGTCCAGACACATCCTAATCACCCCATGCGCATTAGTATTATCATTCTGTGTAGCAGCAGGAACATGGGAAAGATCTCCGTCTTACCGACTCTGCCATAAGAGATGTGTTTACGCTCTTCTCTTTCACTGTGCCGGCAGAGATATCGATGTGCCGGGGTCATATATATGTAGACAAACACACATGCATGTGTGTTTGAGCTTTAGAGTGCACACCCTAATGCAATAGGCCGCACACACCTATGGCTTAAAGGCTCTTTTCCTGTACTGCTGTCCACCTAATCTCACCTACTGTGGTCTAAGGAGTCTGCCAATCTGCCTATTAGCTGATCGTTACTAAGGGTGTCCTGTGCCCTATCTCCTCTCTCCCACATTTTTCCTGTTTGAGAAATAAACTTCTCTCTTGTTTAAGCATAAAAGTGACTGACGCCCAACTTTCTTTCTTGTTAATCATCTACCATGTCTAGTAACCTGCACCCTGAGAAATTATGTCAGTCCTCCCTACCTCTGGTAGTCACCAGCAGGCTCCCGGAAAATTGGGGTAGGCGCTATATATATATATATATATATATATATATATATATATACACACATATAATGCTATCTTTAACTAAACAGTGGAAACATGTGACAGAACAGTTGCTTGAGTCTGAAGCTATCACATTGATTTATACATCTAAACAAACAAAAATGAGGCTTGATGACCTTTACAGTGATTTGCACACTTGATAAGTGATATCAGTTTTAGAACATCTTGCAGTGTTATAAGTGTTGTAAAATAATAATTTCTTAAAGCGGAGGTTCCACCGAATTTTTTTTTTTAAATATGAACACTTACCTGTCCAGCGCGCCCGCAATGTCGGCAGCCGGGGACGAGCAATCGCTCGTCCCTCGGCTGCACCCTCCGCCATCCTCGGTGAGGGAATCGGGAAGTGAAGCGGTGCGGCTTCACTGCCCGGTTCCCTACTGCGCATGCGCGAGTACCGTGCCCCGCCGTCACTGGTTCCCCACTCTCTTCTGGGAACAGTGTGTTTCCCAGAAGACAACGGGGGTGCGGGTAGGGGCGTGACTCCTGCACGAGTCTGTTCCCGGAAGTGGGTGCAAATACCTGTCTTAGACAGGTATCTGCACCCCCTCCCCCCTGAAAGGCGCCAAATGTGACACCGGAGGGGGGAGGCTTCCGAAAAGCGGAAGGTCCATTTTTGGGTGGAACTCCGCTTTAAGTTTGGGCTCAGCTCTCTCAGGGTGGACAAAGGTGGACAGTGCCCTTAAAGCTAAAGTCCAGCAAACAGCTACACACACAGCTGAAATACACATACAGCTACTGCCTTACCTATGAAAGGATTTGAAATTCTGTCCACTTACCTTTATACACCTCTGTCAAATAATACAGCCCTGTGGGTGACACCGCCTTCTCTGTTCCAGTTAAAGCGGAGTTCCACCCTTTTTTATGTTTATTAAAAGTCAGCAGCTACAAAAAGTGTAGCTGCTGGCTTTTAATAAACATACACTTACCTGCTCCACTGTCCAGCGACGCGACGCCTGGAGCTCCGCTCCTCTCCCCCCTCCTCCGCCGGCGTGTCCATTCACAGTGTGGGCACCCGGCCGTGACAGCTTTCGGCTTCACGGCCGGGCACTCACTGCGCATGCGCGAACGGTGCAGCGCTCTGTGAGTGGACAGGCGATCGCCTGGGACCTGTCACGTCCCAGGTGATCGCCTACAGGGAGGAGCCGCCACAAGGCGATATGACGTATCGCCTAGGCGGCTCCAGGGCGGAAGGAGGAAGTGGGACAGGAAGTCCCACTCCTACTGAAGCCCCCACTCCCCCCCAAAAAAAATTACATGCCAAATGTGGCATGTAAGGGGGTGAGTAGTGGAATAAAAAAAAGTAAAAAAATTGGGTGGAACTCCGCTTTAAGGAATATAGTGGAGTCATCTCTCTGCTCACAGCCTGGTGATTGGACAATAAAGGAACAGACATGCACTGATAAGTAATTCCCTCTGATCACGCTCCTCCTTTCAGCATGTAGGCAGGACTTACAGTTCTGTACTGCCTGGGTTAATTTGTTTTAATTAGTTTGCTTACTTTGAGGTTAACTGTGGACGGCTGTGACAGCTGTGTGTCAACCTGAGGTTAGGTCACTACTCATTAAAGGGTTAATAGGGGAGAGGACGTTTTGTCCAAGAGCTCTTTCCATCTGAGGTGGGAGGAAAACCACACATGCAACTATGTAGTCGCTGTTGAGCAGAGAGAATTTATGCTTTCTAGGGTGCCCGTGTATGGGATAAGGAGAGACTGAATAGCTGATATGGGAAGAGTCACAGCCAAAGGTTTGAGCACCATTGCTACAGGCAAAGACATCAGTTAATGTAACTTCTGTAAGTATATTTTACTGTTTATTGAAGGAGAAGTCTTGTATTACCCATTGTATGTCTGAAATGGAACCTGCTATTGAAATCCAACAATGCTAGCCTCAGTAAAATAATTTCATTATTCAACTGTGTCTAGTCTGGTCACTACAGTGGGGCAAAAAAGTATTTAGTCAGCCACCAATTGTGCAAGTTCTCCCACTTAAAAAGATGAGAGAGGCCTGTAATTGTCATCATAGGTATACCTCAACTATGAGAGACAAAATGTGGAAACAAATCCAGACAATCACAATGTCTGATTTGGAAAGAATTTATTTGCATATTATGGTGGAAAATAAGTATTTGGTCACCTACAAACAAGCGAGATTTCTGGCTCTCACAGACTTGTATTTTCTTCTTTAAGAGGCCCCTCTGTCCTCCACTCATTACCTGTATTAATGGCACCTGTTTGAACTTGTTATCAGTGTAGCGCACCAACCCCAGACTTTACCTGCTTCTCTCTTCTTGGCTCCTCCGCAGGAAAGACTGAGTCACACCGCACCACAAGCCCGTACCCTCCTGGATGGGGAGGTTGAGCGGTGTTAGTTTCTCAGGCCTGCCTGCAGCCAGTGTTTGAAAACCTCCCGAGCTGATCTTGCTTCTGCAGTAGCCAGAAACAAGTCCTTTAGTTCCCCCCAGTAAAACGACTGTCCACACCAACTGAGAGTCCAACTCAATATTTATTTATGAGAACAATAAACAGTCTCTGTGAAAGCAGACAGGTTGGACGAGAACAGTTCAGATAAGGTGGTAAGAGGTCCAGGCACAAACTCAGCGTTGATTAGGGGAGCACTGTTCTGATTAGCACAAACAGCTTGGCGCACAGTCACTGCCACTGACTTGGTGAATAGTTGTAGTCACTGCCACTGACCTGGTGTGCGTAGAGTCACTGCCACTATGACCTACAGAACATGCACTTTTCCTTCCTTGAATAGTTAGGTCTCTGTAGGGAGAAACCATCCCTCCGGAGAGTTACCAGAGGCCCCTTCTGTCACCACGACTCTGCGCTGGGTCTTCAGAAAGGGTCACCTCCCTGGCCTCCTCGTCCTGGATACGGGTCCCCTCGCGAGGCGGATCCCTGGGAGCCCTCAATCCCTCGCGGAACCCAGCCGAAGGTCGCTGGGTCCCTGGCCTTCTCAAAGTACCTCACCCCCCAGACCTAAGGTGTCTGGGGATGGAACAGCAGTTCAGTCTTCGGGCCTAGGAGCACCCGGAGACCATCCTCACACACACCCAGGCCAAGGGCACCTGGGTGTCACGAATAGCAGCTCCCAGGCTGAAGGTGCCTGGGGCTCGGACCTCAACCGGAAGATGTCTGCCCTTTTTATACCCTCTCCCAGCAAGCACGGCAGGTTCCCCGCCCCGCCGTACCACTGCCGCGAGGGGACACAAAAAGGCACAGCCCTCCAATGGTGGTTCAACCCCGGCCTATGGCGACAGCGCCACCTATAGGCCACAGGGAACTAGACACCATTGATATCCTCCACGACAAAAATGGTCCACAACCCTAACAATTAGCGTACCTGAGCCTTGTTACCACTCAGGTACTTCCCCTGTATGGAACCACCCTCTACATCAGTATAAAAGACACCTGTCCACAACCTCAAAAAGTCACACTCCAAACTCCACTATGGTGAAGACCAAAGAACTATCGAAGGACACCAGAAACAAAATTGTAGACCTGCACCAGGCTGGGAAGACTGAATCTGCAATAGGCAAACAGCTTGGTGTGAAGAAATCAACTGTGGGAGCAATAATTAGAAAATGGAATATATACAAGACCACTGATAATCTCCCTCGATCTGGAGCTCCACGCAAGATCTCACCCCGTGGGGTCAAAATGTTCACAATAACGGTGAGCAAAAATCCCAGAACCACACGGGGGGACCTAGTGAATGACCTGCAGAGAGCTGGGACCAACGTAACAAAGGCTACCATCAGTAACACACTACGCCGCCAGGGACTCAGATCCTGCAGTGCCAGACGTGTCCCCCTGCTTAAGCCAGTTCATGTCCAGGCCCATCTGAGGTTTGCTAGAGAGCATTTGGATGATCCAGAAGAGGATTGGGAGAATGTCATATGGTCAGATGAAGCCAAAGTAGAACTGTTTGGTAGAAACACAACTAGTTGTGTTTGGAGGAGAGAGAATGCTGAGTTTCAACCAAAGAACACCATACCTACTGTGAAGCATGGGGGTGGCAACATCATGCTTTGGGGCTGTTTCTCTGCAAAGGGAACAGGATGACTGATCCGTGACACATGAAAGAATGAATGGGGCCATGTATCGTGAAATTTTGAGTGCAAACCTCCTCCCATCAGCAGGGGCATTGAAGATGAAACGTGGCTGGGACTTTCAGCATGACAATGATCCCAAACACACCGCCCGAGCAACGAAGGAGTGGCTTTGTAAGAAGCATTTCAAGGTCCTGGAGTGTCCTAGCCAGTCTCCAGATTCTCAACCCCATAGAAAACCTTTGGAGGGAGTTGAGAGTCCGTGTTGCCCAGCGACAGCCCCAAAACATCACTGCTCTAGAGGAGGAATGGGCCAACATACCAGCAACGGTGTGTGACAACCTTGTGAAGACTTACAGAAAACTTTTGACCTCTGTCTTTGCCAACAAAGGATATATAACAAAGTATTGAGATGAACTTTTGATATTAACCAAATACTTATTTTCCACCATAATTTGCAAATAAATTCTTTCCAAATCAGACAATGTGATTGTCTGGATTTGTTTCCACATTTTGTCTCTCAGAGTTGAGGTTTACCTATGATGACAATTACAGGCCTCTCATCTTTTTAAGTGGGAGAACTTGCACAATTGGTGGCTGACTAAATACTTTTTTGCCCCACTGTATATGGGGGAACCAAGTGTGTATTTCTACAGTAAACATTAATGGGGAAAGAAATGTACCATTGTGGTGAGAGTGAAATAAGCCCTAGAGTGCAACATTTGTGTAAAGAATGAAGAGCAGCCAGTTTGGTAGAGGGAACAGTGATGGCCAGTTGATCTGTCCTTCTCAGCGGTAGAGTGCCTATCTTAGGGGACACTGTGGAACAGAGCTTCCTAGGGACCAGGCCTAACCATAAGTGTGCAAGGCTTTGCAATATATTCAGTGGCTTCCCTCCAAGACTTCGGTCTGAGACAAGATAAAAGTAGGGTGTATAAGAATTGGAGGAGGATAATCAGTTGTTTACACTGTTTCTCTTAAATTGATACTGGATCAAGGCTGAGGCAGGTGTCCCTGGCAGGTGTGAAGACATGTTCCTTTTGGTGTGAGGCCTAGTGTGGTGGTCACTCTAGTGGCCACAGA
Source organism: Rana muscosa (assembly GCA_029206835.1). Classification (NCBI taxonomy): domain Eukaryota; kingdom Metazoa; phylum Chordata; class Amphibia; order Anura; family Ranidae; genus Rana; species Rana muscosa. Next base: position 441,972,308 of record CM055127.1, on the reverse strand, counting down.
GGGTGCTAAAACTCACACATCAATTCAGCAAACATAAAATTTAGTTGGACAGCATGCAGTTCCTCTGTGCTAGCCACAAGCATCTTCTTGTCACGCTTACCCCTAACGCAGGTGGTCAGACACTACAGCTGGCTACTCTGTTCTTCACCTATAGCAGCCCCCATTCCCAAAAGGCTCGCAGGCCTACTGGTACACGGTTGCCCCCAGGACTTTTACACAATACTATAGTACCTGGCCACTGCGCCAGGGCAGGCGCGGACTGAGCAAAGCAAACAGGTACTTGCGGTTGGCAGACAGGCAGAGTGGTTCAATGACCGTCCCAGTAAAAGGCAGACAGAGTTCAGAGGATAGTCGATATCTGATCTGAGGTCATATACAGGGAAATCCAATCTAGCAAAGCAGGGCAGACAAACAGGCAGCTTGATCATGTATTACACAATCTCTATCACAAGCATGAGACTGCAGGCTTGGCTAGCTTATATCAGGTTTGGTTTCCACCCAGATTCTGGCCACAATCAATCACACTGCAGGCGGACAGACAGACAAGGAGAATACCACAGCCAAAACCAGGATGTTGGCACCAGCAGCTATAATGGATCAGGAGCGCATACGCTCCTGACACTTCCCTGCCAAAACATATGTATGCGGCATAGCTTGATTAGCTCCTAGTGCTGCCCCTCCTTTTTTATAGTGCTGGAAAGGGATAACAAAGTTGTATGCAAACATTATTTTAAAGCAGTTCTTGACCCTGTTTGAAAATATGTAAAAATCAGCAACTACAATTACTGTAGCTTCTGACGTTTAGAAGATATTTCCACTACCTTTGGTAAGCCTTATTCTAGGCTTACCTATAGGTAGAAGTCACACAAAAGACTTTACAACCACTTTAAGCAATACTAAAGGTTACATTTTTGTTAAAATAATATATTGCACAGAGAGGTCCCTTACCTCCTCGTTGGAAGTCCTCCATCAGTGCTGTCTGCTCCTCCAACCTCCAGGTGCCTCCTTAGCAAGCTAAGTGTTATGGAGATACATGTGTGGGAGTTCTTCTGAGCCAGGCTTTGTGTGTCCATAGACACACACATTCTCACAGAAGATTGACTGAGAGCAGCAGGAGCATATGGCTCTGCTGCTCTCAGTGTCTCCTGTGAAACCAGAGGTGAGAGGAGCTGTGCTGCAGCCGAGGCAGCGCTGGAGGGTAGATTAGGTAGTATGGAGATTTTTACCTTAATGCAGAGATGCCTTAATGTAAGATGACCAGATTTTTTAAATGAAATTCGGGGACATATTTTTTTTTTTCATTAGTAATGGTGGCAATCAGCGACTCTCTGCCCGTCGCCGCCTGCTTCACAGCCTGTCAAGTCTTACTCTCCGGGTCCCGGCTACTACTGGGTGGGGAGCGGAGGAAGATCACTCCACCAGGGAAGGCAAGGAGATAAGCAGGCAGGTGGCTGGCCGGGACTTGAGCCAAGGCAGAAGAACATGTGAGCGGAGCTGAGTGGGCATGCACCCGAAACGGAAGAAATATTCCCTCCGCTCCGACCAGCACATGATCATCAGAAAGGGGCACAGATAATGGAAAAAATACACCCCCCTAAGCTAGTAGGAGCGGCGGAGTGGGGGTGTGTAATTCAGAATTGTTATTTTTAATTCTGCACTGACTGTCTTTGAAATTGCCCCAGCCCCTGTTCAAATCCAATCCAGGTACAAAACCGGGGACAGACTTGGTCCAGGGACAGTGTCCTCAATCTGGGGACTGTCCCCAGGAACCGGGGATGTCTGGTCACCCTAACTTGATGTCACTTTAACTTATATAGCACTTAATGATCTGACAATATTGTTGATCCTCCATGAGTACCAGCACATGTCCTTCATAACACACTGGTAATCTGGAACAATCCCTAAAGCCTGCCCTTCAGTGGAACAACTATGCACATACAGTACCAGCAGGTTCCAGATAAATCAGCTACAATTTGCAATGTGGGTGGCCCTGTTGGTCCCCCTATCCATCATCCTTTGACTGAAGAAACAAAGAAGCCATGTGGTAAATGTTGGCTAAACACCAGCTTCGCCCAATCCAATCTGGTGGCAGCTGTCAGAACACAGTAGACTAGCAGAAGAATTCATCCATCCACGCAGTATAGTGTGGATATTTTATTGTTTTAGAATTTTTTTGAGCTGAACAAAAAAACTACCTATCAGCGTATGGCCAGCCTAACTGCCAGTTAAATTGCTATACCGGCCAACTGACTGCCCAGCAAGGGCTACAGTATATCCCACAGAATAAATGGATATGCCAAATTCCATAAACAGTGCAGTAACTTCAGGCAATCAGATTTCATTGTAAGGACTTGTGTAGATTGGCAAATGCTATGGAGTTGATAGCATTTGCAAAAGATTGTGCCCTTTGCAAAGTGCAGTTGCACTCGGCAAGAGCAGTTACTTCAGAGCATAGTAAATGAGCAGAAGCTCTGGTGACTACCATCATTCAGTCATGTGCAAGCAAAAATGCTGTTTTTTTGCTTTCCTTACACGTGATTGTGTATTCTGTGAAAAATAAAGCTTTACCTCATTTACTAAGCTCTAGAGCAACTGCATTTTCAGAGTGCAACTGCAATTTGCAAAGTGCACAGCCTATTTGCCTTTAGTAAATCAACCCTTATGTATTTTCAGGTGTATTCAGCTTGCATTTGAAATCAGCCTGAGATGCTTCTGAGTTCCATCTGAGTTTCTGCACAGGTGCCATAGTTGGCTTTCTTATTATCTGCATCCAGCTGCTTTAGGCTGGGTTCACACTTGTGTGAATTGGATGCGGGTTCCACATATCTAATTTGCAATAGCAGGAGATTGTGACTGGCTCTCTATGGAGCCCATTCACATATCTCTGCATCGGCTCTGGTGTGATTTGCACAGGAACGCTGTGCGTCCTATGGTCCATTTCAGGTCTGAATTTAGCCAAAAATTTGGCCCTGAAACGGTGAACAAGGACGCACCGGACTCCTGCTGTGAGCCTCTGCATGCTCATATATGAACCCAGCCTTAACCTCCCTGGTGGTATTCCCGAATCTGGCTCGGGGTAAGATTTCAGTACCATTAGCGGTAACCGCGAGCCAGACTCGGGCTGCATCGCAGGATACAGGGAGAGTTACTTACCTTGTCCCCTGGATCCTGCGATGTCTCCCCGCAGTGTGTGCGAGCTGTCTCCTCGCTCGATTCACACACAGTGCCGTCGAGCTCCGTTCCCTGTGACGTTGCAGCGCACGGGGCGGAGATCGGCGCCAAATTCAAAAAAGTGAAACACACAATACACATACAGTACACTGTAATCTTACAGATTACAGTACTGTATAAAACAATTACACACCCCCTTTGTCCCTAGTGGTCTGTCCAGTGCCCTGCATGCACTTTTATATTATAAATACCATTTTTTCTGCCTGGAATTTGGAGATTGTCCATAGCAACCAAAAAGTGTCCCCTTATGTCAAAAGTGGTTTTAGACCAGCTAGAAAACAGCGATAATAAATTAGAATCACTTGCAGAATTGAGCGATAGCGATTTGTGGGGAAATTTGTCATCAATCACTAAATCTAATGACAGCGACAATTCTGCAACTGAGCAAATTTCTGTGTTTTTGATTTGATTACATTATTGAATAATTTTTATTATTATTATATTATTATTTGTTATAATTATTTATAGTTATTTATTATATTATAATTTATGATTTTGTGTTTCAAACTTTTATCATACCCGGGATGTCTACTAGACTCTGGTTTGGACAGATTTAAGTGAGTTATTCCTAAGAATTACAGGCCTACAATATAAAACGCCAAATTTCCATGCAAAATAATTGTACCGCTTTCAGCACCTAAATCTGACAGAATCATACCGCCAGGGAGGTTAAGCTGCTTTGGCTTTCTCAGTGACTTGTATGGAAAGAAACCAGTTCTAAGTCCTATGAACATGTGTTTAAATGGATTCAGATCAGCTAACAAATCATTTATGGTTGCCATAGCCAGCTACTAGATCTTCTGTTCAGTTAAAAACAAGGTGATAGTATCCAGACAGGGAGGAGATGTTTTTTAGGATTACTTTGCTGCTAATACTGTATATCCAGGTACAATGTGTTGCTGAGCCAGGGTGAGTCATGCTGTAATAAGAAAGCAGTCAACTTTCTATACTCGATATAAGCTAAATAATGGGTAAGGAGACCTTGGTTCCATATAAAATAATCCTTATTATGGCGGGGGGATTTTCACCCCTCATAATCCCTTAAAATAGTATCACTTTGAAGGTAGGACTTGCTTCTTAAAGTCACTATGAGCGCTGGGTGTGAATGGATAAGTGGCCCTTTGAATTACTTTACCAGTTAACCTGAACAAATTGGGTTTGACAGCAAATCACATCCCAATGAACGCCTGCTTGGAGTAAACTGTTCAAATCGGCTGCAAGTTCTGACCTGTGAAAATGAAATTACTACACTGTACTTATGACTTCTTGGAGAAGGAAAGAACCCCATGCCTATGATGGAAGGGAGACACCAGCCAGCCATGTATTTTTGGGGAAAACAAATGGTTAGAAGGATTAAAAAACAATCACTATTGTTTCCACCTGAGATTATCAGTTCCAACAACCTCTGCCAGCCACTACTTTCCTCCTCTGACCTTCCCTTCCCATGCATGTGACCAGGAATGTTGGTAGAGCTATAGACACTCTTTTACCAGTGTCTCTGCAAACAGCTTTTCCTGACTCCAATAAATTCAGCTTACCTTAACTCCTGTTCAACTTCTTGCTCTTTTGAAAATGTTCCACAGGTGCTGGAAGGGCCTCAGATTGTGCCTAGACTGTAAAGTTTTAAAGCAGAATACTTGGTTTTAGGGCAAAGATCTGGTCTCAGATTGTGGTTATACCAGGACTGCATAAAATTATTCCAGTCATTTCAGAACCTGCTCAGGTAAGCATATCATTTTTAGGGTTAATTTAGTGTTAGGTAGGGTGACCAGACATCCCCGGTTTCCGGGGACAGTCTCCTGATTGAGGACACTGTCCCCGATTTTGTCCCCGGATTGGATTTGAACAGGGACTGGGGCAATTTCAAAGACAGTCAGTGCAGAATTAAAGAAAAAAAAATCTGAATTACACACCCCGCTCCTACTAGCTTAGGGGGGTTATTTTTTTCCATTATCTGTGCCACTTTCTGATGATCACACACCTCCCAACTTTTTGATATAATAATGAGGGACACCTATGAGCAAAAGTATGCAGGCATAGGACACACCCCTTACCACGCCCCCTTAAAGGAGAATTGTACAAAAAACAAGATTGGTTAAACCCACAAGTGCTTTTTTTTGTCACTACTATTCCTTTATAATGGATTTTGGAATTTTCAAATGCAGCAATTTAGAAATCAGATGAAAGGTTTATCACTGGGAAACACTTTTTGAAAGATAAAAAGAGGGACAGGAAAGAGGGACAGAGGGACATTGATCCAAATCAGGGACAGTCCCTCGAATTCAGGAACAGTTGGGAGGTATGATGATCATGTGCTGGTCGGAGCGGAGGGAATATTTCTTCAGTTTCGGGTGCCCATTCAGCTCCGCTCGCATGTTCTTCTGCCTTGGCTCAAGTCCCGGCCAGCCGCCTGCCTGCTTATCTCCTTCCCTTCCCTGGCGGAGTGATCTTCCTCCGCTCCCCACCCAGTAGTAGTCGGGGCCTGGAGAGTAAGACTTGACAGGCTGTGAGGCTGGCGGCGGCGGTGATGGGCAGAGAGTCGCTGATTGCCGCCATTACTAGTAAAAAACAATATGTCCCCGGATTTCATTTTAAAAATCTGGTCACCTTAGTGTTAGGTTAATCTTACCATCAATGGTCATGGGGTTAAGTGTACATTTGTCATTTATTTAAGGTTAAGTAATAGTTATAATCACTGGCTGCAGGATAAGGGGTCATTTTAAAGTAAACCTTTGCTTTGTCCATGAAGGACAAACAGCAGGTCCACTTTAATGTATGTCCTGTCAGCTGCAGATACTCACCATTTATTTGTGATTTGAAGCTTACACAGAGCTAAAGTCTGTCTCCTCACCCCTATGTGACAGTGATAGGTTACTTCTGTGTTGTGTACTCAGCGCTGTCTAAACATAAAAATCAATATGCACCTTTAAAACATAATATGGTGTTTATACCCGCTTAAGCTGGCAGATACTTCTGTAGACACCACGTCTGCTCTTTGGAACACAGATCGCGGTTTTGAGTTCCAGAGCAGTGTTTCCACATGCCCACATACAAGAAGAAAGCTTTTAAGTGCGCAATTTGCTGTTAATGTTTTTTCATTAATAAAAAAAGGAGTCATGCTATGGATCTCTCCTGGTTCTATTTCCATATACAGTGGAATCTTGGATTACGAGCATGATGCTTGTAATCCAAAGCACTCGCATATCAAAGTGAGTTTCCCCATAGAAGTTAATGGAAACTAAAATAATTTGTTCCACATTGACTTCTATGGCATGCAATACCGACTGTGGCCAGAGGTGGGGGGGCGCCAGAGAGACTCGAAAAAAATACTCGGAAATCGTTCGGCTGCCCTCGGAAACCCCCGGAAAGGCTCGGAAACACTCGGGAACGGAGTATTTCTGAGTGTTTCCGAGTATTTCCGAACTGCTCCGATCGGCTCTAGCACACCCGCACCTCTGGCCAAATGCGGTACTGCACACCGCAGAGGCTTGAATCCTGCTTGTTTTGCGAGACAACACTCGCAAACCACAAATTGCTCGTATTGCGAGACGCTCGTTAACTGCGTTACTCGCAACCTGAGGTTCCACTGTAATTATATGAGGAGTTTTAACGTACCTGCTGGAATACCAAGAGGGAAAAGAAACAGCTATCCAAACAACTATTGGAGTATTACAAGCCTTTCAATATAGGTTCTTAACCCACTACAAGTTGGTGAGTGAGGGCACATAAGGAGGGGGGCACGGCACTTTATTGATGTCATTGGAAGACTGTTTCTAATTGCACTTTAAAGGACTCATTGTTTACATTTGAAAAAAAAAAATTGCACAAAACACTGATTGCACTTTTGTTATGAATGCTTGTATGAATTCTGCAAGAAGAATCATGGTACAAACACCATATTATGTTTCAAAGGTCCATATTGATTTTTATGTTTAGACAGCGCTGAGTACATACACAAACATACTTAAAAGGAATATATACCCTTTATCTCAGCAGCAGTCTTGAAGGTTTATTCACATATATATCGTAGCGCGGGGATCACAACACTCACACATAATAACTGAAATACATGTTATTATAACCAATAATACTAGCCTTTTTTAGGCTAAAAGGTTAAGTGTGTAGTATTAAGAACTGGTTGTTTGCTAACCCCTATGTATCAAGGTTGAGTTGAGGATTACACTTAAAGTATACCTATATCCCCCTTCTGTTTTTTTTTTTTCAGATTTTTTTTCAGGTTCTGTAAGGGTTTTTTTTTTTGCTCTCCGTGTCCTGTTGAGGACGTTTCCCCCCTCTATTTCTGTTCTTGAGGCTCACTCAGTCTGATTGGTGTATGGTGTATAATAAAGCTGGACCAATGGGTTTAGAGATTAGTTCACATAAAAAAAAGGAATAAAGTGTATTTTCTTCCCTGTGGTCCACTTTGTGGCCAAGGTAGGCACCTAGTTCTGGGCATATGCTGTGGCTTCTCTGATTGTGATAGTCAAATTCCTCAACAAATGAACAACTAAACACACCCAGAAGCTATAGCTTAACATGAAGTGAGAAGAAACCTCTCCAAAATAAGAGGTAGACCCTAAGACCTACTACTGGTGATCCCACTACTACTACTGGTGATTTCCCCTCTAATCCTGTTTCGTTGACAATTGAAATATGTTGTGTTTCCCATTACTTTCAGCGCCAGTATCAATGTTCACCAAGATAAATAGAAAGGCTGGATCACCCAGCAGAGATACAGATGGAAATAAAACGTTGTCACAGGGTATATCCCTTCCCCCCATAATAGTCAAATCTAGAAGAAGAATTTGAGTTATAGATTTACTTTAAATGGTTGGGGAGACGGGTCAACTTTAAGTCATAGGTTAAGTATTTGGGTCGAGTGAAGGTTAAAGTAAAAAGTACGGCTACATTCAGTCGGCCTAATATCTGTGGCTGGTTTTGCTTTCAGAGGCACTTGAACACCTCTTCTGGATGCAGCAAACAAGCCGCAGATATTAGGCCGACTGAATGTAGCCGTACTTTTTATGTACTTTAAGTCGTACTTTGAGTGCAAAATCTGGCGCAGCTCTGCATAGAAATCAATTATCTTCCAGTTTTTTTTTCTTGTCAAAGCTTAAATGAACAAGCTGAAGTTAGAATCTGCTTGGCTACCATGCACAGCTGCACCAGATTTTGCGCCAGTTTTAGTAAATCAACCCTATTGTGTTGTGGTGGCATACAAACATTGCCTGTGGCCAGATTGTGTGCCGCCAAAACTCTACAGACACGCCGACCCTGGAAGCACACTGGCTGTTTGCAGGATAGGTCACAGACTCTATTCACACGTAACTGCTCAGATAAGTAGTTACATGTGAACAGCAGCAACACTGGCCATTGATACAGAGTATAAATCTGACAGTCGCTGCTGACAACTGCTGCTGATCACACACTGATTCATGCCAGCGTCTGCCCCTGGCCGCATATATTCGGCTGTCTGAAGGTAGCCCAAGATAGAATAACCCCAATTATGCAAAATAAATAAATAAATCACATTTGTTCATATGGCAGAGGCAGTGCAAGGCCAAAAGTTTTGTTGCTTCAGTCATCAGGAGAGGGGATGTGGCCACAATTTATATAAATTAGGTACAGGCACAGCACTGGCACTTTCCTGTTTCACTACTGGTCAGAATAATTTAAGACAGGCCTAGATTGTTGGGCTTTAGATTTATGTTTTTGGGTTAAAATCCATCTAACAGGCTCCATGCTTCCGCCTCAGATTGACTCACCTCTCTCCATTGTGGCCTCCACTGGCAGTATTTTCTGCTTTTTTCTATCAATACTCATCTTTTCCAAAGTCTTCAAGCAGGTCATGGGACAGATTCGAATTATCTTTGCCTCTTCTCTGGGCTTGGTTGTCCCTGATTGATGCAGAGGGCAGTGCTGATGTGATTAAAGGTCTGATTTATCAATTTTCCAATAAAAGACACTTATGTTTCTTCTTAACAAATCAGATTGTTTCATTCATTTACTATGCTAGACTGGAAAATGATTGACAGCTTTGGTCTCATGATGGGGCAAGATGGACACTTTTAAAATGACTCTGTCACAAATTAAATAGTTGAACATGGGCAATCTTCACAATCCAAAGCAGTTAATGCTCACCTGTCCCTCTGTCTACATTGCCAAACTTCTCTGCATGTATAATAGGTCAAAGAGAGTGCCAAATGAAAAATCGTTGTAAGTCCAAACAGGGGCGTAATTATAGGGGGCGCAAGAGTCGCGGCCGCGACCGGGCCCTGTGCTGCAGGGGGCCCGTGCGCCCCCCCCCTTTACTCATGGCTAGCGGCAGCATAGGCTAGGAGAAGTACCAGTGCGTGTAGCGTGCGCACGGGTGGCTGGAGGTGAGGGGTGACTAGCAGAGCTCCATGCTCGAGTACCGCACTGGCTGCTCCTTAGTTCTGCATTGCCAGCATGAACTGTGTCCACAGCCAGCTCCTCTGGGTCCCCTTCTTCTGCTCCATGCAGCGCCGCTCAGTCCGGTGTCAGTCCCGCCCCCTGAGTCGGCTCACATTGCACTGCATGCTTCTCCCGGGCAAACAAATTAAGCACACAGATGCAATGCAGCCCTGTGAGAGCGGGCTCCTCGAAAGACACCGCAAGATTGTCTGCCAGCCCCCCTCCTCCCCCGTCATACACTGATAACAGGTCTTTCTGGGAGATACACTGATCGTCCGTCCAGCACACTGAAGGGAGCCCAGGCCAACATGGATGAGTGCCCGGCCTGCAGCTTGGTCATGGTGAGTGAGATGACCCCATCCCCCACACATACCATCGCATACCCCCCTCCATCACCCCTGGGGACAGGGACCCCATCTCCCCTGAGACAGGGACCCCATCACCCCTAAGGACAGGGACCCCATCACCCCTGGGGACAGGGACCCCATCTCCCCTGGGGAAAGGGACCCCTTCTCATCTGGGGACAGGGACCCCATCACCCCTGGTGACAGGGACCCCATCTTGCCTAAGAACAGGGCCCCCATCGCCCCTGGGGACAGGGACCCCTTCTCATCTGGGGACAGGGACCCCCTTCTCATCTGAGACAGGGACCCCATCACCCATGGGGATAGGGACCCCATCACCCCTGGGACAGGGACCCCATCACCCCTGGGAAAAGGGGCCCCATCTCCCCTGGGAAAAGGGGCCCCATCTCCCCTGGGAAAAGGGCCCACTTCTCCCCAGAGGACAGGGACTCCAATCTCACCTGGGGGCAGGAACTCCATCTGCCCTGGGGAAAAGGACTGCATCTCTTCTGGGGACTGGGACCCCATCCTACCTAGGGAAAGGAACCCCATCTCCCCTGGCAATGGGGACTCCATCTTACCTAGGGATCCTATCTTCCCTGGGGACCAGGACCCCACCTGCCCTAAGAACAGAAACACCATATACAGACCATGCTCACTCGCAGGGCTGGCGTCAGCCATCCTAGGGTGCCAGGATGGAGGAGGGGGAAGAACACATAGAGGAAATCTAAATCCCCAGCCTTTTGGGGGGTGTGCCAGCAGGGGTCACTGGACACCAGGGGGGGTACAACAGTACCAGCATGCGGTCACTGGGGATGGGGGTGGGTACAGCAGTACCAGCAAGGTGTGCACTCCAGCCCGCCCCAGTGTGCTCTTTCCCGGACCTTCTCGTCGGCTCTGCCAGGTTCCCCCATCCCCTATCCTGCTGGCTGCTGCTGGGGATCTGTCAGGACGGAGAGTGGGAAATGAGCCGGTAAATTACACATACCCTTCTTTTTCTGAATTGAGAGTCAGTGATCTGTAACGACCACTGATTCTGTCCATTCATAACTGTGGCATATAGTAAACTGCGTTTACTATGCTTCAGTTTATGAATGAACAGGAAGCTCTGGTCAGAGCTATTCCTGTCCATTCATTCTATGTAGCTGAGGCTGCAGAGAAGGAGATTGGGGGCTGTGTCCTCAGTCTTCCTTTTTGTCTCAATGGTGGAACATCATAGGTCTTTTTAGACCTCTGAAATCTCACCAAAGCCCCCCAATGGGGCTCCTAAAAAATGGTAAAAATGATTTAAAAAATGACTGATACCAGTGGCGGAACTATAGGGCTCACAAAGGTCATACGTGTGAAAGGCCCTGGACGTTCACCACCTGACTCAGAGGGAAGGACCCCGGCTGGGGTTCAGGGGGGCCCTTAATGGTTTCTTGCACCGGGGCCCTGAAGGTTCTAGTTACGCCACTGAGTCCAAAGTCTTTATTGTCCAATTAGTTACAACAAGAAGATGAGGTTGTAAGTAGTTGGACAGTAAAGACATTGGACTCCCAATCATTTTTCATTTGGCACTCTCTTTGACCTTTACACTTGGATTTTTCAGCCCAGGTGAATGTCCACTTCAGGGAGATCCTTATTGGTCTTTATTCTGAGCTGACTAAACTAGGCCAATTGAACTCAATTAAGGATTTTGTCCACATTTTGGTAACCTGAGAAAATCCAGCGCCCCTCTGACTTTGTCTCCTAAACTTCTCTGCGTGGAAATGATAATGTTGCGGAAGGTTCTCTAGCATTTGGCACACTCATGAATGATGACTTCCACTGGCTCCTGTATCCTGTAAGGTAAGGCGACCAGATTTTTAAAATGAAATCCGGGGACATATTTTTTTTTTTACTAGTAATGGCGGCAATCAGCGACTCTTTGCCTGTCGCCGCCTGCCTTGCAGACTGTCAAGTCTTACTCTCCGGGCCTCGGCTACTACTGGGAAGATCACTCCGCCAGGGAAGGCAAGAAAATAAGCAGGCAGGCGGCTGGCCAGGACTTGAGCCAAGGCAGAAGAACATGTAAGCGGGAGCGGAATGGACATGCACCCGAAACTGAAGAAATATTCCCTCCGCTCCGACCAGCACATGATCATCAGAAAGGGGCACAGATAATGGGAAAAAAATACACCCCCCTAAATTAGTAGGAGTGGCAGAGCAGGAGTGTGTAATTCAGATATTTTTTTTTTATTCTGCACTGACTGTCTTTGAAATTGCCCCAGCCCCTGTTCAAATCCAATCCGGGGACAAAACTGGGGACAGACTTGGTCCGGGGACAGTGTCCTCAATCCGGGGACTGTCCCCTGAAACCGGGGATGTCTGGTCACCCTACTGTAATGAGTGATGGAACTGCAGGGTGTCAGCATCTTAAGCTGGCCATACATTTTGGTCAAACTTTCTAACAAAAAAAAATAAGCAAAATGATTTATTAGAGCATTCTATAGTGCCATCATGGACTTACAGATGTATAATATTTCATTTGATTGCTATGCCAATGTGCCAAATTCTAATGTTCAATTTTAGGATGCACGGAATTACTGGATATTCTGAATTTACAAAAATGTACTTGAATCTGCTTAATTGCATTTAATATACTACACCAAAAATGTTATTTGCATTATTCTTTAATACATTCCTATATTATATCAGAGTATCCGAAAACAATTACAGTTTTCCGAGCACATGTATTACGTTTTTCCAGGCCTGGAACCACATTGCCTTTTAGAATTTCCATCTTTCTTTTTTATTTTTTCAGCTCAACATGATTGCAGATAAATGCAATATTGCCAGGGTTCTACTTTAGGATAACTGAAAGATCAGATAAAATGTTACCACAAAGCATCAGTTCTATACTATCTGGCACTGTCACATGTGCATTTTTAAAAATAAAATCTTTGGTTGAAGAAATGATATCCCACTTTTAAAGCTTCACGTTCGATTTGTGAAATGTTTTATTTTTTGTAGATTCAAGCATAACTCCAGCAATTTTTTTATTTGTGTTAAAAATAAATCAATTTATTGCTGTCTGTGACCCACTTGGGGAGTAGTTCTGATCCTATGACACCCATACAAGAAAAAGAATGATCCTGGGGAGGAAAGCACAAGCTGTAACCCATCCTTAAGCCCCATACACAAGGGCCAACTGTTGGGTGGCATCTGTCGATTCATTAGAAACTGGCCGACATCCGGCCCGTGTGTACTGCAGCCAGTCAGACAGAGGCCGGCCGCCTTCTGTCGAAGGGGCATGACCGAAAAATGTCTGCTGACTGGCTCCTGCTCAGCGCTCTCAGCCATTGGCTGAGAGCGCTGACCTAGTGTTCGGGCAGGGGGGGGGTCTCCCTTTCAGAACACAATAGAACAGCAGGGGAGATCGCTGTACTAATATCAGAGTGTTAATAGAGGGGTTCCAACCTGAGCTGTCAGTTTTTTTATCATTCAGCCTGCTGGGCTTTACACTACTAGAAATGTGATAAAACAAATTAAACTACTTGTGCAGTAACCATAAACCATAAACAAAGAAAAAACAAAGGAAGCCACCAACAGCCCTGAGGAAGTTACATGATGTGTGACGCAATACTTCGGGAGGAGCATGTGACGTCACTTCCGGTTCCGGACAGAACCGGAAGACTACTCCAGCTTTAGTAAATAAATCCCATTGTGTACTTAAAAGTGGGGTATTCCTGTAGTTGTTTTGCTCTTTCTGGAATTGTATGTGGAAAACTGCATGTGTAAATGTAAGTTACTACGTTTTTATAAAATACTGCGTGGAAGTATTTCACTATGGTGACTCTTCTCTTTACTGGTTATTGCTGATCGGAGGAGAGGAGACCTTATCTCATGGTGACTTCTTGTGGAGGATTCATTTACTACCAAACGTTGTCAGACCTTTTGGTCTTCTTTTGAGGTGAGAGGCTAGAATGCACAGTGGTGGATTTTGGATGGCACATGGGAGTGTATTCATACTGCAAAGGAAGTTTGAATATAGTGATTTTGTTTCACTTTTAATATATATATATATATGAACACTTTTTTTAAGATTTTTAAGCACTGAAATTAACGAAATATTATCAGTATTGAGTTTATTTGATATTTTATTCATGTCATTTATATATTGATTGACATTATTTGTTCTATGCACACTTTTTGATATATGCAGCACTGGTTCTCGGTGTTCAATACCCAGTACTAGGGTTATATCTACATATTACATTTTTTTGTATATTTATATATTTACTTCTTTCACTATTTGCACATTTTTTAAAATTTGTAGCACCCTTTCTCGGTGCTCACTACCCAGTAGGATTTTATCTACATATTAATTTTCTATTTTTTACATATTTCTTTCTTTCACTACTTGCAATTTATTAATGCCCAATATAAGGCCAATTTACACATTTCTTGGATATGTTTTGCTTTGGAGTGTATTGGGATTGGTATTGGCTTTGATCATCATTTATTTTGAGGCAGCGCCACATTTTATTTGTTATATCTACACCGGAGATCCCCAGCTAATAACGCGCATGCAACGTTTGACAGTTCTTTTATAACCAAGGTCGGGGCCCCCCGTGATGTGATGGGTAACCCCGCCCACTCTAACGCGTCACGGGGGTTTCCCGTGATGCTTTAGAGGCGGCAGGACGGGTAACCCAGCCCCCTCTAACGTGTCACGGGGGTTTCCCGTGACGTGTTAGAGGGGGTGGGGTTACCCGTCTCGGTTATAAAAGAACTGTCAAACACTGCTTGTGCGTCATTAGCCGGGGATCTCCAGTGCAGGGAAGATGTGCGTCGTTGCTCGCTGGAGACTCGCATCACTGGAGATTCATGGATCATCGCTGGACAGACTGCATTACATCACTGTAATGTTTTTTTTTGTTATGTTTTTTTAATAAAGGACTTTTCACAACTGTGTCTGTGTGTTTTTTAACATTTTTGACACTTTCTTTTGTGAAATGGTAGGGGTACAATGTACCCCGTTACCAATTCACATAGGGGAGCCAGAATCTGGGGGTCCCCTTTGTTAAAGGGGGCTTCCAGATTCTGATAAGCCCCTCGCCTGTAGACCCCACAACCACCGGACAAGGGTTGTGGGGATGAGGCCCTTGTCCCCATCAACATGGGGACATCCTCCCCATGTTGAGGGCATGTGGCCTGGTACGGTTCAGGAGGGGGGGCGTTCTCTCGTCCCCCCTATTTTCCTGTGGCCTGCCAGGTTGTGTGCTCGGATAAGGGTCTGGTATTGATTGATTTTTGGGGGGGACCCCACTCCATTTTTTAAAAATTTTGATTTGACCTGAAGGGCCTGATATAGAATTTGGGGGGGACCCCCACGCTTTTTAAAAAAAAAATTGGTTCGGGGTTCCCCTTAATATTCATACCAGACCCAAAGGGCCTGGTAATGGACTAAGGGGGAATCCATGATGTTTTTTTTCAATGACTTTTATCTGTATTGCCGGGACCCGACAATTCATTATAGCCGCGATCAGTTTTAAATTCCTTTTTTTCCTTTAGAAATGTATTTTTTTTTAAAACGGACATTTTTAAAACTTTTTTTTACACACATGTCCCCTGGGGCAGGACCCAGGTCCCCAAACACTTTTTATGACAATATCTTGCAAATTAACTTTTAAAATTAGCACTTTTAATTTCACCCATGGACTTTTAAAGGGTGTTCCGCGGCTTTTTGAATTTGCCGCGAACACCTCAAATTGTTTGCTGTTCGCCGAACGGGCGAACAGCCAATGTTCGAGTCGAACTCATGTTCGACTCGAACCTAAAGCTCATCCCTAATGGATAATAAGGATCCTACTCACAGCCTGATGATAACCATTCTAGTATCTACATTTCTAACATCCTCTTTAGAGTCCAATCATTTACTTGAACATTCAAATTCACCCGCTTTACTTCTTGTGCATAAAGCTCAGAATTCCATGAAACATTGGCTATATCACACAGGCTATAATATACATACCCCCTTATGGGGAAACCTCAACCTGCTTTAAACTTGGTACTTTTAAAAACTTTAAGGTTTTTGAATCCCTCATAAATACCATGTTCCTAATAAAAATGAAAGCCTTCCAGCAAGAAGTTTTTCATATTGAGAGAACATTTTTTCGAGAGAATTTTTCCAACTCAGATATGCCATCCAGATGCAACAGAAGATGTATCTTCTCAATTTTTACAGAGCTGAGCTCCTCATGACCCTACTAGGTTCCATTACCAAAAAATAGACTATTTCCCACATGTACATTTCCCTACTCAAGGCAAAAGTGCTTAAAGTGGAAGTAAACCCTCCTCTCATTTTCAGCCAAGGAAGCTGCCATCTTGACCTCTGTTTAATCTTCAACTGCCATAATGCTGCACATGTGATTAGTTATGACACCAGCCATTGGATGGTTGACAGTTTGATTGAGAGCACAACAAATGTGAGAGTTAGCATTCCCGGCATGCCGGGAATATAAATGTTTTTTGAAACAGTTAAATCGATGGGTTTACTTCCACTTTAATATGCTTAATATCGTTCTTTCCTGTAGTGAAAACAGGTCTTGGGACAAATTTCTGGGAAATATCGGAACAGCATTCTACTGAACATCGCACTTGTTTCCTTCTCCATCTCTAACCAGCCCACACAACTGTCTATTCTTCACAAGGTATACAGGACCCCTTAATGGCTACATACATTTGGATGTAAGATTTCCCCTAATTGCCCTAGATGTTGTACCACAACAGGTGATCTGGTTCAGATGCTTTGGCGATATCCCAAGCTATTCCAATATTGGCAACCCATTATTGACCTCATCAATAATATGCTCACTGACTTGTATCCTGGATCAATTTAAGCTTCCTGTTAAAGTCAATTTTGGACTTCTGCAGTTTGCAGATTGTCATTCCCTGCTAGAAAGTTAGTGGCAAAGAAATTACTTTCTGCAACACCCACCACAATTCATATATGGATAAAAAAGGTCAATTCCTACCTTTGGCTGGAAAAACGTACGTATCAAAAATGGAGCTTTCAAAATACATTTGAAAAATTGACTCCAGCAAATCTAATTTTAAGCACACTGCTCAGATATTACCTTATTCTCAATGTTATTAGTAGTGGAATGAACATCACCTTGTTGTGTTAACCTGTTATGCATAAATTAAAATAAGCAAAAGATGTGACTGAGCTATATAAAATGTGATGATGCCCAAAAATATACAAAATAATTTACAAACTTGTGTCTCAAAATATATACACTACTTAAATATCAAAAACCTACACAATTAATCATCAAAGATGAATAACTAAATAAATCGCTTATGTGACAATAATGAATAAATAATAATAAAAAATATGAAAAATTAATTAATATATATTCAGTACAATCAATAAGTGAATATTTACATAATCCTAATTCATATAAATACCCCCAACATCCATATACTGTATAATTCAAAAGGTGAAGATATGTGCAAACACAAAATATTCAAAACTGTAATAAAATTTCAATCCACCATAAAGTGTGTTATATTCACACTTTTGTTCTCAAAAGAAGTCCACACCACGTGTCCTCCACCATAAGATCTCAGGTAGCCATCCACAAATCTTGGAGCAACAAGGATGATTAATAGCAATTAAAAAGGTGGCTGGTATAATTGATCCGCACCAAGGTAATGGACCTTTCAGCACTTCAGGGGTTAACCGATGTTTCAGATCTTGCCATCCTCATACAAGAATAGAAGCACCACATAGAGGGTTATTTACAAAAGACAAATCCACTTTGCACTACAAGTGCACTTTCAAGTGCAGTTGCTGTAGATCTGAGGGGGACATGCAAGAAAAAAAACCCCAGCATTTTAGCTTGCACATGATTGGATGATAAAATCAGCAGAGCTTCCTCTCATTTTAGAGCTTCCCCTCAGATCTACAGCGATCTACAGTGACTGCACTTACAAGGGCTGATGTCAGTCGGCAAGGCTCCTTCCTACGCAGGTGATGTCGTCATCAGGAGCAATTTTTTCTTTATCTATAGAGCATACTGTGGTGCCAACAAATTTTTAATATACTGACTTTTATCCATACATACATGGCATATCTCATGGTCCCTTTACTAAAATTTCAACAGAAATGTTGAGTTACCTACTATTTAGATATGATTTCAAATTCTTTACCTCTGTCCATATCACTGTGATGTTTGTTTTTTGTTTTCTTATTGTCCACACCTAAAGTATGAGATGGTTTATCTTTATAGGCATGATGATCTCTTGCTCTATCTTGTAGTCTGTTTTTGGCGTGAGAAGTTCGTTCTGTCAGCCATGTGCCCCTCCTATGCAATCCTGACTGATTAATTGTCAATAAATACCCCCACCCAACTCAGTATAAATTTAGGCCTGCTCTAGGGGATGCCCAGGCAGGGGTTTGCACAGGATTGCTTTGGCAACTCATCTTGGATAAAGTATTCATATTGGATTAAGTATTGCACTTTGGCTCAGCACTTCAGCGAATGCACAAAGTGAATATCCACAACAGACTTCTGCAGAACACTAAACAGACTACAGGTGACCTGATTCTCCATCAAACTTTCATCTCTCATCCAGGCTTCCTTTCAAACTCACCACTCTGTATCATGCACTCCCTACTTTTCCTACTCACAGTTGCATCCTCTCTCCTTAAATTTTCTCTCCTGCACCCATCTTCTCCACCTCACAGCTTGTATATATCCCCCTCACTCCTGTCCTCACCTTATTACTACAGGTATCAGTTCCTGCTAATTCTGAACCCATATACCAATAAAACCTGCAGGACACTAGGACATGTCCCTCCACATAAGTCACACTACCATATCACCTCTCTCACCCTTCTGCTTCTCCTAACGTGTGGAGATATTTCCCCAAATCCTGGACCGCCATCAATTACCTTCGGCCAACATACCCAGCACCCTCCATCCTCTGATGGCAGCCGAAATCCACACAATCTCATTTCTATTCCTCTTCAGCCTAGAACAAGCCTCCCCTTCTCATGTGCCCTTTGGAATGCCCGCTCTGTTTGTAACAAACTCACAACCGTTCATGACCTATTTATCACAAACTCCCTGAACCTACTTGCAATTACTGAGACCTGGATTCAAGAATCTGACCTTCCTTCTCCTGCTGCTCTCTCCTATGGTGGCCTCCTGTGGACTCACTCTCCCAGGCTTAGTGGACGCAAAGGAGGTGGTGTTGGAATCCTCCTATCCCCTCAAAGCACTTTTCAGGTTCTTCATCCACCCCATCTCTTTCCCTCTCCTCATTTGAAGCTCACTGTATTTGTTTATTTTCTCCAGTTTCATTGAGAATTGCTGTGATCTATCGGCCTCCTGGACCAGTATCAAGCTTCCTTGATGACTTCTCTGCCTGGCTACCCTACTTTCTCTCTTCTGAAATTCCAACAATCATTCTTGGTGACTTCAACATCCCTGTTAATCGCAACATTCCCGCTACTTCTAAACTGCTAAGCCTAACCTCCTCTTTTGACCTAAAACAATGGACAAATGCTTCTACTCACTCTGTTGGCAACTGCCTTGACCTCATATTCTCCTACCTATGCACTCAGCGCAACCTCTCCAATATTCCTTTTCCTCATTCTGATCACCACCTTATTAGTTTCACTCTCTCCTTGTCTTCCTCCTCCTTGCCTTCCAACTACAAAACTATTACCCGTAGAAACCTTCAGCATCTTAACCCTTCTCTTCTTTTTTCTGCTACAGGTTGTCTCTACGACAAAATCTCATCCTTATCCTGCCCCAACTTGGCCACTTCTGTCTACAACAGTTCACTATCATCCACCCTGGATACCTTTGCCCCACTCACTACACACAGAATCAGGTCCCGACCGCTACAACACTGGCAGACAGACAATACCAGAAGCCTCAAAAAACGTAGCCACGCTCTTGAGCGTCTGTGGCGTAAGACTAAGTCACAGCAAGATTTCAGCCAATATAAATCTGCCCTCCAAAATACCATTCCTGCCTCCACACTGCCAAACAGACCTACTTTATCACTCTCATTAACACCCTCTCACGCATTCCCCGTCAACTCTTTTCTACCTTTATCACTCTACTTCGTCCTCCATTACCTCCACCCACTAACTTACTCACTGCCCTGGAGATTGCTAATCACTTCAAAAATAAGATTGAGACAATTCGTCTCAAGATCTCCGCTCTACAGATATCTCCCTCACTCTTCACTCCTTGTCCTGCACTATCAATACTTCCCTCTTTTAACCCAGCTACCATAGCGGAAGTCACTAAACTTTTTTCTAATGCCCACCTAACCTCCTGCCCCCTGGACCCTGTTCCTTCTCAAATACTACGATCACCATCTGACTCTATCCCACACTCTTTAACTCATATCTTCAACCTCTCACTCTCTACTGGCACCTTCCACAACCCTCTAAAACATGCGCTAGTCACTCCCATACCAAAAAACGCCTCACTAGACCCCACCAATCTTAACAACCTAAGACCCATCTCTTTACTTCCTTTTGCCTATAAACTCCTTGAACGTTTAGTCTACAACCGACTGAGCAACCACCTCCTTGAGAATAACCTTCTTGATCCCCTTCAGTCTGGATTTTGCCCACAGCACTCCACGGAAACTGCCCTCCTAAAACTCACAAACGACTTGCTAACAGCGAAAACCAACAGTCATTATTCCATACTCTTACTCTTGGACCTTTCCGCTGCCTTTGATACAGTTGACCACCCCCTCCTCCTCAAAAAACTCAATTTGCTTGGTCTCCATGGCTGCACTCTTCGTTGGTTCGAATCTTACCTATCTCACCGCACCTTCAGTGTCACTTACAACTCCACTTCCTCCTCTCCAACTCCTCTTAACGTTGGGGTCCCCCAAGGTTCTGTCCTTGGACCTCTGCTATTCTCAATCTACACATCCTCTTTGGGTCAGCTGATAGCCTCCCATGGCTTCCACTACCATTTATATGCTGACAACACCCTAATCTAGCTCTCTGCCCCTCAGCTCACCCCATCAATCTCCTCACACATCACTGATTTACTAACAGACATATCAGCCTGGATGTAAAACCACTTCCTCAAACTGAATCTATCTAAAACTGAGCTCTTAATATTTTCTCCCCCACGTGCCTCTTCCCCTGACTTCTCTATCAAGATCAATGGCACATCTATCAGTCCGTCCCCACATGCCAGGGTGCTAGGGGTAACCTTAGACTCTGAACTGTCCTTTCAGGCCCACATCCAATCCCTGTCCAAATCATGCAGCCTTGGCCTCCGTAACATTTCCAGAATATGCCCCTTTTTAACTAATGACACTACCAAGCTTCTAATTCACTCCCTGGTCATCTCTCACCTTGACTACTGCAACTCCCTCCTCATTGGATTACCTTTACATAGACTAAACCCCCTTCAGTCCATCATGACTGCCGCTGCAAGACTCATAAACCTTACCAAACATTCAGTGTCCTCCACCCCTCTCTGCCAATCCCTCCACTGGCTCCCACTCACCCAACGAATAAAATTCAAAGTACTAACAATAATTTACAAAGCCACCCACAACTTGGTCCCCAGCTACATCACTAACCTAGTCCCAAAAGACCAACCAAGCTGCTCTCTTTGGTCCTCCCAAGACCTTCTGCTCTCTAGCTCCCTTGTCACCTCCTCCCATGCTCGCCTCCAGGATTTCTCCAGAGCTTCTCCCATTCTTTGGCAATCCCTACCCCAATCTGTCCGACTGTCCCCTAATCTATCCATATTTATACAATCCCTGAAAACTCTACTCTTTAAAGTAGCCTATCCTGCTTCTAACTAATACACTGTTTTACTTCCTCCATCAGCTCATCCCCCACAGCTATTACCTTTTGTATCAATTGACCCTCCCTGTTTAGATTGTAAGCCCTATTGAGCAGGGCCCTCTGATTCCTCTTGTACCAAATTGTAATGTAATTGTAATGTCTGCCTTTATTTTGTAAAGCGCTGCGCAAACTGTTGGCGCTATATAAACCCTGTATAATAATAATAATAATAATTTGCAAAGCAGAGTGCATATAGCATGTTTAATTACCATATTTCAACATCAGTAACTAATGTTGGTAGTCCTTAGATGGATATTTTGATTACAGTGCATTAATTCATTAACAGCGACTTGAAAAAGTATTCATACCCCCTGAAATTTCCCACATTTTGTCATGTTACAACCAAAAACTTAAATGTATTTTATTGGGATTTTATGTGATAGACCAACACAAAGTGGCACTTAATTGTGAAGTGAAAGGAAAATGATAAATGTTTTTCATTTTTTTTTTTACAAATAAATATGTGAAAAGTGTGGCGTGCATTTGTATTCAGCCCCCCTGAGTCAATACTGTGTAGAACCACCTTTCACTGCGATTACAGCTGCAAGTCTTTTTGGGGATGTCTCTACCAGCTTTGCACATCTAGAGAGTGACATTGTTGTCCATTCTTCTTTGCAAAATAGCTCAAGCTCTGTCAGAATATATGGAGAGCGTCTGTGAACAGCAATTCTCAAGTCTTCCTACAGATTCTCAATTGGATTTTAGTCTGGACTTTGACTAGGCCATTCTAACACATGAATATGCTTTGCATTAAACCATTCCATTGTAGCTCTGGCTGTATGATTAGGGTCGTTGTCCTGCTGGAAGGTGAACCTCCAGCCCAGTCTCAAGTCTTTTGCAGACTCTAACAGGTTTTCTTCTAAGATTGCTCTGTATTTGTCTCCATCCATCTTCCTATCAACTCTAACCAGCTTCCTTGTTCCTGCTGAAGAAAAGCATCAATACAACATGATGCTGCCACCACCATGTTTCACGGTGGGAATGGTGTGTTCAGGGTGATGTGCAGTGTTAGTTTCCTGCCACATTTAGCATTTTGCTTTTAGGGCAAAAAGTTTTTTTTTGGTCTCATCTGACCAGAGCACCTACTTCACATTTTTGCGGTGTCCCCCACAAGACTTCTTATGACTTTTTTTTAACAATTGCTTTCTTCTTGCCACTCTTCCATAAAGGCCAGATTTGTGGAGAAGCACGACTAATAGTTGTCCTGTGGACAGATTCTCCCACCTGAGCTGTGGATCTCTGCAGCTCTTCCAGAGTTACCATGGGCCTCTTGGCTGCTTCTCTGATTAATGCTCTCCTTGCCCGGCCTGTCAGTTTAAGTGGACGGCCATGTCTTGGTAGGTTTGCAGCTGTGTCATATTCTTTCCATTTTTGGATGATGGATTGAACAGTGCTCCGTGAGATGTTCAAAGCTTGTTTTTTTTTTTCTAACCTAACCCTGCTTTAAACTTCTCCACAACTTCATCCCTGACCTGTCTGGTGTTTTCCTATGCCTTCATGAGGGCTTCACAGAACAGCTGAATTTATACTAAGATACTTCTAAAGGCAATTGGTTCCATTAGATTTTAGTTAGGGTTGATCTGCATACTTAAAGGTGTTGTAAAGGTTCATTTTTTATTTTCTAAATAGGTTCTTTTAAGCTAGTGCATTGTTGGTTCACTTACCTTTTCCTTTGATTTACCTTCTAAATTTTTTTTTCTTTGTTTTCTTTGTCTGAATTTCTCACTTTCTGTTCCTCCTCAGTAAGCTGTTCAGTAAGCTGTTCTGGCTGACTAAACACCACTCTGACGATGGTGTGAAGCTTATTGAGGAGAAACAGATAGTGAGAAATTCAGACAAAGAAAAAAAACATTTAGAAGGGAAATTGAAGGAAAAGGTAAGTGAACCAACAATGCACTAGCTTAAAGGAACCTATTTAGAAAATAAAAAACAAACCTTTACAACCCCTTTAAAGGAACTTTGCCAATCCCCAGGCAGTGGGGCTGGCAGGGTGGCTGAGCAGACCTTAAATATGGATTAGTCAGGACAGCAGGGGAGTTGGGTGGAAGATGGAGAGCTTATAAACTTTTGGTGGCTTTGGAGGGGAGCCCCCTGTTCTGGGTGGGGGCTCTTCCTCAGGCTGGAGCTAATGCTGGCTTTGGAGGATCCTGACAGCAGTGTAGTTTGAAAGGAATCTTGCCAAAGGTGCAGCAATCAAGGAGGACAGTGTGAGTACGTCAGCACACCCAGCGACTGCCACATGTAGCCAACCTTTCAGGAAGACAGCCTTGTGCTCAATCTGTCCTTTCCCTTGTCTTGGGAGATCGTCGGTGCAGCCAGGGGGCTGGTGAAGAAGCAGCCAGGTGGGCTGGTAATTCCTGCAGGCAGTTGCACTGGGATCAGGGGTTGGATATACTCTCGGATGTAGCCTACAACACTTTCTGCTACTTTCCAAGGGACTGAGAGTTTCTAGTCCTTAAGTGGCTTTTGTAACTTTTATCAGAAACTATCAGTATTACGGAGAAGGCCAGTTCTGGAGTGTGTACATCTGCAGCCCCTACGGGGTAGTGTTACATTTACATGGACGTTTTTAATGAAAGCGGTATTAAACTCTCCTCACCTTGCCACTGCCGACTTCCTGGTTCGGAAATCTTCAGCCACCTTGATTGACTGGGCTGGAATGACTTAAATCCTGCACATATACGTGGTAGTTTGTTCATCCCAACACTGAGGTGTGCCAAGATTGTACACTCAGCTGCACTGAAGTTAGCTTTCCTAGCGAAAGAGGGATTGATTTACCAAAGGCAAATAGTCTGTCAACTTTGCAAGGAAAATTGCACTTTGCAAGGTAATTCTCCCCGGAGCTTATTGAATAAGGTGAAGCTCTTTTGACATCCATCTTCCAATGTGCAAGCTAAAAAAAATACATTTTTTTTTCTTTTCATGTGATTGGGCATTCTTTGCAAAGTCAAACTTTCCCACGTTCACTAAACTCTAGGGAAAGTGTAACTTCCCCTGAAAATTGAACAGCCTTTTTGCCTTTAATAAATCAACCCCCAGAAGCTTTCACAACAGCCTGATTTCACTGATCTCTATGATTAAAGTGATTCTAAATGCCTGCATACTTAGATGTGCCTGTTTTAATCATTAACCATGTGAGTTGCTAAATGTTGTACCTTCATTAAATGTAACCATATTGCTACACTTAGAGCCGGTTCACACTGGGGCGGCATGACTTTGGGGGCGACTCGGCAAGGTGATCTCAAGACGACTTGAGAGGTGACTTGCAAAATGACTTCTGTATTGAAGTCAATGCAAGTCGCCCTGAGTCGCCCCCAAAGTCGTACAAGAACCTTTTTCTAAGTCGGAGCAACTTGCGTCGCTCCTATTAGAACGGTTCCATTGAATAGAGCGGAGCGCGATTTGTCAGGCGGCTGAGTCGCCCCTATGTGAACCGTCTCTTAGAGGCGTCTCTCTTCTCTTTTATACTTAGTTGTGACATGACGCTACTTTTATATCAAGGCATCGCTTGTATATCAAGTCAAAATGTATTTAAAAATTTAGCTTGTCTTGCAAAACACTCTCAAACAAGTTACTCTTAATCCAAGGTTATACTGTAATGACTTTTGAAAGAATACGTAATCCAAATACTGTACACAGCATTTCCACATATTTGAGCTATTGGTGCAATTTTTCCTCTAATGTACCACATATGCTGTGGGGACTACTGCTACATGACTAACCTAAACATAACATCAATTTTATCTGTACTTTCCTTAAGTATACTTGGTGAGGGCGCTCATAGCTGCGTACACGTAAAACGCAGTTCGTCTCATAACAGCAATCAAGTCCCAGCTGAGTGAAGCACTCATTTGCGTTGCCAAAATTGAGAATATGGTCTTCTTTCAAAACGATTTGACAAAGCTCGCACTGATTTTGACTGGAGCGGAATGACAGTGGCATAGAGTGAGCGCTGATTATCCTGAAGACACTGTCACATGGGATTGATTCCTTCGCCCGTCCTTTATATAACAACTCCTTTTATGCAGCTGACCCCAAATCATGTTACCTTGTCACGTCTCTGCATGGATTGAGAGGAGATGGGCTGAAAATAGCTCAACACTGACCTTGAACTTGACAGTAGTGAGAAGTGTTTTTTTTTTTTGTGCATTTCAAATTCGATGTTGAATGCAAAGTCGCTGGGATTCTTCAGCAGAGCACAAGGGGGCAGGGAAGGACTGCGGAATACAAGCTGTGGAACTTCATTGTACAGTGAAAATTCTCTGCATCCTCCATCTGTAGAGAAACATCGCTATGCCGAGATAAAGCTACTTGGTAACAAGTATAATGAAAAGTCACTTTAGAAGGTACATTCCTGTCTAGCGTCTGAATTTTTGCACCAGAAATTCGTATTTTTATTATATATGGTATCACAGCAGAAACAATAAGGCCCCTTCCACACTGGGGCGGGCAGGAGCGGTGGCGGTATAGCAGCACGATTTGCAGCGCTGCTATACCGTTGTTCTTACCGCGGTATGCGGTCGCTAGGGGGGTGAATTTAACCCCCGCTAGCGGCCGAAAAAGGGTTAATACCGCCCGCAAACCGCGGCTATTGCCGCGGTTTGCGGGCGGTATTACCGCAGTGTCCCATTGATTTCAATGAGCACCCGCGGTAAAGGAGCGGTGAACACACCGCTCCTTTACCGCTGTAAAGAAGCGGCTAGCAGGACTTTTGGAGCGGTCCTGCTAGCGCACCGCTCCAGTGTGAAAGCCTTCGGGCTTTCACATTGAAGGCTACAGGGCAGGAATTTTTCATGCGGTATAATAGCGCTATTATTAGCGCTAAACCGCATGAAAAATGTCCCAGTGTGAAAGGGGCCTTAATCATCACAACTGGAAACTACAAATAGCCCTTTATTTACTTTTAAAGCAACTCTGTCCCTATATTAAAGCGATATTAAAGTTTATGTGTAAAACAATGGATTTAGTGTAAAATATAAATAATAAGTATTGAACACGTCACCAGTTTTCTAGGTAAATATATTTCTAAAGGTGCTATTGACATGACATTTTCACCACATGTCCATACATACCACATACATACAAAGAAACCAAAACAAATAAGTTCAGAAATGAAGTTCTGTGTAATAAAATGGAATGACACAGGGAAAAAGTATTGAACACGCTAACTGAAATGTATTTATTACTTCGTACAAAATCCTTTGTTGGTAATGACAGCTTCAAGACGCCTCCTGTATGGAGAAACTAGTCGCATGTATTCCTCAGGTGATTTTGGCCCATTCTTCCACACAAGCAGTCTTTAACCACTTAAGACCCGGACCAATACGCAGCATAAAGACCAGGCCCCTTTTTGCGATTCGGCACTGCGTCGCTTTAACTGACAATTGCGCGGTCGTGCGACGTGGCTCCCAAACAAAATTGACGTCCTTTTTTTCCCACAAATAGAGCTTTCTTTTGGTGGTATTTGATCACCTCTGCGGTTTTTATTTTTTGCGCTATAAACAAAAATAGAGCGACAATTTGGAAAAGAATTCAATTTTTTATTTTTTTTGCTATAATAAATATCCCCCAAAAATACATAAAAAAAACATTTTTTTCCTCAGTTTAGGCCGATACGTATTCTTCTACATATTTTTGGTAAAAAAAATCGCAATCAGCGTTTATTGATTGGTTTGCGCAAAAGTTTTAGTGTTTACAAAATAGGGGGTAGTTTTATGGCATTTTTATTAATATTTTTTTTTTTACTAGTAATGGCGGCGATCAGTGATTTTTTTCATGACTGCGACATTATGGCGGACACATCGGACACTTTTGACACATTTTTGGGACCATTGTCATTTTTACAGCGATCAGTGCAATAAAAATGCACTGGTTACTGTAAAAATGACACTGGCAGCGAAGGGGTTAACCACTAGGGGCGCTGAAGGGGTGTGATTACTACTGTGTGGGGGCGTGGCTACGAGTGACACGTGACCGATCTCCGCTCTGATTACACAGAGCGGAGATCAGTGACATTGTCAGCAGGGGAGCGGGGAGATGTTGTGTTTACACTAACATCTCCCCGCTCCATGCCTCCGTGAGACGATCACGGGGATCCCCGCGGCGATCGAGTCCGCGGAACCCGCGGTCCGACTCACGGGGAGGGTAGGGGGGTCGTGAGCGGACCGCCGGCGGCGCGCACACGAATCCGACGTCAGGCAGTTAAAGGGGACATACAGGTACGTGATTGTGCCTGTACGAGCCATTCTGCCGACGTATATATACAGTGGCTGGTCTTTAAGTGGGTAAATCTTGAAGGTTCGGTGGGCCTCTTCTATGAACTCTGGTCTTTAGTCCCTTCCATCGATTTTCTATTGAATTCAAGTCAGGTGATTGGCTGGGCCATTCTAGCAGCTTTATTTTCTTTATTTCTGAATCCAATTGAGAGTTTCCTTGTCTTTGTGTTTGGGATCATTGTCTTGCTGAAATGTCCACCCTCGTTTCATCTTCATCATCCTGGTAGATTTTTATCAAGAATGTCTTGGTAGAGTGCCCATCAGTGCCACCTATCAGTGCCCATCAGTGCACCTATCAGTGCCCATCTGTGCTGCCTATTAGTGCCCATCAGTGCCCATTAGTGCCCATCAGCACCCTTATCAGTGCCCATTAGTGCACTAATGGGCACTGATAAGGTGGAAATTATGGGCACTGATGAGGAGGCACTAATATGCAGCACTGATAGGCGGCACTGATGGGTACTGATAGGCGGCACTGATATGCAGCACTGATGGGCACTGATAGATGGCCCTGATGGCCACTAATAGGCAGCACCGATGGGCACTGATAGGCTGCACTGGTGGACACTGGCGGGCACTGATGGGTGGCACTGATGGGCACAAATAGGCGGCACTGGTAGGCAGCACTGATGAGGAGGCACTGACAGTCATTACTGATGGGAACTGATTGGCATCTGTGATGAGCACTGACAGGTGTTACTGATGAGCACTGATTGGCCTTTTGATGGGCACTAATTGGCATTTTCATGAGCACTGGCACAATATGCTTTTTCATGAAAATTGATCATCTGCAAAAATAACTGGAAATAACGACTTGATTTGGATTTGATCAGGAAACGAAAGAAAAACGCATGTGGTCTCCTTGAGGCTGCAAAACAAAGTAATAAACTGTAAAGAATTTGTAACATTTTGGAGGTGGGCAGCATCCACATGCTGGACTAGCAAAATAGATTTAATTTTTTTATTATTTTTTGTTAAATTTTGTTTTAATTTTTAATTTAAACTCAATGTGCTTTTTCCAGATTAGAGCAGTTGGATCCCTGTAAAGTGGATATTTTTTTTCAATTTTTTTTTTCATGGGCACTGACTGCCATCTGATTGGCAGTGATTGGCAGATGTGGTGGGCACCTCTGATGGGGGCCGAAATGATCATCAATGCACTGATTATATGACTTCCATTCAGGATAACGGAGCCACATTGCGGACGTCAATCCGCAATAGGCCGGGCGGGCAGTGGTTAAAGCTGAACTCTGGAAAAACTAAAAGTCATAGGGGGAGATTTACTATAACTGGAGCACACAGAATCTGGTGCAGCTGTGCATAGTATCCAATCAGCTTCTAACTTCAGCTTTTTCAATTAAAGCGGAGGTCCGCCTAAAAAAAAATATTAAAAGCCAGCAGCTACAAATACTGCAGCTGCTGACTTTTAATAAATGGACACTTACCTGTCCAGGGCGCCCGCGATGTCGGCAGCCAAAGCCGATCAATCGCTCGGCTCTCGGCTGTCCCCGCCGCCATCCTCGGTGAGGGAATCAGGAAATGAAGCCTTGCGGCTTCACTTCCCGGTTCCCTACTGCAAATGCGCGAGTTGTGCTGCAGGTCCCCGCTATCTTCTGGGACCTGTGTGTTTCCCAGAAGACAGCGGGGGACGGACGGGAAGGGGCGTGACTCCCGCGGGAGTCTATGCCCGGAAGTGGGTGCAAATACCTGTATTATACAGGTATCTGCACCCCCTCCCCCCTGAAAGGTGCCAAATGTGACACCAAAGGGGGGGAGGGTTCCGAAAAGCGGAGGTTCCATTTTTGTGTGGACCTCCGCTTTAAGCTTTGACAATAAAACCTGGAAGTCGATTGGTTACAACGCACAGCTTGCACCAGATTCTGTGTGCACCAGTTTTAGTAAATATCCCCCATAGTCTCACTGCAAGGATTACCTATTCATTTATGCCAAGGGTGACAGGGTAAAGCAGTTTTACTTACCTGATCAATCACATGCCTAATAAATCGCTTAATTCCTCCATCCATGCTAAACAGCGTGCATAGAGGAATCTCTCCTACCAGCTATTGTATTTTGACAGCCAGCACCTGTGGCTGTCAAAATACCCAAACAGTGGCTGCATTTGATTAAATGCAACTGTTGTTTGGCTGACAATTTTCTGCCCTTCAATTTTTGGCTCGAAAGATGTCGGACAGGTGGATGCCAACAGGGCCAGCCATTGCTCCAATTTTGGTTAGTTTGCTCTGCTAAGTGTACATCCCAAGTCCTATAGAAAATCAAGTCCATACTGTAAAATAAAAGCTGAAATTATTTTGTAAATCTGTCCTAAAATGAAATCAGTGTAAGCCTCACATAATGAAGATCAATCTCTATGGAAACACTGTTTGTTCCAAAATATAAAAACCGAGTTTCAACAAATGTGAAACGTATCATAGAACAGTTGTTTCACACAAAGTATTGTTTACTGGAAGTTGCAAAAATTAAAAAAAAATATTAATTGACCTGATTTCACCTTCTCTGTATTCAATACGATTGCACAGAGTATTCATTGAGATCTTAGAAGCTGCTAACACTTTGAAAATGTTTCAGTGCGGGAGGATTTAGTGTCATTGGCACCTGTTGTCTTTAGAAAATAATGCTTATTGCTTTTGTAAAGTTTTTGCAGCTGCCTAACAAGTACTTTTCCTCTCCATGACTACTTGCACACAGCATATTTGCTAATCCCAAAGCGTACCTTGCACATCAGTGACAAGGTCTGCTTATTTAATGTGCCCCCCCCCCCCCCCCCTCAAGCTCTCCAAAAATGCTGAATTAACAAAAAAAAAAAAACCCAGTGAAGGCAAAAAAATAAAAAAATAGACAATACTGTATATCTAGCTTCCCACAGCTTTCTCCCTGCACACCAGATCTGTTCAGTAGCCCAAATCGCGCAAGAAGACGATCCTACAATCTGCTTTAGCATCTTTTCATGACATTTGGGCTACTTGGCATTCCCAAGCATCTGGTCAGGAAGATGACATCACCACCTACACTACCAGAGACAAAGAAAGTTAATATGTAGCGGTACCCCCGTAGGGGCTGCTGAGTGATGTGGCCCACCTGTCACCTTGCCCAGCCCGGCATTCACTTCAAAACACTCCAAGACAATGAAAAGTCAGCTTTGTTTGTTTGTGTAGCGCCCTCACCTTTCTCCCTTGCTTTATCGGTTATGTGGCTGTTGTCTAGGGGTACCTGGGAGAGAGAGATGATACACACCACGGCCCGTGTCCTCCTCTTACTAGGAGGTGAAGGCCAGAAGATTGGGCCTTTGTGTAGGTGTCCTAGAGTCAAGTCCAGTCTTTCGTCCCCGACTCCTTTGCTTAGTAACCCAAGTTCCACACAGTGAATTGGTACAACTCAGTTTTATTCTTCTTGCCAAGCAATAAAACAATCTTTCTCCTTTTGAATAATGGGGCAACAGATCGAGGCACAATCCTTTCCCTTCTTGCTGCTGCCCACTGTGCTGTCACCAGTGGTGAATAGTCACTGCCACTGACTAGGTAATAGAACGTGAATTTACCTTCGCTTACTTTGCCCCTGTCAGGGGAAGAAATCCGTCCAAGGGAGGAGTGGAGGCCTCTCCGTCACCAGCGATGCTGCGCCGGACTCTCTGGAGAAGTTACTGCGCACCATTCCTCACGAACTCAGACACGGGCACCCAAGGCATGAGGGCCCCCTCGAATTCCTCCACCCTCGCGGAACTCAGTCGAAGGTACTGAGCCCCAGGCATCCGCCATAGTACCTCACCCCAGGCTAAAGGTGCCTGAGATGGACTCCATCTCTGCTCCAGCTAGGCCAAGGGCGCCTAGGCCTGGAACACCGGAACGCCAGCACCCAAGCTGAAGGTGCCTGGGCGCGGCCACGTCCTCCGACTCTCTTTTCGAAAACAGGGCCTCTGCCCCTTTTATGACCTCTCCCTTTGCATCACAGCGGGTTCCCCGCCCCGCTGTACCAGCTCCAGGGGAGGACAAAAAGGCACAGTTCGTGGTGCATGTTCAGCTCGGGCCCAAGGCAACAGCGCCACCCAGAGACCCCAGGGAACTCCACACCACCCAAGTCCTTACAAATTCAAATACCCGCTACATTTGTTTTTTGTATTTTATTGAGGGATTAGAACTTGGATGGGGTTAAGGAATCCATGGGATGCCCAGAAAAGATTCTAGCATGGCTTGGGACAATTTAGGTACTCTCCTCCTGCTCAACACATGCTGCAGACTATCTCTCCTTCTCCCTCCAGCACAGTTCTTCTGGTGCATCTAACCACACATTTTTTTTACACTTTTATTCATTGTTTAAAGGAGAAGAAGGGCCAAAGCACTTTTGGTCCTACTTTTCCTGTAGGTCACAGGAGTGCACTTCAGTCTGCACTCCTGTAACCCGTATTCAACCGACAGCAGGCTACAGTCCGCTGTCAGCTGATGTCGCTCAGCAGGTCCAGACTCTAGAGAGATACAACATTTTATGTTGGGATCCACTCAGATGTCTGAACAGCAGCTGGCTCAGCCTCCCAGCTCGCTGCTGACAACCTGAGCCAGCCACTCCTTCCCCTTCCAAAGCCCCAGAGCTCCAGTGTGCACTGGAGGGGGCACAGCAGAGAGCCAGTGGATGACAGTCACCAGCTCTCTGTTCACTGAAGATAGAGAACCGAATGATCAGCGGTCTTTGAGGCGTTTCTTTGTCTTAGAGGTGGCGGGGGATATATGCAGCAGGTTATGCAGGTTTATGCATGTGGATGCTGCATCCATCTTGCTGAGTATGTAGGACAATTTTTTTTCGAATCCAATGTAAGCACATATGTGTCATACCTGGCCGATCTCTGTGGAAGCTGGAATTCATTGTAGTAGACACTATTGATTTCCTGTATACTGAATGTAGGAGATCGCCTGCTCTGTGCCATGTGAGCAACCTCCTGTGCTCACAATGCAGTGGGGCAGCTGCTCGGCACAGGACTCAGAATCTAGTGGAGATCCCTGTTGTAGCTATATCTACAACAGTGTTTTTCAGCTTCCATGGCACATACTTGTGCTCCTGTTTTCATAAATTTCTTTATTGTTTTTTATTACATTTTAGTTTATCTATTTTTTTTTTTTTTAAGTATTTCTGTAGCCAGGTGCTTGACTAAGAATGGAGGGTAACAGAAACTCTGCCTGCAACTGCTTTCTGTAGCTGCTGCCCTACATTGATGAACTGGTTAACAGCCATATCAGCAAGAGGAGGGAGCCGCTGAGCAGGAAGGGTTCAATAGACTGAGTAAGGCAGCACTGCCCTGTGGGAACTGTAGTCCAGAGGAGAGAGACTCTACTGTAATCAAGAGCTTTTGGCAGGGGCGTTGCTAGGTTTACAAAAGATCTAGGGCTAGAGCCTATAGCAGCGAATATACATGTGTGTGAGTGTATGTATATATATATATATATATATATATCTTACATTATATATTATATATATTATCTTTACATAAGGGTCCCCAGAGCCCCCCCTCATTGCATCAGGGTCCCCAGAGAGCCTCCCTACTTACATCAGGGTCCCCAAAGAGCCTCCCCCTTACATCAGGGTCCCCAGAGAGCTTGTCACGTTACCTGCCAAAAGATGCAGCTTGTCACGTTGCCTGCCACAAGATGCAAACTTTCACTTGCCACATCACCTGCCACCACATGCAGCTCGTCACTTGCCCCCCGTGACCTGCCACCAGATGCAGCTTGTCACATCACCTGCCACGCCACCAGATGTGGATTGTCACTTGCCACGTCACCTGCCACCAGATGCAGCATGTCATGTCGCCTGCCACCAGATGCGGATTGTCCCTTGCCACCAAATAAGGTTTGTCACTTGCTGTGTCACCTGTCACCAGATGCAGCACATGTGCATTGACTGGGTCCCAGAGAGAGGGTGGGCAGGGAGAGATGATGTAACCTCTCTGCTGCCTGCAGCTGCACAGTGAGGGTGGAACAGTGGTGACAGGCTAGGGTATACAGACAGGCTAGTGTATACAGACAGGCTAGGGTTACAGACAGGCTAGTGAATACAGACAGGCTAGGGTATACAGACATGCTAGGGTATACAGAGAGGCTAGGGTATATAGACAGGCTAGGGTATACAGAGAGGCTAGTGTTTACAGATAGGCTAGTTTATACAGAGGGCTAGGATATACAGACAGGCTAGGGTATACAGGCAGGCTAGGGTATACAGAGAGGCTAGTGTATACAGAGGGGCCAGTGTATATAGACAGGCTAGGGTATACAGAGAGCCTAGGGTATACAGACAGGCTAGTGTATACAGAGACGCTAGTGTATACAGACAGGCTAGGGTATACAGAGAGGCTAGGGTATACAGACAGGCTAGTGTATACAGAGAGGCTAGTCTATACAGACAGGCTAGTGTATACAGAGAGGCTATGGTATACAGAGATGCTAAAGTATACTGAGAGGCTAGTGTATACAGAGAGGCTAGGGTATACAGAAAGGCTAGTGTATACAGAGAGGCTAGGGTATACAGAGAGGCTAGTGTATACAGAGAGGCTAAAGTATACAGAGAGGCTAGTGTATGAAGGCAGGCTAGGGTATACAGGCAGGCTAGGGTATACAGAGAGGCTAGGGTATACAGACAGGCTAGTGTATACAGAGAGGCTAGGTTATACAGAGAGGCTAGGGTATACAGAGAGGCAAGTGTATACATATATGCTAGTGTATACAGACAGGCTAGTGTATACAGACAGGGTAGGGTATAGAGAGAGGCTGGGGTATAGAGGGAGGCTGGGGTACAGAGAGGCTAGGGTATACAGAGAGGCTAGTGTAGTATAGAGTTTCCCCCTCCCATGGCCTGCACTCACCTAGTGCCACCCCTGCTCAGGAGCTCGTGTGAGAAAGTTCCTCCCGACTCCATCATATGGGCGGAGCAAGGAGGAGACTCTCACACTGATCTCCGGGCTCTGGCTGTCACTGAAGCATCGGGTGCAGACTCAGTGAGAGTACCGCGGCTGTGCGGGAAATCGCTGTGTCAGGCAGCCTGCAACACTCTCACTGAGTCTGCACTCGGTGCGGATCGTGTAGGTAGTGCCAGACCTGCTCTGCCGTCTCTCTCAAATTGCATTCCAATGGGACCCATGGTAGGGCCGGATATGGGCACCAGATTCGGGGGCTATAGCCCCAGAAGCCACCCCCTAGCAACGCCACTGGCTTTTGGACTGCATATCCCAGAGAGAGATTGCCAGGAGGAGAGGAAAGAGCTGCATTTTCTCAGGCTGTACAGTACACAGCTTCCTCTTGCCATCAGGGAGCCTGGAGAGAAAAGATCGCTGTCCAGTGTGCACCACCAATGCTGACTAATGGTGGCCTTTGCAGGTTCCAGAATGCTAAGTCCAGATGTGCTGACAGCCAGAGTAACCTGAGTGCACAGCAGAGAGTGAGCTAATTGCTGTGTGTGTCTGGATAGTGAGCTGCAGTATCACTGGGACCTGCTGAGCTGCTGCTGCTAGAGATACTGAGCCCTTTAGAAACTGACCATACAGCCATCCAGTAGCCTTATTGCTGCCTGCAGGCTTGACTGGGACTATTCTCATGTGCACCAATGGTACAACAGGGCCCCAAGGCTAGCCCTAGGACATAATACTGCTTTACAGCTGCTACACAGAGACCTTTACCTATTGCTTATACAAAGAGGTGCCTCTTAGCATAAGAAATAGGTAAAATGGACATTGCACCATAGCCTTGCCATTCTCCTAAAGTGCACTCTATATTAGTTATAGCATTATTATTCACACTGCAGTTAATGCTTATATTCCCTATTTATTGCTGACTTTGCTGATTCATGAGTTAATGCCAGTATAGTGGTAAAAACTCTATTCTAAGTTACTTTGGCAATTCTAAGTTAGTGGGCAATGTCTGAACCTGCCTTCTTTGTGTTCATTTATGCTCAAACCCCCATTTATGATTTTACAAAAATATTTATTGAATCTTTCAGTAGGTTTTATACAGCACAAGACAATGGTACAAAATCTGTAAGTGCAAATGAGAATATAAAGAAAAGAGAAGGTGGGCTTATAAGCCTAAGGCCCCTTTCCCACTGGGGCGTCGGCGGTAAAGCACCGCTATTTTTTTCGTATTTGCGGAGGTATTCGGCCGCTAGCGGGACGCTTTTAACCCCCACTAGCGGCCGAAAAAGGGTTAAAACCACCCGCAAAGCACCGCTGCAGCAGCGCTTTGCCGATGGTATAGCTGCGGTGCCCATTCATTTCAATGGGCAGGAGAGGTGGAGGAGCGGTATACAATTGCTGCTTCACCGCTCCAAAGATGCGGATAGCAGGACTTTTTTTAGCATCCTGCCAGCGCACTGGAGTGAAAGGAGCGGCGCTTTCTGGGCGCTTTGCAGGCGCTATTTTTAGCGTTAAAGCGCCTGCAAAGTGCCTCAGTGTGAAAGGGGTCTCATGAATCAGAGGCATTTCAGAACAAGTTGGTCGGTATCATAATAATGACTTATAGAGCAAGTACAACCAAAACTTGAGCGCGCAGG
The DNA here is from genome assembly GCA_029206835.1 of Rana muscosa. Classification (NCBI taxonomy): domain Eukaryota; kingdom Metazoa; phylum Chordata; class Amphibia; order Anura; family Ranidae; genus Rana; species Rana muscosa. The sequence goes on along the minus strand of CM055127.1, from coordinate 441,935,607 downwards.
TGTTTAGGAAACTGCCCAAACTGTGATTAATGCCACCTGCAACCCAAGGGAGGCGATGGCTTAAGCACCACATACAAACCAGCAAGTAAAAAGCTTATTGGGGCCCAAAAAATAAAAATAAAAATAAACATAAAAATAAAAATACAGCAGTTGGGAAAAAGAAAAGAAGGAAAAAGAAGGGTAGGAGAGGTTTCCACAGGATACAACTACATGTCTGCAATCATTTTACTAGTAATGGCGGCAATCAGCGACTCTCTGCCCACCGCCGCCGCCGCCCGCCTCACAGCCTCTCAAGTCTTGCTCTACTACTGGGTGGGGAGCGGAGGAAGATCACTCCACCAGGGAAGGCAAGGAGATAAGCAGGCAGGCGGCTGGCCGGGACTTGAGCCAAGGCAGAAGAACATGTGAGCGGAGCTGAATGGGCATGCACCCGAAACTGAAGAAATATTCCCTCCGCTCCGACCAGCACATGATCATCAGAAAGGGGCACAGATAATGGAAAATAATACACCCCCCTAAGCTAGTAGGAGTGGGGGGTGTAATTCAGAATTAAAAAAATGTTATTCTGCATTGACTGTCTTTGAAATTGCCCCAGCCCCTGTTCAATTCCAATCCGGGGACAAAACCAGAGACGGACTTGGTCTGGGGACAGTGTCCTCAATCCGGGGACTGTCCACTGAAACCGGGGATGTCTGGTCACCCTAGTCAGTGTGGCTGAGGGTGTTCTTGGAGTCGAAGCGAAGAACCGAGAACTCAAATTACCTAGCAGCTTCATTGGGGGTATAGCTATATAGGAAATATAGCAGCAGCCTTTACTGGAGTGGCTTTGTTTTTCAACAAAGCCATATGTTCCCCACTTTAGCAATGCCATGGTGGTGAATGGGTTTGCTGACTAAGAAACTTTATTATCAGTTCTGAGCAGGCAAAATGATTATTTCTACTCTGAGACCGTGCAGTGCTTATCACTCCAGTCAAGAATTTAGTTAAAGCAGTGTTCCACCCCAAAAAAATATTAAAAGCCAGCAGCTACACATACTGCAGCTTCTGGCTTTTAATAATAGGACACTTAGCTGTGGAGTCCATCAGCTGTCGGGTGCTGCCGCCGCCATTGCGGGTAAGGGTACCCGGCAGTGTAGCCTTTTGGCTTCATGCCGGGAACCCTACTGTGCATGCGCGAGGCCCGCTCCCCTCTCCTACTGGCCCGACGGCCAGGGGAGGGAGGAGGAGAGAGCCCCAGCCATGACGTCACCACCTGCGGCTGAGGCTCCCGGAAGTGGGAAAGGATACCTGTCAAAGTGTGGCACCGGAGGGGGGGGGGGAATCAGATGAGTGGAAGTTCCACTTAAGGGTGGAACTCCGCTTTAAGTAAATCATTGGCTCATGCGATCCTGGTCATAGGGATATTTTAGTAAAAATTGACTATTGGACCTGAAACTCTGGAATGTCTGAAGGGTTGGTTGGCATAGTCCTTCTGCTTTCAGTACTTCAGATAAGTACAGACTGCAGTGACCCAGACGGTGAGGTGAAAACATTTTCAACAGCGGTGTCTTCATCTCCTAAATCAGGTGTCTCCAAACTTCCTAAACAAAAGTCCAGTTTACTGTCCTTCAGACTTTTGGGGGGGCCGGACAGTGGCCAGTAGGAATAGGAGTTTATTTTAGGCATTAGTGGCAGTAAATAGTTTCCTTGGTATTAGGGGGAAAATAGTGCTCCATTGTTGGTGTCAGTGGGCAGAATAGTGTCTCCCATCAGTGAGATGAATAGTGCCCCAAGGGCCAGATGAAGGCATGCAAAGGGCTACATCTGGCCCCCGGGCCGCAGTTTGGAGACCACTGTCCTAAATGAATAATAATAAATCTGTTTCTCTATGTTTATTTGTTTCATCCCATATCAGTTAACATAATTTTTAAGTAACATTTGAAATGATGTCGACCAATGTAAATCCATTGCCAATCATGTTGTCTAATGAGTAGCTCCATGTCAATCATAATGAGCCACCAAATATGACAATGTAAAAACATTTACACAATGACCTTCTGCTTGATGATGTTCATCCACCAGCTACCCATGTTTTTTTTTCAGCAAAAGCTTGCACATTAGCCTTGAAAAAGGTGAGAAAAAAAAAAACATGATTTGTCACCCTTTAGATTTCACTGGAGTCCAGAGCTCTGCTCAGTGTTCACAAACTTTCCACCAGTTTTGTCAAACATCCATTAAACTAAACTTTGCCTGGTTTGCTCATCATTAGTTAGCCCCTCGGTGCTTTGGACCGTTGGGTTGGTGGTTAGAGTGCATCATTTGTTTGGTTGTTATGGCAAAAATTAAAGCCCATCTCCTGACAGATTAAAATTATAAAAATAAATGTACCCCTCCTTCTGATGCATCATGTATTGCTCATTTTGTCTAAGGGTCAAAACCTACCTTTTTCCATGATCCACCATTCAATTAGTGATGACTAGGGATGAGCTTCGTGTTCGAGTCGAACATACGTTCGACTCGAACATCGGCTGTTCGATCGTTCGACGAAGATCGAACGATTTGGGCCGTTCGCGCCAAATTCGAGTGACGCGAACGGCCCACAATGCACTACGCCATCGCAGTGTCATCCAGGCGCTGTGATTGGCCAAGCATGCACTGTGACCCCGCATGCTTGGCCAATCACAGCGCCGGCAGCGAGGAGAGCAATGATTGGCCACAGGCAGGATGCCTGTGGCCAATTATTGCTGAGGGTGTTTAGTACACGCCCCACACTATAAAAGGCCGCCAGCACGGCGGCCTAGTGTAGTGTGTTCCGGAGCAGGGATAGAGCAGCATAGGCAGGGACAGTGACTGTTATTTCTTTCTTGCTTAACCTGGATTCCTTTAGTTTAGGGAAAGAGAAGGATAGGTAGGGAGAGTGTCAGTGTGTTTTGTGCTTGTGCTATAGTGTGCTTAAAAAAAACATTTATTCTAGGGACAGAAAACTGTAGGTAGGGACAGTGTCAGTTTCTTTCACTCTGCAAGTCCTTGTTTCCAGGGACCTGGAAGGACAGTGAGTCAATTGTCCTTGTGCTATATTGTGCTTAAAAAAACATTTATTCTAGGGACAGAAAACTGTAGGTAGGGAGAGTGTCAGTTTCTTTCACTCTGCAAGTCCTTGTTTCCAGGGACCTGGAAGGACAGTGACTGAATTGTCCTTGTGCTATATTGTGATTAAAAAAAAACATTTATTCTAGGGACAGAAAACTGTAGGTAGGGAGAGTGTCAGTTTATTTCACTCTGCAAGTCCTTGTTTCCAGGGACCTGGAAGGACAGTGACTGAATTGTCCTTGTGCTATAGTGTGCTTAAAAAAAACATTTATTCTAGGGACAGAAAACTGTAGGTAGGGACAGTGTCAGTTTCTTTCACTCTGCAAGTCCTTGTTTCCAGGGACCTGGAAGGACAGTGACTGAATTGTCCTTGTGCTATATTGTGATTAAAAAAAACATTTATTCTAGGGACAGAAAACTGTAGGTAGGGAGAGTGTCAGTTTATTTCACTCTGCAAGTCCTTGTTTCCAGGGACCTGGAAGGACAGTGACTGAATTGTCCTTGTGCTATATTGTGATTAAAAAAAACATTTATTCTAGGGACAGAAAACTGTAGGTAGGGAGAGTGTCAGTTTATTTCACTCTGCAAGTCCTTGTTTCCAGGGACCTGGAAGGACAGTGACTGAATTGTCCTTGTGCTATATTGTGATTAAAAAAAACATTTATTCTAGGGACAGAAAACTGTAGGTAGGGAGAGTGTCAGTTTATTTCACTCTGCAAGTCCTTGTTTCCAGGGACCTGGAAGGACAGTGACTGAATTGTCCTTGTGCTATATTGTGATTAAAAAAAACATTTATTCTAGGGACAGAAAACTGTAGGTAGGGACAGTGTCAGTTTCTTTCACTCTGCAAGTCCTTGTTTCCAGGGACCTGGAAGGACAGTGAGTGAATTGTCCTTGTGCTATATTGTGCTTAAAAAAAACATTTATTCTAGGGACAGAAAACTGTAGGTAGGGAGAGTGTCAGTTTATTTCACTCTGCAAGTCCTTGTTTCCAGGGACCTGGAAGGACAGTGACTGAATTGTCCTTGTGCTATATTGTGATTAAAAAAAACATTTATTCTAGGGACAGAAAACTGTAGGTAGGGAGAGTGTCAGTTTATTTCACTCTGCAAGTCCTTGTTTCCAGGGACCTGGAAGGACAGTGAGTGAATTGTCCTTGTGTTATATTGTGATTAAAAAAAACATTTTTTCTAGGGACAGAAAACTGTAGGTAGGGAGAGTGTTTTTTTTCTTTCACTCTGCAAGTCCTTGTTTCCAGGGACCTGTAAGGACAGTGACTGAATTGTCCTTGTGCTATATTGTGCTTAAAAAAAACATTTATTCTAGGGACAGAAAACTGTAGGTAGGGAGAGTGTCAGTTTATTTCACTCTGCAAGTCCTTGTTTCCAGGGACCTGGAAGGACAGTGACTGAATTGTCCTTGTGCTATATTGTGATTAAAAAAAACATTTATTCTAGGGACAGAAAACTGTAGGTAGGGAGAGTGTCAGTTTATTTCACTCTGCAAGTCCTTGTTTCCAGGGACCTGGAAGGACAGTGACTGAATTGTCCTTGTGCTATATTGTGATTAAAAAAAACATTTATTCTAGGGACAGAAAACTGTAGGTAGGGAGAGTGTCAGTTTATTTCACTCTGCAAGTCCTTGTTTCCAGGGACCTGGAAGGACAGTGACTGAATTGTCCTTGTGCTATATTGTGATTAAAAAAAACATTTATTCTAGGGACAGAAAACTGTAGGTAGGGACAGTGTCAGTTTCTTTCACTCTGCAAGTCCTTGTTTCCAGGGACCTGGAAGGACAGTGAGTGAATTGTCCTTGTGCTATATTGTGCTTAAAAAAAACATTTATTCTAGGGACAGAAAACTGTAGGTAGGGAGAGTGTCAGTTTATTTCACTCTGCAAGTCCTTGTTTCCAGGGACCTGGAAGGACAGTGACTGAATTGTCCTTGTGCTATATTGTGATTAAAAAAAACATTTATTCTAGGGACAGAAAACTGTAGGTAGGGAGAGTGTCAGTTTATTTCACTCTGCAAGTCCTTGTTTCCAGGGACCTGGAAGGACAGTGAGTGAATTGTCCTTGTGTTATATTGTGATTAAAAAAAACATTTTTTCTAGGGACAGAAAACTGTAGGTAGGGAGAGTGTTTTTTTTCTTTCACTCTGCAAGTCCTTGTTTCCAGGGACCTGTAAGGACAGTGACTGAATTGTCCTTGTGCTATATTGTGCTTAAAAAAAACATTTATTCTAGGGACAGAAAACTGTAGGTAGGGAGAGTGTCAGTTTATTTCACTCTGCAAGTCCTTGTTTCCAGGGACCTGGAAGGACAGTGACTGAATTGTCCTTGTGCTATATTGTGATTAAAAAAAACATTTATTCTAGGGACAGAAAACTGTAGGTAGGGAGAGTGTCAGTTTATTTCACTCTGCAAGTCCTTGTTTCCAGGGACCTGGAAGGACAGTGACTGAATTGTCCTTGTGCTATATTGTGATTAAAAAAAACATTTATTCTAGGGACAGAAAACTGTAGGTAGGGAGAGTGTCAGTTTATTTCACTCTGCAAGTCCTTGTTTCCAGGGACCTGGAAGGACAGTGACTGAATTGTCCTTGTGCTATATTGTGATTAAAAAAAACATTTATTCTAGGGACAGAAAACTGTAGGTAGGGACAGTGTCAGTTTCTTTCACTCTGCAAGTCCTTGTTTCCAGGGACCTGGAAGGACAGTGAGTGAATTGTCCTTGTGCTATATTGTGCTTAAAAAAAACATTTATTCTAGGGACAGAAAACTGTAGGTAGGGAGAGTGTCAGTTTATTTCACTCTGCAAGTCCTTGTTTCCAGGGACCTGGAAGGACAGTGACTGAATTGTCCTTGTGCTATATTGTGATTAAAAAAAACATTTATTCTAGGGACAGAAAACTGTAGGTAGGGAGAGTGTCAGTTTATTTCACTCTGCAAGTCCTTGTTTCCAGGGACCTGGAAGGACAGTGACTGAATTGTCCTTGTGCTATATTGTGATTAAAAAAAACATTTATTCTAGGGACAGAAAACTGTAGGTAGGGAGAGTGTCAGTTTATTTCACTCTGCAAGTCCTTGTTTCCAGGGACCTGGAAGGACAGTGACTGAATTGTCCTTGTGCTATATTGTGATTAAAAAAAACATTTATTCTAGGGACAGAAAACTGTAGGTAGGGACAGTGTCAGTTTCTTTCACTCTGCAAGTCCTTGTTTCCAGGGACCTGGAAGGACAGTGAGTGAATTGTCCTTGTGCTATATTGTGCTTAAAAAAAACATTTATTCTAGGGACAGAAAACTGTAGGTAGGGAGAGTGTCAGTTTATTTCACTCTGCAAGTCCTTGTTTCCAGGGACCTGGAAGGACAGTGACTGAATTGTCCTTGTGCTATATTGTGATTAAAAAAAACATTTATTCTAGGGACAGAAAACTGTAGGTAGGGAGAGTGTCAGTTTATTTCACTCTGCAAGTCCTTGTTTCCAGGGACCTGGAAGGACAGTGACTGAATTGTCCTTGTGCTATATTGTGATTAAAAAAAACATTTATTCTAGGGACAGAAAACTGTAGGTAGGGAGAGTGTCAGTTTATTTCACTCTGCAAGTCCTTGTTTCCAGGGACCTGGAAGGACAGTGAGTGAATTGTCCTTGTGTTATATTGTGATTAAAAAAAACATTTTTTCTAGGGACAGAAAACTGTAGGTAGGGAGAGTGTTTTTTTTCTTTCACTCTGCAAGTCCTTGTTTCCAGGGACCTGTAAGGACAGTGACTGAATTGTCCTTGTGCTATATTGTGCTTAAAAAAAACATTTATTCTAGGGACAGAAAACTGTAGGTAGGGAGAGTGTCAGTTTATTTCACTCTGCAAGTCCTTGTTTCCAGGGACCTGGAAGGACAGTGACTGAATTGTCCTTGTGCTATATTGTGATTAAAAAAAACATTTATTCTAGGGACAGAAAACTGTAGGTAGGGAGAGTGTCAGTTTATTTCACTCTGCAAGTCCTTGTTTCCAGGGACCTGGAAGGACAGTGACTGAATTGTCCTTGTGCTATATTGTGATTAAAAAAAACATTTATTCTAGGGACAGAAAACTGTAGGTAGGGAGAGTGTCAGTTTATTTCACTCTGCAAGTCCTTGTTTCCAGGGACCTGGAAGGACAGTGAGTGAATTGTCCTTGTGTTATATTGTGATTAAAAAAAACATTTTTTCTAGGGACAGAAAACTGTAGGTAGGGAGAGTGTTTTTTTTCTTTCACTCTGCAAGTCCTTGTTTCCAGGGACCTGGAAGGACAGTGACTGAATTGTCCTTGTGCTATATTGTGCTTAAAAAAAACATTTATTCTAGGGACAGAAAACTGTAGGTAGGGAGAGTGTCAGTTTATTTCACTCTGCAAGTCCTTGTTTCCAGGGACCTGGAAGGACAGTGACTGAATTGTCCTTGTGCTATATTGTGATTAAAAAAAACATTTATTCTAGGGACAGAAAACTGTAGGTAGGGAGAGTGTCAGTTTATTTCACTCTGCAAGTCCTTGTTTCCAGGGACCTGGAAGGACAGTGACTGAATTGTCCTTGTGCTATAGTGTGCTTAAAAAAAACATTTATTCTAGGGACAGAAAACTGTAGGTAGGGACAGTGTCAGTTTCTTTCACTCTGCAAGTCCTTGTTTCCAGGGACCTGGAAGGACAGTGAGTGAATTGTCCTTGTGTTATATTGTGATTAAAAAAAACATTTTTTCTAGGGACAGAAAACTGTAGGTAGGGAGAGTGTTTTTTTTCTTTCACTCTGCAAGTCCTTGTTTCCAGGGACCTGTAAGGACAGTGAGTGAATTGTCCTTGTGCTATATTGTGCTTAAAAAAAACATTTATTCTAGGGACAGAAAACTGTAGGTAGGGAGAGTGTTTTTTTTCTTTCACTCTGCAAGTCCTTGTTTCCAGGGACCTGTAAGGACAGTGAGTGAATTGTCCTTGTGCTATATTGTGCTTAAAAAAAACATTTATTCTAGGGACAGAAAACTGTAGGTAGGGAGAGTGTCATTTTATTTCACTCTGCAAGTCCTTGTTTCCAGGGACCTGTAAGGACAGTGAGTGAATTGTCCTTGTGCTATATTGTGATTAAAAAAAACATTTATTCTAGGGACAGAAAACTGTAGGTAGGGAGAGTGTCAGTTTATTTCACTCTGCAAGTCCTTGTTTCAAGGGACAGAGAAGGACACCTGAAGGTAGCCCTTATTGCTTTTTTCCCATCTCCCTGCAGGCCATCTATTAGAATGTCTGGAAGGCAAACAAGGAGAGGCAGACAGTCAGGAGGCAATAAAAGAGGGCAAGCAGGCTCTGTGTCTGGGGGCAACAGTGCTGGTCGTGGACGCGGTGCATTGTCATCAGCACATGGCCATGGGACACGCTTGTCCTTCTTTTCGGCAGCTGGACATGTTGAGCCACATCATGCCGAAGACTTGGTAGAGTGGATGACCAAGCCCTCCTCCTCCTCCTCATCCTCTCTCACCCAGGCTCAGGGTACTGGAAAAGCAGCTGCCAAAGCGTCGTCTTCCCTGGTATCAATGTCAGACAAATCATCAGTCACTCCTTCCCTAGACCCACCATGTCCTCCTCCTGAGGAGTCCCCCGAACTGTTTCAGCACAGTGTTGGGTACATGCTCCAGGAGGATGCCCAGCGTTTCGAAGGGTCTGATGATGAAACCCAGCTAGAGGAAGGCAGTAGCGTGAGAGCAGACAGAGGGGATGCTCAAGAAGGACACCAATCTGGCAGTCATGTTCCAGCAGCTGCAGCATACTGCCAGATTGGCTCCAGTGATGAGGAGGGAGGGGATGATGAGGTCACTGACTCCACGTGGGTGCCTAATAGGAGAGAGGAGGAGGAGGAGGATGAGGAGGAGGCACATCTCCAACGAGGCAGGATGCCCTTTGGTGGCCAGCGTAAGGGCAGTACACCGACGGAATCACACCGCAGAGCTCCGCCTGTGCAGGGCGCTGCCTCTGCCCGTCATTCAAAAAGTTCTTTGGTGTGGGCCTTTTTTGAGGCTAGTGCATCAGATCGCACAGCTGCTGTTTGCAACATATGTCTCAAGCGTATATCGCGTGGCCAAAACATCAGCCGCTTGGGTACCACATGCCTGACCAGACATATGTTGACCTGCCATGCAGCTCGTTGGCAAGCCTACCTCAAAGACCCACACCAAAGAACAAAGCGGACCTCTCCTTGCACCGCATCAGCTGGGATCTCCAACCCCACTATAACTTCAGTCCTCTCTGAAACATGCACTGAGAGGAATGAAGGTGTAGAATTAGGTGTGTCACAGCCAAGTACTTGCGCCCACTCTGCTAGCAGTACACCGACGTCCGATTCTAGCAGGCAAATTTCCCTGCCCCAGCTGCTGGACCGTCGAAAGAAGTTCACTCCCAGCCATCCACATGCCCAGCGGTTGAATGCTAGCTTGGCTAAATTGCTAGCGCTTCAACTGCTGCCTTTTCAGTTGGTAGACTCGGCCCCCTTCCGTGAGTTTGTGCAATGTGCAGTTCCTCAGTGGCAGGTTCCCAAACGCCACTTTTTCTCACGGAAGGCTATTCCGGCTCTCTACCGGCATGTGGAAGGCAATGTCTTGGCCTCGCTGGACAGGGCGGTCAGCGGTAAGGTGCATATTACCGCTGACTCATGGTCCAGCAGGCATGGACAGGGACGTTACCTTTCTTTCACGGCCCATTGGGTCACTCTTTTGGCAGCTGGGAAGGATTCAGGACAAGGTGCAGTAGTGTTGGAGGTTGTCCCACCGCCACGCCTCCAAAATGCTACTACTGGTTGTGACACACCTCTCTCCTCCACCCCCTCCTCTTCTTCTTCCTCCATGGCCTCTTCCTGTGGTTTGTCCTATGAACCAGCGGTGCTCCGTAGCCGTTCACGGGGCTACGCAAGTACGCAGGCAAAAATATGCCATGCCGTGCTTGCGCTGGTGTGTTTGGGGGACAGAAGCCACACTGGGGCAGAGGTCCTGTCTGCTCTGCAGGGCCAGGCCGAGAGGTGGTTGACGCCACGCCAGCTTAAGCCAGGAATGGTGGTTTGCGACAATGGCACCAACCTCCTCTCCGCCCTCCGACAGGGACAACTGACCCATGTGCCCTGTGTGGCTCACGTCCTTAACCTGGTGGTGCAGCGCTTCTTGGGCAGGTACCCGGGCTTACAGGATGTCCTGAGGCAGGCCAGGAAAGTCTGTGTGCATTTCCGCAGATCTTATAATGCCAGTGCTCGCCTGGCTGAGCTGCAAAAGGAGTTGAACCTGCCCAAGAACCGCCTTATATGTGACATGCCCACCAGGTGGAACTCAACGTTGGCCATGCTGCAGCGGCTGCACACGCAGCAGAGGGCCATCAATGAGTACCTGTGCGACTACGGCACCAGGACAGGGTCAGGGGAGCTTGGTTTTTTTTCTCCACGCCAGTGGGGCATGATCAGGGATGCATGCACTGTCCTGGCACCATTTGAGGAGGCCACGAGGATGGTGAGCAGTGACAGTGCATGCATCAGTGACACTGTACCTCTTGTCCACCTGTTGGAGCACACGCTGCGTGGAATAATGGACAGGGCACTTGAGGCAGAACAGAGGCAGGAAGAGGAGGACTTCCTTGCCTCTCAAGGCCCCCTTTACCCAGACAGTGTTCCTTCTGTCCCACCCATCGCACAGGAAGAGGAGGAGGAGGAGGAGGAGGAGGAGGAGGAGGAGGATTGTGTCAGCATGGAGGTGGAGGCTGGCACTCAGCATCATCAGCAGCAGTCTTTTAGGGATGATTTACAGTCCCAAGAAACCAGTGGACTTGTACGTGGCTGGGAGGAGGTGGCTGCGGATCATGTCGTCCTTAGTGACCCAGAGGACTCCGGAGCGAATGCCTCAGCAAACCTACGCTGCATGGCCTCCCTGATCCTGCAAAGTCTGCGGAAGGATCCTCGTATTCTTCGGATCAAGGAGAGGGACCATTACTGGCTGGCCACTCTCCTTGATCCACGGTACAAGGGTAAGGTTGCGGACCTTATGTTACCGTCGCAGAGGGAGCAGAGGATGAGACAACTCCGGGAGGCCTTGCAGAAAGGTCTGTGCAACGCGTTCCCAGAGACTGGGAGGTTGCAAACTCCTGGTCCTGGACAACGAGTTGCTGAGGCTTCGGCCAGTCAAAGAAGGAGCGGTGGGGAAGGTGGCCGTCTGACCGATGCGTTCAGACAATTCTTTAGTCCGCAGCCCCAAAGTATGATCGGTTCCAGCAACCATCGCCAGCGTCTGATAAACATGGTGCAGGAATATCTAGGGGCAAGGTCAGACTTGGACACCTTCCCCACCGAAAATCCTCTGGCTTACTGGGTCTTGAGGATGGATCACTGGCCAGAGCTTGCACAGTATGCAATTGAGCTACTGGCCTGTCCTGCATCCAGCGTTCTTTCGGAACGCACATTCAGTGCTGCTGGAGGATTTGTCACGGATCACAGGGTGCGCCTGTCCACCGACTCGGTTGATCGACTGACTTTCATCAAGATGAACCAGTCTTGGATCACCACCAGCTACCACACACCTGATGCTGATATAACAGACTAATTGATTTTAACATGTCACATCCCTTCAAGACTGATGCTGATGCTGAGTGCCTGTGCTGTTATGTTGACTGGCTATCCTCCTCCTCCGAGTCCTCAATGATACGATTGATGATGATAGCTTGGAAGATCATTTTTGTTTATGGGTGCCGCCACCAGTGCCTAACGCCCAATTTTTCAGCCCCTGTTTAACAGGGGCGTGTAATTACAATTTTTGAAGCAATACTTTGCAACAGGGCTCATTGCTGTGCTCCAAGTACAGTATCTGTGAGGAGTTGCAGTGTTGTGCCACCAGTGCCTAACGCCCAATTTTTCAGCCCCTGTTTAACAGGGGCGTGTAATTACAATTTTTGAAGCAATACTTTGCAACAGGGCTCATTGCTGTGCTCCAAGTACAGTATCTGTGAGGAGTTGCAGTGTTGTGCCACCAGTGCCTAAGGCCCAATTTTTCAGCCCCTGTTTAACAGGGGCGTGTCATTACAATTTTTGAAGCAATACTTTGCAACAGGGCTCATTGGTGTGCTCCAAGTACAGTATCTGTGAGGAGTTGCAGTGTTGTGCCACCAGTGCCTAAGGCCCAATTTTTCAGCCCCTGTTTAACAGGGGCGTGTCATTACAATTTTTGAAGCAATACTTTGCAACAGGGCTCATTGGTGTGCTCCAAGTACAGTATCTGTGAGGAGTTGCAGTGTTGTGCCACCAGTGCCTAAGGCCCAATTTTTCAGCCCCTGTTTAACAGGGGCGTGTCATTACAATTTTTGAAGCAATACTTTGCAACAGGGCTCATTGCTGTGCTCCAAGTACAGTATCTGTGAGGGGTTGCAGTGTTGTGCCACCAGTGCCTAAGGCCCAATTTTTCAGCCCCTGTTCAACAGGGGCATGTAATTACAATTCTTGATCTAATAATTCACAGCAGGGCCCATTGCTGCACCAACCAAGAGTAACTGTCAGGGCTTACAGTGTTGTGGCACCAGCACCACCATCAAAGGCCCAATTTTTACTACCACTGTTCAACAATTATATGTAATTAAAATTCCTGATATAATAGTTGACAGCAGGGCGTTCCAGCACCAACCAAGAGTAACTGTGAGTGCTTACAGTGTTGTGCCAACACCAACAACTAAGGGGCCTATTTCTGCAGAGTATATACGGCAGGTCCCTACTTTCAAACATCCAACTTACAAACGACTCCTACTTGCAAACGCAAGAAGACAACAGGAAGTGAGAGGAAATCTACCACTAGGAAGGAAAATTCTCTCCTGTAAGAATAAATATGGGAGAAAGGTGTCTCCTCTGTACTGATGCTTTATCAGCAATCCTTGTTTCAAGAAAAACACCACATTTCAAAAACAGTTGTCATTGGGACGGAAAGTGAGGTGAAATGTTCTGAACAGGGGCACAGACAGCAAAACAAATGTTACAGGGGTGATAACCCTTACCTATGTTTTCCAAAAAGTTTAAAAATAGATTTTTGGTCTGGAGCTACACTTCAACAATGTACCTGTTCAAAATTACAAACAGACTCTACATAAGAACAAACCTACAGTCCCTGTCTTGTATGCACCGCCTGTATAGGGCTGTTCAGAGTATATAGGGCCTTTTTTATTTTATGTGCGGGGTTCCCCTTAATATCCATACAAGACCCAAAGGGGCTGGTAATGGGCTGGGGTAGGGGGGGGGTCATGGGGTAGCTATGCCATTTTTCTTAAAGAATTTCATCCATATTACCGGGACCAGACATTACATTAAAGCCGCAAGCAGTTTTAAATGGCTTTTTTTTCCTTTAGAAGTGTCATTTTGTGCAGGGACAGTTCTAAACACGGGAAACACGTGGCACTTCACAGGCATACTTTAGACACCCCCCAGGTACGATATTTAAAGGAATATTTGACTTTTTTTTTTTCACTTTATGCATCATTAAAATGACTGCTCCCGAAAAACGACCGTTTTTAAAACTTCTTTTTGCATTGATACATGTCCCCTGGTGCAGAACCCGGGTTCCCAAACCCTTTTTAGGACAATAACATGCATAATAGTTGTTATAATTAGCACTTTAGAATTCGAACGTTCGCATCCATTGTATTTAATAGGGTTCTAATGTTCGTTCGAACTTTCGGTCCGTTCGCGGGTTCTGGTGCGAACCGAACCCGGGGGTGTTCGGCTCATCACTAGTGATGACTAATCCCATAAAGCCTCTTTTCTTGCTGGCCTCAGACTGATCGTGTTGTTGCCCTTCTTACTGACATCATGACATAAAATGTAGAACCTCTGCTGGTTCTGTATTGTATCCGGCAATGTCAGAGTGTCTACCCACATTCTTGGCAGGACCAAAGAAGACCACAGTGCCAGTTTCCAGCAGAACCATAGAATAAAGTAAGTTTTACTTTTTTAAATCATCTCCTAGAGGCCTACACAAAGCAAGCCCTACACCCTGCATAAGCTGTGGGGGGATACAATCTTTACCATTTATTAACTGTTTGGAGTTCTGCTTAAAATTTCTGCCATTTTTCTAATAACTATAGCCTGCAAAATAAAAATGTAACGTTCCAGTTCCAGCCTATGGTACTCACATCAAAAGGTATAGAAGCCAGAAGGAAACAACAATTTCGGATAATTCCGATCAGCCTTCTTTTGTAGTGGAACTTGGCGTGAGATGGTTTGCCCCAGGCTAAACACACGGGCACTTCTCCTGTTCACGTCGCTCGTAGACTCACATGGCTGCACCAATTTCTAAATTTGTTTTTAGTGCTGATTGATCGGGGAAAGGCAGAGGTGGAAATGCATCTCACTTTCTCAGGAAAAAAAAAAATATTTTCCTTAAGGGAGTACTGAGATACACCCGGCTTACCAGAGACAAGCTGTTAGAAAAGGTGTTTGGCTGCCGAATTCCTATAAAAGCAATTCAAAAAGGTATTCTCCGTGCTGGGGTCCTGAGATTGTGTTTAATGTTGCCATCTGTTATACTGCCTTTCAGGTCTGCATTGCTGAACAATTCTCGTTTTCCTTAGAAGACACTTATACATTCTGTGTGCTTTCGTAATAGCCATTAACCCAACATGGAGATGCTTTAAAAAAATTTTTTTTTTTAAATCATTCCCTATGACTCATTCAAAATACATTTGCTTTGTATCTGAAATGTAATACATCCTTTATGAAGTGTTTATGGAATCTTCTGTATTTTTGTATAAATGCAGAAAATTGCATGTTTAGACACCCTAAGGGCTGTCAAAATATTTACTATCCATTGAAACTTTAAAGATACCCTGTCAAGCATCTCACCTAGTCACCTCTCCAGCAGCTCATAATAAACTCATACAATTGTATATCATACATAAAACGTACCTTACTCTTGTGCGACTGCATGCAATGGGCCGCCTCCCTACCTCCGCTTGCATACGTTGTGGACAGTTGGGAGCAGATTGTAAGCATATGATGTGGCTGTGCCCATTGATTGTGGTTAATGGACTCAGATCACAAATTTGTTGTCGAGCCTTGTCTCTATGCCGGTAGCGCTCACAACGGAGGTGTGTCTTTTGGGCCTACTAGATGAAGAGTTACGGACTCGTCCCCTTAGAACGCTTTTGTATGAAGCCATATTTTTGGCTTGGAAACAGATAGAAATTAAATGGATGCAGCCCACTCCCCCCTCTGTTACACAATGGCTGCATGCAGTTAACCAAATATTGCAAAAATATAATAAAGTATGGAGTGTTTGGTGATCTTCAGATCTTACCATTGCTAGCGACTAAAATGTACATGGTCTTAGTGTATCTTAGTCCATATGGTTGATTAGTTTTGCCATGAGTACCTCTATAAGTACCTTTTTGGAAAATTTGTTCTTATGTTGATCGAGACCGTAATGCAAGTTGTTTATTTTCCATTTCCATGTTTGGACCTATTCTCCTTCTGTACGAGATTGTACACAGTCTGATTTGTAACCGATTTATTCAATATTACTTGCTTCTGTACTTTGTTTACTCTTGCAATAAAAAGTATTTAAAAAAAAAAAAAAGAAGATACCCTGTCAAGACTCTAAGGAATTGAAAAGGGCAGTTCCCTGCAAGTAAAGATTAAGTATGCTCACATCCTTGGTGGCCCGTGTCTGCCCCAAACCATGTGCATGCCTACATTCCCTCCATATCATGTGCCACCATTAGTGTGGACTCTTCTGGGAATGTCAAATGCCTGTGTCCTATGCCACTCTCTATGGTTCATCTATTTGAACGTCTGTCAACACAGAAGTCAACATTGATGTAGAGGTTGGAGGAAGGAACAATGTGGCACAGTGGGGGACAAAGGCATCCAACTATCCTGGAAGTGCCTAATGCTAAAGACACAGACAGAGGTTGCAGAGCTAGAATGGAGGGGAGGTTTGGGCACAGGCCTCTGGAGACTTGAGTATCGTGGCACTCCTCTTGCCACAGTTTTCAATTTTTTTGAGATCTGATAGGGGCTACTTGTAAACTCTTAAAATAGACCTTGAAATGCAAGGTCTGCTTATTAGACCTGGACCCCCTTCCCCTTTATAAGTCTCTGCACAATGATAGTACTTCATAAAGGTAGATGAGATTACATATTTAACTTACCTTCGCCTTTTGCCTGCAGAGCCTAGGTGACATCTAGGGATGAGCTTCGAGTTCGAGGCGAACCCATGTTCGACTCGAACATCGGCTGTTCGATCGTTCGCTGAATTTTGAACAATATGGGCTGTTCGCGCCAAATTCGAGTGGCGCGTCACGGCCCATAATTCACTGCAGCATCACGGTGAATTGCTGGCTGATGATTGGCCAAGCATGCTTTGGCCAATCACAGCGTGCAAAAAACGGAGAGCCATAATTGGCCAAAGCCAGGGTGGCTTTGGCCAATTATGTCTCAGGGGGTTTAGTACACGCCCCTCACTATATAAGGCCGCCTCCATGGCGGCCTTGTGTACTGTGTTGTGATGGTTAAAGACAGATAGAGAGAGAGAGACAGTGTCATTTATTTTGAGTTAGATAGAGCAGGCAGGCGAGTCAGTTAGCTTTAGTTACAGTGTGTAGAGGATATATATGCATCCTAGGTGTTGTATATATATTTATACACTGTATTCAGTTTAGCTAGATCCGTTCCTGTTATTCTCTATACTGTGACAGGCAGGCAGGTGATTGTGCTAGCTGCAGCAGTGTTTCACTTAGTGTACTGTGTGCTTTGCATAGCGTTCACCTAAAGCTTACCTGAATACAATTGCTGGTGTTCTCATACAAATACAGGCAGTGAGGCAGGGACCTCCTGTATTTTGTTTTAATGTTCTTTGCACAGTGTGCACCTAATTCTTACCTTAATACAATTGCTGGTGTTCTCATAAAAATACAGGCAGTGAGGCAGGGACCTCCAGTATTTTGTTTTAGTGCTCTTTGCACAGTGTGCACCTAATTCTTACCTTAATACAATTGCTGGGGTTCTCATACAAATACAGGCAGCGAGGCAGGGACCTCCAGTATTTTGTTTTAGTGTTCTTTGCACACTGTGCACCTAAAGCTTACCTGAATACAAATACAAATACCCAAAGGGGCTGGTAATGGGCTGGGGGGGAGTACCCATGCCATTTTTTCAATGATTTTCATCCATATTGCCGGGACCAGACACTACATTAAAGCCGCAAGCAGTTTTTAAAACTTTTTTTTTGCATTGCTACATGTCCCCTGGGGCAGGACCCGGGTCCCCAAACCCTTTTTAGGACAATAACTTGCATATTAGCCATTATAATTAGCACTTTTGATTTTGAACGTTTGCGTCCATTGTATTTAATAGGGTTCTAAAGTTCGCGCAAACTTTCAGTCCGTTCGCAGGTTCTGGTGCGAACCGAACCCGGGGGGGGGGGGGTGTTTGGCTCATCCCTAGTGACATCATGTTTCTCTTTGCTGGTTCTCATCCTACCTATCCCACCACACCTTCAGCGTCACTTACAATTCTTCTTCCTCCTCTCCTCTTACTTTTTCCATTGGGGTCCACCAAGGTTCTGTTCTTGGACCTCTCCTATTCTCGATCCATACCTCCTCCCTCCTATTTCTACACTGATGACACCCATATCTATCTGTCTACCCCTCAGCTCACTCCATCAGTCTCCTCACACATCACTAATTTAGTAACAGACATCTCAGTCTGGATGTCACACCGCTTCCTCAAATTCAATCTATTCTAAACCAAGCTCAGATTTCCTCCCCCACGTGCCCCTTCTCCTTACTTTACTGTCAAAGTTAATGGCACAACTATCAACCCGTCCTTGCCTACCAGGGTGCTGTGTGCAATCCTGGAGTCTGAACTGTCCTTTTTGCACCACATCCAATCACTGTCCAAAGCTTGCTACCCCATCCTATGCAACCTTTCCAAAACACTCCCCTTACTAACCACAAAGCTTCTAATTAACTTCTCGGTTATCTCTCTCCTCCACTACTCTAACTCTGTCCTCATTGGCTTACCTTTACATAGGCTATCCCCCCTTCAGTCCATCATAAATGCTGCTGCCAGACTTATCCACCTTAAAAACCATGTCTGCTCACCCAACAAATAAAATTCAAAATGCTACAAAGTCATCCATAACTTGGCTCCCAACTACATCACTAACCTACGTAGTCTCAAAATACCAACCTAATCGTTCTCTTTGTTCCCTCCAAGACCATCTGTTCTCTGGCCCCCTTGTCACCTTCTCCCATGTTCACCTCCAGGACTTCTCCCGAGCCTCTCCTACCTTCTGGAACTCCCTCTCCCAATCTGTCTGACTATCTTCTACTATGTCCACTTTTAGATGATCCAGGAAAACCACTCTCTTCAGAGAAGCCTATCCTGCCCACACCTGACAACTCTACTTTTATTTTCTCCATCAGCTCATCCCTCACTGTTATTACCTTTTGTATCACTTTTAGATTGTAAGCTCTCAGGGCCCTTTGATTCCTCTTGTATTGAAATAAATTGTATTGTAACTCTACTGTCTTTCCTCGTGTTGTAAAGTGCTTGTTGGTGCAATATAAATCCTGTATAATAATAAAAATAATAATACTCCTTCTGGCAGTATCCTGGATAATTCAGAGCAGCCCAATTCTCACAAGAAGACATTCTTGCACTGGACTTGAATGCTTTCTCTTGATACATGGGCTGCTCTGCATTCTATAGGAATTTCACCAGAAAATTTGCGTTGTCACAGCCTGCAATGCGTGAGATAGGGGTTATTTCTTTCACTTTATATGGTATTTTAAGCCCTGATAAAGATGGTACAGTCTGGTCTTTGAAAAGCATTGTTTTTTTATTCAGATTCACATAATGGAAAAAATATTTTGAACTCCTTTGGTGTGATGAACTTATTCATCTGCTTTTCATGGCTCATCTTTAGAAGTGCCGGTTGCTTGGTGCACTACAGCAAAGTCACACTACAAAAAGATGGAATTTGTTGTGTTCATTTCAAAGGCTCATATTCTGTTTATACCTATTTATACCTCCACCTTTTATAACTGGGGTCACCTTGCCATCAAATTATGATTATCTGTGGTATTATCAGGCTTACTCAAACAATTAGGAAGAATAATAATGATATAAAAAGTACAGTTAGTCACAGCAGTCAATTAGATTAAGTTTTGCAGAGTTGGTGAAAGATTTTTGATTGGCTGTTACTGATGCCCGTTAAAAATCAACATAGCCCTTTCCATTGTCCTGATAAATAAAGCTGTATGTACTGCATATGCAAAGGTGGGCCCAGTGCCCAGGGCAAGCATGCTTAGGTGGGGCAGCATCAAGCTTTAAAATTTACAAGCTTCCTTCTTCTGGCCATCTTTAGACATTAATATTAAAGTGGTTGTAAACCCACTTAGACAACTTGCACCTACAGGTAAGCCTAGATTAAGGCTTACCTGTAGGTGCAAGAAATATCTCCTTAACCTACACGGTTAAGGAGATATTTTCTGAAAAACACAGCGCCGATGACGTCACACGCATGTGCACTAGCGGGCCGGCATCATTGCCGGTTTTCTGAATGGGATCTTGCCGGCCTGGGCGCGCAAGCGTGTGACGTCATCGACGCTCCGGCCAATCACAGCGCTGGAGTGGTGATAACTAGGCTTGTGCACAACGGAAAAATTCGTTCCGTTTCGGTTCATTTCTTTCCGGTCCTGTTGATTCGTAATCATTCGTAATTTTGCTAGACGGGATTTTTCGTGTTCGGACTCATTCGTATTTTTGCAAGCGACATTTTTCGTTGAATTTTTTGTTGCTTTATAATTCGTACTTTCGGTAGAGTACGTTGTTTTTCGTTGATTCTGGACACAACTCCTACTTTCGTAACTTTTTTTGGGTTCGTTGATTCGTAATTTTCTGTGTCTCTCTCACGACGACGCTGACTACTATGCCTAATGTGCTTCGAATGGATTTGTACTTTTCGAAATACATAGCGGTTATTTGTAACGATTCGAAATCTCGTATTTTACTTTCGTTTTTTACATGCGGCTATAGCCTCCGCCCCTGTACACCATTTTGAGAGGGTTCAGCACGGTGAGGGAGAAGCAGAGAGCAGAGCAGAGTGTTATTGTGCTTCGAATGGATTAGAAATCTCGTATTTTACTTTCGTTTTTTACATGCGGCTATAGCCTCCGCCCCTGTACACCATTTTGAGAGGGAGTTCAGCACGGTGAAGGAGAAGCAGAGAGCAGAGCAGAGTGAGTGTTATTGTGTTTCCAATGGATTTGTACATTCGTAAGTTTTTTCATAACGAATTATGCCGAAGACATTCGGGCATTCGCTATTTTGCGGTATAATTTATTTCGGATTCGGTTTTATTCGTAATTGCTTTGTTCGGAAATTCGAATGCTTCCGAATGTCCGAAAGTTGCTAAATTCGGACGAATTTCGATTCGTTCTAAAACGAATTGCACAAGCCTAGTGATAACAGGAAGTCACTCCAGGGACAACATGTCGGCGGCCGGAGGGGGCGATGTGGACCGATGCAGGGGCTTCGAGCAGAGGTAAGTAAAACATAATCAGCTAGTATTCTTTGCATACTAGCTGATTATGCCTTTGTCTTGCAAGATCTTTCTTTTTTTCGTTTTTGAACGGAGGGTTTACTTCCTCTTTAAAAAGAATAAGAATGAGAATATTGATAATAATATTTCTATGGTCCTTATCTCCCTGGGGGGACTCAGAGCACTGATCCAATTTGTTTTCGGGTCTTTAAAGAGAATGATCAGGTGTTGTCAAATGTTTCTATAGACCTGAGTGAATATACTCACCGGCCACTTTATTACGTACACCTGTTCAAGTGCTTGGTAACACAAATTGCTAATCAGCCAATCACATGGCAGCAACTCAATACATTGAGGCCGGGTTCACACTGGGGCGACAAACGCTCTGACATTGGGAGCTCATGTCGCCTTGACGTGTGAAAATCAATGTTTCCCTATGGGAGCCGTCTTAACTGGTCCGACACATGTGCGTCTGACTTTGAAAATGCTCCCTGTACTACTTTGGTCCGACTTTGATCCGACTTCAGCCCATTCTGCTGACTTCCATCATCCAATCACGTGCAAGCAAAAATATATATATTTTTTTTTCCTTGCACGTGATTGGGTACACTTTAAAAAGTGAAGCTTTACCTCATTTATTTGCTCTGGAGAAATTGCACTTGCAGAAGTAAATCAACCCCTACGTGTCTTGAATCTCCTTTTGAAAACCTCCAGAGAGCGTGCTTACCGGACAGTGGATAGCAGTTAGTTCCATATTGTGGGTCAATGGTTCAAGAAAGGTTGACCGCACTGCAAGGTATGAAGCAGTAATGATTACTTTATTTAAATAAAAATCCATCAAGATACATCATAAGACATCATGAGCATGGCAAGATTAACACATTTCACGAATGAAGGTTTGCTTGACTAAGTAAACCTTGATTTGGGAAATGCGTTAATCTTGCCATACCTGTATAGAGGACTCATGATGTCTTATGAAGTATCTTTATGTATTTTTATCTTCAATAAAGTAATCATCACTGCTTCATACCTGGGAGTGTGGTCAACCTTTCTTGAACCATTGGCTCTTTTACGGGCTGCGGACTGATCCCGCACCACAAAGTTGAAGGGAGCAATCATTCCCACCTGGAGCGGCACAGCTCTGTCTTTGTATCAGTTATCCATATTGTGGGTGCTGTATGTTGCATTGCCTGAGAGCCAAAAGATTTCATGATGACTCTGGGTGCATGTACTCTTCCTTTCTCTGAGGAGTGGAAGGAGCATGTGGGAGTATGGATAACCAGACGTTCTGTTGAATAGGCATGGCCTAAGTTATTTTTGGCTTTATAAGCATAAAAACAAATCTTGAAAGATATTCTCCATTTAGGAGAGCTGTACACAAAAGAGGGTGCAGGGGATACCGAGATGAGGGGTAGACCCTGAAGAAGTCATGTGATAGTGTGACTCAACACGTCGTCGGATGGAGCAGGCGACGTCACGTCTGGTCATGTGCAAATCGTACGTTTCGTGAGAGACTCCATGTTTCTGGTTGGAATTCTGCTTTATGCTATTTTATCTATGTACGTGCATATTGTTATGCAATAAAAACGTTTTATTGTTAACAAGGTGTGCGCTATGAGTATATTCCCATTCCTTTTGAGCCACAACTACATTGGAGAGAGCGAGGTCAGGTCTCTTAAAGGTACCCTGCAAAAGAAGTAGCGGCTAAGAGCTGGAGGTGGAATCGCATAGATCACCCTTAACCTCCCTGGCGGTATTCCCGAGTCAGGCTCGGGGTGAGTTTTAACTACCAAAAGGGGTAACCCCAAGCCAGACTCGGGATCGCATCGCAGTATCCAGGGAGAGTTACTTACCTTGTCCCCTGGATCCTGCGATGTCTCCCCGCTGTGTCTGCGAGCTGTCTCCTCGCTCGATTCACAGTGCCGAGTTCCCTTCCCTGCGAGCGGTGCGACACACGGGGACGGGGCATGGCTCCAAATTCTAAAAGTGAAAAACACACAATACATACAGTACACTGTAATCTTACAGATTACAGTACTGTATAAAATAATTACACATCCCCTTTGTCCCTAGTGGTCTGTCCAGTGTCCTGCATGCACTTTTATATTATAAATACAGTTTTTTCTGCCTGGAAACTTGAGATTGTACATAGCAACCAAAAAGTGTCCCTTTACGTCAAAAGTGCTTTTAGACCAGCTAGAAAACAGCGATAATAAATTAGAATCACTCGCAGAATTGAGCGATAGCGATTTGTGGGGAAATTCGTCATCAAACACTAAAAGTAATGACAGCGACAATTCTGCAACTGAGCAAATTTCAGTGTTTTTGATTTGATTACATTATTGAATAATTTTTATTATAATTACATTATTATTTATTATATTTATTTATAGTTATTTATTATATTATAATTTATGATTTTGTGTTTCAAACTTTATCATACCCGGGATGTCTACTAGACTCTTGTTTGGACAGATTCAAGTGAGTTATTCCTAAGAATTGCAGGCCGCCAAATTTCCATGCAAAATAATTGTACCGTTTTTAGCATAAAAAATCTGACATAATCATACCGCTAGGGAGGTTAAAGTGGTTGTAAACCCTTTAAAAAAAAAAAAAAACCTGCAAGATAAAAGCATAATGAGCTAGTAGTGAATTACTTACCTTAGATCGAAGCCCCTGCAGCAGTCCTCGTCCCCCCCTCTGGTGGCGACATCTCTCCCGGGGGTTACTTTCGGGTATCGCAGCTCCGGCCCTGTGATTGGCCGGAGCCACTATGACATCATGCACGCAGGAGTCGCCGGTAACGGCACACGGACTGAAGCAACGCCACATAGGTTGCCATTGCTTCAGTTTGCCCCAGTGACATCGGCACATGCAGGGGACAGGGGATATCTCCTAAACCGTGCAGGTTTAGGAGATATCCTGGGTAGCTACAGGTAAGACTTAAAGCGGTTGTATACCCGCTGACACTATTTTTTTTTTTTAGTACACCTGTAAGGCAAAAGGCATAATGAGCTAGTATGCACCGCATACTAGCTCATTATGAAATACTTACCTTAGATTGAGGCGTCGGTATCTCACTCGGTACATGCCGAGGGAGATGACATTTTGCCTCGGCGTGTCTTCCGGGTATCGTGGCTCCAGCGCTGTGAGTGGCTGGAGCCGCGATGTCATCACTCCTGCGCATGCACGCGGGAGACTTCTTTCCGGCAAGGTCCGGCGTTTCAGCCGAGAATCCCCTGAAGTCAGCGGCTCATTGCGAGGGGAATATCTCCTAAACCGTGCAGGTTTAGGAGATATTCTTTTTACCTACAGGTAAGCCTTATTATAGGCTTACCTGTAGGTAAAAGTACAAATAATTACAAATAATTACTATACAACCACTTTATTATAGGCTTACCTGTAGCATAAAGTGATTGTAAAGGGTTTACAACTACTTTAAAAAGCTCAAATGACCTATTGTATGTAGGTCTAATATCAAGGTGAGCAGGTATTTTACTTAAAGGTGGAGTGGCAGCACTGGGGACTGGAGCACATTGTCTTTTGAGCACAGTTTTATGGAAATTGGTGACAAGGAATAAATACTTGAACTGTGTGAATGGTGAACATATTCATACGTTATCAAGCATTTCAAGGACTTAAATGTTTGAAATAACTTGGAATTATCACATTATGCTATTACTATTGTTTGTGTTTGTATTTCAGTCATTTCATAGGATTGTGATTTATGTAGTACGGTAATATTGTTGGATACAGGAGCACTTAAGCGCGTATCCTTTTAGGGTTTTCTTGTTTTGCTTGAGTTACATTTAAAAGAACAGCGCACCATTTATTTATATTGTAATGGTGGTCAGTGTGGGAGCACACTCATGCTGCGTACACACGATCGGACATTCCGACAACAAAACCGTGTTTTATTTTTTCCGTCGGATTTTCACTCAAACTTGTCTTGCATACACACAGTCACATAAATGTTGCTTGGAAATTCCGAACGTCAAGAACGTGGAGACCTACAACACTACGACGAGCCAAAAAAAAAATACAATGATTCCGAGCATGCGTCAAATTGATTCCGAGCATGCGTAGGATTTTTGTGCGTCGGAATTGGATACACGCGATCGGAATTTCCGACAAACAAATTTTGTTGTCAGAAAAATTGAGAACCAGCTCTCAATCAATTCCAACAGTAAATGTGCGATGGAGCCTACACACGGACGGAATATCCGACCAAAAGCTGACATCGAACATTTGTTGAAATTCCGATCGTGTGTACGCGGCATAAGAGTGGTAGCAGCAGTTCTATAAAGACATTAGTCACAGAAGAGCACCAGAAATCACATATATATAGTTTGTATTGCATTATTTATTACAAAGGTATCTCCCATGGGACTTTGTTGCAGCCAATCACAGTGATATGCAGACAAAATGCATAAAAAATATACATTTTATTATACAAAATGTTAAAAATTTGCAAGTTAAAAAAGCTTTACATCAATAATGATGCACCATACATAGCCCTCCAATCATAGGTGTGCACAGCCTATTGCATTAGGGTGTGCACCCCAAAGCTCAAGCACATATGCGTGTGTGTGCATGTGTATACTGTATATATATTGACAGTGTCAGTAGAGCAATGGATGGTGTCAGTAGTCTTTATTTTTATTATTTTATATTTCTATTATTTAAAAAAAAAAATATTTATTGAAATTTGTTTAGGAGCCCTGTTAGGTTTGGGGATCAGGGGTATAAACAGGGGGAATCTGCACCACACAGGGTGATGAGGGTGTGCCCAGGCACACCTGGAACACCCTGTGTGCACACCTATGCCTCCAATATACAAAGGAGAGCACACAGAATCACATATGAATGTTTTTGTGTAGTAATGCGGTCACCGATCTCCCATCCTCCTATACCAAGGAGGAAGTGGACCTGCGACTACACTTAAATTGTTGAACGCATGATGTCATATCACCAATTCCCAGCATGTTTCAGTCGTACATGACCTTCCTCAGGAGATATAAGGTGATCATGCATTCATATACACAGTTGTATTGTGATGTCCAAGCAGTCAGTTACCCAAGGGTCTACCCATGAGAAAAGTCTTGCACCCAAATCCCATAAGGGGTCAAAATAGATGGTAGTGGTGGGGGAGGAAATCCCCCCTCTGGGTAGCCAGACCAGTATCCCCACTGATCAGTAATGAAAAGATGGATCTAAAATCCTGGAACACCACCTGGGGTGTCCACAGCCACAAGTCAATATGCCAAGCTCAGCCAGTGTGGTGTCCTCTGTGAGGTCTTCCGCTGACCACTATGTCACTACTGTGTCCTGCAGTGACATAGAGGGTGACAAAAGGAAACTTGGTGCAGGTGGAGGTGGATTTTTCAGGGTTTGAAACAAAGGTTGGCATTAAGGGTAGAGGTACAGGTAAGCCTAATATATCTTATTTAGAGGAAATTTTATTTTTATTTTTTACATTTTATGTCAGGGGCACTTTAAGCTTCTAATTTCAAGGCACTAATTTACATCCTCTGGCTCCAACAAATCAGCATTTACCTATTGATTTCAGACAATGATCCTCAAAGATTAGTGAATAAATTTCATATACACATAACATTTGGAGGAGCACATGGCAATATTAGTATCCCCACTGATCAGTAATGAAAAAGATGGATCTAAAAGCCTGATCCACACAGCACACCACCCAAGTGTGACGTTCCAGGTTTTTAGATCCATCTTTTTTATTACTGATCAGTGGGGATACTAATATTGCCATGTGCTCCTCCAAATGTTATGTGTATATGAAATGTATTAACTAATCTTGGAGGATCATTGTCTAAAAGCAATAGGTAAATGCTGATCTGTTGGAGCCAGAGGATGTAATAAACCAGGAAATTAGTGCCTTGAAATTAGAAGCTTAAACTGACCCTGACATAAAATGTAAAAAAATAAAAATAAAATTCCCTCTAAAGAAGATATATTAACTGCACCTCTATCCTCACTGCTAATCTTTGCTACAAACCCTGAAAATACCACCTCCAACCGCACCAAGTTTCCTTTTGTCACCCTTATGTCACTGCAGGACACAGTTGTGACATAGAGATCAGTGACAGAAACTGCAGGATAGGAATCCAACAAACCCGGAAGTGTGTTGGATGAAGGGCGCCATGGCTGCAAAGCAGGCATCACTAAATGATGGACTGCGGTCTTGATCTGGACAGTGTCAGTGTCTCATCTGGACCTCCAAGGTCTCACCACTTAGGAGCCAGTCTTTCCCCCCAGCCTCTGCCGCTGCTTTCATACTCGCAGCAGAGTGGTAGGCAGGACAGTTCTAGGCCGAGGGTGGAAGCGGGACCGGGAGCAGACTGAAGTAACCTTTCAAGTTAACCAGCAGGTGACTGTGGGGGTGATGTGAAGGGGGGTCAGTAAACACTATTGTGGGTGGGAGGGGCATAGGAAACCACTGTGGATGGGTAAGTGAAGGAGAGCAAAGGATACTACTGTGGAGGTGGGGGTGATGTGAAGGGGGGCAGAGAGGGTATGTGAAGGGGTGCTAAGTACACTACTGTGAAGGTGAGCTGAGAACACTGTAGGGGGGGGGGGCTGTGGTGTGAAGTGCGGGATTGTGATGTGAAGGAGAGGGAACTGTGATGTGAAGGGGGACTCTGATGTAAAGGGGGGATTGTAATGTGCAGAGGGGGTCTGAGGACACTGATGTAAGAATGGGATTGTGATATGGGAGGAGAGGGCTGTGATGTGAAGGATCTGAGTCATCCAAAAACATGCGATTTGGACCTCTGCTAGAAGAAAATGTTACTGATCGAAACTTTGTGAATTTTAAGTCAATATCCCTGCTCTATAGTAATGAATTCCAATATTCACTGTGATAATAATATTATTATATTGTATTGTAAATAAAGCCTGCAAACAGTGTTTGCAAGCGTCATTTACACAGGAGCCACTATCAGCACTCATTATGACAGTACCAGCAATTTCACACAGCTCGGGGGCCACGGACAAAGTCCAAGTCTCAGGTGTATAAGGTGCTACCAATGTACCTTTCAGTGCCTTGATGTACAGTAAAGGAATACATCATACCCCCTTCCTTAGAGGTACCTATGGGCAAGAGCCTATTGTGCTTGATGTACTGTAAAATCCAGTGTTCCCAACACAGGAACAGGTAGAAATCTAACATAAAGATAGCTAAAATTCTTGCAACACACATATATACATTGCAAATGTTAGAAATTATTTTTAAAAAGTAAGATCTTTATTGTAATGTAAAATTTAATGTACATTTAGGTCAGATAAAAAATGTTATATGGATGTGCATGCTTGTTTAGAATCTGTAAATTATTTTCCCCTAGCTTTTAGCTAAATTTACATGTCTTACTCTTGGTATTTCTGCCAGACCAAAGCAGACAATTTGGCACTGAAGCACAATCACTGGGGACAGCGTTGGCACCGTAGTTCTTGCACTGGCATCGAAAGCCTGGCTTCAGTTCACATCACCTGAGCAACATAACAAGACCTAGCATAATTCTACACATTTGCAAATGTTGTACCTACATGGATAGAATTTGTGAAATGTGTTGTATATTCTCTGATGTATATTATGAAATACCGTATTGAGTGTTTTACATATAGCCTGTGGTCTGACACTAAAGATCATTTAAGTTATGCTCCTGTATTGACCACCTTATGGTGACCATAAATGACTACAAACGTTAGCAGGCTGTACACTTCCCCAAAGGTTACAGAAAACAACCTATTGCAGGGGCTAACCGCTTATAGCCATGTGTTGGAGTTTGTATATTCTTTGTATATGCTCACGTAACACTTAGATCAGCCATGCAGCCAGTAAAGTGCAAAAAATTGGAATTCCTGTCCTGTTTTACATTTTCTGGCTTAGTAACATAATAAGAGAGAACAAGAAGCGCAGATCTATAATCCCAAACAGTAACAAATTGTAAAAAAAACAGCATCCTGAAAAATCAATAAAATATACACTACACATGTGCGACAAATTCAATGTAACAATTAAATGCAATAATAGCAATAAAGTGCATAGTAATCCCTATGAAACAAATCCTGTAAAAGAATCAATATCATAAAATGCAAATGCTCAAGCAAAATGTGCAATTTATGCAGGCTCTCACTGTAAAAAAAATGCATGTGCAAATAAATATATTTATTTCCTTATATTTATTTATTGATTTTTATTATATGCTATCCTTTTCTCATTAATCAAGTTCATATGTGATCAAAAAATTCAAATGTGATTAAAATTTTTTATTTTTTTTTCATAAAGTTTATGTAAAGTCCCACAAGAAAATCCAAGAAAAGTGTTCAGAAGTTCTTTAATGGATATCTTATCCCTGTGGAAAACACCCAGTGTGATCCTTCCTCATACCCATACTGACTCACCAGAGATAATGGCTGGTCATATAATAGACCCACAAATGGCTTTCGCTCTGTGAGGAAGTTGAATAACAAAACTTGATTAATGAGAAAGAGACAGCATATTAATTTGTTTGCACAGGCACTTTTTTTCTACAGTGATAGCCTGTATATACTGCACTTTTTGCTTGAGCATTTTCTCATAGATTTTTCAGCTAGCAAGTTTATTTTATCACAATTTGTTACTGTTTGGGATTATAGATCTGCGCTGCTTGTTCTCTCTTTTTTTTACACACTTTCTTGGTGTACTCCAGGTAGCAGTGATCTCAATCGATCCCTTCATTTTGCCATTAATATCTTTGGCGCCAGATCGTTTCTTCATTTAGTAACATATTAGTCCCCAATGAAGTTGATTAAAGCCCAGTTGTACTTTTTTACAAAGTTTCATCCATATTTTTAGGGATTTTTTAATCACTGCTCCCAAGAAGGGGGCACCAGCCTCATGCATTACCTTAGGTACCATTTATTGAAAAAAATCAATGTATATACCGGTGGTTATACTCACAAGTAAACCTGAAAATAGGCTTATAAAAATGGTAGAAAACCAGCCTCAGTCTTGAGCTCGAAAAGCAGCTCTAGGTGGAGGTAGGCAGTATCACAAGGAACAAGGAACAAGGTAACACATTTTAGGGCTATACCTTCTTCCCTAAAGAAGAGAGTATAGCCCTCAAGATGTGGTCTTTGAATACAGCCATGGGTGTAACAGAAGCTGTGGTCAGGACTGTTCCTCCTATGGGACATTTTGTCTCGGGCAATGTCTTCTTTTTTTTTGTTTAATTTGTTTTTATTGAAAAATAGAACATACAAAATACACAGAACAGAGAGGTTTAAGCAAAACAGATCAATCAGATAGTCAAACAATAGTAACCTTAGGAAGTAACACAGGGCGGAGACGCCAGTATTCTCTCCGTAATGTCCTTTTCACAAAACATAAAACATTGAGAAAAAGAAAAGAAGACAAGAATAGAAAGAAAAAAGAAGGGGGAGAAGAGGGGGAGTGGAAGGAGGGAAAGAGGGGAGGACAGGGTGGAGGGTATCTGCCTCGGTCCAGTCTCTCCTATACAACAAAGTCAACAAGCATCACATTATTTAGGTTGAGACATAATTTCCACGTAAGCAGCGGGTGTATATTTGAAGGCAAACCAGCATGACCATATTTTCTTTGCCAATTCAGACTTATTTCTAAGGGAGTAAGTAAGGTCTTCCATATAGTACATATGGTCAACTTCCATTAGCCATTGGCGCAACGTAGGTATGGTCGATTGTTTCCAGTATCGGGGAATAAGTGCTTTTGCTGCGTTAAGCAGGTAAGGTTTTATAGATTTCTTATATGTTCCCACTGGTTTGCCTGTACAATGAAGTAACACTACCCATGAGTCGTTGGGAATTTCAAAACCCTGGATCTCTTTGGCCCAATGGAGAATAGTCCCCCAGTATGGGCGGATAAGCGGGCAGTACCACAAAACGTGAGCATGTGTTGCTCGTTCACCGCACTCCTGCCAACACAGAGGCGATACTTGTGGGAAGGTTTTGTAAAGCACCGCTGGGGTGTAATGCCACCTCGTCAACAGCTTGTACTGTAATTCACTTCTGCAGTTTTGGAAGCCATGGAGGAGGTATGAGTCATTAAGAGAATAGTAGATGGTTGGGCTTCTGAGAGCTCTTTGTGGAGATTCTTCTCCCAGTTGTTGAGGAAGGAGGGGTCTCCCGTGGAAGCTAACATTTGCAAGGCTTGATAAAAGTATGAGATAGGCTTCTCCACTGGTTGATCTTCCGCAAAGGCAGATTCTACAGGTGTCAAATCGGAGATGGTCCGCAGAGGCTTTGGAAGAGAGTGAACAAAAGCTGCAAGTTGACGGTAACGCTAGTGGTCCATGGGCGTCGCTGTAGAACCATGGGGCCATGGGGAAGTTAAAAAGGGCTGAAATTTGGCGTAGGAAGGACACACTAATACCCAGATGAGACAGCGTTGCCATAAGATATTCCCAGTCCACCCTATCAAACGCTTTTTCCGCATCCGTTGAGAGTAGAAGGGTGGGCTGGGAAGATCCACGCACATATGCCATCAAGGACAGGGTGCGGAGGGAGTTATCACGTGCCTCCCTGCCCAGGATAAATCCCGTTTGGTCTCTGGAGACCCACTGCGGGATCAGGGGGAGGAGCCTGTTAGCAATAACTTTGGCATACAATTTAGCATCAATATTTAGCAACGAGATAGGGCAGTAACTCCCACAAGTGCTGGGATCTTTGCCGGGTTTGGGGATTACAGTAATGTGCATATGGAGAGTCTCAGGTCGGAGGGCACCACCAGCAGAGATCATGTTGGCGAAGCAGGTCAAGCATGGTAGCAAGACATCTGAAAAAGAGCGGTAGTACGCTACCGTGAAGCCATCAGGGCCAGGTGCCTTGCCAGTGGCCATGGCTTTCAGGGCAACGCTCATCTCTGAGGTGGTGAACCCCCCCTCCAGGGTAGCAAGGGTATCCGGTGGAAGTGTAGGTAAATTGGTCTGCGCCAATTAATCCTGAATGAGCTTGGTCTTAGTGTCCCGATCCGCTGTAGTGTGTTGGACGTGATATAGATGTTGGTAAAACGATCAAAATTCTTTAGCTATAGCCGGCGTGTCATGTACTAAAGCAGAAGATGCTGTCTTAATTTTAGCTATGAAGGAAGCAGTTTTTTTCTGTTGCAATGAGCGGGCCAAAAGCCGACCCGGCTTATTACCCCATTCATGAAAATGTTGGGACACTAAACGAGATTGCTGTTTCTGCTTCACGTGAAAGAGGGCTTTCAGCTCTTCCCTTTTCAAGGTCAGAGTGTGAAATACCGCCTGGGGCTGCCTAGCTTTATGTTGTTGCTCTAGTACCCCAATTTTGTGAATGAGTACAGATTGTTGGTGTGTCCGTTCCCTCTTTTTCCTAGCGCCAAGTTCTATGAGTTTAATATGGGCTTTGTGCGCCTCCCACAGAACACCCGGTGGGATGTCGGGATATGTGTTTTCTTTAAAATAAAGGGACAGATCTTCCCCTATCATTTTTCTATCAATTTCCTCAGCTAAGAGATCCTGATTGAGCTTCCAATTTGTGGTCTTATGGGGTAGTGACGGAATTTTGAGTTTTAGCAAGATCGGGGCATGGTCAGAAATGGTAGAAGTCTCAATGTCAGCATCTACTGTCAGAGAGAGGTGATGGTGGTCAATGAAGAAAAAAATCAATCCTAGAGTAGGATTGGTGCACATAGGAGTAATGGGTATAGTCTCTTGTCCGCGGGTGCATAATCCTCCACACATCTATTAGCTGGGAGTCAAACAGGCGTTTGCGTATGAACGACAAATGTTTATGGGAGATACTAGATCTCCCCTGTGATGTGTCAAGAACAGGTTCCAGTGGAGTAATAAAATGCATCCGTGAGCAAAGTCCCTCAGGTTCGTGAGGGTGGTCGCTATAAAGCCTGCCTGGTCTCGATTGGGGGCATATAAGGTGGCTAAAGTGCATGGCATGCTGCCCAGGCTACCTCTCAAGAACAGAAAACGCCCCATTGGGTCACTTAACATGGATTCCAGTGTAAACGTGGAACCTCTGCGGAACCCAATGGTCACACCTTTAGCTTTATGCACATCCGACAGACTATAATACTACATGGGATATTGTGGGGAGAATAATTTTACTGAGGTAGTGTGGGTGAGATGGGTCTCCTGCAGGAAAATAAAGTCCCCCCCCGCAGACGACCCAGCTCCCTGTACAAGTTATGTCTCTTACCTGGGGCATGGAGGCCCCTCACATTGAAAGATAGTAAGTTTACCGTAGCCATGGGGACCAGCAGGGGGAACCCGCGTACATTATGGTACATTCCAGTGCAGGTGAACCTGAGACAGGGAACAGAAAAAGTGGACGGGAAGGGGGGGAGGGGGGGTAGAAACAAAAGAAAAGCAGAAAAGATATGGAAAAAATAGAAACAGTTAACATCGTGCAGTAAGCAAGTCACAGACCACATTAGGGGATGGTCAGCATGTGCACGCAGAGAACTGCGGTGCATAGAAAGGGCACACATGAGTCCCAACACCCACACTCCCACCGTCCAAAGATGGAGAGGAGCATGGGAGCACGAGGCCACATGGCGCCCCTCTGTGTGGGGATGAAGAATCCCGGGCATCAGACCGCGATCACCAAAATCAGTGTAAGCGTCTTCTCGATGCTCCGGCACCAACACCATACAGTCAGGAATAAACACATATAAAATAGCACTCAACTTGTAACCAAAGGCATAAAACCTGAAACATAAAACATAAAACAGGCAACATGAAACACGGGGCATTGCCGTCTGTCAGGCAGCAAGTATTAGCAGGAGCAGTCAGGATAAGGCACAATTACCATTCTGTAGAACTGAAAGGCATAACAGTACACCAAGGGCAGTCATATACTTGCAGTCAAGGGACATCAGGATACACCCTAGAGTGGAAAAAACTGAGAGGCCGCGGCCTTCAGGCCTGATTGCTCTACCCCAGCTAGGGTGACGCACCAGAGGCAGAGGAGCGGTGTTTGCAGTCCACTTTGTGCCATCACGGTTCAGAGTTGTTGGGAGGAGGTGGGATGGCATCCTGCCAGCCAGGAATCTCTGGTGGGGAGATGTTAACGTCCATGCAAAACTTCTCCAGGTCTTCTGGGAACCTGAGTATCGCCATTTTGCCATCTCTGTTTGCGATCAAGGCAGCAGGGAAACCCCACCGATAGTGATGGAGGCAGCTCTCAGTTTCTCTGTCAGGGGTCGCAGGGCCCTGCGACGTTCCAAGGTCTCTCTGGTCAGGTCCGGGAAAAAAGATAGGGTTGCGCCATCAAAGTCCAATGAGACGGCATCTCTGGCCTTCTCCATGATAAGCTCCTTTTCCTCATAATAGTGGACCCTGCAGATGACATCACGCGGGGTGTCCAAAGAGAGGTTGTGAGGGCGAAGGGCCCTGTGGCCACGGTCTATTTTTAGGGGATTATCCGCTGCTAGGCCTAGCAGGCCGTTGAAGATGCCCCGGATGGAGGGGAGGAGGTCTTCATCCCCAGTCGCCTCAGGTAGGCCTCTGATACGGATGTTGTTCCGTCTGTTACAGTTCTCCTGGTCCTCAATTTTGTATAGGGCCATTCTGTTTACAATACTGAGGCTGCGAGTAGATGCTTTCAGATTTCTAATGTCGCCGTGTGGCGATCCAGGTGCTGCTTGGTCTCCTCTACCCGTTCTAGCACTTGGGAAAGATCCGAGTGTACAGCGGATAGCTCCTTCTTGATGGCACGCTCGTGGCCCAACAGCATGGATGCCAGCTCCGTTTTGGTAGGGAGTCCACTCATCAGTGTCGCGACCTCCGAGTGTCTGGATGCGCTGCCCTCATCTTCCGAGCCAGCAGATGAGGCTGCAGAGTGATGTCTGGGTTCAGGCCTGTGACGGGAGGCGGAGCCTGCGCCGGAGCTCGCTCCACATGAAGAGTGCCCTAGGCCAACCAAGTCCACCAGGTCCTCTGGTTCTGCGGCTAGAAAATGTTTTATGGAGCCCGCAGAGGTGCCTCTTATAGGTAGGTTCTTGCCTGTCCTCTCGCCCATCGTTTTCAAGTGGATAGCGCTAGCGAGAAGGTGAATAAATGCGTTAAATTAGATGTCAGCGCCGGAGCTGCAGAGACACATGTCCTCACTGCTGCATGTCAAAACCACGCCCCCTTGGGCAATGTCTTCTAAGGGTGGGACAAAATTCTCACATCACTTCATCTGCTCCTGTCACAAAGGAAGTAGTTTGAGTATTAATTATATTTATCTCTGTGCCTTTTCCAAGAAAAGATATAATGGTTTTGGGCAACTTTATTTATGTATTTATTTATTGATTTTTGTTTTTCATTTTAACACAATTATAAAACAATGTTTTATTTCTTATTTATTTGTATAAAATCTTTATTTGATAGTTAAACATTTGTTATGGGGTCTTGTGTGACACAATTTGCAGTATATGCTTGGCTTTCTAGTACGAATGCCCTGCATTTCCACCATGCTTTCCAGCAACCTCTTTATCCTGGCTAATTACAAAGTTTCCATAACTTGGTGGTGTTTCTGCTATTGTGGGCTGAACATTTATTACGGGGTGCTTCTGTAAATCTATATGCTGGGTTTTCTAGTAAGACATCTACGCATTGCTAGCAGAGTCCCTAGCCTATATATTTAAGAAATTCCTATATCTTGGTTTGGGGGGCTATTCCTGACTATTTTTTAGAACAATGGCTGCAGAGAGAGGTGCTATAGAGCTCTACAAGCCTACAAGCTAGATGCTAGAAGTGGAAATGCAAATACCATAGGAATTTTTTGCATAGAGCCCAATATACTAATTGCTAGCAGTGGATATGCAATATTCATAGACAGTAATTCAAATTTAAAAAGATATTTTTCTACAATTTGCTTCTTTTTAAATAAATAATGAAATATCTATAAAGGAAACTGTACATTCCCCCATTATATGCCAACACCAGACACAGCAACAGGTTTATTTTAATGTTCACCATCACTAACAGCATATAACGTTGTAAATGTTTCCTTTATGTGCCTGAAAGGAAGCTGTGTGTTAGCATCCAATCATTATAGTTGCTCCAGGCAAGGTGGGGGATGGGAGCAGAGCTAGGATTATGGAAGAGAGATTTCCCCACAAGAGGCTGCTGCAGCGGAATCTCCAGAATCTGTACACTTCTCCCAGGATAGCCAGGTGGATTAGAACTCATGCCAGAGAACACTTAGCCTTCCTTAAAAGGCCTTTTGCATTTTGCTTCCAGTCCAGTTAGACCATGTTCCCAATCCAGTTATACCATGTTTCTTGAGGCAGGACCACTACGGCTGGCTCTTCTGGGCATATGCCAAATCTTACCCTGACCTTCTGTCGTGACCAGGGCCTTTGCGGTAGTTTACTATATCTGAAGGTAAATTCCCTTACAGAGCCAATTTGCCTTTAGTAAATCAACTTCAGTGCATCTAATTTGTAGTAATTTCCTATGTACCAAATATAGAGTGGGGAAACTCTATTGAGTTGTCACTGCTAGGTTGGACCATTATGGAGAGTTCTCTCCCCATAGAGACAGCAACAATGCTAGTTCAGGCGAAAACCCAAATGATTATTTTTTGGATTGTCACATATATGCTAGGGTGGGAGAAATCATGACAGTTCATGGAAGTGGTAAAGATTTGGTGAGAATAAATTGCTACCCCCTTCCACCAAAAATTAGAGCTAAACACAAAACTTCACTTCGGATAGAGAAAGGCCGGGGTTTCCAAACTTTCTAAACAAAGGGCCAGTTTATTGTGCTTCGGACTTTAGGGGGGTCGGACCGAAGTAGAAAATGTTTTGGCATCGGTGGGAGTAAACAATGTCCCATCTGTGGTATTAGGGGAACTATTAGTGCCCCATCGTTGGTGTCAGTGGGAGGAATAGTGCCCCATCAATGGTGTCAGTGGGAGAATTAGTGCCCCATCATTGGTGTTAGTGGGAGGAATAGTGCCTCATCGTTGGTGTCAGTGGGTGGAATAGTGCCACATCGTTGGTGTCAGTGACAAATTAGTGCCCCATCCTTGGTGTTAGTGGAAGGAATAGTGCCTCATCGTTGATGTCAGTGGGGGGGAATAGTGACCCATCATTAATGTCAGTGGGAGGAATCGTGCTCCATCATTGGTGTCAGTGAGAGGAATAGTGCCCCATCGATGGTGTCAGTGGGAGAATTAGTGCCCCATCGTTGGTGTTAGTGGGAGGAATAGTGCCCCATCATTGGTTTCAGTGGAAGGAATAGTGGCCCATTGTTGGTGTCAGTGGAATGATTAGTAACCCAAGAGCCGGTAAAAGGCAAGCAAAGGGCTGCATTCGGCCCCTGGGCCACAGTTTGGAGACCACTGAAGTAAGGGATGGTCAAGAACGTTTCCTTACCAAGAGCAACTTCCCTTGCAAAGTGAACAGTCTATTTGCTTTTGGAAAATCAAACCCTTTGAGTCGTTGACAAAGAGGCAGTCAGGAAAAAAGTGACTTGAGTCCAGAGGATCAGTACAATAGGCTGCCAACTAGTATTTTCAGAAGGAGGGGTCAGCAATGGCAAACTTAAATTGTCTCCCATGACAAATTTCTTTAAAAAATATCAAAGCTGGAGTATTCCTTTAACTTCTCTTGAAAAGATGCAGGGAGAGGTAAAGCAATGTTTTCTATATTTCCCTTTTCTGCCGTTCTTCTCGTCTTTTGGGGACCTTCTCTGCTGAAGTGGCTGACCGAGCAGCTGAGGAGGAGCTTGTAAATCCTTTCATTAACCATCCCCATTGTATCGCTGCCCCAGATTTGTGTGTTACATGTGGTATTCTCTTTAAAATATGCATTCCTTTGTCTACGTAACGTCTAAATGACTAAAATATTAATCACAGGTTTTCTGAAAATAATGATCGCCTCTAATAATGGTATGTTGATGCTTTCATTTTAATCTTCCATTAATAATAAAAAATGGAAACTCTGAGATCTTAGAAGTTTTGTCTCAGTAGCCTGGGTGAATCACTCTCACTTACCCTCCATGTGAATAACACGAGGGGCTGACACTCCTGAAAACAGGCCTGCAAAAAAGAGAAAATACGCTATGACATTTCCTTCCTCCCCCAGAGGAGTAACTGCCACTAACCAAAGTTATTTTCATGAAAGCTCTTTTGCTTTAGATGCAGAATATTAAGAGAGCAAAACACTTTAGGACACAGTCTTGTCACCAGATGTTCTTTGCCTCTAATGTATTTGTTAAGCGGTGTTCTTTTTAAATAGGTCATGTAAAGTTTTTTTTTTCTTCATTGTGCCAAGGATGTCAATGCATTCTTTATTTCAAACTTACTAATACACAGGGATAGCATCCAAATTTGCCTATTCCGGTGGTCATCTTGGATTATTTTTTTTAGGACCGTCAAAAATGTGAGAATTCCGGAGAAAATATGTTTATTTAGGGGCTGAGGTTTAATGGGTTTGGAGGCAGTTATACTGTTAAAAAAATCTATATTTTTACTACAAAATAATCTCAAGAATTTGGCTATTCCAGGCTGGATCCTGGCATGTCACTATCTAGCCACTTGTCAAAAACAGTTTCTTCATATTTGTGGAGTCAAGTCATCTTTTACAAATCTGGCTTGTCTCGTTAGTGACATTCTATCAACCTGACTTGGGTTGCTTTTTGACTGGCTGCTTCCTTATAGTGGTAGGTAAAGCCAAGGTAGAAGAAAATAAAACTGTTAACACTTTACCGTTATGTAGAATGTAGAGAAACTTCATTTTGCAAAGAAATACCCAATCACATGCAAGGGAAAAAAAAAAGAAAATAAAATTAATAAAGAAGGAAAATAAATAATACCGGTAGTAATAATATAAATATACACAGTATTTTGCTTGCACATGATTGGATGATGGAAGTCATTCACCTAATTCACTAAGCTAAGGGAAAAGCCAACTTGATTTTAGTAAAGCAACCCAATGGGGGTTATTTGCAAAAGGCAAATCCACTTTGCACTACAAGTGCAAACTACAAGTGCAAAGTGCACTTGAAATTGCACTGAACGTGCACTTGGAGTGCAGTCGCTATAGATCCGGGGGGACATGCAAGAAAAAGAAAAAACAGCATTTTGCACATGATTGGATGATAAAATCAGCAGAGCTTCCCCTCATTTCAGATCTACCCCTCAGATTTACAGCGACTGCACTTACAAGTGCACTTTCAGTGCAATTTCAAGTGCACTTTGCACTTGAAGTTTGCACTTGTAGTGCAAAGTAGATTTTCCTTTTGTAAATAACCCCCAATGTGTTTAATTAGTACTAACTTGCTGGCTATCAAATTTGGAGTGGAGTGGGGAAACTCTGTTGGGTTGTCACTGTTAAGTTGGGCCATTGTGGAGAGTTCTTTCCCCATATGCTAGTTCAGATAAAAACCCAAATTTCGGATTAATTGGATTGTCACAAACATAGGGAGGTGGGAATGGCAACTGTAACAGTGCAGAGAAGTAGTAAAGATTTGGGTGATCATCAATTGTTACACCCTGCCACCAAAAATGAAAGTAGCAAGTAGTATTACTGTAAAGCAAAACTTTTTTTTTTCCCCGATAGAATAAAAGGAGGTACAAGTTCATTCATTCTCATCTGTATCCCATTGGGGAGATTTTCTTTCACTTCCTGTCCCATAGCCATATGAAGTGAGAGGAAATCCCACCAAAGTAAAAAAAAGCCCTGGTAGTGACCAGGATCAGCAGAACTAGCATCACCATTGGAAGATTTTCCCGCTATTACTTTTCTGGTAATAACCCAAAATTTGGGATTTTCTTTCACTTTTGATGATAATGGTAAACATGGCAAATAGAGAGGGTACATCTCTCAAAAGGGGCATAGATAGCAATAAAACCTGACAGGTGTTCTAATCCCTCTCCACTCTATCTAAAATGTTAGGTATACTTAAACCGACCAGCACACGACAATATACGTCGGCACAATGGCACGGCTACACAAATGGGCATACAGGTACATCCCCTTTAAATCGAGGCTTAGTGGGCGTGGGCAAGCCGCCGGCTGGGTGTACGAGCAACCGCCATGTGCTCCGTGACGCGGGACCCGCGGACTCGATGTCTGCCGGTGTCCCACAATCGTGACACGGAGCGGCAGAACACGGAGATGCCTATGTAAACAAGGCATTTCCCTGTTCTGCCTAGTGACATGACAGGGATCTACTGCTCCCTGTGATCGGGAGAAGTGATCGCTGTCATGTCAGTGGTAGCCCACCCCCCCCACAGTTAGAATCACTCCCTAGGACACACTTTACCCCTTGATCGCCTACTAGTGTTTAACCCCTTCCCTGCCAGTGTCATTTATACAGTAATCAGTGCATTTTTATAGCACTGATCGCTGTATGAATGACAATGGTCCCAAAATAGTGTCAAAAGTGTCCGATGTGTCCGCCATAATGTCGCAGTCACCATAAAAATCACAGATCGCCGCCATTACTAATAAAAAAAAATAAAAAAAAAATGCCATACATCTATCCCCTATTTTGTAGATGCTATAACTTTTGCGCAAACCAATCACTATACGCTTATTGCGATTTTTTTTTTTTTCTTACCAAAAATATGTAGAAGAATACATATTGGCCTAAACTGAGAAATAAGTTTGTTTTTTATATATATTTAGTATAGCAAAAAGTAAAAAATATTGCTTTTTTTTTGTTTATAGCGCAAAAAATAAAAACCGCAGAGGTGATCAAATACCACCAAAATAAATCTCTATTTGTGGGAAAAAAAGGACGTTAATTTTGTTTGGGTGCAACGTCGCACGACCGCGCAATTGTCAGTTAAAGCGACGCAGTGCCGAATCGAAAAAAGTGCTCTAGTCAGGAAGGGGGTAAATTCTTTCGGGGCTGAAGTGGTTAAGTCATCTTTAAGTCATCCATTTGTGTTGAATTTCATATAGAAATGTTTTCTTTATTCCCCACCACCCTTTCCTTTTGAAAAGCCTCTTAAGTGTTGACTTTGTTTGCCTCATTTTCTATGTGTTCTCTGTTGCAGATTTCTCGTCATCGAAGGAATCATTCTCAACACTACTTGACTGAGAACAGAATTTCTAAAGATATCCTAGTAAGTTCTTTCATCAAAGTGAACTTTTTCTTTCACCAAATTATAGAAATATTAGTACTGTTTTTTTTTTTTTTTTTGCAAAAGTAGTGGATTTCAGCACATCCTTTCCTGAGAAATGACTGTTGTAGGCATAACGGATAAGTTCTCCTTTTCGGGGAGAATTTCCCTTTTCATAATAATTAGAAGGATTTTCTGATGTCATCTGGACCAGCCATCCCAATGTGTTTTTCTCTCAATTACCTTATCTATAAAAGGCTTTGAAATCTCATCTGTCTATTTGGTTTTTAAACAGTTTTTCAGATTCCATCACTTCCTGTAGATGATCTCCCACCATTCACTGACTGTAGGTCATATCCCAGTAGGGTTACCACCTGTCTGGGACTCACCCGGGCAGTACAGGTTTTGAATCCTCTGCCCGGGTTTCTGTCTGCCCAAAACCTGGACACATCAGTGGCAGCCCCACAGCACCAACCGTCCTCTCCCTTACTGTTGGCTTCCAGAGCTTTTAATTATAAGGGTTACAGACTGGCCTGTGGGGGATAGTACTGAGCTACAGACTGATCTTGGGGGATTATACTGCAGGACAGACTGACTTGGGGGAGGGATGTACTGGGGTACAAATTGACCTGGGGGGATTATACTGGAGGACAAACTCACCTGGGGGGATATACTGGGGGGCAGACTGACCTGGGGGGGGGGAATTATACTGGGTGCAGACTGACCTGGGAGGATTATACTGGGTGACAGACTGATCTGGGGGGGGGGGTGATAATACTGGGAAACAGACTGACCTGGGGGGATTGTACTGAGGGACAGACTGACCTGGGGGGATTATACTGGGTGACAGACATATCTGGGGGGGGGGTAATACTGGGAAACAGACTGACCTGGGGGATTATACTGGGGGACGGACTAACCTGGGGGGATTATACTGGGGAACAGACTGACTTGGGAGATTATACTGGGGAACAGACTAACCTGGGGGGATTATACTGGGGAACAGACTGACCTGGGGGGATTGTACTGGGAAACAGACCGACCTTTTGGCCACACCCTCTGTTCATCACGGTGTCGCATTAATACATTTCTTGGGGCACCGTAAAGGGTGTCCGAGGTCCTTTACAATTCTATAATGTATACTGCAAAAAATAAATTAAAATGCTTTACACAGCTAAAGTGTTCGGGTTTGGATTGACAAAAAGGTGACAACCTTATATCCCAGCAGCATTCACTTCCTTGTTGCATCACAGAAGAGGGCACCCAGATAGCAAGCAAGCAAGCAAAAGTTTGAAAATGACTTGCTAAGCTATTGCTAGACTTGCCAGGCTCCACAAGTTTGTTGCACAACTGCAGGAAGTCTGCATTGCTAGACTCCATATCAACTTTCTTTGCAAACATTCTGCATATCTGCTGCAAGTTCTGCTTCAGTTATGTTGTGCAAAAGTCATCCCACCACAGGGGGCACTGTGGCTGAATTTTCATGCTGTAGACTTGCAGAGCTCTTGCTGTAGACTCACCA
Source organism: Rana muscosa (assembly GCA_029206835.1). Classification (NCBI taxonomy): domain Eukaryota; kingdom Metazoa; phylum Chordata; class Amphibia; order Anura; family Ranidae; genus Rana; species Rana muscosa. Next base: position 441,893,362 of record CM055127.1, on the reverse strand, counting down.
CTGCAACTTTGCTCTTGCTAGAGACTTGCCACGCAAATTTTCTACAAATAAGAAAAGTGTCAAGAATTTGTGCTTCAAGTGCTCTGCAAGTGTACAACATGCCAGTGAAAATGTGCAGCAAGTTAACAGACTTACAATTCAACACTGCCACAAATTTGTGGCAAGTTATCCTTGCTATCTGGGTGCGATAGGGCGTGTTCACCACTCGGGACCACACCTCCCTCATTACTATACCATCTTCCACCCACTTTTTTGTACAATCTCCTTTAGATCTAACATTAGCTATGTAGTGCAAGGGCCTGTCTGATTTGATATAAATTGAATGGATTAGTCACTTGTGTCCTTCTATTTCATAGTTCTGGTAAATCTAAAGGAAACTGTACAGGGATTGTACAATCAGATCGCATAATGTATGGCCAGCTTTATACAAGTACATAGGAGAGAGTGGATGGAGACACTCAGTTGTCAGGCCCTGTTCACATCTTCACGTAGCGGGAACGCACATTCCCACATGCGTTTTGTTTTTTTGGGGAAATTTTGGAGCATTTTCACTCGTCACACATAGGGCAGCCCATTCACTTGAATGGGCTGCCTTATGTGCAAAAATCGCCCCAGAGTAGCAGCAGAACTTTTTTTTGGAGCAGAGCATGGGGTGTTTTTATCACAGTTTTGGGGCGTTTGTCACACTTGGGGTGCCTTTAACATGTACAGTAATGACAACACAAGCATGATGCACATTTTCAGCATTTCTGAAACGCATGGCAAATCACACATTTTCTGTGCAGTTTGCCATGCATTCAGGAATGCACAGATGTGAATGGAGCCTCATTGCTCGTGTGTAAACACACCAATTTCAATTTCAGGCCCCATTCACTCCTAGCGTAGAGGGAGCGCAGGTTTTTTGGCTAGTTTTTCTCGTGACACACATAGCACAGCCCACAGGTAGCTCATAGGACATTTAGGCATGTTGCGATTTGCAAGTTTTTTACTGTCTATTTTGCTGCATTTGTCACTCATTTTTTCACATGGCAAAATGTGTGTTGGCTTGTGCGTTAGGGATGCTGTTAACAATTAATGTCCGAAAGTGCGACTAGTTCATTTTAGGTATATAAAGATGACCATACACTATACAATCTAATTGTACAATCTCCTTTAGATTTACCAAAACTATATAATAGGAAGACACACCATCTTTCCAATCACTCTGTATCCAATCGGTCCCTGCACTACATAGTTAATGGTAGATCTAAAGGAGATTGTACAATCAGATTGTATAAAGTATGGTGAGCTGTACAGACTTCCACGTACACACTTCTCCTGTTTTCAATACTACAGCTCTGCTCCTCATAGGCTGTTATGTAATTGCTCAACTCCTGTACACTCTGCCAAATGAACAACTTATGCAAGATGTAGGAAGGAAAGAAAAAAAAATAGTTGGCTTCGTTTTTAGTGAAAACGGTGATCACTGCATTCGATTTGCGTGCACCTGTGGAGGTTAGTATGGACCATCTCCAGGAGTGGGGAAGGCAGTGGCATGGTGTGTGTTGATGAGGTCAGCTAGTGAACTACTTTCTGTGTCATATGGGTTTTCACAATTTAAGAGCTGTCCAGGAAGTAATGTAGAAGTTCTCCATAGATCAGACTGGATGTTGAGGTAAGTGCTGGTGTGAGATATTGTAGAATCTTTTTTTGCAAAAGAGGCGCATTAATGATATATTGGTACATATGAAAGCTGGAATTTAGAAAAAAAAAAACGTGAACTTAGCCTTTAAAAGCCACACTGTGCTGTCCTTGACCACTTGGTCACTTACCTTCCCTGCTGATATCCTGCCTCACCTACTCTATTGCCACAGCAAATGTTGCATTCAACAGTGAGTGGGACTTTAAGCTCATTTTAACTCGTTTTTTCAGTTTTTCCTTGCCTCCTGCTGCACAAAGCTTGTTGTCTACAGAGCTCAAAAACTCAAGCTGAGATCTACACACTCTACCACTTTACTTCTCCTCCCTCCGTACAGTTCCATCCAAGGTTTCAGATACAGTATATCAGACAAAATCCTCTTTAAATTGGTTGTAAACCCACTTTGAAAAAAAAAAAAAAAAAACTAACACCTGCAAGACAAAGGCATAATGAGCTAGTATGCATAGCATACTAGCTCATTATGTAATACTCACCTGAGATCAAAGCCCTCGCTCCGGTGCCCGTACACAGCACCGGCCGGTGTCATCACTCCCGGGGGTTACTTCCGGGTATCGCGGCTCCGGCGCTCTGATTGGCCGGACCCACAATGACGTCACTCCCGCGCATGCGTGCGGGAGCCGCCGGCAACGGCACACTCACTGAAGCAACGGAACGTACGTGTCATTGCTTCAGTGCGCATGTCCTGGATACGTTGGCACATGCAAATACAAGGGATATCTCCTAAAATGTTTAGGTTTAGGAGATATCCAGGGTAGCTATAGGTAAGCCTTATTATAGGCTTACCTGTAGCAAAAAAGTGTGTTGTACGGGTTTACAACCACTTTAAAATAGCAGGTACTAGGAGAGGCAACCGCAGGACTTTTTTTTTTTGTTCTCTTAAATGAGAGTCAAGAATTGAGGAGAGCAAAATGTAAAAATGCATGTAGATTTACTGTATTTAGAGAGGGTTAAGGTAAATATAATTAATCTCATGACTTGCAATTCTAATTTCTTCATAAAATGTGCATTTACAATCTAACAGGAAAAACACATATAACAGAAGAAATTCTGTATCATGTTTTGTATTCCAGTAAACGGTTTAGTTAAGAACAGTTGATAGTGCATAAAATGTTAATTGACTTATGCCTTGTACACACGATCGGATTTTCCGTCGAGATAAACTCCAACTGATTTTTCCGACGGAATTTTGTTCAAGCTGTCTTGCATAAACACTGTCACACCAAATTCCGACCGCCAAGAACGCGGTGACGTACAACACTACAACGAGCCGAGAAAAATGAAGTTCAATGCTTCTGGGCATGCGTCGACTTGATTCTGAGCATGCGTGTTTTTTTCTCCGTCGGATTTCCATACAGACGAACAGAATTTCCGACGGAAAAAGTCCGATGGGGCACACACACGGTCGGAATATCTGATGAAAAAATTCCGTCTGACTTTTTCCATCAGAAATTCTGACCGTGTGTACAAGGCATCAGACATCCAGAATTCAGGGGAAGAAGGGTAAAGGGATAAAAAAAAAAAAAGTAAAATGATAATGATATAAAATAATACATACTTATATACAAAAGTCAGACACAATTACTAAGTATAACTGAAGTAGAATTTGTATTTTATGTAATTTTATGCTTATTATCTTTTACATTGTTCACATCACAATCATATGAAGATGGGAACAAATGAACAGATATATATCAATTTATGTACATTTATTTAGTTTCTGGTCTGGAAGTCTCCTGGACTCTCTTCATAGATGACAACATTTAAATAACCAATTAGGCTAATAACCAAAAACCCAAATTCTGTGCTATGCATGTAATGCATGCACGGTATTAAAACAACGATTTTGTATATACTGTGCATATATATATATATATATATATATATATATATATATATATATATATATATATATAAAATCAGTTTTAAAAATATACTTATATACAATATATATATATATATATATATATATATATATATATATATATATATAATTTTTCACATTTAGACAGATTCCACTTAAATACCTGTTTTCCATAAATCTCTTCTTACATTTTCTAAAATCACTTTACTGTAGAAATCTTGTCATTTGCGTTGACCCTTAACCATATGGTGTGTCACATCCCATGCTCCTCTACCTGTTAGAAGTGCGCTAATCTGATGAAGTCCCATGGCACATTGGTTCACTAACCATCAACTGTGCATCAGCTTATTGACAGGAACAAGTTTACTGATGCAGTTGAAAGCTGAAAATCAGTTTAGAAATTTTACAGTTTAATTTGGTTAATGTGTATTGTGTGTCATCACTGGATTTTATATTCAGCGTTGTCACTGATTCTTTTTAAAATTGACTGTAATCGTAGATCATCTGATTAAAACAGCACATTTAAAATGTATGTCAAGCCAAAAAAAAATAAAAAAATCTAGCTTTGGATAGAATGAGGACAAATTAGTGCTCCTGTCTGCTTTTTACTGTCCAGGGCTCTGTTGGAGTGTTTAACCTTGACTTCCAGTACAGCTGACACTGGTTTCACTGGACAGGGAGCGCGGGAAAATCTTCAACAGCAAATAATATGTTCCATACTACAATGGTATCTGTAACGGCACCCCAAGTATGAAAGGGGTTAACGCCGTTTAGGATATTCCCCTTCCAAACACAAGGCAGCTACTGACACTCCATAGTCAGGCGAACAAGATCCATAATGATACTTCCCCCCTAATAACGAGACGCAGCTCTGTTAGGTTTCCAGCAGGTCTGACACTTTATTGAGAAAAACAGGCTCTTATATACACTAAAAGAATACTGTAGTCCAAATGAACAACTCCACCTACAACATCACACAATAGTTACATAATGAGCCCCCAATACACATTATTCTGACATCTCTTAGCAGACAACAGGTGAGCTCATTAGCTAATACCGTTACAGCTTAAATGACTATGCATGACCTTTCCGTTTCCCAGACGGTCTGTCTGCTAATTTACAATACCCACAATTACAGAGTTAATTATCACAATCCACAAAGAGAGGATCTTTAGAAGTTAGTCGGGAATCGGGAGTCATTAACAATACAACAGGCAGACAGTTGGTTGAAGTTAAACACATCAGCCCTTTTCAATTAACCTGTTGAGTTCAGGATCAACAAACAGTAAATAGTTATTTTACAGATATCCTGAGAAATATTGTGGATTAATATTACAGACCCATTTTAAAGCAATCCAAGACATATTCTCAATGTCCATTATTTCCTGGCTCATACTTTCTAAGAACTTCTGGGTTCCACGGGCCCTCCCGTTACAGTATCCAACAAATCATCCCTTATTTTGTGAAAAGCAGCTGTGTTTAAAAAGGAACTAAACTTTGCCTAAAACCCCCAAAAAATCCCTTACCCTGTTCTAAAAAAATACTTACTAGACCATGAAGTCCAGAGTTGTTTTGCTTAAAGGAAAAGCCCTCCTTTTGCCCCTCTCCTTCATCTTTAATTGAGATCCATCTACACAGGACCCGTAGCATTTGTGCATCTCGCTAATGGCTGACCGCTGGCTATGTGGACATTCATCCAAAACGCCAAACATTTAAGGCATTCAGAGAGGACAAACTTGACAGCTTCCAGCTGTCAATGACTGCTAAGTAATTAGTCGGTGCTTGTACCCGCCATATACTTACCAATTAATAGGCCAATTCACTTACATGGCCAGGAATTCCTGGCCATTGGCTGTTTGGACATTCATCAAAACACCAAACATTTAAGGCATTCAGAGAGGGCAAAAGATGGCTGCTAAGAAATGAAAGTGTGCTTGCACCCGCAAGATTCTTACCAATTACCAACATTAATAGGCCAATTCACTCACATGGCCAGGAATTCCTGGCCATGGAAGCAAATGGGTGGGGCATGTAGTGGGTTACATCATTGTGTAAATATAGCTACATGGCGATATTTGGGCCATCATTGATATCACCACTATCCCATCTGTTAATGGCTGCTAAGGAACAAGTGGGTACTTGCACCCGCTGCGTCCTTACCAACCACTGACGCCACCCTGGCTGTGGGCCAGGAATGGAGCATTACATCATTACTTAATAATGACCACATGGCTATATTTGGGTAATAACCAAAAATGTGTCAAATGTTTAAGATTTTTTTTTTGTGAATGAGTACGGATACTATGGGGTTGATTTACTAAAACTGGAGAGTGTAAAATCTGGTGTAGCTCTGCATAGAAACCAATCAGCTTCCAGTTTGTTTGTTTTTGTCAAAGCTTAATTAAGCAAGCTTAAGTTAGAAACTTTTTGGCTACCATGCACAGCTACACCAAATTTTGCACTCTCCAGTTTAAGTAAATCAACCCCTATGTACCTCCATACTCATTATTATTAAAGGGGGCTTCCAGAGTCTGACAAGCCCCCGCCCGCAGATTTCCAACAACACCAGGCAAGGGATGAGGGGAAAAGGCCCTCATCAACATGCGAACAAGATGTTTTGTCTAGGGGGTGCCCCCTGGCAAGGCACACACCCATGTTGAGGGCACGTGGCCTGGTATGGTTCAGGAGGAGGGGTGCACACTTGCTTCCCCTTCCTTGTTCCTGCCCAGCCAGGCTGCATACTCGAGTTAAGGGTCTGGTTTGGATTTCTAGAGGGACCTCGCACATTTTGTTTTCTGTGTGTGTGTGTGTAGTCCTCCAGTTTAACCACTTAAGGACCGCCTCACGCCGATATTAAGGTGACCAGATTTTTTAAATTTAATCTGGGGACATATTTTTTTTTACTAGTAATGGCGGCAATCAGCGACTCTCTGCCCATCGGTGCCCGCCTCACAGCCTGTCAAGTCTTGAGCCAAGGCAGAAGAACATGGATGGATGGGCACGCACCCGAAACTGGAGAAATATTCCCTCCGCTCCGACCAGCACATGATCATCAGAAAGGGGCACAGATAATGGAAAGAAATACACCCCCCTAAGCTAGTAGGAGCGGTGGGAGAGGGGTGTGTAATGCAGATTTTTTTTTTAATTCTGCACTGACTGTCTTTGAAATTGCCCCAGCCCCTGTTCAATTCCAATCCGGGGACAAAACCGGGGACAGACTTGGTCCAGGGACAGTGTCCTCAATCCGGGGACTGTCCCTGGAAACCGGGGATGTCTGGTCACCCTAGCCGATATACGTCGGCAGAATGGCACGGCTGAGCACATCCACATACAGGTACGTTGCCCTTTAAGAGCCCAGCCGTGGTTCGCGCATGCGCCGCTGGCGGCGCACTCGCGTCCCGGTCCTGAGCTCCGTGACCGCGCCCGCGGGACCCGCGGACCCGATCGCCACCGGTGTCCCGCGATCGGGTCACAGAGCTGAAGATCGGGGATAGGTAAGTGTAAACAAACCTCTCCCCGTGCTTCCTAGTGAGCCTGTCACTGATTGTCTGTTCCCTGTCATAGGGAACGACGATCAGTGACGTCCCATGCCAAGCCATGCCCCCCTACAATAAGAAACACACATTAGGTCACACTTAACCCCTTTCAGCGCCCCTACAGGTTAACCCCTTCACTGCCAGTGTCATTTTTACAGCGATCAGTGCATTTTTATAGCACTGATCGCTGTAAAAATGAAAATGGTCCCAAAATAGTGTCAAAAGTGTCCAATGTGTCCGCCATAATGTCACAGTCATGATAAAAATCGCTGATCGCCGCCATTACTAGTAAAAAAAAAAATATTTGTAAAAATGCCATAAAACTATCCCTTATTTTGTAGACGCTATAACTTTTGCGCAAACCAATCAATAAACGCTGATTGCGATTTTTTTTATTACTATTTAAAGAATGCTATGCTGGGCTATTTTTTCACACTCCATGCCTATTAGCCCTGAAAATTGCCACTTTTAATTTGACAGATTTGGCTCCCACTGGTGTCAGTGGGGTTGAGGTTCGGCAACTGAATTTCTTTCTGCTTGAATTTAATCCATGGCATTTCGGTTTATCACTACCCAGGAGGCAGCTTGCGAGATGTTGCGCATGCGCACACCTGCTGTTAGGTCTCTGCCAGAGACCTGCCTGCTTACGTTTTCCTTTTATGACCTCGACAACTATGCTTTTATCTAGGAAAACAAAAAATCCCAGATTGGTTATTATTGAAGATGAGCTAAGTTTTGGGTTGAACTGAGTTTGGATTGAACCCGTGGCAAACTGTCACATGACAGCAGACCACCGTCCCAAATCAGCTACAGCCGTGGAATTACCCATTCTGCAATCATGAATTTCAAAGAGCAGACACAATCTAAGGTTTGGGTCAAACCAGTGGCAAACTGTCATATGACAGCATGCTGCTGTCCCAAGCAGCTGAGGCCATGGAGTTCCTAGCTCAAAAGCCACACGTAACAAAGGATTGGGGTTGCCAGTGAAATCATTGACTCCATATGGCCATATGGCCACATGGCTATATTTGGTCAATGGCATGATCTAGTTATTTCAATGTGGCCATATTAGGTCAATGATGTCACCAGCTTTCTCACTCCTTTCTTATGGGTGGCTTCTGGACCAGGAATTCCATGGTCTCAGAGGCTTGGGACAACAGTATGCTCTCATATGACAGTTTCCCATGGGTTTGACCCAAGCCTTAGCTGGTCTCTGCCCTTTGAAATTTAATTTGGCAATATTAGATTTAACCAGCAGGTAGTTTTGCAAAACAAATATGTATTAAGAGCTACCCTGAGAAAAGCCAATGGCAGTGTTACTCAGTAGTCCATTTAAACCCCCATCTTGCTGCAGAACCAAGATGCTATTTTCTTTCTGCCACTAATAAAAAAAATACAACGTAACACTTGCAAGTATATGTGTGTGAATAAAACTTTATTCTATGTATGGATAACAAGGAGGCCAATGGTGCTGAATTTGACTTCATAAGAGCCTTTTGCTGTTTCTGTACAGTAGGGCTCAGAGTGGGAAAAAAGAAGCAGCTCAAGTAGCCAATTAGTAATGATTCTGAGGGGACATATTGATAAGAGGAGAAAGCAGAGTGACAAAGAAATGAGCTTGTCACGCTACTGGTTCTCCCTTCTTATGCAGCCAAAGGCTTGGGGGGAACGATGGGTACATACTAGGGGAGTACAACTGGGGGGATCCATAGTGGAGAAGGATCTGGGGTGGGCTGGTCTTTTTTTTTGGTGGGATATTTTCTTTAATAATTCTTGGTGTGGCCAAAGCAGGATTGATCCTAAAGAGTAATGGTAAACCAATAAAATTAATCTAAAGAAGACTATCAGTATTCTTTATTTTTAAATATGTGGCTATTAAAAAAATATATATATAATCACATATACAATCAATTTTTACCACCAAAATAAATAAATAAAAATAATAATAATAATTAAATATATATATATATATATATATATATATATATATATATATATAGAGATATATATATATATATCTATATATCTATCTATCTATATATATATATATATATATATACAGTGGGTCAAAAAAGTATTTAGTCAGCCACCAATTGTACAAGTTCTCCCACTTAAAAAGATGAGAGAGGCCTGTAATTGTCATCATAGGTATACCTCAACTATGAGAGACAAAATGTGGAAACAAATCCAGACAATCACATTGTCTGATTTGGAAATAATTTATTTGTGAATTATGGTGGAAAATAAGTATATCAAAAGTTAATCTCAATACTTTGTTATATATCCTTTGTTGGCAATGACAGAGGTCAAACGTTTTCTGTAAGTCTTCACAAGGTTGTCACACACTGTTACTGGTATGTTGGCCCATTCCTTCATGCAAATCTCCTCTAGAGCAGTGATGTTTTGGGGCTGTCGCTGGGCAACACGGACTTTCAACTCCCTCCAAAGGTTTTCTATGGGGTTGAGATCTGGAGACTGGCTAGGCCACTCCAGGACTTTGAAATGCTTCTTACGAAGCCACTCCTTCGTTGCCCGGGCGGTGTGTTTGGGATCATTGTCATGCTGAAAGACCCAGCCAAGTTTCATCTTCAATGCCCTTGCTGATGGGAGGAGCTTTGCACTCAAAATCTCATGATACATAGCCCCATTCATTCTTTCATGTACACGGATCAGTCGTCCTGTTCCCTTTGCAGAGAAACAGCCCCAAAGCATGATGTTGCCACCCCCATGCTTCACAGTAGGTATGGTGTTCTTTGGTTGCAACTCAGCATTCTCTCTCCTCCAAACACGACGAGTTGTGTTTCTACCAAACAGTTCTACTTTGGTTTCATCTGACCATATGACGTTCTCCCAATCCTCTTCTGGATCATCCAAATGCTCTCTAGCAAACCTCAGATGGGCCCGGACATGTACTGGCTTAAGCAGGGGGACACGTCTGGCACTGCAGGATCTGAGTCCCTGGCGGCGTAGTGTGTTACTGATGGTAGCCTTTGTTACGTTGGTCCCAGCTCTCTGCAGGTCATTCACTAGGTCCCCCCCGTATGGTTCTGGGATTCTTGCTCACCGTTCTTGTGATTATTTTGACCCCACGGGGTGAGATCTTACGTGGAGCGCCAGATCGAGTCTTGTATGTCTTCCATTTTCTAATTATTGCTCCCACAGTTGATTTCTTCACACCAAGCTGCTTGCCTATTGCAGATTCAGTCTTCCCAGCCTGGTGCAGGTCTACAATTTTGTTTCTGGTGTCCTTCGACAGCTCTTTGGTCTTCACCATAGTGGAGTTTGGAGTGTGACTGTTTGAGGTTGTGGACAGGTGTCTTTTAAACTGATAACAAGTTCAAAAAAGTGCCATTAATACGGGTAATGAGTGGAGGACAGAGGAGCCTCGTAAAGAAGAAGATACAGGTCTGTGAGAGCCAGAAATCTTGCTTGTTTGTAGGTAACCAAATACTTATTTTCCAACATAATTTGCAAATAAATTCTTTCCAAATCAGACAATGTGATTGTCTGGATTTGTTTCCACAATTTGTCTCTCATAGTTGAGGTATACCTATGATGACAATTACAGGCCTCTCTCATCTTTTTAAGTGGGAGAACTTGCACAATTGGTGGCTGACTAAATACTTTTTTGCCCCACTGTGTATATAGATAGATAGATAGATAGATAGATAGATAGATAGATAGATAGATAGATAGATAGATAGATAGATAGATAGATAGATATAGATATACAGTATATGCAAAATGTTGGTGTGTTCACATTTCTTTTATGCTTAGTACTTCAAATTGAGTTCAGTTGGCACCTGCATGAAGTTGGTCCAGTGATATCACAATGAATTGGCTTTCACCAAAAATGAGCTCCAGCACTGTCTGAAGATCTCGGAGTGTAGTATGGACATTAGAATGTTAGCTCCTTTGCATGCCATTAATGGTCCTATGCACTCTATAAAGCCCTGCTGAATAGGTTGGCACTATATAAATGACTGCAATAAATAATGTTATTCATAAATGCCGTCACTCTAATTATGCAAATGAATTCCTCATCCCTAGTTCTTTAGATTACTAGAAACAATTGCAACTGTTCCTCCTGTGTCCTTTGCATCTAATTGTTTGAGTGAAATGCTATCTGCTTGCCCGCGGATGTTTTTTCCTGGTTATTTAGTTAACCTTCCTTCAGCTGGAGAGATGCAAGAAGGGCAACAATTGAAAGGAATGATGGAAATTCTTCCAGGCAGGTTGAGCGCGGCACGGAGAGGAACACGGCAGTAACATGTGCAGATTACTGACAATTCGAGCATCTGTCTAATGAAGCTCTGTGAGGCTATTTTGATACATTTAGACTCTAATACAGGGGAACAAGACATGAACTGCCTTCCATAAAAAGTGCGAATGTATCTGCAGGCGAAGGAACGGAAATAAAAAAAAAGTATTTAGTGATAGTTTGCAACTCTTGCCTAGAACATTGTAAGTTTGTGCTTAGCGTGAGTTTTAAGAAGCACATGCTAGGCCACTTGAGACGGCGGTCCACTCCTTATGTATGGCATAAAACCAATAATGGTAAATGTTGGCATCCTCCTTTATAAGTAAAGTAGAACATTTTTCAGTGAGTAAAAATAGTTAGGTATTGTAAAGATTGCCTGAATGTACTGTAGCTGCTAATAGCTGCCAACCTTTCCTAAGAGAGATATGAAGCATCCATTTTTTGACTTCTCATTCTGCAAATGTGCTTTGCCTGGCTGACCCTTCTGCTTCAGTACTTTAATGCCTAAATTTTGTAAAAAAATAAATAATAATAATAAATATTAGCACAAGGGACATTACTTAGGCTTCGTTCACACTTGCAGCCATGGGGCAGTAAAACCAGACAGTTGAGCCACTGATTATTACCCCCCTTGACCACCCACCTAAACACTGAAATGCAGCCGCTCACATCTCTAAAAGAAAAAAAAAACTAACCTGCATGAAACAAACATTAAACAGCATGTTGCTTTTGGAAGGCTGAGCTGCAACTGCCCCACATCCAGGTGCAATGAACATGATTGTATTGTAGTAGTATGGCATACCGCCTCCTACCCTCCTAACGTGACCCACCATGGACCACCAGTGCTCGTATGTACAAGCCTTTACTATTAATCAATGTGTCCTTGGTGCTGCCGGCTCCTGCTTTAGTTAAAATCGTCCTCCTCCAATCCCCTCTCCTACCCCCCGCTGCTGCAATCGTCTGCAGTGGGGATCAATAGAGCCAAGGGATCACTCATCACCCGCCCCCCAGGACTTTACCATTAATATCAACAACACAACCATTGGTCCCTCCACACATGCCAGGGTGCTGGGTGTAATTCTTGACTCTGACCTCTCCTTCAGCCCCCAGATCCAATCACTGGCTAAATCCTGCTGCCTTAACCTCCGCAACATCTCCAGAATTCCACCCTTCCTGACTAATGACACCACAAAGAAACTTGTTCACTCCTTAATTATTTTCCGCCTTGACTACCGCAACTCTCTCCTTAATGGCCTACCCTTAAGCAGGCTATCCCCCTTCAGTCGATTATGAATTCTGCTGCTAGACTAATACACCTCACTAACCGATCCATGACTGCTGCTGCTCCTCTCTGCCAATCCCTTCACTGGCTTCCCCTACCCCACCGTGTAAAATTCAAAATGCTAACCACAACATACAAAGCCATTCACAACATCTACATCACCAACCTCATCTGCAGATATCTCCCAAATCGTCCCCTCCGCTCCTCCCAGGACCTCCTGCTCTCTAGCTCCCTTGTTAATTCCTCCTATGCTAGCCTTCAGGACTTCACCAGAGTCTCTTCCATCCTCTGGAACTCCCTGCCCCGGGATAGTCCAATCAGCCCCTACCCTGTCCACCTTTAGGAGATCCCTGAAAACTCATTTATTCAGGGAAGCCTATCCCACACCCACAAACAACTGTCCCCGAGCCACCCCCATCAAATCATTCTCTGCAGCTATTACCTTTTGTACCACCACCCCCTCACTCTCTTTAGAATGTAAGCTCTATAAGCAGTGCCCTCCTGTACCTTCTGTATCGAACTGTACTGTAATTGTGCTGTCCCCCCTCTACATTGATAATCGCTGCGTAAACTGTTGGCACTATATAAATTGTGTATAATAATAATAATCAAGAGCCGACCCTTTCCACCCACCTCCTCCATTTATAGATCGTTTTTCATTCTTTGAAGCTGTAGTAGATTTTCTATGAATAAAGTACAGAGCAGACAGGGTGGCCATAGTTAGCACTCTTAAAGTGGTTGTATCCCAGACCAAAAAAACTACTAAATACTTACCTTAGAACAAAGCCCTCATACCACCTCCCGGTCACCGCTGAGGGAGTTGACATGTTCCCTCAGCATTTCTTCCAGGTCCGTGGCTCCGTCGCTATGAGTGGCATGCGCGGCTGTCCTTCGTTCCGGCTAGGAGCTCTGATTTTCCGGACCTTCAGAGTGCATGCGCCACTGACGTCAGCGGCTGCATGCAAGGGGAATATCTCCTAAACTGTACAGGTTTTATAGTAACAGATAAACACGTGACCACTTCCAGGTTCTCCAGGTGACCCCACATGGATGTACACTCACCACAATGGATGGACCTTCTATTACTAGTCTCACTGTGATTTTTTGGTTGGACCCATTGTGTATCTTGTCACCAAATTGACCATTAACATGTACCAGGATGCAACTCCTTCCAAGCCATACATTGCCACTCAAAAAACAGTATCAGGGGAAAAGATTAATTGCGCAAAACAGCTTTATTACAGCATATAAAACTTTACAATTACACAGCACTGACATGTGTATGTGCCTAAGGACCAGCACCATGTACATACAGCACTTATGGTTAAGACGGCTGCCCCCCCAGATCAGAAGCCAGCTTGCGCTTCAGGGTTGGGATGTAACGTATTGGCTGGAGAACACTACTTCAACTAGTCTTGTCTGCCTGAAAACGTATCTGAACAATCTAAACTAGTGGAGGCAGTGTTTCCCAGCTGATACATTACATCCCATCCCTGGAGCGCAGGCCAATGTCTGGTCTCAGAGCAGTGGTGGCCACCTTAACCATAAGTGCTTACCTGATCCCGTGAGCCACGAAAGATCGGTGTGCCGCTCAGGATCGGTCAACATGGGGAATAGCACAAGTAACTCTGCATCCATTGCGAGAGTGCCGGCGAGGGATGGAGCTCATCCCAGCTCCTGTGATCGCTGAAGGGAAAAGAGGCAGAGATCCCTAATGCCGCACATCCATAGAGTCCTCTGATGATAAGAGTGGCAACATCAGCCTGGGCTCCCACAAGGCCATGCACCCAAAGCATTTTGCTCTGCCCCCTGGAGCTTAGTCATGAGGACTTAGTCATTCCCCATGACTAAGCTCCAGGGGGTGGAGCGAAACGCTTTGCAGGCGTGGCCTGGTGGGAGCCCAGGCTGAGGTTGCCACTCTTAACATCAGAGGACTCCATGGATGTGTGGCATTAGGGATCTCTCCTTCCTTTCCCTACTCGATCCAGTGCTGTGCCTATCTGCATTGGTTCTCTCCTCTCATTTCCCAGTCTCACAGACTTCGCTGAGGCAGCGGCAGCCATTGGCTGCTGTCAGTCAAATCTTTTGACGAGGGAGCGGGGGTGGGGGGGGCGAGCTGTGCTCTGTGTGTCTATGGACGCAGGCAAGTAGCTTCCTATGGTGGCACACCAAGAAGAGGAGGAGCCAAGAGTGCCAGCGGGGGACCCAAGAAGAGGAGGTTCAGGGCCGCTCTGTGCAATCCCATTCTATTCTATTCTATTTAAAAAAAGAAAAATTTGTTTGCAATTACTTTAATATCTACTTGATGCTTATGACATAGAGAGCTGTCACAATAAAAGCTGCCATGGTGAGCATTTTTCTATATGTACCTGCACTTGTGGTTTAAATCTATATTTTAATGCTATCCTTATATTAACAGGTAAGCCAAAATAAAGAAGGTGTCTTAAATAAAACCAAGATAGCGGAAAAGGGCAAGAAATTAAGGTAATGTGTGTGTCTCATAAATTATCTTCTTATCACCAATTTAAGTATATTTCTATTGTTGCAATCATATTTGAGAAATTCCAACAATATGTTTTGTTATGTGTTTCCATTCACACAATGTACCCTAAAGAATATAAATGTCTAAACCTTCCGGCTGTTGCTTTGGAGCAGGTTTACACATAGTACTCTATAGGCAGCTTGAATTGTTCAGAATAACTTGCTGAACAGTACACAATGGAGACAATTAAGGGGTATTTTTTAAATAAATAGTGCATTAACAACCCCGGTCCGAAAATGTTTTATTATTTGGGAGTTATTTATCCAAATTTATCCAAATTTATCCAAATTTTAAAGTGGTTCTAAAGTAGGCTTTTTACTAGGGATGAGCCGAACACCCCCCGTTTGGTTCGCACCAGAACCTTCGAACGGACCGAACGTTCGCACGAACTTTAGAACCCTATTACATACAATGGACGCGAACGTTCGAAATCTAAAGTGCTAATTATAACGACTATTATGCATGTTATTGTCCTAAAAAGGGTTTGGGAACCCGGGTCCTGCACCAGGGGACATGTATCAATGCAAAAAGAATCTTTTAAAACGGTCGTTTTTTCGGGAGCAGTGATTTTAGTGATGCATAAAGTGAGAAAAAAAAAAGTGACATATTTTAAATATCGTACCTGGGGGATGTCTAAAGTATGCCTGTGAAGTGCCACGTGTTTCCCTTGTTTAGAACTGTCCCTGCACAAAATTACATTTCTAAAGGAAAAAAAGCCATTTAAAACTGCTTGCGGCTTTAATGTAATGTCTGGTCCCGGTAATATGGATGAAAATCATTGAGAAAAATGGCATGGCTACCCCATCACCAACCCCTACCCCAGCCCATTACCAGCCCCTTTGGGTCTTGTATGGATATTAAGGGGAACCCCGCACCCAAAATAAAAAATGGCTCTATATACTCTGAACAGCCGTATACAGGCGGTGCATACAAGACAGGGACTGTAGGTTTGTTCTTATGTAGAATCTGTTTGTAATTTTGAACAGGTACATTTTTTAAGTGTAGCTCCAGCCAAAAAATCTATTTTTAAGCTTTTTGGAGAACATAGGGAAGGGTTATCACCCCTGTAACATTTGTTTTGCTGTCTGTGCCCCTGTTCAGAAGATTTCACCTCACTTTCCATCCCAATGACAAATGTTTTTGGAAAATAGTTTTTTTTTTATTGAAACAAGGATTGGTGATAAAGCATCAGTAGAGAGGAGACACCTTTTTCTCATATTAACTCTTACAGGAGAGAATTTCCCTTCCTAGGGGTAGATTTCCTCTCACTTCCTGTTGTCTCCTTCCGTTTGCAAGTAGGAGTCGTTTGTAAGTTGGATGTTTGAAAGTAGGGACCTGCCGTATATACTCTGCAGAAATTTGGCCCTTAGGTGTTGGTGTTGCCACAACACTGTGAGCCCTCACAGTTATTCTTGGTGGGCGCTGGATTGCCCTGCTGTCAACTATTATATCAGGAATTGTATTTACATGCCATTGTTGAACAGTGGTAGGAAAAATTGGGCCTTTGGTGGTGGTGCTGGGGCCACAACACTGTCAGCCCTCACAGTTACTCTTGGTGGGTGCAGGAATGGGCCCTGCTGTGAATTATTAGATCAAGAATTGTAATTGGGCCTTAGGCACTGGTGCTGGTGCCACAACACTGCAACCCCTCACAGATAGTGTACTTAGAGCGCAGCAATGTGCCCTGTTGCAGAGTATTGCATCAAAAATTTAGGCTTTAGGTGAACGCTATACAAAGCACACAGTAGTACACTAAGTGAAACACTGACTGTCTGCAGCTAGCACAATCACCGGCCTGCCTGTCACAGTATAGAGAATAACTGTATCCAGGTGAGCTTTAGGTGATCGCTATGCAAAGGACACAGTAGTACACTTGGGCCCCTTTCACACTGGGGTGGTTTGCAGGCGCTATTGTGCTAAAAATAGCGCCTGCAAACCGAGCCTAAACAGCGGTTGCTGTCTCTCCAATGTGAAAGCACGAGGGCTTTCACACTGGAGCGGTGCGCTAACAGGACGTGAAAAAAGTCCTGCTAGCCACATCTTTGGAGCGGTGAGAGGAGCGGTGTGTTTACCGCTCCTACACCGCTCCTTCCCATTGAAAGCAATGGGACACCGTGCGGTAAAACCACCGGCAATGCGCCTCTACAGAGGCGCATTGCCGGTGGTATTAACCCTTTTTGGCCGCTAGCGGGGGTTAAAACCACACCGCTAGCGGCCGAATACCTCCGCAATTCCGACGGTATAGCGCCGCTAAAAATAGCGGCGCTATACCACCACCGCACCCACTGCCCCAGTGTGAAACCAGCCTAAGTGAAACACTGGGACTGGTTTCACACTGGAGCGGTGGGTGCGGTGGCGGTATAGCGCCGCTATATTTAGCGGCACTATACCGTCGGAATTGCGGAGGTATTCGGCCGCTAGCGGCCGAAAAAGGGTTAATACCGCCGGCAATGCGCCTCTGTAGAGGCGCATTGCCGGCGGTATTACCGCGGTTTCCCATTGCTTTCAATGGGAAGGAGCGGTGTAGGAGCGGTAAACACACCGCTCCTCTCACCGCTCTAAAGATGCGGTTAGCAGGACTTTTTTTCACGTCCTGTTAGCGCACCGCTCCAGTGTGAAAGCCCTCAGGGCTTTCACATTAGAAAGACAGCAGCCGCTATTTAGGCTCGGTTTGCAGGCGCTATTTTTAGCACAATTGCGTCTGCAAACCGCCCCAGTGTGAAAGGGGCCTGACTGTCTGCAGCTAGCACAATCACCTGCCTGCCTGTCACAGTATAGAGACTAACAGGAACGGATCTATCTAAACTGAATACAGTGTATAAATATATATACAACACCTAGGATGCATATATATTCTCTACACACTGTAACAGCAGATAACTGACTCGCCTGCCTGCTCTATCTAACTCAATATAAATGACACTGTCTATCTCTCTGAAACTGCTTCTTTCACAAACGCCAACACACTACACAAGGCCGACTTCCAGGCAGCCTTATATAGTGTGGGGAGTGTACTAAATCCCCTGAGCCATAATTGGCCAAAGCCACCCTGGCTTTGGCCAATTACGGCTCTCCGTTTTTTCCGCGCTGTGATTGGCCAAACATGCGGGTCATAGTGCATGCTTGGCCAATCATCAGCCAGCAATGCGCTGCGATGCCGCAGTGAATTATGGACTGTGTCGCGCAACACGAATTTAGCGCAAACGGACCGTAAAGTTCGTTCTTCATCGAACGATCAAACGGCCGATGTTCGAGTCGAACGTGTGTTTGACGCGAACGCGAAGCTCATCCCTACTTTTTACCTTGCTATCCAGTAAGGTGATAAACCTTCTGTGCTGCAGGATCCCCCCCCCCCAGCCTCCCCCCTTAATTTTACCTGAGCCTTATCCTGATCCAGCAATGTGCACAGGATGAGCATTCCTCTCTGGGCAGATTCATAGCAGCGGGAGCCAATGGCAATCAACTGTTGTGACGAGGGCGCAGGGAGCAGGGCCGAGCCGCCCAATCTATGTCAATAGACACAGACAAGGTGGCTCAGGAGCGAGCCTGCACAAATGCTCTGGCATTCTCTAAAGAGGAGGGGCCTGGATCACTGATAAATATGTGCATAGACGTGCGCAGGGGGTGTGCCTGGGCACACCCTAATCACTACATGTGGTGCCGAATCCCCTACTGCCCAGTGCTGCTGGCTTCTCTCCTCTCCCCCGGCTGCTGCGGGGATATTTTGGGATTGAGAGCAGGGGGAGGAGCTAGTAAATGTCATTTACCAGCCCCTTTCTTTTCTAAATGAACACAGTGAACACACTCACTGTGTTCATTCATAACTGAAGCATAGTAAACTGTATTTACTATGCTTTCGTTTGTGAATGAACAGGAAGCCGCTGAGCACAGAGCACTGAGGCTGCAGAGAAAGACATGTGTGTTTGAGCTTTGGGGTGCACACCCTAATGCAATAGGCTGCGCACATCTATGGATATGTGCAATTTGTTTAGTTCCGAATTCGTTTTTTTAAACAAATTTCGACAAATATGTTAATTCGGAAATATCCCGTTTAGCACATTTTTCAGAATTTTTCAGAATATTTGTAAATTCGAAAATTCGAAAAATTTGGAAATTCGCAGTTCGAAAATCCAGAAAATCAGAAATTCGGAAATTCGAAAATTTGGAAAACCTGAAAATTCTAAATCTGAAAATTTGGAAATTCAGAAATTCCAAAATTCCAAAACCTGAAGATTCAAAAATCCGAAAAAATAAAAAAATTAACGAAAATAAGAACGAAAATTCTAAAATCCCAAAATTCTAAAATCTCAAATAATAACAAACTAATATAAACTATTACTAACTTATATCCGAAGTTAGAAATTATCTGAAATAACGAATGCCGTATCTAAACAAATGGAACTTATTAATAATAAATAAGAATAAAAACATTTTATTATTTGTATTTATTATTAATTCGTTCCGTACCATTTGTTTAGATGCAGCATTCGTTATTTTGGATAATTCGTAACTTCGGATAAATTCGTATTCGTTAAGTTCACTAACAGACAAATTTGAAAGGAAATTCAAATACCTATAATTTAATAGTTATTATTAGTTAGTTAGCTATTATTTAGAATTTTGGATTTTCGTTCTTTTGAATATTCTGGGGTTTTTTTTTTTTTTTTTTTTAATTTTTTAATTTCCGGATTTTGGGATTTCCGGATTTTTGAATTTTCAAATTTACCAATTTACGAATTTTGATCATAACGATCATAACGAATGACCTGAAAAACGAAAATAAATAAATAAATCAAATGATCCCCCCAGTTGATGTCACATCTTCCCACTAATCCATATCGGGGCCTCCTTCCTTTCATGGGTTGCAAGGTGTGTGACTGACCGCCACCCATTCGCTGTTTAACTGTTTGGTCGACTAGCCAATCAGTTTGGCAGCTGACTTCCCTAACAATTACTGAACCTCATGCTACTAGTTGGACTCTTGTTATGGGACTATTTATCTGCATTATTTTATTGGCCAAACGCTGCAGTTATCATTCTTGTCCACTCCCATCCTCTGGAACTCCCTACCCAAGTATGTCCAGTTAGCTCCTACCCTGTCCATCTTTAGGCAATCCTTGAAAACAAATTTATTCAAGGAAGCCAACCCCACCTCCACCTAATGCCGCGTACACACGGCCGTTTATAATGTCATTGAAAAAAACAACGTTTTTCTCTACGTGATTCTTCTCAAGCCTGCCTTGCCTACACACTATCGTGAAAAAAAATGCTCGAGCAAAGCGCGGTTACGTACAACACGTTCGACAACACGTACGACGGCACTATAAAGGGGAAGTTCCATTCGGATGTCGCCACCCTTTGGGCTGCTTTTGCTGATCCTCGTGTTAGTAAAGTTTGGTGAGAGACGATTCGCGCTTTTCAGCCTCGTGCTCTTCAGTCCGTTACAGCGTGACGAATGTGCTATCTGCATTACGAACACTAGTTTAACCAGAACGAGCGCTCCCGTCTCATAACTTGCATGCGCGTTTTTTTCACGTCGTTAAAGCCTACACACGGCTGTTTTTCATGACGAGAAAAACGACGACGTGAAAAACGACGAGAAAAAATAGAGCAGGTACTAAATTTTTAATGACCTTTTTTCTCGTTGAGAAAAAAGCTCTGGAGCCCACACACGACCGTTTTTCACGACCATTTTAAAAAATGGCATGTTTCTCGTCATGAAAAACGGTCACGTGTACGCGGCATAAGAACTGTACTTGGGTCACCTCCATCACAAAATCCCCTAAGGCAGGTGTGGCCCATCCATTAGGGGGGCCCGGGCGCCCCACCTCTCTCCACGCCACCCCCTATATGCAATGGATAGATTCATGCATTCAAGCTGCAGCCGTCCCCTATTCATGCATCCAGGACCCTTTCAGGGCACTGGGTGCATGAATTACAGCGGACAGTTTTTTTTTTAAGCACCTGATTAGAGCCATAGGCTCTAATAGGCTTCAAAATAGGGTGGGCTCGGGGCGCAGAGGATGCGCTTCGATCCCACCCAGGTGTGTTACAACAGGGAATGAATATTCCCTGTTGTAACACTGATCCTTAATCTGGCCAATCAGAAGCAGGTGTGAGACCCGTTTTCTGATTGGCCGAAAAGAGAAGACTCCCGATTGGCCGCCGAGGAGGAGGGAAGAAACGGATGCTGCCATCACCCTGATGACCCATGGAGAGCAGGAGAACGGGAGGCCTCCGAACAGGAGAAGCCTCCGGTGATGGGGTAAGTGCTACCGACCGTCTGGGTGGCATACTGATTGCTGCCCCCCCCAAAAGATTTCCGCTGGACGCCACTGCCCTGAAGCTATTACCTTTTGTAGCACCTCCCCCTTCCTTTAGATGATAAGCTCCATGAGCAGGGCCCTCCTATTCCTTCTGTATTGAAATGTCTCCCTTTATATTGCAAAGTGCTGTGCAAACTGTTGTCACTATATAAATCCTGTATGATAATAATAATAAAATATAAATAAAAAAATGTGCATTAACATACAGTGTACTACCGAAACCTTGAGATCTTTAACCCTTCGTTAGGACAGACAGTGCGCATATTTAGTATGCATCTGATAATGAAGATCTGCCAGCACAGCACAGACAGGGTTAATTACATAAAAACATAACTCCTCAGCTTTCTCCTTAACATTACATAGAAAGGGAAAAGCTAAGTAAGGTTTTAATAGCATATTTTAGCAAATAAAGAAGTAAACAGCACATTTTAAACATTTGTTTAAAGTTGTGCTATGTGAATTGACCGTGTAACAAATACAAAGTGGGTGTTATCCCAATTTGGCTGCAAAGGTAGAAATACACTTTAAGCTTTTATTGGAAGAGTGTAGACTTTCTGCGTCTGGTTATCAGCTAGGAGTGTTATATCATTTGGAACTGTTCCCAAAGGACAGAGTCCCTTCATTGCTTCTCTAATATACTGCCATCTAGTGTTTCTTGTATGGATTACAGCAAAGGTTTACCCATCATTGTTCATGTTTTATACTGGATGGCAGGTTTTCTTGCGGCACAATATACAATCATCTAACAAAGAGGGAAACGATTAAAGGTAACACAAATCTTTGTATTATGCTATGCAAAGTTTTTGTAAACAGCATGTGCTTTTGGTTTTATCGGTTAATTATTGGACATGGCGATTGTAGCAAGTTACAGGTAGTTCAATATAAATTAAGTGTGGAGCATATCAATGAGAATATTATCTAATATTGTTAAAGAAAGTAAGACTTGATATAGAGGGTTTCATACTTAGCTAAGCTAGTCTGTTTGCAGTCTGTAGATGTTTCGGGTTAAAACGGTATTAAAGCGGTAGGGAACCAGAAAGAGAATCCGCAAGGCTTCCTGATTCCCTCACCGAAGATGGCAGCGGGAGCATCCGAGAGCTGAGGGATCGATCGGCTTCGGGTGCCGACATTGCGGGCGCCCAGGACAGGTAAGTGTCCTTATTTTAAAAATCAGCAGCTGCAGTATTTGTAGTTGCTGACTTTTAAAGCGTTTTTTTTTTTTTTTAAACCTGCAAGGCAAAGGCATAATGAGCTAGTATGGCTAGCATACTAGCTCATTATCAATCACTTACCTTTGATCGAAGCCCCCGCAGCGGTCCTCGGACACGTCCTCCATCGCCGCCATGATACCCGGAACGCACGATCCCCAAGCATTCGCGCATTCTGGCAGTGTCCGGCAGGCTCCTATTCAAGAGCCGCCGCGCTCAGTGCGCCATTATCTATTGCGCGCATGCGCCGTAGACATCGGTGCTCGCTTTTCTGCATATATCTCCTTAACTATGTGTTAAGGAGATATTGCAAGCACCTACAGGTAAGCCATAATGTAGGCTTACCTGTAGGTGCATGTAGTATATGAGGGTATACAACCGCTTTAAGAAAAAAAATTGGCGGACCTCCGCTTTAAACCCAAAACCAAAGATGTAATATATTGCAAGTTACCAGTCATTAGATGTGGTGGCTGCATTCGTTTTCTTTTTTTTTAGGCTTAATTCCTCTGTTTTCACCTGGTGATCTTGCCAGTAACACACCTACTGTATTAGACTCTCTGGATGAAGTCAAACAACAAAAAAGAAGAGATCCTTGTTAGTGTATAAATATACATTTATTAAACGATAAAAAAAGCACACTTACATGTAAAATTCTTGATATTCAGCGTAGGTAGTGAATGAGACCACCTCAGAGTTGTGTGGATTTGTATGCAGTTCATGGAGCTTGTGCCGGCATGGGGAAAACGTGATCCTGACAGCTGTCAGAGGAGCCGGCAGTGCACGGCGTCCTGCACTGTACGCTTTGCCCCGTGGACCCCCTATGTGTCTGTGAAAGGTGGAGGTCGTGCCCTACATGGGCAAAGAAAAGTGTCACTTTGCAGTCAACAAGATTCATGTGTCCCTATATGTCCCCACCATAGTCAGCAATGAGAACAAAGCTTATACCCAGCTGTTCATCTTTGTAATTTTTCTACCTGTATAAAACAGCAGCAAAGAAGATTCAGTAAAGAACCCATTACACAGGTTACACTGCTCCTTAACCAACCAACCTCATTGGGTGACCAGAGACTGAATAGTTTTCTCCCAATGTTGGAATTACCATTAAGATATTTGTATATACCTATCATAACCCCTCTTAACCACTTGCTGAAAGCGCTATAGCCAAATGAGGGCTACAGTGAGGCCGGCCAGCTCTGAGAGGGTGTCACGTGATGGCCTCTTGTGTTCGCGCCCACCTTGCACCCACTGCGGTGCGTGGGCATCACGCTCTGTGATCACAGTGTCCTCTGGACACTGCTGATCCCAGATTGAGGTAAAGAGACAGTCAGCGGCTCTTTACCATGTGATCAGCTGTGTCCAATCACAGCTGATCACGATGTAAATGGAAGCCGGTTATCAGCATTCCTTGCCTCATTCTGACAGCATGAGGAGAGGAGAAGAGAGCCGATAACTGGCTTGTGTAAAAGGGACATGTACATTATACAGTGTCCTGATTATCAGTGCAGTCCAAACAGTGCCCACCAGTGCTGCCAATCAGTGCCCACTAGTGCTGCAACGGATCGGCGGTGATCCGTGATCCGAATGGGTCATCCTGTTCGGATCGGATCACCACGCGATCCGCGGAGCGACCCGCGGCCTCGGCCTTAGGAAAGGCCACGGCTTCGGCCTAGCTCCTGAGCCGCGGCCATCTTGGTACACCCGGCGGCGGCGGCTGCCTTGTGCGCGCTGACGTCATCACCCCTCGTCGTCGCTGCTCGTGGATCTGAACTGGCCGGTGGGAGAGATTAAAGTAAGTGGGGGAGATGCCCATTACAGTGGGGAGATTGTGGATATTACAGGGGGAGATTGTGGATATTACAGTGGGAGATTGTGGATATTACAGTGGGGGAGATTGTGGATAATACAGTGGGGGAGATTGTGGATAATACAGTGGGGGAGATTGTGGATATTGCAGTGGGGAGATTGTGGCTATAACAGGGGGAGATTGTGGATATTAAAAGGGGAGATTGTGGATATTACAGGGGGAGATTGTGGATATTACAGTAAGTGGGGGAGATTGTGGATATTACAGTGAGTGGGGGAGATTGTGGATATTACAGTGGGGGAGATTGTGGATAATACAGTGGGGGAGATTGTGGATAATACAGTGGGGGAGATTGTGGATATTGCAGTGGGGAGATTGTGGATATAACAGGGGGAGATTGTGGATATTACAGTAAGTGGGGGAGATTGTGGATATTACAGTGGGGGAGATTGTGGATATTACAGTGGGGGGAATGACGTGGATATTACAGTGGGGGAGATTGTGGATATTAGTAAATTTTTTTTTTTTTTTTGCCGATCCGAAAATGATCCGATCCGTGGCTCTGATCCGAGGATCGATACGATCCATGAGTTTTTTGATCCGTTGCACCCCTAGTGCCCACCCTTGCTGCAAATCAGTGCCCATCAGTGCTGCCAATCAGTGCCCACCATTGCTGCAAATCAGTGCCCCTCAGTGCTGCCAATCAGTGCCTATCAGTGCCTCATCCTCAGTGTCACCTATCAGTGCCTCCTCATCAGTGTCACCTATCAGTGCTGCCTACCAGTGCCCATCAGTGTCGCCTGTCATTGCCCATCAGTGCCACCTATCAGTGCTTCTTATCAGTGCCCATCAGTGCCACCTATCAGTGCTGCCTATCGGTGCCCATCAGCGCCACCTATTAGTGCCCATCAGTGCGGCATCATCAGTGCCCAGTAGTGCAGCCTATCAGGGCGCATCAGTGCAGCCTCATCACCGCACATCAGTGAAGGAGAAAAATTACCTGTTTGCAAAATGTTATAACAAACTACGAAAAGGGTTGCTTTTTTGAAAGCTGAAAATTGGCCTGGACAGGAAGGGGGTAAAAGTGTCCATTAGGCAAGTGGTGAAAGCATCTCTTTTCCAGGTAGAATAAGTTTAATGTTTGCAATCATTCCTCATAACTGAGATCCTCTTCTCTGGATTCTTTCCTTGTCCAGCACATTGCTCCTGAGGACTGGTGGCCAGAACTGGACAGAATACTCAAGATGCAGCCAAACCAGAGTTTTGTAAAGTGGAATAATTATAGTTTTATCTCTTGAGTAAATAATCTTTTCGATGCATGCTAGTAGTCTGCTGGTAGTCTGCTGGCCTTGCCTGTTGCAACTTGGTATTGCATGCTATTGCTGAGTCTGTCATCAACTAGAACCACCAGATCTTTTCCCCCCAGATGTTCTCCCCCTAGTGTGTAGCTTGCATTCGTATGTTTAGCCCCCAACTGCTTTACTTTACATTTCCCTACATTGACCTCATTTGCCATGTGTTTGCCCACCATTCTATTTTATTAAGGTCTTCCTGTACAGTTGCTTTATCCAATTGTAAAGTTATTTCCGTTTAGCTTTATATCATCAGCAAACATTGAGATTGAACTATTTCTCCCATCCTCTATATGATCTATATACGCAATTCCGCCACGAGATCTCCCTTTCCTCTCACTTGCTGAAGGAGCTTTTGACAATGGAGGGCCTAGAAAGACCACTTTCCTCCATCTACTCAGCGATCAATTTGGCACACAGACCCAGGCTAGATGGCCTCTATCAGAGATGGCACGCCGATCTTCCTTCTCTTACTGAAGAAGATTGGTCTGAATGCTTGGACCACTTTTTAACAGACATGATCCCAGCCAAAGACAGGTTTTTCCTGGATGCTATTGCAGTTGCCTTTTCTAAACGTGGACAGGACTTATGTGACTATCTCACTGTATATACTAATTGCTGAAACCGCAGTGCCTTTTTCATATTCGTTCAATGTATTCTGTTACACTAGACCTGTACAATGTGTAATATATCATCTTATCTTACTGGCAAAACAGTATTGGTCCCAGGACAGAGCCCTGGGGTACCTCACTTATAACTCCAGACCATTCAGTAGATATGCTACTTATTACATGGACTTATTACCAACATAATTGTTCTCTTTGTTCTTCTCAAGACCTCCTGCTCTCTTGCTCTCTCATCACCTCCTCCCATACTCGTCTCCAGGACTTTTCCCGAGCCTCTCCTTCTCTATTAGCTTTTAGACGATCCCTGAAAACCCTCTCCTTCAGAGAAGCCTATCCTACCCACACCTAGCAACTTTTTATATTGTCCATCTGATCATCCCCCACAGCTACCACCCTTTGTCCCACTTGAACCTCCCTTCTAGATTGTAAGCTCTAATGAGCAGGGCCCTCTGATCCCTCCTGTATTGAATTGTATTGTAACTGTGATGTCTTCCCCGATGTTGACGCTATATAAATCCTGTATAATAATAATATTAATTACCACCCTCTGCACATGCCCCTGTAACCAGTTTTCTATCCAGGTACATATACTATCATCAACTAAGCATTCTTGGGTACCGTGTCAAATGCTTCGGTTAAGTCTAGATAGACTACATCCACGGACCTTCTTTTATCCAGATTATAGCTCACTTCCTCATAGAATGTTAATAGGTTGGTCTCACATGAATGATTTTTCATGAATCCATGCTGACTACTGCTAATGATACTATTCTTATCAGCAAATTCTTGAATATAGTCCCTTATAATCCCCTCCACTAGGTTACAAAATATTGATGTTAGACTGACTGGCCTATAGTTTCCAGGTATGTATCTCAGTCCATTCTTGAAAATTGGTACCACGTTAGCTTTTTGCCAATCCACTGGTACTATTTCTGTCAGAAAGCTTTTATGGCTGCATTATGGTTGCCCTCAAAGGGCCAGTTGTTTCTATAGGACTAGATTTCCAGAGCACCCCACTGCTCATTACATTAAATGTAAAGAGTCCCCCCATCTTTAGAAGTCAAGAGTCCCCCACCCTCCCTTACATCACAGTAAAGCCCCGTTACCTTATGCTACTGCAATGCTGGGAAGCAGAAAGTGCAGGGTCTGGAGGAGGACTAGAGGAAGGCTGGAGTCAGCTGCCAGAGTCTGCTGAATGCTAAGATTAGGGGAGGTGGAGATGAGGGGGTGCTTCGGCTCCACAGTGAGGTGCCGGATCTGAAGGAGGAGTTCTGCCCTCCTCTTTGCTGCTGACTGCTGAGACTGGGAGGGGGCCAAGACGAGCCTCTCTATGGCTGCAGGGAGAAGTGTAGGATCAGGTGGAGGAGTTCTGTCCTCCTCTCTGCTACCGACTGCTTGAACAAGGTGGGGGTGGAGACGAAAAGGGGTGCCACAGCTACAGAAGGGAATGCGAGGGCCACATGAAATGGCCTGGAGGGTCAGATTCAGCCTGCGGGCCTTGTGTTTGACACATGTGCCCTAGACCAGGGATCTCCAAACTACGGCCCTCCAGCTGTTGCGGAACTACATATCCCACGAGGCATTGTAAAACTCTGACATTCACAGACATGACTAGGCATGATGGGAATTGTAGTTCCTGAACAACTGAAGGGCCATCGTTTGGAGACCCCTGCCCTAGACTGATTATTGAAACAGAATGAGTGAATTGTTGCTGAACACTGGGCTAGCACTGATTCTAGGGAAGATCCAGTTGCTTATAGCAGCTCTTGTGGGGGTAGCGCTACAAAAGAAAAAAAAAAAGAACCCCGGGTGATCATAAATTTAAATACACAGGGGCACAGATAATGAAAGGGTTTCATAAATAACAATCACATTGACTAAAGTGTTTTAAAATGTTTCATTCAATATTCAAGGCTAGGAAAAAGGTTATTTAAAGTGATTTTACAAGCTATAAAAGGTTATTTTTATACCAAAGGCTCAACATTTTTTTACCTAAATTTTTTGACTCTTAGGTCTATGAGTTTTTCTAACATGTGAATTATACAAATACATTTATTGCTCTTCATTTGAAATACACTTTCAGCATACAAGAAGACAATGTACCTTGGGACTGATCTATCAAAGGTTGTATTTAACGGACACAAATAGAGAGCGGATTTGCATAATGTTTGCATAATGACTCAATTTCACAATATTAGATGCAATGACATAATATTTTTGATATCATAATGCTGGGTCATAAATTGACTCTGTGTCATTATGCTAACTAATGCAAATTGTATCATTTTTGTTCTATATTTGTTTCCGAGCCGGGTGTGCGATGAGATGACCCTCATCACAGAGGGCAGTAAGATAAAATACCTGAAATAAATGGTTTCATAAGACCACTAAGGGGTGAAAAAAGGATAAATTTTAGCCTGAAAAGAGCGCTTAATTTTCAGCTTCATATAAGATTGGTGTACTATCAGTCAAAGAGAGTTACTGATAATTAGGATATACTTAGATCATCTCATAATAGAGTGAAGGAGACTTTTTAAGGGTATATTAGTGACTGATAGGTTAAAATAAACTTTAACTCCCGGATTTAATAAAAATTTGCAAGGCATTATCCGGTGCTTAATACCACAGAGAAGTGTCTGCTTATTCTTAAAGTGACACTAAACAAAATCCTTATGCCGCGTACACACGATCATTTTTCACGTCGTGAAAA
This sequence comes from Rana muscosa, assembly GCA_029206835.1. Classification (NCBI taxonomy): domain Eukaryota; kingdom Metazoa; phylum Chordata; class Amphibia; order Anura; family Ranidae; genus Rana; species Rana muscosa. The sequence goes on along the minus strand of CM055127.1, from coordinate 441,864,155 downwards.
ATGACATTTTTTGTTTTCAACAAGAAAAACGACCGTGTGTGGCCTTTTTGTCATTTTTCACGACGTGAAAAACGGCATTAAAAACGGCGAGAAAAATTAGAACATGTTCTAATTTTTCTCGTCGTTTTTCCTGACATTTCTTCCGCGGCAGTGTTTCCCATAGGGAAACACTGCCGCGGAGCCCATAGACGATCGTTTTTCTCGTCATTTTAAAAAATGACGAGAAAAATGACCGTGTGTGGGGAACAAGCCGTTCCCTCGTTTAAAATGTCATTATTCACGGCGGTTTTTTAACCGCCGTGAATAATGATCGTGTGTACACGGCATGATTCTCCAAAAATAATCCATACACATATGCTACTTAATGGTCCTGTCATGCGGTCATGTTCACTGCTCTATGCACACCACACATCCCATAGTCCATTTCGGGAGCGAGCAAGAGAGGATGGCTATGTTCCTACTTACCATGGAGACCAGATGTAGCCACCCTCTAACAGGAAGTCAGATCACAGCAGCAAAAAAAATAAAAGGAATTTGGAAATTTTTAAGAGGCTGAGAACAATAGAAGGGTGTTTTCTGAATTAGGAATATATGCTTGATTTTATTTATTTTTAAACCAGAGGTTATCATCACTTTAACAAATGCTAGAAATGTCGGACTGAGGCTACTGGTGCTGCTAAATGTCCACAGACTTGGTACCCAACCTTTGGCCCAATGGCCACATGTACCTCTTTGGTACTTACTGTATGGCCCATAGGCTCCAGCCACCAGTGACCAGAATTTTCAGTGTCTAGGTCCTTAATCTTTGACATTGCAGCTATTATTATTATTTAAGGTACTTATATAGTGCCGTGAATTTATGCAGCACTTTACATATACATTGTACATTCACATCAGTCCCTACCCTCAAGGAGCTTACAATCTAAGGTCCCTAACTCACATTCATATACTGGGGCCAATTTAGACAGAAGCCAATTAACCTACCAGCATGTCTTTGGAGTGTGGGAGTGAGTGTGTGACCAACCTCAGATGATACACAGAGATGAAACCAATCATCCTACATACGTTGTACATGTTTTTCTGCAGCCATCTCTCCTCTATAGCCTCATAAAGCACACATTTTACACAGTATTTCTGCATTCTAGCAGACGGGGGTGGGGATCTGATATCCCACACTGCACAGAGCAGGCGGCTGCGTGTAATCTGAGACCTGAGTGGATGGACACACCCCCTCTACAAAATCTCATAGGGGAACATGCACAGCTGATGCTGTCAATCACCTTCATTCCCCAGATCCTGCGGTGTTGGCATAGACTGTAACAAGTGATGCATGCAGGTAGCAGAGGGCCATAGGAACAGAGCAGATGGGAACCACACTAAGTGCTTTGGATTGTGGTCAATACACACTGTAGGAGGATATACTGTGTTAATTTTTAGAGGTTTACAGCCACTTTAACTTATTCACTTACTTGGATAAAATATCAGTGTAGAATGTGGTTAGAGACCCATTGTTCTCCAGACTGTTAGCATCACCAGCATGTTTATAGCCAAAGTTTGCTGAACTTAAAGGAGTTAGGGACCAGAAACAAAGCCATTGTGCTCTTTTACTCCCACAATATAAGCAAGTTTAGCAACCCACGAATACCTAAAGCTCTTCTGATAAATGCCAGCATAACCATAATACAAATCCAAGCCTGAACCTAATAGGAACTGGACATAAAAATGCTAGATTTACATTAGTGTCACCAAACAATAGAGCTTATCTCTACCTCCTGGCTATTCTCCTCGTGCAGCAGGCGGCGGTCTCCCAGCAAGGTCCCTGTCAGCCCCATCTACATGTTACTCAAAAAAGTCAACTCTGGAATCCATAAATAGTCTGCAGAGTTTATTTATTAAAAAATCAAGTGGTCCAGTATACAGAAGAATGTTAACGCGTTTCGGCTTGCAATGCCCTATTCCAGTGTTTCTCAACTCCAGTCCTCAAGGTCATGTTTTCAGGATTTCCCTCAGATAAAACTGCTGTGGTAATTACTAAGGCAGTGAAACTGATCAACTCACCTGTGCAAAATAATGGAAAGCCTGAAAACATGACCTGTTGGGGCGCCTTGAGGACTGGAGTTGAGAAATACTGCCTTATTCTGTGGATTATTAATGGACTCCAGCTTTGACCTTTTTAAATTTTTTTTTTAGTGGACAAAAAAGACAACATGACACATTTTGTCCTAACTGCCATTCCCCTTAAAATCTGGGGGGCTTCAACGTGCATATTATTAATCTACTGAGGAAACTGTCACTCTAATTAGAAATTAATATAAGGACACATCATTAACAAACAAGAACTTTGCTAAGGGATATCATTACACATGGTGGAAACTATGTATCTAAACACACTTATTACATGCCCTGGATTCTGAACAGCAGATTGTTTGTTTTGTTTCAATCGTCTTCATTTTATTTCCCCTAAGGAACCATCTTTCACCTTTTCTACTGTTGTCAGAACTCGTTATATCGTCCGTTGATGTTTTTTCTTCGTCCTATCCTTGTATTCAGAAGTTATAGTGATCTCTACTAATCCCTCTTATGATGATCAGGCTGCTTTCAGACTTCATCAAATTGATGCCCCATTGTGCGCTAATGACCATGGAATGTCCTAAAGAGGATCTGTCATAATGCCTGTGTGAGAAGGTTCTGATGGAAGCAGACATTCCCAAACATGTGCTGTATTCTAGTTTAGCGACTGTAAAGTTAAAGCGACACTAAATGGTTATCTGTATTTTCCAAAAATAATCCAAACACATTAATTACAGGTACTTGTATAGCCCTGTCAATTTTATGCAGCGCTTTACATATTTATTGCACATTCACATCAGTCCCAAACCGTCAAGGGGCTTACAATCTAAGGTCCCTTACTCACATTCATACATTCACATATTAGGGCCAATTTAGACAGAAGCCAATTAACCTACCAGCATGTATTTGGACGGTGGGAGGAAACCGGAGTACCCGGAGGAAACCCACGCAGGCGCAGGAGTCTATTTGTCTTTAGTAAACCCATCCATTTGTATTCCCTTAGAAAAATAAAAGGCATTTTCTAAATAGCGCCTGTGCCAAGAAAGCAATAAGTGACCCCTTGTTGTTACTATGCAGAAGAGCAGCTGCTCAACACGGAACCTGGAATACAGCGAAGATCACTGCAGTAGTGGCAGCCAGGTAAAAAAATGCACACTCACAATTGTCCAATGTAACAATGCAAAGAAAACCATCCCTGGGATTCAGCTTTAAGAGTCAGTGGTTTAGAAATTACTTAGTGACCGCCTCCTATAGATTTACATAGAAAACATATTGGCCTAAATTTTTGAAGAAATTCGATTTAAAAATATATATATATATATTGGATATGTTTTATAGCAGAAAGTTAAAAAATATGGTTTGTTGTTTTTTTTTTTCCAACATTTTTAGTCTTTTTTCATTTATAGCATTTCCCATAAAAAGGAACTGCAGTCTGCTCACATAATTTGTAATAAAAACATCTTTGCCATTTTGAAGCTTCCCTCCAACCACTTTGCATATTATTTTATTTATACTGTGATTCTGTACTTGCCAAATATGCTGCAGAAATCTCCCTCCACTGAGTGTGGCTGCAGCCATTTAAAGCTGCTGCCTGTTCACTTCCTGCATTTACGCAGACACACACCTCCAGCTCTGCAGCTCTCATTGGTCCTCTTATGGCTCACCCCCTCCTTTCCTGGATAACTCTCACGAGAGTGAGAGAGAGAGCTGTGCATGATGTCATAAGCCTGGGCTTTTTTACCAAACAAGAAACAGGAAGTGGGCTGTATAAGGTATTTACTTGCAGAAAAAAAATGTTTTACTAAGTTAAAACAACAAGGGCAGAGGATTTAATAGATGGAAAGATTAAAATATGACTGAAGTTCCACTTTAAAGCGGAGTTCCACCGAAATTTTTTTTTTTAAAGTCAACAGCTACAAATACTGCAGCTGCTGCCTTTTAATATTAGGACACTTAGCTGTCCAGGGCGCCCGCGATGTCCACACCTGAAGCAGATCTGTCCCTCGGCTCTCGGGTGGAGGCGCCGGCATCTTCAGTAAGGGAATCAGGAAGCCTTGCGGCTTCACTGCCTGGTTCCCGACTGCGCATGCGCGAGTCGCGCTGCGCATTCTGAGTGGTCCCTGCTGTCTTCTGGGACCTGTGTGTCAGACCAGAAGACAGCGGGGGGAGGGGCCGGACATGGCGTAGATCGACGCGGATTCTGCGACGATCTTTCGCCAGAAGTGGGAGCAAATACCTGTATTAGACATGTATCTGCTCCCCTCTCCCCTCTTTAAGGTGCCAAATGTGACACCGGAGGGGGGAGGAGTCCGGACAGCGGAAGTTCCATTTTTGGGTGGAACTCCGCTTTAACTTAAATGCCTTAAATGCTAGAATCTGGTTTCCCTAATGTTACGCCTGCTGTGTCCAACATATTTTGCTATATGTCACTAGAGATGTTAGATAATTTGTTTTAGCAACATGGTTTTGGTACTCATTTATGTAGTGATTCGGTAAAACAATGAAAACAAATCCAAGTCTTTCACATTTGAGTTTCAAATTTGGCGCAATCATTGGAGGATCTAAATAGTTATCTCATGCCCAGAATTGGGAGACTCTGACATACTGAAGGGTTAAACTGCTATTTAAAATAAGAGTGACTTCTTGTAGTAACAAACTTGTTCCATTGCCAAAAGAATGTATTCCAAGTGAGATTACAGTTAGCAATATTGCAGTTTATTAGTGTGCAATGTTTCAGCACCATGGACAGCAGCACATTCCATGTATATTATGCCTTGACTGAGTACAAGTTGAGTTGAGTTGAGTTGAGTGGTATCTTAATAAAGCGCGGTCTTACCCCGAAGGGTCCCGACGCGCAAGTGGGAGATACATGCATAAAGTCCTTCTGAAAGAAGGTATCAAAACCATTTCCAACAATTGTCTCATACAGTGCTTCCGGAAAGTATTCACAGCGCTCCACTTTTTCCACATTTTGTTATGTTTTGTTATGTTACTGCCTTATTCCAAAATGGATTAAATTCATTATTTTCCTCACAATTCTACAAACAATAATGACAACATATAAGTAATTTGTTTGAAATCTTTGGAAATGTATTAAAAATAAAAAATGAAAAAAAAATCCCATGTACATAAGTATTCACAGCCTTTGCTCAATACTTAGTTGAAGCACCTTTGGCACCAATTACAGCTTCAAGTCTTTTTGGGTATGGTGCTACAAGCTTGGCACACCTATTTTGGGGCAGTTTCTCACATTCTTCTTTGCAGGACCTCTCAAGCTCCATCAGGTTGGATGGGGAGAGTCGGTGCACAGTCATTTTCAGATCTCTCCAGAGATGTTTAATTGGGTTGAAGTCTGGACTCTGGCTGGGCCACTCAAGGACATGCACAGAGTTGTCCCATAGCCACTCCTTTGTTATCTTGGCTGTGTGCTTAGGGTCATTGTCCGGTTGGAAGATGAACCTTCACCCCAGCCTGAGTTCCAGAGTGCTCTGGAGCAGGTTTTCATCAATGATGTCTCTGTACATTGCTGCATTCATCTTTCCCTCGATCCTGACTAGTCTCCCAGTTCCTGCCTCTAAAAAACATTCCCACAGCATGATGATGCCACCACCATGCTTCACTGTAGGGATGGTATTGGCCAGATGATGAATGTTCTCTGGTTTCCTCCAGACATGACGCTTGCCATTCAGGCCAAAGAGTTCAATCATTGTTTTGTCAGACCAGAGAATTGTTTTCAAAGTAAACCGGCTATATATGGAAATATGCAACCTGCTATTCCCTGTAAAAATGCTAGATAATTGGCTGTATTTCTGACCTTTCAGAATCACCTCCTTGGAACAAACATGTAGATGTAAAGTTGGAAAAATATGAAGTCTTTATCTACACACTTGTTGCAGGTCTGCAGCTTCAAAAAGGGCCTTGTGATAGCCAGACAGCTAGCATTTAGAAGGCTGAGCTTAGCATGGCGGCCTCCATGTTTTTTCTAGTGGTCGCTTTTCTTTAAATTAGCCCCTTAAGTAAATATTACTAAAACATTCAAATTGAGATGTATTTGTGTTACTAGACGCTAGTAAATTTGACTTTCTGTGTGAATTGCAGTTTCTTGTTGCAGCCTCTGAAAACAAAAAAGAAACAGATGCCTTTGTCAGGGCTGGTGGAGAAGGTGCCGGCTTGGCATGAAACAGCAGTCTTCTTCAGGTGTCCTGAGATTGCTTGCACCCTTTCTTCTATTTTTATCTTTTCATGACAGTTAAAATGGAACTCAGCAAAATGACAGCTACCTGAAACTGTGACAATGCTGGAGGCAATATACAGCACACACTAATTTTGGTAGCAGAATTAATAATGAGGAATGTATATTCCTTGCTAAAGAACATAATTTTTATCAAGTTGTTATGGGTAATAGACATGTGCGGTTCGTTTCGTTACAAATTAATATTCAGACACATTTTTCGCTATTCAGAGATTCGGATATATTCAAATACCCGAATTACAATATAAACTAATAATGCTCCAAATAACGTTAGGAAATTTGTCAGAGTTTCGGAAATTCAAGTCGAATTCTTAATACACATATTGCTGAAATCAAAGACTGTGTGTACCATTTCAAAATAATGCTATTTTAGTTAAGCCAAAGGTGATTTAAAGAGTCATTGTAATCATTTGATGAAGATTTTTCTTTTGTTTGTTCACTTTGCTGCATTCAAATCGAAAACAATATAAATTGATATAACTTTTCGTTTTTCGACCGATTCAAAAATGTATCGATTTGAACGATTTCAAATCGAAAAAATCTGTAAATTTTAAGAAAATTCTAAAATTCTAAATACAAATTCCGAATACCAATTCCGAATATTAATTCCAAATACGAATTGAACGAATCAACCGAATTGAACTGCCGGTAAATAAAATAACTAGATTACCGAATCAAAATGAAACGAAACAAAACAATTTTTTTTGTCATGTACATGTCTAATGGGCAAAGTTGTACTTTAAGCTTTCCTCTGCCTGGTTTGAGGCTGCAAGACCTCTTCACTCCTATCACTGGATGGATTTTCATCATGTCAATCCATGACTATTACTCTATATACAGAATATTTTGGTGGCTTATTTGTTACTTCTATATAAGCCTTTTTATTATATAGTCTATTGCCTACTAAGATTGCTTATAGATTTTCCTTCACAAACTCTTTAAGCACTTCACTAATTAAAAATAACACTTATGTTTCCTATATAGAAAAAACTGGGTCCCGTCCTATGTTGTTCTTTCTGAGCAGAAACTTGAATTCTACAAGGATGCCAAAGACCTAACCACGAGCTGGGTGAGTAGTTTGTGGAAGCTTCACCAGTTACAATCCATCAGACTATAGGTTAATCACATGAGGGCTTCAATAAGTCTTTAAACAGGCCTATCAAACAACAGTATAAACACCACAGACAATATTTAGTTTAGCTATTTCAAGCCGGTTTTGTAGAAAACCAATATATATACTATATATATTGTACAGGGCACCGGGAATGTGTTTTATTTCCCAAGGAATTTGAGTTGCGGTCTCTTTAAGCTGAACAGTTTGAAGACATTGTTGAGTACTCAGGGGTTCTCACCCATGCAGAGTTGAGGTGTTCCAGGATAGTCCAGCTAGCGAGGACTGGCTTTCAGTACCCTCCGGATTGATAAGTCCTTAATAAGGACCCAGAATTTCAGAGATTTGAAGAGTTTGGGGAGGGAAGAACCTCCAAACCCTGCTTGTTGCTAAATTCAAATATTTGTTTAAATGGTACCTCATCCCTATTAGACTGTAATTATTCAACAAGGTCGAACCGGATGAGACTTTAGTGGTACCAAATTACCTAATGAAATAAAATGTTGAAAAATATACACTTTGTGTATGTATGCACAAAGTGTATATATTTAACAACATTTTCTATTATTGCATGAGTCTTAATAGTCAATTTGGTACAGTACCCCTAAAGTCCCATCCGATACCCCCTTGTTGAGTAATTACAACCTCCAAACCCTGAGTATAAGGTCTCTGGTCTTTAAGTCATTAAGCCACATTCAAGGGAGTCTTGAAAAGCAGCAGGATGGAATCTGCACCTGTGTCAGTGACGCAGAAGGGAATGGTTCACAAGCTGGTTCACAAGCTGCTAGCAACTGAGGCATTTGTTGATGAACCCCTGAGGCCTTTGCCATACTCTCAGACAAGTAGGTACCCTAAACCCAGTGTGGGCCTGAGAGACTGGCGGTGAGCCTGTTGCATGGTTTTCTTGATACCAGGAATATGAATTCTTTGCTTTACTTTTGCTGATGAAAAATTTGTGTTTGCCTGTTTTGAGGGACCAATAAACACTGCTTACTTTTTCAAGCAGCTTGCTGGTGATCTCAAGCCCTCAATATGAAAAAAAAAAATATATATATATATATATATATATTAGCTTTTTGTATAATCCAGTGGTTGCCAACGCACACATATCAGAGATAAGAAATGGACCCGGGGTGCAGCAAAGACTGTAGTACATTTTTTTTTTTTTTTTTTATATGTCTTTATCAATTTTCATATCTCATAACATAATATCAAAATATACAATAGCCTAATATTTCACAGAGAGATAATAAAACATTACTCCCAACCCCGCCCCCCTCCCCTGATCTCCCCTCTATGGTTACCCACCCTTCTATTGCTCCCTCTTTAACCTTTTTTTTTCTTCTCCTAATCTTGCCTCTCTCTCATGTAAAATCGATATCATTTCTATGTTAAATTTTTGTTATATGATTTATATAATTTATATAAACTATACAAATTTATATATCCACGTATCTCTATGTATATGTATACCCATACAATACAATACGCGTCTACGCATACACACACATATATACCCATTACGCTCCCAGCAACTCTGCGTGCGTATCCCGTAGTATGTTTATAAGTTACCCATTCCCACCATTTTTTTTCGAACTGCTCCATTTCCTCCCCCTCCCTGAACTTCACATATTCCAATCTATAGATATCATCAATTTTATGGCACCATCCCTTCAAGCTAGGTTGTTCTGGTTCTTGCCAATGTATAGCAATTTGGTACTTTGCAGCATTTAAAAGTTGTGGAGTTAGTGTTCTCATATACTGTTTAGTTGGGATTCGAATCCCGTGTAATATACAGCCCCAAGGCTCATCAGGGACTTCGAACTTGGTTATATCTTTAATGGTTTGTCTGATCTCTACCCAGTATATTTTAATTTTAGGGCACGTCCACCAATTATGAGCCATAGTCCCTATTTCCTTACACCCCCTCCAACAAAACTTAGCATTTTCGTTTGAACATTTGTGTACCTTATCGGGGGTTAAGTACCAGCGGACTAGACATTTATAATTTAATTCCATTTCGTTATGGTTTACTGCTGTGGAGTGCACTCTCTCTATAATTTGCCTAATCTCGAGGTCGTTGACCTGTGACCCCAACTCCTCCTCCCACTTTTTGATGAATGGCGGTATGCCCAGCTTTTTTGTATTACTTAATATTTTATAAATCTTAGAGATTACTCCCTTCTTAACCTTCTCCTCACATAATCTCTCTAAGGGCCGTAGAGTTTCTATAGATCTCTTAGGCCGAGGTAGTTTTTCAAGGAAATTTTTTAACTGAGCGTACCGCCATTCATCTAGCAACAGCAGTTCCCGTTTGTTTTTAAATTCTTGATACTCTAGTAGTTTATCTTTCTCCATTACATCTTTTAGTTGTAAATTATCTTGCTTAATCCATTTTCCAAATAATTTTTCGACTCCCGGTGTAAAATATTTTGTGTTGGTTAATGGTATTAACGGTGAATTGAACTCCCATTTCTCTTTTTTGTGAATTTTATCCCATATTTTAAGTGCATTTCTAGTGATGTTATGTATATCAGTGCTAAGTTCCCGATATTGTTCGGGTATCCAAATTACCTTTCCCAATGGTGCTTTACATATAGTGGCTTCCATATTCACCCATCTTTTTTCTAAGTTATTTTTAGCCCATTCTATTACTCGTGATAAAACAATTGCAAAATAATAATTTCTCAAATCAGGTGCCCCTAGTCCCCCTTGTGCCTTTTCCTTGGTCAAAAGTGTAAGTTTAATTCGTGTTTTTTTCCCGCACCATATAAATTTTAAGAACATTGACTGTAATTTATTAAAGAATGCTTGTGGTATTGGGATTGGCAACATTTGCCATTTATACATTATTTTCGGCAGAATTACCATTTTATAAATATTTATTTTGCCGCTCCAAGATAATTGTCCCGGTGTTATTCTATTAAGTTCAGCTTTGATGTCGTTTAATAAAGGGATATAGTTGGCTTTGTATATTGTCTCATTTGTAGTTGTTATCTTGACACCGAGATACTTCAGTTTTTTTATTCCACATCGAAATGGGAAATCTTTTTGATAAGTAATCCTTTCTACTTTAGGGATATTAAAACTCAAAATATCGGTTTTTGCCGGGTTTATTTTAAAGTTAGAAATTTTTCCAAAATCTTTTAAGGCTTTCATTATGTTGGGCAGGGTTATTCTAGGATGTGTTACGTAAAATATTATGTCATCAGCATACGCTGCTAATTTATGCTCTTCTTCCCCAACTTTTATCCCCCTTATATCTACATTCCTCCTTATTCCTTTTAACAAGGGTTCTAAGGTAAGGACAAACAGCAGCGGTGACAGTGGGCACCCCTGTCGAGTGCCATTCTTCATATCAAAAGGGGCTGAAAGAAACCCGTTTACTTTGATTCTTGCCGTTGGTGTATTATATAATGATTTTATCCAAGAGGTCATTCTGGGTCCCAAGCCTATAGCCTTTAGTGTACTCTGCATGAAGTCCCAGTCTATCCTGTCAAACGCCTTTTCGGCGTCTATTGACAGGAGTAGACCTGGGGCCCCACTCTCTTTCATTTGCTGTATAGCCAAAAGAGTTCTGATACCATTGTCCCTACTCTCTATTCCTGGGATGAAACCAACCTGATCTGCATGGACCATTTCCATAATTGTTTTCATCCTGGAAGCGAGTACCTTTGAGAATATCTTGGTATCTATGTTCAAGAGTGAGATTGGTCTATAACTAGAACAAAGTGTATTGTCTTTACCTTCTTTTAATATAATAGTTATAGTAGCTTCTAATGCTTCTTTCCTCAGCTCCCATTTCCCACCTACCCCGTTCAAGTAGGAACACAGTTTCGGGGTCAAAATTTCTAAGAATTTCTTATAATAAAGTATCATAAAACCGTCTGGTCCTGGACTGTAGTACATATAATCCAAAAGAGAGAGTGGCACTTACGGGTCTTGAGAGGTGGACGCACAGTGAAGATTTCATGTAGACGTTTTGACCAGGCACAAGCTCGTCCTGAGGAAGATGAGCTTGTGCCTCGTCGAAACGTCAAAATAAAATCTTCACTGTGCGTTCACCTCTCAAGACCCGTGAGTGCCACTCTCTTTTTTGGATTATATATATTAGATTTTTATAGTCATTATACTCTCTTTAAGTTTTTAGACTATATTTTTTACTATTGTATCCCCAAGAAAGAGGGCATTTGAGAACCTTGAAACGTTTAATGCTTTTATGGACATTTGAACCGTAAGAAAAGGGTGTAATCCAAAACAACCAGTCTTCACACTTAAATTTGATTCTCTCACACCTCAATGGTTTTTTTAAGATGTCCAAGCAAGGGAGTTTTTTGCTCACACTACACTATCTCATTATACTCTTACTAGATCAAACCAAACACTTTTACTAAAACTGGAGAGAGCGAAATCTGGTGCAGCTCTGCATCAAAACCGATCAGTTTCCAGGTTTTATTGCTAAAGCTTAAAGGAGTTGTAAAGGCAGAAGTTTTTTTTTTTTTTATCCAACAAAAGTTTTTATTAATTAAAAGGTGGTATACAGCCATTACCAGCGATACATTAACCAACATGTCCATACACACAACCATCTGAAACAGGTTACAGTAAATTCTGCATTTCAGGCAGAAGGTTTTTAATCTTGATGTATTCTATGCATTAGGATAAAAAACCTTCTGTGTGTATCAGCCTCCCCAGCACCCGCCAATTACTTACCTGAGCCCATCTCTATCCAGCGATGTCCACGAGTGTCTATGCCGTCCAGGACACTCCTCCTGATTGGCTGAGACACAGCAGCAGTGTCATTGGCTCCTGCGGCTGTCAAATAAACTCAGTCAGCCAATCGGATGAAAGAAGTGTTGGGGCCAGGTCGGAGCTCCGTTTCTGAATGGATACAAGGAGCTCTGACTCTGCTTGGGTGCCCCCATAGAGAGCTGCTGGCTGAGAGGGCACTCGATAGGAGGGAGAAGCCAGGACCAGCAAAGAGGGACCAGAGAAGAAGAGGATCCAGGCTACTCTGTGCAAAACCAACTGCACAGAGGAGGTAAGTATAACATGTTTGTTATTTTTTTTAAATGAGACTTTAATTTAACAAGCTGAACTTAGAAGCTGATTGGCTACCATGCACAGCTGCCCCAAATTCTGAGTGCTCCAGGTTTAGTAAATCTCCCCCACTGTGTGAGTGCATTAAAGGATCTCTCACTCAAATTTGAAATTACAGTTTTGATTACACACTAGCAGGTTGAAAAAAAGACCAGACTCTCATACCTCTTAGAGCAGTGGTTCTCAACTCCTGTCCTCAGGACCCAGTAACAGGCCAGGTTTGCAAGATAACTGAAATACATGACAGGTGATATAATTTGCTGCCCAGTGATTGCAGTATTCTAATCTGCATCTCCCCAAGGTAATATTTAAAATCTGACCTGTTAGTGGGTCCTGAGGACTGGAGTTGAGAACCACTGTCTTAGAGGCTCTAGTACAGGGGTCTTAAACTGGTGGCCCTCCAGCTGTTGCAGAACTACAATTCCCATGAGGCATTGCAAGGCTAAAACAGTTACAAGCATGACTCCCATAGGCAGAGGCATAATGGGACTTGTAGTTCAGCAACAGCTGGAGGGCCGCAGGTTTGAGACCCCTGCTCTAGTATATCGTTATTAAGGGGGTCTCACGTTTTGTTTTTAATGTTTCATTTATTCAGTGCAGATTGTGGTAATTGGACCAGGTAACAGATCTAGGTACACCAAAGGGCCAATCTCACCACTGCAGTTACCAAGAAATAGAAAACAAGCCAGTAAATTGCTTAGCCTTCCAGCATCTATGTTAAAACAAACTATCAATCTTGTATGGACTGGCCCTTTAACAAAAAAAAACTCTCTATAAAACTGGCTTTGCAAAGTATCTCTTTAGATTAGATCAGCTGTAGCTGATGCAATTCCTAGCCTTCGCATCAACTGCAAAATCCACTTTGTACTTTTTCTTTCTCCCTTTCTGCCGGAGGTAAGGCTATTGATCATCACTTTCCGAGATGTGACGAGTAAGTTGTTTAGACAAATCTACCATGTACCCTCATAGCCTTAAATATAATGCTGTTAAAGTTTACAAACCTCTGCGTGGCAGAAAAGGGAGAGCCAGTCAGTGAGAGGATGATAACGTAGCAAGAGCGGAGACGCTTTATGACAGAGCCCTATTGTGAAGGCTACCCAAGGCTGGATGAGACCTGCCATACCTTATTGGCATGACGGCTGCCCGGGAAGGTGGTTTTATAAGCTGAAGTCACTTAGAATAAGCCATGTCCTCTTTTGGCAGGTGACAAAGATCACTTTAGTCCCTGCTGCCAAGAGTATCTGTCATAACGGATCTCTTTCTAATAAAAGAAGAAAAATATGAAAAACAAAGCAGAAAAGAAAATGATATTTCGTTATTTGTCACTGACACAAAAAGGGGGAGAGGAGGACGCGTTGTCAGAGCGGAACTTCTGTTGAAATGAACATCTGCGAAGCCTTTGCTGCTTCTGTGGACTCGACACAGAAGTTGATTTGCAAGCAAATCTGAAAGGTTTCAAATGTTGGAGCTGTAATACTTTTTAAGTCTCTGGGAAGTTAGTGCACAATGGGGTTGATTTACTAAAACTGGAGAGTACAAAATCTGGTGCAGATCTGCATAGAAACCAATCAACTTCCAGGTTTTTTGTCAAAACTTAATTGAACAAGCTGAAGTTAGAAGCTGATTGGCTACCATGCACAGGGGCACCAGATTTTGCTCTCTCTCCAGTTTCAGTAAATCAACCCCAATGCATCTTACTAGAGGGGGACATATGGGAAGGGTCAACAATTCCCGACAATTTCACACCTTGTTCTTATCAAATTTCACCTTTAGGCTGCATTCACACCTGAGCGTTTTCAGCTAGCAAAACGTTTGTAAAATGCCCGAAAAAACGCCTGAAAAACGCCCATCAAGCAAAATCCCATTCATTTCAATGGCACCTGTTCACATCTGAACGTTTTGTCACCTGAAGCAAAACGCCTGAAAAACGCTTGAAGCTCAAAAAAGTACACAAGCTTCTTTTTGGGTAGATTACAGGCGTTTTTCAGTTTTTTACATTGGTGACCCTTTGACCTGTACAAAATCGCGGCAAAAACGCAGTAAAAATGCACTACTTTCTGCCTGAATACGAAATGCTCAGGTGTGAATGCAGCCTAACAGCCCTTTCACACTGGGGCGGTAGCGGTAAAGCACCTCTAGTTTTAGCAGCGCTTTACTGCTGTTAGAGCGGTGCTTTGGCACCGCTATTCGGGCAGGAGCGGGGTGCTTTTAACCCCCTAGAAGGGGTTAAAAAAGGGCCGCTGCTGAAGCGCTTTGCAGGTTCTTCAGCAGCGCTGCCCATGCATTCCAATGGAAAGGGACGGTGGAGGAGCAGTGTATACACCGCTCGCAAACCGCCCCAAAGATGCTGCTTGCAAGACTTTTTCTAACGTCCTGCAAGCGCACCACCCCAGTGTGAAAGCACTCAGGCTTTCACACTGGGATTGCAGATAAGGCATTTTTCGGGCACTTTACAGACGCTATTTTTAGCGCAAAATCGCCTGAAAAATGCCACAATGTGAAAGGTGCCTGAGTGTGGTTGCTGATGAAGCATGATATTACAGGTCAACTATTAAAGTTACAGCTGTGACTATTGAGGGATAATCAATAGGAAAATGATAACATAACAACAGAAAATATGCTTCTACCAGAGCCTTACTATAAAGGATATCCAATGCTGCATGACTACCCAAGGCTGGGTGGAACCCACCATACTTTAAAATGGTCCTAGCATCAAATATCTCAAGGCAAAAAAGTTATAGAATTTTAAAGTAAATGGTATTAAACCCAGCCTGTAAAATATTGCAGCTTACCCATCCTTAAAGTGGAGTTCCACCCAAAAATGGAACTTCCACTTTTCCGGATCCTCCCCCCCTCCGGTGTCACATTTGGCACCTTTCAGGGGGGAGGAGGGAGCAGATACCTGTGTAATACAGGTATTTGCTCCCACTTCCTGGCATAGATCACCGCAGTGATCGTGGTGACCTACGCCACGTCCAGCGCCTACTCTGTCCCCCCTGCTGTCTTCTAGGAGACACACAGGTCCCAGAAGACAGCAGGGACCAGTGAGGACGCGCTGCGTGACTTGCGCATGTGCAGTAGGGAACCAGGAAGTGAAGTCGCAAGGCTTCACTTCCTGATTCCCTTACCGAAGATGGCTGCGCCTCCACCCGAGAGCCGAGGGACAAATCAACTTCGGGACATGACATCGCGGGCGGCCTGGACAGGTAAGTGTCCATATATTAAAAGTCAGCAGCTGCAGTATTTGTAGCTGCTGACTTTTAATATTATTTTTTTTCGGCAGAACACCACTTTAAATATGGTGGCTCCATTAGAATCTATTTTAGGCTTTGTTTCCTTTATTTTTATTTGGTGATCCAGCCAGTAATACACTTCCTGTCTTAGAGTGACTCCACTCAGGAAGGAGGGGCAATGGAGACACCTTTGATCAGTAGCCTTGTCAATCTGGGGAGAGGGCAGTGTTAGATACACTTGCAGATTTGGATGGACTTTACTAACAAATAAAGCTGACCTCCAGCTAACACTTTTAAAGTGTTACTAAACCCAGGACTCTGCATTCACTATATCTAGTCTCCCACAGTAAACAGAACATGGAAATGCAATAGTTTTAGTAAACATAAATATAAACTGCTAAATACCTTTTATCATCAGCAGTATATAGCAGTGACTTATATCAGTCTCTGGTTAAAGCTTGTAGGAGGAGTTTTCATTCTCCTCTGAGTGTCCAATGAGGCTGCAGGACCGCTGACCCTCTGTCTGGACAGTGCTGATTGGCCCTGTGCTGATAACACACATTCTCCCGAGAAAAAAAAAAATCTCTAGCAATACACACCAAACTGAGCATGTGCAGAGTGCCCCCAAGGCTCTGTACTATCAAGAGATAGATTGGGGACTGTGGAAGAAGGGGAGGATCAGAGAAGACCGGATCAAACATCCTTTTTACACAATGTAGAGGATAAACCCCTTAGGTTCCACAGTGAGTATGAAAAGAGGTTGTGGGTGGTCCCAGGCAGATGGCTAGAATTTAATGATAAATAGTAAATAGAACTGCTGCCCCTAATAATACGACCACCTAAATGGAGTATGAGGTATGTAATAGATTGAAGCAGTAGGCGTGGCACTGTTCTTAAAAAACAATCCAATACTAGGAGTCTGAGTGCTACACTAACACACTCCAATCAGTGACTTGTATGTGACAAAATATGTAAATTAACAGTCCTTAGTGCAAATTAATTATAAAATATAAGGTGACTGGTGCTTTAAATACAGCTAGTGTTCTAGCAAATACGATCCACATATCGTGACATAAGTGCAATCATAATAAAGTGACTGGTGCTTTCGTGAACAAATTGATATCACAGTCCTTTTATGTAAACACAAAGTCTTTTTGTAAAAAGTGACAGGTGCTCTTCAATCGTGTATGCCTTTGTGCTGGTGCTTCTTACAGTGCTCCCCTATAGGTGTTGCACTCATCGGAGATATTCACCCCTCAAAGTGGTATTTCACATTCACAGTGTTTGCGACTGTGTGGCAGTTTCCAAGTTTCCAGATCCACGCCTTTAGAGACCTCTCCTTGCTTTGCTCTTTTAAATAATCCTCCGTTTCATCCGCATGCAGAGAAAAAATGCTCCCATGGCATAATACCATTTGCCAAAAGTTTTATTGAGCGTATACAGTTGAAAACATACTCACATCATCTCTGTCAGTTTAAAACATTTTAAAAACCAGGAGGCTGGGACGATTCGTGTTCCACGGCTTAAAACCGGAAGTGACGCAAAGACGATAGAAGCTCCGGCCTACGCGTTTCGTCATTAAGACTTCATCTGGAGCGCAACACCTATAGGGGAGCACTGTAAGAAGCACTAGCACAAAGGTGAATATGATTGAAGAGCACCTGTCACTTTTTTACAAAAAAGACTTTGTGTTTACATAAAAGGACTGTGATATCAATTTGTTCACTAAAGCACCAGTCACTTTATTATAATTGCACTTATGTCACGATATGTATATATATTTATATTAATCAATTTGCTAGAACACTAGCTGTATTTAAAGCACCAGTCACCTTATATTTTATAATTAATTTGCACTAAGGACTGTTAATTTATTTATTTTGTCACATATAAGTCACTGGTTGCGTTAGTGGAGCACTCAGGCTCCTGGCATTGGATTGTTTTTTAAGAACAGCATCATACTTACTGCTTCAATCTATTACAATCCACAGTGAGTATAACACGCATGCTTTACTGCATAGACAGACTGATTTTACTATTGTGGGCTTAGTAACACTTTATGAAATTACAGCAACAGTTTTTTTTTCTCCTTTTGTAATACATTTTTTACATAAATGAATAGAAAGCTGTAAGCACCCCTGCCAGTTGTAAAGGGTTTGTCTCAACCCTCTAATGGCCATTGTTGCTGGACAGCTTGGTCTGGTAAAGGAAGTTAAAAAACAACATACTTACTGACTGGATCACCAGGTGAAACTAAAGGGGAAAAAAAGCCCAAAAAAGAAAGCAAATGCAGCCACCACATCCAAGATTTGGTATGCTGCAATATAATACATTTTTGTTCTTGGGCTTAATACCACTTCAAGACAAATGTGAGCTTGTAAGTTTACTAAGTGCTAATGATCCAAATTAAATAAACACAATTAAGCATTTTGGTAAACATTTTATAATTTGCAATGTCTGTTCTGAAAAGTGTTCTGTCATTCATGACGGAAAAAAGATAGGTATCCCGACTAAAAACATTTGCAGAAACAGTCAGTTTGCATAGGATTGCTGCTTGATAATATTTCATTAAAGCTGAACTCGAGGCACAACTGAATTCACAAACATGTAAAGGACATGTCTTATGATGTATTATATGAGGCACTAGACTGTTTGGTAAATCCACTAAATTTGGCTAGCACTAACCTCCAATTAGCTCAAATGCTGTCAACTAAGACAGGCCATAAATTAATCTTTTTGTTACCTTCCACCAGGGGTAGAAGGAAAGAAAATCACTTGATCTCCCTGTCAATACAGTCAGTGCTGATGCGGGAATCCTTCCTGCAGAGCTTTGGTGTTCTCCCTACATGGAGGATGGGAGGAGCTGTCCCTTCCAGGAGAACACAGTGATTAGTGCTAGTGGCTATAACCTCTGGCAATAATTGCATCCTAAAAATCAGACATGCTGGTTTATCCAAGTCAATCGATGTATCTACATGGATACAATCAGCCTGCCCATACATGGTTTTTCTGACACCAACAATGGGACAGAATTCCCCCCACTGACCCCAACAATGGGACAGAATTCCTTCCACTGACACCAACAATGGGACAGAATTCCTTCCCCTACTCATCCCCTACTCATCCCCATGCTCCAAATGTCAGTGCTAAAAATACCAGCTAAAAATACCAGCATCTGTAGTTTAACCACTTGCCGACCGCTAAGCTAGCACTAACCTCCAATTAGCTCAAATGCTGTCAACTAAGACAGTCCATAAATTAATCTTTTTGTTACCTTCCACCAGGGGTAGAAGGAAAGAAAATCACTTGATCTCCCTGTCAATACAGTCAGTGCTGATGCGGGAATCCTTCCTGCAGAGCTTTGGTGTTCTCCCTACATGGAGGATGGGAGGAGCTGTCCCTTCCAGGAGAACACAGTGATTAGTGCTAGTGGCTATAACCTCTGGCAATAATTGCATCCTAAAAATCAGACATGCTGGTTTATCCAAGTCAATCGATGTATCTACATGGATACAATCAGCCTGCCCATACATGGTTTGTCTGACACCAACAATGGGTCAGAATTCCCTCCACTGACCCCAACAATGGGACAGAATTCCTTCCACTGACACCAACAATGGGACATAATTCCTTCCCCTGACACCAACAATGGGACAGAATTCCTTCCACTGACCCCAACAATAGGACAAAATTTCTTCCACTGACCCCAACAATGGGACAGAATTCTTTCCACTGACACCAACAATGGGACAGAATTCCTTCCACTGACACCAACAATGGGACAGAATTCCTTCCACTGACACCTACAATGGGACACAATTCCTTCCACTGACACCAACAATGGGACAGAATTCCTTCCACTGACACCAACAATGGGACAGAATTCCTTCCACTGACACCAACAATGGGACAGAATTCCTTCCACTGACCCCAACAATAGGACAAAATTTCTTCCACTGACCCCAACAATGGGACAGAATTCTTTCCACTGACACCAACAATGGGACAGAATTCCTTCCACTGACACCAACAATGGGACAGAATTCCTTCCACTGACACCTACAATGGAACATAATTCCTTCCACTGACACCAAAAATGGGACAGAATTCCTTCCACTGACACCAACAATGGGACAGAATTCCTTCCACTGACACCAACAATGGGACAGAATTCCTTCCACTGACCCCAACAATAGGACAAAATTTCTTCCACTGACCCCAACAATAGGACATAATTCCTTCCACTGACCCCAACAATAGGACAAAATTTCTTCCACTGACCCCAACCATGGGACAGAATTACTTCCACTGACACCAACAATGGGACAGAATTCCTTCCACTGACCCCAACAATGGGACAGAATTCCTTCCACTGACACCAACAATGGAACATAATTCCTTCCGCTGACAACAACAATGGGACAGAATTCCTTCCACTGACACCAACATTCGGGCACTATTCCTTCAACTGACACCAAAAATGGGGACCTGTTTACTCCTGCTAGGCACAGTGTGGCACCCCTAAAGTCTGAACTACAGTAAACCGGCCCCTAGATTAACCCTTGAAAAAATGATTGGTCCTCAGGAAACCCTTTCTAAAACCAATTCATAAAGGGTCAGTGAGGGTCAGTAGAAGAATACTTCACTTATAACCTGTACACACGATAGGATTTTCCATCAAAAAAAAGTTGGATGTGAGCTTTTGGTCGGATATTCTGACCGTGTGTATTGTCCATGCAACATTTTCTGTCAGAATTTCCGCCAGCAAAAGATTGAGAGCAGGTTCTCTATTTTTCCAACGGAAAAAGTTCTTGTTGGAAATTCCGCTCGTATATGCAATTCCGACGTGCAAAAAAAAAAAAGCATGCTCAGAATCAAGCAAAAGAGCCAAACTGCCTATTGAACTTCATTGATCTCGGCTCGTCGTACGTCTTGTACGTCACCGCGTTCTTGACGGTAGGAATTTCAGACAAGATTTCAGACAATCTCTGGAGGAACCCTGGTTGAGAATGGTTGCCCTATATGCTTGATGGCTTCTCTGCCACCCCTTTCCCTACTCATCCCCATGCTCCAAATGTCAGTGCTAAAAATACCAGCTAAAAATATCAGCATCTGTAGTTTAACCACTTGCCGATCGTTGCACGACGATGTACGTCGACACAATGGCACAGGCACGCAAATGGGCGTACCTGTACGTCCCTTTAAATTCGCCACCCAGCGGGCGCGTCCGCCGCGTGCCTCGTGAATGCACCCGTGGGTCCCGGGAACTCGAATGGGTAGGGGTACAATGTACCCCATACTCATTCGCATAGGGTGGGGGGCCGGGATCCGATAAGCCCCCCGCCCGCAGACCCCGACAACCAACGACCAGGGTTGTCGGGAAGAGGCCCTTGTCCTCATCAACATGGGGACAAGGTGCTTTGGGGTGGGGGGCCGCAGGGCGCCCCCCTGCCCCAAAGCACCCACCCCCCATGTTGAGGGCATGCGGCCTGGTACGGTTCAGGAGTGGGGGGGGGCACTCGCTCATCCCCACCCCCCTTCCTGACCAGCCGGGCTGCGTGCTCGGATAAGGATCTGGTATGGTACGTTTTTTCAGCGTAGGTGGTTCCGCTTGAACTCCATACCAGACCTAAGGGCCTGGTATGCTCTTGGAGGGGAACCCATGCCGTTTTTTTATTTAATACCAAATACCAGCTCTGTGGGAGGGAGGGGTTTGCCTTAGAACCGGTTCACACAGGGGCGACTTCCTGTAAAGTTGCCTCACTATGAACGGGGATCTGACTTGGAGGTGACTTCCATTGAAATCAATGGGTACAAGTCGCCTAGAAGTTGGATTGAAGTCGTACAGGAACCTTTTCTGAAGTCGGAGCGACTTCAGTAGTGTGCATTAAGACGGCTCTCATTCACTTACATTGATTTTATCATGTCGCGCGACTTGAGGCGACTAGGGGTGACTTGGGGCGACTTCAAGTCGGATCCAAAGTTGCCCCTGTGTGAATGGGCTCTTAGGCACAAGTGTGTATTTTTTTAAACAAAATTAGAACCTAAAATAATGAAAAAAATAAAAGACGAGTGGTTAAATAGCCAGGGACTTGATGTACTATTACAGAACTTTGCATTTAGTCAATAAGTTGAATTTATCAAATTTTGAATTTTCTTCTGTAAACTTTATCACCACTAATGCAACTGTAGTCAGAGCTTGTTAGGAAATCGGGGCATATCTGCACAATGCATGATAAACGAATGAAGATTTTTTTTTAAACTTGATCATCATTGTCATTTCTCCTGATAAACATTTATTTAAGTAGTGCTGTCTCCTCAAATGTCTCTTGGTCCACGCTACTGTGTGTAGCAGCAACTGAACAATGATAATTTAACAATGGAAACAAAAGGAAAGCTTCATTAGAGAGATTGTGTATTTAGGTATTTATGGACTAACATTATTGTTCTTTCCCAAATATAGATATGAAGTAAAATAAGAACATATATACATGTTTTATTTCAAATTATATTTGGAGAGTGATTTTTCTTGTTAAATACTTCCACATTCTGCTTCATTTGGATGAAGGTTTTTTTTTTTAATGTGGTTTTATTTTGAAGTGACTTTTTTGCTGGATTTATAAGATTTATAAGAAATGGGGAAAAAGACAAAAAGATGAATGCCATTGGCACTGGTTAAAGCAGGACTGTATTAAAAACATCCTTTAGTCCAGTTCTGTATTTGATAAAAAAAAAATGTTTAAGTGAATGAAGGTTTTTGGATGAAGGTTTTTTTTTTTAATGTGGTTTTATTTTGAAGTGACTTTTTTGCTGGATTTATTAGATTTTTTTTTTTTTTGTTTCATAAAGTTTTATTAGGTGAACATGAGAAAAGCAAAGGAACAGCATATTAATACATTACATAATTATATATATGTTTACAATAGTAAATGTGTCAGAATGCGTATTACATCAGTTTTGTTATAACACAGTTGATGTTTCACAGTTTCGGAGGAGGCCATGGAATGCCCAGATGGCACAAAACCCCCCAAATGACCCCATTTTGGAAAGTAGACACCCCAAGCTATTTGCTGAGAGGTATGGTGAGTATTTTGCAGATCTCACTTTTTGTCAAAGTTTTGAAAATTGAAAAAAGAAAAAAAAAATGATTTTCTTTTTTCATTTTCAAAAACAAATGAGAGCTGTAAAATACTCACCATGCCTCTCAAAAAATAGCTTGGGGTGTCTACTTTCCAAAATGGGGTCATTTGGGGGGGTTTTGTGATATTTTGGCATTTTATGGCCTTCAAAACTGTGATAGGTAGTGAGGAGTGAAATCAAAAATTTGCGCCCTTAGAAATCCTGAAGGCGGTGCTTGGTTTTCGGGGTCCCGTACGCGGCTAGGCTCCCAAAAAGTCCCACACATGTGGTATCTCCGTACTCAGGAGAAGCAGCAAAATGTATTTTGGGGTGTAATTCCACATATGCCCATGGCATGTGTGACCAATATATCATTTAGTGACAACTTTTTTTTTTTTTAAATTGTTTATTTATGAAAATTTTTCAAGAAGCATTACAAGTATATTTCACATTCAGCAAGTGTGAACATTGTACATTTTGCAAGTGCAAACATAAAGTTATATAACAAGGAAAGAAAACAAGTTGTTCAAGTGAACCATTAGACAGTGTAAGAGCCATATAGAGGGAAGATAGAGGGTTATTAATAGCATATCAAGGTATCATGTTAGCACGAAGGTAATCATTGATGGAAACTGGAGCTAAAATTTCCTGAAAAAAAAAAAAAAAAAAGTCAGTGAGGGACCCAGAAAGATCATTTCCCTATCTTGGTTTGAGGGTCTAGCATTCCGAATTATTATATTCCGATGTATCCCATTTTTCCCAAATGACCTCAAATTTTGGTAGTGCATCTTCTATGACTGCCGTGATGTGCTCCATTTTACGAATATCAGTGACCGTAGAAAGGAATTGCGTAAAGGTAGGTGGAACCGTGGAACGCCAATGTTGTGGGATTACTCGTTTAGCTGCTAGTAAGATGAATGCCATTAGTTTGTTAATTGCTTTGGTGGCATTCCGAAGAGGTAGGCCTAATAGCAGGTGTATGGGTTGGAAAGGAATCTGGATCTCCAATATCTTTTCCAGCAAGGCATGAACTTTAGTCCAAAAGGGGGCCAAGATAGGGCATTCCCAAAATTTGTGGAAGTGCGAGCCCAAAGAGGAGCCACACCTCCAACAATGACTAAATGGAGATAGTTTATGAGTTGCTAGAAATTCAGGGGTCCTGTACCAAAACATTAAGATTTTGTACACCGTCTCCCTCTGGGCCACGCATCTGGAGACTTTAGAGGTAGCATCCCATATCGCCCCCCACTGAGCCATAGAAATAGGACTATGAAGGACCTGGGCCCATTTCCTCATATATGAGTGGGTCTGTTCAGAGATGGGATCAGTGCTCTGGAGGATCTTGTAGATGCAAGCAATTTGTTGAGGTTCGTGTGGGCCATATGAGCATAGCTTTTCAAATTCAGTAGGAACAACCAGGGTCATTTGGGGTGATCTAGAAGCAAAATAATGTTTTACCTGTAAGTAAGAAAAGAGTAGCGTGTTCGGTATGTTATGTTTGGTTTGCAGGTCTGAGAAAGGGAGTAAAGTGCGTGTTACTGGGTGCACTTAGTGACAACTTTTGTAAATGTTTTATTTTTTTGTCTTTTGTCATTATTCAATCACTTGGGACAAAAATAAATATTCAATGGGCTCAACATGCCTCTCAGCAATTTCCTTGGGGTGTCTACTTTCCAAAATAGGGTAATTTATGGGGGTTTTGTACTGCCCTGCCATTTTAGCACCTCAAGAAATGAGATAGGCAGTCATAAATTAAAAGCTGTGTAAATTCCAGAAAATGTACCCTAGTTTGTAGACGCTATGACTTTTGCGCAAACCAATAAATATACGCTTATTGACTTTTTTTTTACTAAAGACATGTGGCTGAATATATTTTGGACTAAATGTATAACTAAAATTTAGTTTATTCGATTTTTCTTATAACAAAAAGAAGAAAATATAATTTTCTTGTTCATACATCACGGGACACAGAGCGGCATAGTCATTACTATGTGGGTTATATAGAATTACCTTCAGGTGCTGGCACTGGCAACTTCCAAAACAGGAAGTACCCTCCCCTATATAAGCCCCTCCCATCCGGGAGCACCTCAGTTTTTTCCAGTGTCTAAGGTGTTGGCCAAGGTTAACATGTATTCATCTGGGCTTGTGTACAGGTTCTCTGGGCCTTAGCAAGCTATTCCGGATCCGACCAAAAAAGCTTCATAGCTAAACGGTCGGTACCCGGGCCTTGCAAAGAAGAGCAGGGTTTTGCCTGTAATGCCTCTCTTAGGAGGGCTGGGCCCTGGGATCCAGAGCTCTGGTCATACCCAAAACCAAGAGGCTATCTGTGCAGGGTGCTATACAGGTCCAGGGGAGTGGAATCCTTGGGAACCCGGTCCCTGAAGGTCTAGTACAATGCCTGCCGTGAGAGGTGAAGTTTGGGCTTCTGTGGACCAAACAAAGTCCTGCGGCGGGGAAAAGGTAAGTGGGGGCCCCTCAGGAACTTGGTTCTATTGAGGGGACCCCCAAGCCTAATATGTCTTTCTGCCTGTTACCTAAAGGTATTCCCGCTAATAGCTGTATATGCCTAAGAAATCCTAGAAATGTCTTTTCATAAAGGAAGTTTTAAAAACTGTAAACCTAGAAATGTTTTTCATAAAGGAGGTTTTAAAAAAAAAAAAAGACAAAAGTGCGGTACCTGTGTTTGTCCACTAGAGGCCGCTGTGGAACGTCTTTTTTTCTTGGGACTATTCCTTCCATGGTGAAAGTCCAGGCAGATGAGTGAGCTCTCTATCAGGGAAGCTGCATTCCTCTGTCATGCTGCCAAGTAGTTTCCTTCCATCCCGAGTCCTGGTGAAACAGGGACCCTGGCTCCTCTCCCTACATGGCGCCAAGAGCGCACACGTGCACGCGCGCGCGCGCACACACGCTTTCTTTTTATAAGATTTAGCTTCAAAAAAGGGAGCGGAGCCTGGCGGATGATGCGCTCTGTGCGCCCAGCGCTTCTGCGCATGTGCGGGCGTCCCAGCAAGATAAAAGGACTCAGTCCACGCTGCTTGCTATGGACACAGAGCATGAAAAGGAGCTGGTAGCATGGTATAGGGGCTTACAGCGGGCGGTTGATACAGGCATCCCCAGAAAGACGCATTAGTAGACACCCACTGATGTACATAGCAGCAAATTGCATTTGACTATTTCAGTAAAGGGGTGTATTGCGGCTGGAATACCTCAGCTTTGAACTAAGGAATATTCCGCCTAAAAAACTCCAAGATATACCTCTCAGGAAGTGTAGGGGGTCTCCATCGGGCTCTGAGGATCTGGAGCAGTCATCTGCACTTTCCTCACCTGAGAAATCAGAGGTTAATACCCATAAGGAACCCCCGGGAGTGCCAGGTACTGCGGCTGTCCTCAGTCCACCTGCTCCTGCATATATAACAGAGGAGGTTTTTGCCTCAACTCTGGAGGGATTGGAACAGAGATTGGCAGCATTGATCGCTTCTTCTCTACAGGAAAGAAAGCGCGCCAGATCTCCATCCCCTCCATTAGAGTGCCTGTTGGCAGAGCAACAGTCCCAGGAAGGGACTGACCTTCCTGAAGGGGATCAGGAGGAGGTTAACTCTGTTTTTGAGGAATCGACAGTAGATGAACCATTTTCAGCATCACAGACTGAAAGATTGTGGGTCCAGACCCTAACTGACATGGTTCGATCTGCATTTAAAATGCCTCTTGTTGAACCATCAACTACTGCTGTCTCCTCGTTGGGGTCGCTAAAAGCTCCCCAGATTAATTGCTCCTTTCCAATTCATCCATTATTGGAAGGACTTATATACCAGGACTGGGAACATCCTGATAAACTATTTGTTCCACCTAAGAAATTTCAGGTGATCTATCCCATGGAGGAAAAAATTCACCCAGAGATGGAATGTTCCTACGGTGGACGCAGCCATTTCTTCTGTGAACAAATCACTGACATGTCCAGTAGATAATGTTCAAATGTTCAAAGATCCAGTAGATAAAAAATTGGAATCTTTATTAAAATCTGCTTTTCCACAGCAGGGGCTGTTACACAGCCAGCAGTGGCAGCTATTGGGGTCTGCCAAGCTTTAAAGGATCAAATGAAAATGGTCCTGAGGGATTTGCCAGACCAGCAGGCCCAGGCTCTGGCTGATCTGCCTAGACCATTATGCTTTGCGGTTGACGCCATCAAGGATTCTATCCATCAGGCCTCCCGCCTCACGCTGTCTTTGGTACATATGTGTAGGCTTCTGTGGCTCAAGAACTGGTCTGCTGAGGCTCCCTGTAAGAAGCTCTTAGTTAGCTTCCCATTTCATGGAGAACGCCTTTTTGGCGAAGACCTGGATAAATATATCCAGAAGATTTCCAATGGTAAAAGTACTCTCTTACCAATTAAAAAGAGGTCTAGGGGTCCGTCTTTTAAGAGGACTACCTCTCCTATCCCTGGGACGTCTGCTACTAAGCAGTTCCGACGGCCTCCTCGGTCAAACTCAGGAGGTAAAAATCAGGGACAGTCACAGGGTAATAAAAAGCCCTGGATCCGAAGAGGTACTAAACCAGCCTCCAAGTCAAGCCTATGAAGGGCTGCCCCCACTCAAACGGGTGGGGGGAAGACTTCAGTTGTTCACAGAGACCTGGCGGGAGACGATCAAAGACAGATGGGTGCTCTCCGCAGTAACTCGGGGATACAAGTTGGAGTTAAAAGAGTCTCCTCCTTCCCATTTTATGTGGTCAGGCATGCCAAAAGACCCTCTGAAAAGAGGGTGTCCCCTAGTGGCGTTAGAACAACTATTGCTCCAAGGAGTAATTATGGAGGTTCCTATGGAAGAGTGGGGGTTGAGTTTCTACTCAAACCTTTTCACAGTCCCGAAACCAAACGGGGACATAAGACCCATATTGGACCTAAAGAGTCTAAACAAATTTCTAAACGTCCGGTCCTTCCGGATGGAGTCAATCCGATCGGTCACCGCTGCCCTACAGGGGGAGGAATGGTTAGCCTCGATCGACATCAAAGATGCTTACTTGCATGTTCCCATCTTTCCAGGTCATCAAAAATTTCTACGCTTTGCAGTAGAAGGGCGCCATTTTCAGTTCAGAGCCTTACCATTCGGTCTGGCCACAGCACCACGAGTGTTCACAAAAATTCTGGCCCCACTGTTGGCCGATCTAAGAACACGAGGTGTAACGATAATGGCATACCTACACGACCTGTTGTTGATGGACCACTCAGTTGCCAAGCTAGAAGTGGTAATTGTCGATACAATCAAGTATCTAGAATCTCACGGTTGGGTCATCAACCTGGACAAGTCAGCCCTACAGCCAGTGAAAAACCTGGTATATCTAGGGCTACGGCTGGATTCAGACCAGAGGAAGATTTTCTTACCTCTAGACAAGGTATCCTCTTTGAGGGGCTTGGTCCGTCTGCTTTGTGCAAAAAGACAGCCGTCCATACGCCTGTGCATGAGGCTGCTAGGAAAGATGGTAGCATCATTCGAAGCTGTGCCATACGCCCAATTCCACTCAAGGAATTTACAGAGGGCCATATTGTCAGCCTGGAACGGAAAAATTCAGGCTCTAGACTTCCCGATGGCTTTGTCCCCTTCCGTTCGGAAGAGTCTCTGCTGGTGGTTGTTCCCCCAGAATCTCCAGAAGGGAAAACCCTTCAGTCCGATATCCTGGAAGGTGGTCACTACAGATGCCAGCCTTATAGGCTGGGGGGCAGTACTGGAGCAATGGTCTCTCCAGGGCAGATGGTCAAATGTAGTAAAAACCCTGCCCATCAATCTCTTAGAGATACGAGCAGCCCGGTATGCCCTAGTAGCCTGGGCATCCAGACTCCAAGGGTCCCCTGTCAGAATTCAATCAGACAATGCCACAGCAGTGGCATATATCAATCATCAGGGAGGCACCAGGAGTCATGCAGTCCAGAGGGAAGTAAGTCACATGTATGTCAGCTGTCTTCATTCCAGGGGTGGAGAATTGGAAGGCGGACTTTCTAAGTCGCCAACAGTTATGCCCAGGGGAATGGTCCCTTCATCCCGAGGTCTTCCGAGCAATATGTCAGCGGTGGGGAACACCGGATGTAGATCTGCTAGCATCCAGATTCAACGCAAAGGTGGACAGATTTGTCTCCCGGACAAGGGATCCCCTCGCTTGCGGCTCGGATGCTCTGGTGTTCCCTTGGAATCAGTTCAGACTGATATATGCATTCCCTCCGCTACAATTGTTGCCTCGACTCCTTCGCAGAGTCAGGTTGGAAAAGAAGCCGGTGATCTTGGTGGCTCCAGCGTGGCCCCGAAGGGCCTGGTACGCGGAGATCATCAAAATGTCTGTGGGGAGTCCTTGGACCCTTCCACGTCGTCCGGACCTGCTTTCGCAAGGGCCGATATACCACCCTTCCTTACTAACTCTAAGTTTAACGGCCTGGCTATTGAATCCCACATCCTAAAGAAGAGAGGTCTCTCTAACTCTGTGGTATCAACTATAATCAATGCCAGGAAGCCTGTATCCAGGCAGATCTACTATAGAGTTTGGAAGGCGTACATCACTTGGTGCGAGGCCAGAAAGTGGCATCCACGTAAGTACGTTATAGGCAGAATTCTGGACTTCCTACAGTGGGCTGTAGACAGGAAGTTTGCCTTAAGTACTATCAGGGGTCAGGTTTCGGCCTTATCAATACTATTTCAAAGGCCCCTGGCTATGCATTCACTTGTCAAATCCTTTATGCAAGGGGTGACTCGTATTATTCCACCGATTAAAGCTCCCATATGTCCATGGGATCTAAATTTGGTTCTGTCGGTTCTGCAGAAGCAGCCATTTGAACCTTTGCGGCACATTTCCTTGGTTCTACTCACCAGAAAATTTATATTTTTAGTAGCCATATGCTCGGCTAGAAGAGTGTCGGAATTAGCCGCCATGTCCTGTAAAGAGCCATATCTGGTTATTCATGAGGACAGAGTAGTATTACGTCCTCACCCAGCCTTTCTTCCTAAGGTGGTATCGAGGTTTCACTTGAACCAGGATGTGGTTCTTCCTTCTTTTTCCCCAAACCGAGCTCGGTAGAGGAAAAGTTATTGCATTCTTTGAATGTAGTAAGAGCAGTTAAAGCTTATCTAAAAGCCACTGCTCAGATTCGTAGAACGGATTCTTTGTTTGTTCTGCCGGAAGGCCCCAGAAAGGGTCAGGCAGCATCAAAATCTACTTTAGCCAAGTGGATTCGACAGGTCATAATACAAGCCTATGGCTTGAGAAGTAGACCGCCTCCGTTCAAAGTTAGGGCGCACTCCACGAGAGCAGTTGGAACTTCATGGGCAATGCATCACCAGGCCTCCCTGGCTCAAATTTGTAAGGCCGCAACATGGTCTTCAGTACACACGTTTACTAGGTTCTACCAGGTGGACGTTAGAAGTCAGGAGGATGTCGCCTTTGGGCGCAGTGTGTTGCAGGCCGCAAAAGATCCTCATGCCTGATGGCGCCCAGCTTATGTATGGTATATCCCCCCCTCTCATTTGGCATTGCTTTGGGACGTCCCACATAGTAATGACTATGCCGCTCTGTGTCCCGTGATGTATGAACAAGAAAGTAGGATTTTTAAAACAGCTTACCTGTAAAATCCTTTTCTTGGAGTACATCACGGGACACAGAGCTCCCACCCCTCTTTTGGGGACACGTATTGCTTTGCTACAAAACTGAGGTGCTCCCGGATGGGAGGGGCTTATATAGGGGAGGGTACTTCCTGTTTTGGAAGTTGCCAGTGCCAGCACCTGAAGGTAATTCTATATAACCCACATAGTAATGACTATGCCGCTCTGTGTCCCGTGATGTACTCCAAGAAAAGGATTTTACAGGTAAGCTGTTTTAAAAATCCTACTTTTTTTCAACATTTTCAGTCTTTTTCCGTTTATATCGCGAAAAATAAAAATAGCAGAGACAATCAAATACCATTAAAATAAAGCTCTATTTGTGGGAAGAAAAGGACGCAAATTTTGTTTGGGTACAACATTGCATGACCGCGCAATTACCAGTTAAAGCAGCGCAGTGCCAAATTGTAAAAACACCTGGTCTTTATGCTGCGTATTGGTCCGGGGCTTAAGTGGTTAACATTCAATTTTAAAAAGGAATGGACTTTCCCCAACAAAAAACTTATATAATGTTTTTTTTTTTCAAATATTTTTTTAAACAAGGAGAAAAGGCAGTTCCATGTCTCATTAATGTTAACACACGATCAGAAAATCATAAAAAAAATAACGCTTTTGGTATTATCGTACGATAATCTGATTGTTAGTATACAGCTTTTGAGACCCGATCAGGACAGGTCGTGCAAAATTATCTGATGGGACAAACACAAAAAACATTTTCTTGTATGACACCAGATCGTCCAATTTTCGTTTAATCAGCACAGTTGTCTGAAAATACCATAGAAATACAATAAAATACATGACATCACTTCAGAATTTTTATTCTGTAGTGCGAGAATTTTCAAGAATTTTCATAACTATGGTAATTTATTATATTTTCACTATGAGATTAGCATCCCAAAAAAAAATTAAGAAACATTCGTCCGATAATCTCATTGTGTGTACCAGGCTTTATAAATTTGTTGGGATAAAATAAACGTCAATTTTACCTCACTAATGATTGGAAAATCAAATGAGTCTTCTTAACATGAAAAATATTGAACAAAATTCTATTAATGTATGGCCAGCTTTATCTTTACAATAACACCAAAAAAGCAATAAGAAGGGGAACCAACTGAATCACCAGAGTAAGGAGTTGTATAAGACCCCTTTCATATAAGGACCGGAGTGAGGGGTTGTATAAGGAGGACCAACCACAGTATATTAATGTAGACTTTTTTTATTGAAAAAACAGCCAGAATTGGCAAAATGTAAGGCCAAAACAATGATGACAACATGTCACAAAAAGCTCAACAGAACAGAGCCCCAACCTCA
Organism: Rana muscosa; assembly: GCA_029206835.1. Taxonomy (NCBI): domain Eukaryota; kingdom Metazoa; phylum Chordata; class Amphibia; order Anura; family Ranidae; genus Rana; species Rana muscosa. The sequence continues at coordinate 441,832,325 of CM055127.1, read as the reverse complement.
TACTCATGCAACACACAGACCAGAAACACTAGCTAAATCTCGCTAACGACTAGCTGGGCTATAAAATAGAGACTTAGGGTCCAGAGAAGTACATGCCCACAGAACTATCTGTTCTGTTGCACTTTTTGTGACAACGTTGTCCTCATAATTTTTAATATTTTGAGTGTTTAGAGGGTATGGCCACCCTGGCCTTACATTTTGCCAATTCTGGCATGTTTTTCAATAAAGTTTTTCTACATTAGTATACCATGGTTGGTCCTCCTTAGACCCCTTTCACACTGGGGCCATCCATGCGTTCGCGGTAAAACGCTGCTCGTTTTAGCAGCGCTTTACCACTGTTTAAGCAGCACTTTTGCGCCGCTTTTCAGCCGCTAGCTGGGTGCTTTTAACGATGCTTCCGAAGAGCTTTCATTGCAATGAAGATGCTGTTTGCAGGGCTTTTTCTAACTTCCTGCAAGCACACCGCCCCAGTGTGAAAGAACGTGTTGCAATGAATGGGAGGCAGGTTTCAGGCGCTTTACAAGCGCAATTTCTAATGCTAAAAACGCCTGAAAACTGCCTCAGTGTGAAAGGGGTCTTATACAACTCCTTACTCGGGTGATCCAGTTGGTTCCCCTTCTTATTGCTTTTTTGGTGTTAACGACAAGTTATGGAGGTACCCCGTCCAACGGATGAATCAGAAACTATATTGTTAATTCAGAATATACCCAGATATGGGTCGAGGCCCCATCACTTTTATTAATATTACCTTTACAATAACCCTTCCTCTAACCTAACACTCTCACACTAACCTTCCCGGTAGCCCTAAAGCAGGGGTCTCAAACTGGCGGCCCTCCAGCTGTTGAAAAACTACAAGTCCCCTGAGGCATTGCAAGGCTGACAGTTACAAGCATGACTCCCACAGGCAGAGGCATGATGGGACTTGTAGTTTTGCAACAGCTGGAGGGCCGCCAGTTTGAGACCCCTTCCCTAAAGACTAGCCATTCTAAAATTGATGCCCTCCAGCTACCTAAAGCCAACAACAACTGGAACAACTGCACATCCCCTTCAAAGAAATGTTACATGTTTTTGTTTGGTGTTTTTTTATTTTTTTATTGTACCTATATTATGTGTAAAGTCAACACTTAGGTAAAGAAACGTATGCTTTTTTTGTTTTTTTAGAAATCAGGCAAGTCGGAGTGTATAGACCTTTGGGGAGCAATTATTGAGTGGTCGAGTGAGAAATCCAGCCGTAAGAATGTGTTTCAGGTAAGGGAAAACATTTTTTTATCATCTGGTTTTAGTTTGTGCACTCGTGTTGGAGAAACCCGGTCGGAGAGTTGGTTGTGTGTTTACCTCTGTGATGGTTTATGAGATGTTTCTGTGTTGGAAGCGTTTTTGATGAAGGCCTCTTGATCCCCTTTAGGGAAAGAGAGCCTTGACTGATGGGGGCATGGCCAGGAGCTGGGAGTATACGGTATAGAAGTGGCCAAAGAGTGGAAGCGCAGGGTGATGGGGTTGGGCCTGAGCACGTGGCTAGAGGAGCTGCCCACCCTCCTACCCCCTTTTTTGTGTTTCAATCTTTTTATTCAAGTTTTGTCATACAAAATGTATAAAAGTCGCCACATAACATTGTACAGTCACAATCAACATTTGGGGTAACACAATGAAGATCACCAAGTGTAGGGGTCCTTGGAGTAGTCCGAAGCTCCGTAGAGCCGTTAACCCCTATTAGCATCGCAGATCATATCTGAACCGTCCACCCAGATGAGCCGCCCCCCCATCCATCTATCGGGGGGGGGCGCAACTCAGCCGGCCATGTGGGCAGCCCAGAGGTCTGATCAGACTGACAATGGTCCCGTAGGAGCTGAGAAAACAGGGAGCAGCACAAACCTCTAAGGTCTGGATCTGACTCCAAAAATAAACAATAAACAAATTTCAAAAGAGAGGAAAGAGGACAGTGACAAAGAATAGAAGGAAGGAGACAGAGTAAGGAAAGGACAGTTGAGGAGGGGGGAATGGGGGGAGGGAGGGGGGGGGAGGAGCCCCGATTCAGCATCCAGACATCTCAACCTAATCCCCTAGGCTATGCTGTAAACATCTCCGGGTCATTAGTTAGGTAACGAAGCCATGGGTCCCAAACTCCATGAAACAGTTTCATTTTATCTTGGGCCAGAGCGGTCAAGCGTTCGTTTAGCATCAACCAAGACAATTTGCCTTTAAGCTGATCGAATGGTAGAGCTGCCGATTTCCAGTTCCTAGCAATAGTGATTTTGGCTGAAATAAAAATAAATGTCAAGAGCCTCTTGCAGGACTTGGAGGCTTCCACATCTCCTCCCCCCAGTAGTGCTTGCTTAGCTCTGATTTAGTTAGGTTTAGTTGGGTAAGGGAGTAAACTAAATTATACACCCTGATCCAAAACCTCCGGACCTTTGGGCATGTCCACCAAATATGATAGGTGGTGCCCATCTGGCCACATCCTCTAAAGCACAACGGGGTAGCTCCTGAGACAAAAGTTGCCAGTCTGACCGGCACCATATACCACCTCAGTAGAACCTTATAATTGGCCTCAATTATTGAAGTATTGACGAGCGAACGAGATGCTGTCTCGGCTATCCTATGCCATTCGTCCAGATCCAGGGTTTCCTGCAAGTCGGTCTCCCATTGGACCATATAAGTCAGCTTTGTCGATACACTCAGCAATATCGAATATATAGCAGATAAATGTCCTTTAATTTTATCATAATTTTTGCATAGATGTTCCATGGGAGTTTGGGTTGCTAGGTTGCTCTTGCGAGCCAGGGTTTGTACATAATGTGAGATTTGGGCGAACCTATAACCCTCCGCTGGAGGCATTTGATGCCTGTCAGCCATAGTCCGTTCGGTCAGCATACCTCTATGATCGCACAAGTCAGCAATACACTTAAAACCCTTATTAGTCCACCATTCGAACGCTAGTGGAGTGAGACCCGGGGTGAATGCTTTATTTTGAAGCAGAGGTGTCAGTGGAGAATGAGGAGATTTGAATTTGTGAGATCTGGAGAGTCTGTCCCATAGTTCCAGTGACATGGATAAAGTAGGGCAAAGTATAGGAGGTCGCTCCTTGATAGGGAGCCATAAAATATAAGAAATAGGTTTGGGACGGCAGGAATAAGATTCCATAGCCATCCAAATGGCCTGTGCCTGTTGGGAGTGAAACCTTGTAAGTTGTGCTATCTGGGCAGCATAAAAATATTTTAATAAGTCTGGAAGACCAAGTCCTCCTCTCCGCTTCAACGTGTATAGAGTGCTCCTATTCACCCTGGGTCTCTTATCACCCCAAATAAACTGTAGTACTTTATTCTGGAATCGTTTAAGGTCATCACGGGCCAATGAAACTGGCAAGGTACGGAAGAAATACAATAATCGAGGTAGAACATTCATTTTAATTGAGTGAAGTCTGCCAAACCACGATGGCGGGTGAACCTGCCACTTAGCCATGTCAGCTGTTAGCCGTTTGAAAAGGGCTGGATAATTCTCTTTGTACAACTCACCAATAGATGAGGTCAGCTGTATGCCTAAATAAGGGAGAGCTGTGGATTCCCATCGGAATTGAAATGATTTTTCAAGCGTAGCCTGAGTGGAGCTTAGCAAAGATAAGTTCAGTGCTCTTGACTTACTATGATTAATTGCCAACCCGGAAATGTTGGAGAAAGGCTGCAAAATAGCATACAAGTTAGGTAGGGATGTGATCGGTGAGGTCAAGGTCAGCAACAAGTCGTCCGCAAAGAGTAAACATTTGTGTTCATAGTCTCCGCAATAAATGCCCTGTATATCTCTGCAGGCGCGAATTTTGAGCGCTAGTGGTTCAATCGCCAGGGCGAATAATAGTGGCGACAACGGGCAGCCCTGTCTAGTTCCTCTCCTGATAGGAAATGTTTGGGATGTATATCCTCTGAGCATTAGCGAGGCACTGGGGGAATCATATAATATGTGAAGGAGATCCAGAGAGCGTCTCCCAAATCCAAAGCGTGTGAGAACATCAAAAAGATAGTCCCAGGAGATAGAATCGAACGCCTTCTGGATATCCAATGAAAGTAACATTCCCCTCCTAGTCCCCTTTCCATCCCAATCAGACCGAACTGCCGAGATAAGGTTAATTATCCGGCGGGTTTGGTCCGATGCCTGTCTTGTCGGGACAAAACCTGCTTGGTCAGGATGGATATAACACTGAAGAAAAGTATTAAGTCTCTGGGCCAGTATTTTGGTTAGAATCTTAAGATCCGTATTGATCAGAGAAATTGGGCGATAATTGGAACAGTCTGTATGGTCCTTTCCTGGTTTCGGGATAACACTTATATAGGCTACATTTTCATGGCTGGGGAGCTTGCTGCCGCTTCTCAGGTCATTAAAGTAAGTACAGAGATGTGGGGCCAGAAGATCGTGATATTTCCTATAGTAGTGACCCGGGAATCCATCTGGCCCAGGGGCCTTGGTAGGGTGTAGGGTTTTGATTGCAGCCCTGACTTCAGGCTCTGTAAGAGCACCGTCCATCAGTTCCGCATGGGCTTGTGTCAATTTAGGCAGCTGTAAGTCGCGAAAGAATGTGCTCGCTTCAGATGAATCGAACTTGTCCTGCACTCCATACAGCTTAGCATAAAATTTGTGAAATTCTCCAATTATCCGTTCGGGGTTCTGGGAGGTTAGGCCCGTGGATAGTCGTAGTTTAGGCAAAGTCGGTGTGTACGGTCGAGGAACCAGTTTTCTAGCTAACATTGTGGTAGGTTTATCACCCATCGTATAGAACCTGTGCTTAGACCAACTAATATGTTTCTCCACTTGAGTAGTCAAGCTAAGATTTAGTGCTAGTCGAGCCTCGTCAATTTTATGCCTTATATCTACCAGGGGATTTCTGTGCTGTTCACTAAGTAAGTTATCTAAGTTAGTTTCCAGAATCTTATTTGCCTGTTCCCTATTGCGTTTAATCCTGGCTGCCACTTGTAACAATATGCCCCTAATCGCTGCTTTATGAGCTACCCAGTTAATTGCGGGGGATGTGTCCGATGCCTTATTAAGTCTAAAGTATTCCTGTGTTTCCTTTTGAATCTCTAAAAAGATTGTAGGGTCATTCAGCAAGCTCACATTAAGTCTCCACGGGGAGGGTCTAGATTTAGTCCATAGCCCTGAAGTAGAGAGTTTTATCGGGGAATGATCAGACCAAGGGGTAGATAAAATCTTAACCGACTTAATAAATGGTAGCAAAGGCGTACGTACTAGAACGTGGTCTATCCTCGAGTAAGTATGATGGGCTTGTGAAAAGTGTGTAAAGTCTCTGACCGTAGAGTTATTTTCTCGCCAGGCGTCGATGAGGTCATAGAAATGAAACAGACGTGCAACCTTGCTGCTTCCAGTCGGTGGGCGTTTCAATGTTGGTCTAGAGGAGTCCGATCTACCCCCTTTTTTGGATGGGCTGTCACAGCTTTAGCAGTGTTTTTTGACCTTGCCAGCCTTAAAAGTTGCTGTAATGGGCTATGCCCTTAAAAGGAAATTGGAATTAGGCTGTCTGTCTTATGTCTGTCTTATGGTAAGGACAGGCCCCCTCTGGTTAATGTTAAAGGGTGCTCACACTACAACTGTGACTGGCACTGGTTTAAAGTGGTTACATGTTCTGTGTTGGAAAATGAAATAAAGCTGTGGCCTTGCTTGCCCATTTTCCATCTTAACAGTTGTAAGTGTGGTTTCTTATATGGGGGGGGGGGGTTGTGCTGATGTTAATGGTTGGCTTTATACCTAGGCCTATGCGCCTCAGCAGTCATGTGTAGTATTGTAGGTCTAACTACAGTATCGGAACTGAATTTCTTTAGTAAATGCTCTGACTGAACTCCTGCCTTTGATTAGAAACATCACTTTATAGTTATACACGTTTATCACTTTTTAGTACATTATTCTTCCATGCTTCGAGACTAAACATGGTAATATCTCCAAAATCAGATATTATTTTGGTACCCAAACCTTTTGAAATGTTAAAAGGAACAGATATTGGTGCTTGTACCATCATATTGCTTGTTATAGCTTCTTCTTTGTTATTTTATTCTATCTTCTGTTTGCTTACATTACTTTGTAATTTCTTGGGGGAAAAAAAAGACAATATAATTAAAAAGAAACCATTTTTTTAGTCTGTAAATTATTTTTTTTTTTTATTATTTGGAATAGGAATACTTCTCTAAAGTACCTCTAAGTTTATTGGTGTTATCTTGTATTAAATGCACAATATAAAACCTATCATCACTTGGCCTTGCTATCCAAAAAAAGCCGGTTATTGGAAGTGGGTCAAGTTTTCTTTTGTTCTTAAAAGATAAGTATGGGAATACTTTTTTTTTTTAAATCATACTTACCAGGGGGCGTGGCTAGCCGCGGACCGAGATGGCGGCGTGAGAGCTGAGCTCTGCGAACCAGGGACACATCGCGGCTAAAAGCAACTTACTGAGGGACACTAATCTACCAGAAAGAGAGCGTTCTGTACTCGCACAACCTGTGGACCATGACCAGAAAAAGAAAGGAGCTTAGGAGACCGCAGAAACTGACGGACTTTTATGCATGGGGGATGCATGGAGGTAGGCAAAATGGCGCCGGCACCTCATCCACCCCAGCCCAGAGCACACATCCCCGCTCGCATCCCGCCTCACATAGCAGTACTGAGAGCTCCCCTAACAGCTCACATTCCCTACCTGCAACCCCGCAATCAGCTAGCCCGGCTAAGGCTAGATTCCGGCTGGATGGCACGGGATGCGATCTGAACACAGGCCCAGGCCCTGACATAGACTCTGGGGAGGACACGAGGGAGCTGCCAGACAGCATAGAGGTTTTCCCCACAAAAAATCAACCAGTCATGGACACGGTATTAAAAGATATGTTACTGTCGCTCAGGAGCTCGCTCCACACAGATCTTGTGACATGTATGCAGAAATTTACTAAGGAGATCCAAGGGGTTGAAGCACGGGTAGACCACGTGGAAAATAAGATGGGAGAATTTGCGGAAACTATTAATGACTTGGTTGACGCGCATGATGAGCGTGGGGAGGAGATAGAGGGACTCAAAACGAAGATCGCAGATATGGAAGACAGGGCAAGAAGGAACAATTTAAAAATAAGAGGTATCCCTGAAACAGTGCAGCAAGGGGAACTAAGAGCATTTGCCACAGCCCTGTTCAAAGACATCCTGCCTGACCTTACAGAGCTGGATGTTTCCATAGACAGGATTCACCGCTTGCCCAAACCATCCTATCTCCCTAATCAAGTACCGAGGGATGTCATCCTGCGGCTACATTTTTACTATATAAAAGACAAACTCATGACAGCCATGCGCAACAAAGATCAAATCCCCCTGCAGCATCAACACCTGCAATTCTTTGCAGACCTCTCGCAGCACACTCTCCAAAAAAGAAGAGACCTTAACACCATAACTAAGGCCCTGCGAAATCACAAGATCAGTTACAGATGGGGATACCCCACCAAACTTACAATAACTAAAGATGACGCCACCTTTGTTATAGATTCTTTGGAAAAAGGATTGCAGCAACTTAAAAAATGGCAGATCATCCCGGAACCGGAGGGTCGGGCGGTGTCTAACAAACATATCCCCCACAAGGAACCTGAGTGGCAGAAAGTGAACGCACAAAATGGCACAAAGCACTAGCCCTTGGAAATTGCAAATACTGCCATAAGAGCCCTGGAAGAGTAAAGTTTCTTTCGCACTTGAACTCGCCCTTGTTTACACTTGAGCAGCTATAGCTGCACCCGAGAGTAAACTCTCACTAGTTTTTCTCAGTTCCTGAGAACAATGTTTATACCCTTTAAGTCAAGTGACCTTAAGCTGCAGAATATGCAGTGGTCGTTTCCTTCTGGTTGTGTTTTTCTTTTTTGTCTATTGTTTTTCAGTTTTTTTTTTGTAATGCAGCAGCTAGCACCGAAGCATGCACATGGTCTAACAGGAAGATCTGGGGAGATGAAGCCGATTCTCCAAAGGAAGCTATACCTCAGAACCCAGCAACTATCCAAACTTCAACTAAGACACCGAATAGTGAGTACGTATATCAGGATCCATATAGAAATAACATATGTCCATTACACTATCACCTCTCGCCACAGGAGGGTGCCGTGGTCACTTGTATTACACAACTTTGATCTACACCTCTCTATTGGCAAAAACTCCTTACAACCATGGGGATAACATTTTTGTCCATAAATGCAAAGGGTCTTAATCACCCTGCTAAGAGGAGATCTATATGGAAGGAGGCCGTTCAGTTTAAGAGCGATGTACTTTGTGTCCAGGAAACGCACTTTGACGCCAAAAATCCTCCACAATGCTCCAATAAAAGTTTCCCATATATTTTCACTGCCAATGCAGAGGTTAAAAAAAGAGGAGTTCTGGTGGCAGTCAGGGACACTGTCTCCTTCACACTCCAAGAGGAGATAAAAGACCCACAAGGCCGCTACATCATAATCCTTTGCGAAATTAATTCCTCACAGTACACCATTGCCAATGTATACGCCCCCAACTCCAACCAAATTCGATTCTTTAACAAAGTTATCAACAAGATAAGGAAACATCAGAAGGGCTCATTGATTGTATGTGGAGACTTTAACCTCATACCCGATTCCACTCTGGACTCTACTTCTTCAGGCCCCAAGACTAGAACTAACAACTGCCTTCAACCTTCTATTCACCAGAATGACCTATTTGATGCTTGGCGATGCCTACATGCAGGTGAAAGGGATTTTACCTTTTTTTTCCGCTTCACACAAGTCTTATTCTAGACTGGACCTCTTCTTAGTGGATCAAGGCGTGCTGGCTAGATCAACATCCACGGTCATTAATACCATAACATGGTCTGACCATGCGTCAGTAACTCTGACCATCTCCGATGCTTTCTCTTCTAATCCGACTCCAGTATGGAGAGCTAACCCCATTCTCTTGCAGTCTAAAGACACTAAAGAATTGCTAGAAAAACATCTGACTCAATATTTTATAAATAATGAACAGTCGGTCAATGATAACTTTGTGTTATGGAACGCCCATAAGGCTTATATGAGGGGTATTTTTATTCAGCTGGGGGCGAGGAGGAAGAGGCAGCAGCAAAAACAATTACAAGACCTAACACAGAAAATCCAAAGCCTAGAAACACAAAACAAAAACACCCCTACCCCTAAAATCTCAAAACAACTATTGCAACTCCGCTATGACTTACGCTTGCTCTTATTAGGCGAATTTGAGAGGTCCTCTAGAAGACTCAAAACTAATTATTATGCAAATGGGAACAGAGCAGGGAAACTATTGGCCCAACGCATGAGAGGTACCAGGTATAAGACCAAAATTCCTTTTATTGTCCACCCACTTACCAAAGAAAAACAATTCCACCCCAATGACATTGCAGAGGCCTTTAGTCACTACTATAGCTCTCTATACAATTTGTCGCATGACCCTACTATACCTCAACCTTCCACTGACCTTATCAAGGATTTCTTACAGAACATTTCTCTCCCACAGATCAGCCATGAACAGCTTACACAACTCAACTCTCCCTTCACGACCTCCGAGGTCATACAAGCTATTCATACACTTCCAGCAAATAAATCTCCAGGGCCAGATGGATTTGTAGGAGAATACTATAGGACCTTCCAGACTATCCTAGCTCCATACTTATCGAAAGTTTACAATGCTGCGGTTGCCTCTTCGTCCTTTCCCCCTGAAATGTTGAAAGCGTTAATAATTACCCTGCCGAAGCCGGGGAAGGACCCATCCACTCCCCAAAATTTCAGGCCAATTTCCCTCCTCAACAATGATTTGAAGTTGTATGCCAAATTGATAGCAATGCGTCTGATGGACATTCTCCCCCAAATCGTACATCCCGACCAGTCGGGATTCACAAAAGGGCGACAGACGTCTGACGCCACGAGACGCTTAATTAACATAATCCATCAGGCAAACCTACGAGGAACGCCATCTCTGCTCCTAGCTCTGGACGCGGAGAAGGCGTTCGATAGAGTCCACTGGGGGTACTTGTCACGGGTGTTGCAGTCCTTCGGGTTTGAGGGACCAATATTCTCCGCTATAATGGCGCTGTACACTAAGCCATCTGCCCAGATATTTAACTCAGGGGTGCTGTCAAAACCATTTCAAATCACAAATGGGACCCGCCAGGGGTGCCCTTTATCTCCGCTGATCTTTAACATGGTCATGGAACCTCTGGCGAGCCACATTCGCAACCATTCTCACATAGAGGGAATCAAATTTAAAAACTCAACACACGTCATCAGCCTATTCGCAGATGACGTTATCCTAATGATTACTGATGTAAAAACTTCCCTGGCTTCGGTACATGAGGTACTACAACGATTTAACAGTATCTCATACTACAAGGTTAATGAGGATAAATCGTATATAATGAGTATCAATGTGCCACAAGATACAATGAGAGAACTGTCTGGTAGATACCCATACAGATGGACCACTTCAGGGATGAAGTACCTTGGTATTCAACTAACCCCCTCTACAAAGGAGTTAGTCAAGGAAAACTACTCAAAATTTTTAGACAACCTACACAAGAAACTACAGAATATATCAAAGACAGAACTATCATGGTCAGGGAGACTGGCAGCTTTCAAAATGTTCGTACTTCCCCAATTCTTATATTTATTCAGGACTCTGCCCATCCCGGTTCCCAACAGTTTCTTCACTAGAGCCCAGGCTTTAATTAATAAATACCTTTGGATGGGCAAAAGGTCGAGATGTGCTTTTTCCAAGTTAACATCCACTAGGAAGGTGGGAGGGGTAGGTTTAACAGTACTAAAAGATTATTACTCAGCAGCCATACTAACTCAACTTAAACCATGGTTCACCCCACAGGTAACCAATAGATGGATAGAGATCGAGAAAACCCAAGTCCACAATGGTAACCTAGCCCATTTTCTTCTAGCCAGCCCACAAGCAACTGCTAAACCCGGGGTTTGGTCACCGACCATTAGAGCTTCTGTGTCAGCTTGGAAGGAACTGTTGTCCACTAACCTCCAAAAAGTCCATTGTACACCAGTCCAGATACCATTAGCGAGCATATCCAACGTTATTCCGAATATTGACGTCAGCGCTTGGGTCAGGAGGGGGATTACGCAAATAGACCATTTATTAATAGGCCCTGCTCCCAAAACTTTTCGCTCTCTCCAAATAGAATATGGTCTCCCAGATAAAGATCACTATACCTATCGGAGACTGTTAAACTATCTGAATACCTCACCCCCCGTCGCGATAAATCTCCCGTGGCAGGTAAATCAATACTTCAATTCACCAACCTCTAAGATCAAAGGTATATCCTTATTTTATAATATTTTAGGTGACAAGCACAACTTCAATAGAAATCGTAATATAATAGCCTGGGAAAGGGACCTTGGCAGTGAGTACACAGAGGAACAATGGAAATATGCCATGCAAGTTAACTATGCAGTGACTAGGAGTGCAAACTTGTGGGAATTAACTCAAAAAATTATACTAAGATGGTATCTGACGCCCTACAGGATTGCCAAATTCTCTCCTCGGACGCCTGATGGGTGTTGGAGGAAGTGTGGATCGACGGGATCACTGTATCACATTCTCTGGACTTGTCCAGGGATAGCGACTTATTGGAAAAAAGTGTTCCATTTGATTGGAAAGGTACTAAATACGCCAATACCTATTTCCCCGGGTCTTGCACTACTATCACTGACAATAGAATCCATACCTCACGAGAACAAAACTGTATTGGTCCATTTACTCCTTAGTGCCCGCTTAGTACTTATGAGACACTGGAAGGACCAACAGATCCCAAGCATAGATGAGGTCATTATGGCTACTAACACACATTCTACATATGAAAGGTTGCATGCCAGGGCCCAAAATAATCACTTGAAAGTTGATGCTTTATGGAAAAAATGGATAGACTGGTATGATACAAACAAACGCCTTCTATAATTTCCAATTCATGACTTCCATGATTTTCAATTTATGCTCACAGTTTGATTCATAGTGTTGGAATATGGTCTAGCAATAATACTAAAAATTATTATTTGCTGCATTTATGTTTATGTTTATGTTTATGTTTCTGTTTGTTTTCATGTTTGATTTATTTACCTATGGTTTGGACGTCTGTTTAAATGTTCTAATGAAACCTACCTCTGCTGAAGATAGTTTGGTGGTCGAGACCCATCCACCTCTCATATTAACGTGTACACACGTGACTAAGCTCTGCCAATGTTAGAAATATGTTTGGGAATAGCCCCTTATTGCTCACGGGGTGGAGACTTGGTGTGGGTGGGGCGTCGCTCTCCGCCGGATGGCACAGCATGATCCCCAACGGGGTGCCGGGGGCGGGGGGGGGATGGCTTGCCGGGGCCGGGTGCTACCAGTCAATGCAAGTTTCCAGCAGGGGACTACATGGGACAGCATAGAAACAGTCTCCATTTCTTATCCCAGAATGTTATGTAATCAATTACAGTGACCAAAGAAACTCTTTACAGCATTTTTTCTTTTGTTTTCTTATTATATCTTATTATATCTTATTACATGATATTATTCTGTATGTGAAAATACTTCAATAAAAATTATTGAAATTAAATCATACTTACCTGGGTGGATGCAGCATCAGTCTGATCCTGCATCTGTCCCCCTAATATTGAGATCCGAGTGATCAAACAGCAGCTCTCTGTTCTGCCCCCCTCGTGCTCACTGGACTGCTGTTCTGTAGATGGGGCGAGAAGCGGGCTCAGGCTCTTAGCGGCTCGCTGGAAGGCTGAGCTGGGTGCCGGTCCAGGCATGTGGGCGGATCCCGACCATATGGTCATGATCTTGCACGAGCCTGGACATCAGCCGACAATGGGCTTTAGCCCGCTGTCTGCTGAAAATGGGTCACAGGAGTGCAGAACGTTCTAAAGAGTTTTGTCATTACAACTTAATCTGAGGGTTCTTATATATGTATTTATTCTGTTCATTTAGATGATTTCCTTGAGTTCAGATTTAAAGTGGAAGAAAAGCCCAACCATAACTATATTTAAAATATACCCTGTCCCCTCCTCCTACCTATCCTGGTAAACCTGCATAAAAATTATCTGTATACTTACCTATTTTTAATCTGCTTCAGTCTGGACATGTGATCCTGCAACTCTGTGTAAGGGAGCACTCAACAACAGCTATGAATTCTGGGAGCCGTGATATCACCTATAGGCGCCATTGTCGGTGCTCCCTCATGTCCCCTACAGCACCTGCTTACTGACACAGGGGAGCAGGAGCTGCGGGATCATGTGACCAGACCGGAGAGATTTAAAAATAGGTAAGTATACAAAACTTTTTTATACAGGTTAGGCTGGATAGGTAGGAGGAGGGGGGAGGAAACATTTTTAAGAACTGACATATCTCGTCTGTTCTTCTTTAAGTCCATTGCACCAGTGAAACCCACCATAGTTTTGCCTTCCCCATTGACTTCAATGTTTTGTAATCGAAAACTCCCAATTTCACTCATCCCTTGGAAATTGTGCACAAAAAAAATTCCCCAGTACAGGACTTGTGCACTTGTCTTGAACAGTCCTTCCCACGTGCTCTTCTTTTATACATTGATTTGCTTGCTATATTCTATTCTTTTTATTTTCATAACGTCATAATAGTGCTCGCCAATCACCTCCTCTGTTGAGGTCAGATAAAGCAAGGAATTCCGCATTGGTTTACTTGGGTCATTGTACCCACGCCTTTCTTGTAGTACACATAGGGCCTAAATTTTCCTGAGGCCGGGTTCACATATGTGCGGCCGCAGTTTCCAGCCTAGGGGTCCAGGACATTTCTGTTCACCAATTCTGGTGTGATTCAGGTCCAAATATTTGCCTGAATTCACACCTGAACCGGACCTAAAAATGCACAGGACCCTTTTAAATACCGCACCGCGGCTACCCCAGACTTGTGTGAACTGCTCCATTGAGAGACGGTCACACTCGCATGTCATGCAAATTGGATGCATCCAATTCGTCCATATGTGAACCCGGCCCTAAACAATGAATATTACAACCTGTTTTCAATGAGCCAAATTTTAATAATTTTTAAGCAAGGAGCTAATTGGTGCCCATTTACGGTAATTTAATAATACATGGCTTTGTTTTGGCACTCTCGGCATTACTTGCTATTATATCATTATTATAGTATTTTTTAATTCGTAAAGTAATAAAAAAAAACGATTATGGTTACCTAGCTCAATGAGATCAATGTTTCAGAACATGGTGTCCTTTTGCTTGCGTTTGGTCAAGACTTTCACGCCTGAAGCCTAATACAGCAATAAAGCATTGTGTTATTTTTTTTTATTTTTTTATTTTTTTATTTTGTTTCATTACCTACAAAGTAATAAAAGGCCACACAGTGAAACGAGCTAATAATTAGCCTTGCTGATGTGTTCTCTTATAAATGTCAGTAAAGATTCCGTTGTTGAAATTAGCCCTGAGTTTTCAATTTAAGACTATGAATAATTGATTATATATGGAAAATGACCACTGAATGATTTGGATAAGGAGGGAATCGGTGAAACGAAATTATACCTGTTAGCGATGTTTACATTTAAAATCCATTATATCGCCGAGGAGATATTAATTATGGGGGCATAATGAGACAGAGTGCAGGTGCATTTGCATCCAAATGTATTACGTTGGTACGGAGTCGGCTTAATAATATAGAGGATCTATTGCTTATTATTTTCTGTTAAATTAGCACTGGCGCACAAATGCTAAGGTGAAGCAGGGAATGTTGGGTACAACAAATTGAGAAATAGACAAAGAGAACAATTACTTTCCCTTTAAAGGCAATTACGAGTCTGTTTTCTCCCGTCAAGTAAGGTTAGGAGCTTCCATCATGTCCTTGGCGAACAGGCGGCGATTTATGGAACGATCGCGGGCTTGAAGCTTTTTTTTTGCTAAGTGCACTTTGGTGTTTAGACTGAAAATTTAGGGGTTGAGGATTAAAAGGATTACAGTATAATCTTAAATAATCCCGACTGTCATTTACACGAAAATGGTGGTAATAACGACATAAGTTATCGTGTCACTCAGCAGATTAGATTGTTGTTATCCTGTGATTACCTCTCCGGAGGAGGATTTAAAAGGGAGCTCCCCTTGATTTTTTACAGTTGTATATTTATAGCTGTGAAGTGGTAATTAGTTAATTTGATGATTCATTTTGACTTTATGATGTATTCTCCTTAGCCATTTTGAGTTATTATTGTTATAACATTTACGTGTATTAAAACTAAATCTACACTCAGCCACCAAAATCCTATACAAGCTTACACATGGTTATGTAATTTCATAAATTGCATTCAGTCTTATTAAATCTGCAATTTTCATACCAGGAGATTCCACCATGAACTTGAGCTTTAAGACCTGGGCTATATTAGGCCCGGTTCACACTGGTGCGACAATCGCTCTGACTTTGAGAGCACATGTCGCATGACATGTAAAAATCAATGATTGAATGATTCCCTATGAGAACCATCTAAAATGGTCCGATTTGTGTCGGTCTGACTTTGAAAAAGTTTCCTGCACTACTTTGGTCAGACTTCAGTCCGATTTCAGCCCATGGAATTGAATGGAAGTTACATCCAAGTCGGATCAAGACCCTAACTGATCCTACTTGTGACATGCGACTTGTGCTCAGAGGCAATGTTAGCAATGCAAAATGTAATGAGAAAAAAAAATGGTGTGGGGCCCCCCAAATCTATACCAGACCCTTATCCGAGCATGCAGCCTGGCAGGTCAGAAAAGGGAGGGACGAGCGAGTGCCCCCCCCGCCGAACCATACCAGGGGGCTCTGCCTCCCTACCCCAAAGCACCTTGTCCCCATGTTGATGGGGACAAGGAACTCACCCCCACAGCCCTGAGCTGTGGTTGTGGGGGTCTGTGGGCAGGGGGCTTATCAGAATCTGGAAGCCCTCTTTAAAAAAAAAAATCTTCTTCACTGATGTGTGTTAATGAGGCTGCACTGATGAGCACTGATAGGCTGCACTTATGGGTACTGATGAGACGCCACTATAGGCTGTGCTTATAGGCACTGTTGAGAAGCTACTGATAGGTGAAACTGATAGGCAGCACTGCACTGATGGGTACTGATTGGCACTGATGGGGCTGCACTGATGATCAGAGCCAGTGAAAATGATGTCCTGACAGGCTTGCTGGTTAACAGCTCTCCTTTCCTTTCACAGACACAGCATGGGAGGAAAGAAATAGCGATAACTGGAAAGTTTGTTTACATGTGATCAGCTGTGATCAGCTGATCACATGGTAAAGAGCTGCTGTGATTGTCCCTTTACCCCGATCTGTGACCAACTGTGTCCAAAGGACACAGCAGTCACAGAGCGTGCCTGGTGCATGCCACAGGAGGCACGTGCGGGGTGGGGTTCTGGAAGGACATCTATTGACGCCCTCCCAGACCTGTTGGCAAGTGGTTAAAGCGACACTAAACTCTGATTTAGAAAAAAAAATCCAATTAAGTATGTATTCCTAACTGAAAAAAAAAAAAACACCTTCCATTGCTCTCAGTCTCTTTCAAATTCCTTTTTTTCACTGTTATGACTTCCTGTTTGAGGTTGGAGATGTTCATACTCAACAGTCCCACTGTATGTAGGAACATAGCCACCTTCTCTTGCTCACTCCTTAAATGGACTATAGGGAAAGGGAGAGGTTTGGAAGCTGACAGGGGACATTACAAAGAAACAAAAAACACAGTAGCAATTTCAGAAAAATTTCAGAAAAAAATAGATTACGGGGCCATTAAGTAGTGGATTGTATGGATTATTTCTGGGAAATAAGGATATAATTTAAAGCCATTTTAAGACAGAATGACTGAGAACCACTAAGTAGAAAGCTGAGCCTGCAAATATAAAAAGCAAGTATGGCTACTGGTTGCACACTTATCTTTAGAGAACATACACATAGATCTGCTTATGTTTCATTGATAAGATTATATACATTACCATTACCACTTTCACATATACACACAACAATATAAAAAAAATAAGTTCCCTTTAATATTTCTGCTTCCTTCTGGAGAAAACATAGACAGGGATACACGTCTCATCAGACACATGGAATCTGAGTTGAAGAGACGGAGGTCTGAGTGCTTTCTTACCTTCTGTTACCTTGGCATGAAGCCACAGATTGTTTAAAAAGAAAATATAATCATTTTAAAGCTCAACTCCGGGCTAATAAAAATAAAATGTTTTATGACTCTTATCTACCAAATAATATGACAAAATGTTTAAATAAAACTAGTGTAAGAAGCTTAATATAACTTGATATCATCCGCTTTAATCGTCTGATCAGTAGACTGGCAGAGGGAGGGGCAGTGACCCAGGTAAATGTACAATGAATGGAAACAGGAGAAGGCAAAGGGATGTCCCATCCATCCCATCCATCCCATCCATCAGGGAGGTGACCAGGCTGCATTGCTTAACTGCTGTAGAAAAAAAAATCAGGTCACCAACCTGGTTGCGCTGTGTAGCAGGGCTGTATAAATCCAAGAACTAGCTGGACATAAATGTGTCATTGCAGGTAAAACATTTCCATATGTATTTATGTAAACAGATACAGTATATAGTAATGTGCGCAAGTTTTAGGCAGATGTGAAAAAAAAATCTAAATTAAAACGGAGTTCCGCCAATTGATTTATTTCTCATTGGCCCTCTTATGACTCACCCCCCTCCTTTCCTGGCAAACTCTCACGAGAGTGAGAGAGAGAGCTGTGCATGATGTCATAAGCCTAGGCTTTTTTACCAGACAAGAAACAGGAAGTGGGCTGTATAAGGTATTTACTGGCAGAAAAAAAATGTTTTACTAAGTTAAAACAACAAGGGCAGAGGATTTAATAGATAGAAAGATTAAAATATGACTGAAGTTCCACTTTAAAGCGGAGTTCCACCGAAAAAAAAAACTTAAAAGACAGGAGTTACAAATACTGCAGCTGCTGACTTTTAAAATAAGGACACTTACCTGTCCAGGGCGCCCGCGATGTCGACACCCGAAGCCGATCTATCCCTCAGCTCTCGGGTGCTGCCGCCACCATCATCAGTAAGGGAATCAGGAAGTCTCCCAGAAGACAGCAGGGGGGACGGAGAAGATGCCGGAAGTGGCGTAGATACCCGCGGGTATCTGCTCCCCCCTCCCCCCTGAAAGGTGCCAAATGTGACACCGGAGGGGGGGAGGAACTCGAAAAGCAGAAGTTCACTTTTTGGGTGGAACTCCGCTTTAAGAATGCTTTCAGAAATAGAAGTGTTAATAGCTTATTTTTAACAAAATTAAAAATGAAATGAACAGAAGGGAAATCCAAATCAAATCAATATTTGGTGTGACCGCCCTTTACCTTCAAAACAGCATCAATTCTTCTAGGTACACTTGCACACAGTTTTTAAAGGAACGCAGCAGGTAGGTTGTTCCAAACATATTGGAGAACTAAGCACAAATCTTCTGTGGATGTCGGCTGCCTCAAACCCTTCTGTCTCTTCATATAATCCCAGACAGACTCAATGATGTTGAGACCATGGTTCTGTAGGAGCCAAACGATCACTTCCAGGACTCTTTGATTTTCTTTACGCTGAAGATTATTATTATTATACAGGATTTATATAGTGCCAACAGTTTGTGCAATGCTTTACAATGTAGAGGGGGGCAGCACAATTACAATACATGTTCAATACAGAAGGGACAGAAGGGCTGAAGATAGTTCTTAAAGAGGAGGTCCAGCCAAAAAAAATAAAAAAAATGTAAAAGGCAGCAGATACAACTATCTTCGGACCGACTCCTGGGTGCTGCCGCCGCCATTCCTGGTAAATTGAACAAGGCAGTGAAGCCTTTCGGCATTGAGGACATCATTGATCCTGACCCAATCTCCAACTCTATTTGCAGAAATGCAGCCATCCATGTCTTTATATACTGTACCTTGCTTTGTGTACTGGTCCAAATCATTTGGTGAAGGGGGGATTATGGTGTGGGGTTGTTTTTAAGGGGATGGGCTTGGCCTTAATTCTAGTGAAGGGAATTCTTAAATCATCAGCATACCAAGACATTTTGGACAATTTCATCCTCCCAACTTTTGTTTGGGGATGGTCCCTTCCTGTTCCAACATGACTGCACACCAGTGCACAAAACAAGGTCCATAAATACACTATATTACCAAAAGTATTGGGACACCTGCCTTTACACGCACATGAACATTGATGGCAATCCAGTCTTAGTCCGTAGGGTTCAATATTGAGTTGGCCCACCCTTTGCAGCTATAACAGCTTCAACTCTTCTGGGAAAGCTGTCCACAAGGTTTAGGAGTGTGTCTATGGGAATGTTTGACCATTCTTCCAGAAGCGCATTTGTGTGGACAATAAGGCCTGGCTCACCGTCTCCCCTCTAAATCCTCCCAAAGGCGTTCTATCGGATTGAGGTCAGGACTGTGCAGGACTGTGCAGGCCAGTCAAGTTCCTCCACACCAAACGCGTTCATCCATGTCTTTATGGACCTTGCTTTGTGCTCTGGTTTGCAGTCATGTTGGAACAAGAAGGGGCCATCCCCAAAACTGTTCCTACGAGGTTGGGAGCATGAAATTGTCCAACATGTCTTGGTATGCTGATGCCTTAAGAGTTTCCTTTACTGGAACTAAGGGGCCAAGTCCAACCCCTGAAAAACAACCCCACACCATAACCCCCTCCACAAAATGTTTTGGACCAGTGCACAAAGCAAGGTCCATAAAGAAATGGATGAGTGAGTTTGGGGTGGAGGAACTTGACTGACCTGCACAGAGTCTTGACCTCAACCCGAAAGAACAAGTTTGGGATGAATTAGAGTGAAAACGGCGGGCCAGGCCTTCTCGTCCAACATCACTGCCTGACCTCACAAATGCGCTTCTGGAAGAATGGTCAAACATTCCCATAGACACACTCCTAAACCTTGTGGGCAGCCTTTCCAGAAGAGTTGAAGCTTTTATAGCTGCAAAGGGTGGGCCAACTTAATATTGAACCCTACGGACTAAGACTAGGATGCTATTAAAGTTCATGTGCGTTTAAAGGCAGGTGTCCCAATACTTTTGGTAATATTGTGTGTATAGATGTATATATATATATATATATATATATATATGTATATGTATATAGATATAGATATATACCGGTATATATATATATATATATATATATATATATATATATATAGATATATAGATATAGATATAGATATATTTTTTATATATATATATATATATTTACAGTATATATATATATATATATATATATATATATATATATATATATATACAGTATATATATATATTTTTTTATTATTATTATTATTATTATATGCTATTTTTTTTTTCATGAAAGGCATTAAGCAAAGATCAGACATACAATTATTCAAAGATCAGGAGGCATACTTGAGATTCCTAGTGAAACAATGTGACTACTTAGACTACTGGTATAATGTACATAAGGCTCAATTCAGAATAATTTAGCATGAGGCTAGTGACGCCTATTTCAAAAAATGTGACAGTTATTTTCAGTTGTGACAGTTATTAATCTGAAGAGATTTGTAAATTACAGTCACATGGATAAGATACAGATCTATATGCTAAGTGTTAAATGTTTGTGAATTGAGCTGATAATAATTGCAAAATAGAACATTTGCTAAATGAGCCCTGTTTCTAGTAAGATCTTAAAGGGTAAGTAATGCTTTCTAAACATTTTAGAGAACAACAAATAAAACACTTTGTTGTTCCTGACAGCAGAAAGTTTGAATCTAATTGGTTTCTGTAGGCAAATCATGCAGTTCTTGAGTTTCATAGTTTGTAGGTACTTTTTTATGAATTGCAGAATAGGAATGAAAAAAAAAAAACGTACATTTCAGAATTCATTCAGTCTTCTGTAGTTTCAAGAAGTGAAAACAAAATGAAGACAGAAGTCTAGCAGCCTTCTCTAATAAAGTCATTAAAGCATCTGTAAATGGATTAGCATAAAAAATTCTGGATGCTAAATATTTTCTGCTCCCTAAACCTCATAAAAGCCACGGCTGCACCAATTTCCTTGCAGATTTTTTATTTATTTTTTCCCATGACTTCCTCCTTGGTTGTGTCTCAGCTGTTTGCCTTCTCTGAATTCAATACATCTGACAGATCACCAGGGAAGATTCCTGCATTGTATCTGACCTGATTGTATGTTTGGCCTCTGGAAAGAGAGCGCTCAAGGTCCTCAAACAAATGATCTTGGCATAATCAACTAATACCTTGCAGGGAAATATTTGTTGTTTCAGTGTCGGATAAATTTAACACATCAAATTAACTGACATAAAACAAAGCTCTGCAATTTTCCTGCAGTTTAGAGAAAAATCACATATTGTAATGATATCATCCTTGTTCCTGATGGCTCTTGATGGACTTGATATTACATTTGAAGCATAAAACAACCACATCCTATTTATAAAAAAAAAAAACACAAAGCCTAAAAATAAATTGTTTCCTTTCCAGCATTTGCTACCCAGTTATGGTCTCTCTTTGGCAAGATGTGGACCTTCTGTCCAGTTCCACTAAACAATGGCTTTGTACTCACATGTCTACCATCACAGTCTTTCTGAAGGTCATATCCTTGCATTTGACAGTTGAAAGGCAGAGTCATGACTTAGTACCAATAGGAGGCAAAGATTAAAGGAGAATACCAGGCATGGTATATTTTTACATTGGTCCAGCTTGGACCAATGTATCTATGCATATACCATGCCTGTGGGTTACCCCTTGAATCTGGAAACCATTGTAGTTCATCAGGTTGGCCTGGACTAACAGTATGACTTATACAGCAGTAAGGACCTCTAGCCAGCAGAAGGAAGAAGAAGAGGAAAAGTCACACAGAAGTGGGGAATGATAGAATTGAAGAGCGAGTGCTCAACCTGGAGTTGGGCTTTAATCTTAACTTTAGCAGAAGTCAAGGCCCTAGCCTAGGAATGTATAGCCTGGACCTAGGATCTGAAGGACTTTCACGGGCATATAAGGATCCAGTATAAGACTAACCCAAAATTCGGATGCACCTCAGCACAGTCCTTACTTATAGGTAAACCTATGTTGGAGCTCCATAATGGTCTACACCAGGGGTCTCCAAACTTTCTAAAGAAAGGGACAGTTTACTGTTCTTTAGACTTTAGGGGGCTGGACTATGCCCAGTGGGAGTAAACAATACCCAATCTTTGGTAATAGGGAAGAATGGTGCCCCATTTTTGTTGTCAGTGGCAGGAATACCGTATATACTCGATTTTTTTGTGCTGAAAATGCCCCCCTCGGCTTATACTCGAGTCTATGTCCATCTTCAAATTTGTGTGCCTGATCCCAGCCATCCGTAGGTCCTCTGGACCCCAAACTGTGCACACATGTAGCCCCACTCTTTCTCTACAAGTTTGCAAAGTTTGTTGTCAGGGGGACCTTCGGCCGGGGAGCACAGATTTTTCAAAGCCAGGCACCCCTTCCATAGACTCCCATGTTAAATGGTCATTTCTTCAGTGATTTTTGGGACCCAGTACCAGCTGGCCCTAGGTCCCCTGGACCCCAAAATTGGAAAACATGTGGCCCCACTCTTTATCTACAAGTGTGCAAAGTTTGTTGTCCAGGGGACCTACGGCCGGGGATTACCGATTTTTCAAATCCGGGCACCCCTTCCATAGACTCCCATGTTAAACGTCAGTCTAATCAGCGCTGGAGAACAGGTAGTGAGGCATGGGCACAGTGAGGCATGGGCACAGTGAGGCACAGTGAGGTATGCACATGGACACAGTGAGGCAAGGTGAGGCAAAGTGAGGCAAAGTGAGGCACAGTGAAGCATGCAGATGGACACCCTAGGCTTATACTCAAGTCAATACGTTTTCCCAGTTTTTTGTGGTAAAATTAGGTGCCTCGGCTTATATTCGGGTCAGCTTATACTCGAGTATATACGATAACTCCCCATCATTGGTGTCAGTGAGAGGAATAGTGCCACATTGTTGGTATCAGTGGCAGGAAAAATGCCTCAAGAATGGGATAAAGGCAAGCAAAGGGCAGCAGTTTGGAGACCACTGGTCTACACAAATAGCTATTTATCACCGTGCTTATTTCAGTGGTATCTCCTGTGTTTATCTTTATCTGACCTTCTCCTGAAACCAATCCATTTCCATAGGATTATCCTTCCTACCTCTGGCTATAAATCCTGCTATATAAATCAAAGCTTAATTTAAGCCAAAGTATGGTATATTGTCTATGAAATGGCAGCCATTACTGCTCATTTACTCTCATGTACTGAATAGCCATTAATGGGTGATAATGGATAGTGCACTTTACTGACTGCACCAGCAAAACATAATTTATCACTCCAAAGATTTGTGTATGTACTTTCAAGCCTTGCTGTTTGGAACGGAGGACAGCCGAGCATCTGGAGTTCCTCAGCAGTTGGAGGACAATGGCTTATATGCTCAAAATAATGACAATGATGTAGTACTTCTCTTAGAGAAGTATAACAGACCCAGGGGTCATTCAACCCAATGTTGGCTAAATATCTCTAGTTTTCATAGAAAAGGGAACAGTTAGAACCCCTACAAAATAGTTTATTTTCTTTTTGCTCACTAGGGAGAGTTCCCCTCACTTTTAGTCCTGAAAGAAAGAACAGGAAGTGTAAGGAAATCTCTCCAAAATGAGGGTAGCAAACTCACCACTTAGACAGCGGGCACCAAAACAAATGCCCTCACTGGTTTTACTTCTATTTCAGTGACAACTTTAAAATATTGAGTTTCCTTTCACTTTCTGCTTATCAAAATCTGGAAGCCCCCTTGAAAGCCTGCTCCCCTTCAACTGAGGATCTCAGGAATGTTACTTCTAGCTTTGAGCGGCGTTCTAAGTCCAGCATACAGGTCACCCTAAAGCCTATTACACACGGGCCGAATGTCGGGCGACATCGGCCGGTTCAATAAAAACTGGCTGACAATTCGGCCCAGCAGTTGACCGGTTCCTGATCGGGAGACTGATCAGAGTATTTTGGCATGGGGGCCGTTCCCCTGTCAGAACACAATAGCTCAGCAGGGGAGATCACTGTACTAACACCGGCTCTGACCGGAGCTGTCAGTTTTCTTTTTTCGTTCAGCTCAAAAACTAATGGCTTAAAGGGGTTGTAGGTTTGTTTTTTATTTTCTAAATAGGTTCCTTTAAGCTAGTGCATTGTTGGTTCACTTACCTTTTCCTTTGATTTCCCTTCTAAATGTGTTTTTTCTTTGTCTGTCTGAATTTCTCACTTCCTGTTTCTCCTCACTAAACTTCACACCATCATCCGAGTGGTGTGGAGTCAGCCAGAACAGCTTACTGAACAGCTTACTGAGGAGGAACAGGAAGTGAGAAATTCAGACAAAGAAAACAAAGAAAAAAAATATTTAGAAGGGAAATCTAAGGAAAAGGTAAGTGAACCAACAATGCACTAGCTTAAAGGAACCTATTTAGAAAAAAAAAAACGAACCTTTACAACCCCTTTAAGTCTCTATTGATACATCAGACCAGGGGAAATCACAGCCTTTTTGCTGCCAGAGGCAAAGTTTGAAATGTTGCCCCCTCAAGCTTACATTATAACCATGCAAATTGTGCAGCTTTGCATAATGTGACACCTCTACAATAAGGTCACCAGATTTTCAAATTTAAATTTGGGACATCCCACTGACCTTGCCTACCTTTAAACACAGCCACAGAATCATGCCTCAATTTTAATCAATATTTAAACATTAGAAACAACATGCACATGTTAACCAGTAATGTTGTCTGGCTTTACAGTTAAAAAGTCAAAATAGTGTGAAAAAATATGAGCATACCTAAGATAATGAAAGACATGGGGCACCCTAGGATAGAATCCAGAAACAGTTTCTGCTGCAAATAGGTATAGTAAGATTGCACCATTGGAAGAGGCTTGAAAGGGGATGATTAAATACAACGTGTGGCTATTCACTGTATACACTGCAGACATGAAGTCAGCCGCAGTCCTTGTACCTGCAAAATACTGCTAATTACTGTGCCATAAGAGACAGTCTTACAGACACACATAAACCTCAGGACAAAGGATGTATATATTTTTTCTAATTAATCTCTTCCATTATATTTTCATGTCTGCACACAAAAGGGTATCACTTTCTTTGAGCCTACCTCCAAGACCTTTAGTACAAACTGCAACTGTCAAAATGAACAACATAGAGTACAGAGTGCTGGGGTCAGGGATTGGGGTGGGGGAGTAAAGGGCTACAAATGCCCCACAATGCAATAATTTGACTGGTTGCCAAGGACAACACAAAATACTGGCTGTGCTATAAACAATTGGAAGGAATATAAGGAATGATAAGAGACCATATCCAAGAATTTGCTGATGAGAACAGTATCATTAGTAGCAACCAGCATAGTTTTATGAAGAACCGTTTTTGCCAGACCAACCTTTTAACATTCTAGTATATTTTAATTTGCATAGAAGAAACTCTGTAGACAGAGTGTATTTGGATTTCCCTAAAGCATTTGATATAGTACCCCACAAACGCTAAATTTACCAATTAAGTTTTTTTTTGATTGGTGAAATCGTATGTAACTGGAAAGAAAACTGGTTGGTGTCCAGAGGGAAGTGATTAATGGCATATTTTCTGAATGACCTAGAGTTGTAAGAGGGGTACCTTAGGGCTCGGTCCTGGGACCAATACTGTTTAACTTGTTCATAAACTATATAGAGTTTGGACGAAATAGTTCAATCACAGTGTTTGCTGATAATACAAAGCTAAGCAGGGTAATAACTTCACAACAGGATATAACAACTTTACAAGAAGACCTAGTTAAACAGAGGGGTGGGAAGCTACATGGCAAATGAGGTTTAATATTGAACAATGTAAAGTAAAGCACTTGGGAGCTAAGAATATGAATGCAAGTTAACCACTGAAAGAGCTTGTAAACCTCAGAAAAAAAAACCCTGCAAGACAAAGGCATAATGAGCTAGTATGCATCGAGCCAGCATTCGTGATCATCATGGCACAATTGGAGTCCGGAAGCGGCTTGCTTTAATACTGGAATTGCTTTACTTATTGCAAGCGCTGTATGTTTTTACTTATGTGAGTACCTTGGCACACTGTAATAATTTATTTACCTGGATGGTTTTACGCTATGTGGTACCCTCGGTTTTTCTTTTCATGGGTGTACTTGAGAACCGGAAAGTGACCAGTAGTTCTGAGGGTGACGAGTATTGCACTTCACCACGGAGACTTTCTTATATTAAGCCCTACTTGACTTCTGTTATACAGAGGATCAAAAAGGTCCGGTAAGCATGTTTTATTGGGCATGTGGTGAAGGAACACTGTGGTGCTAAACAGCTATGAGAACTGCACTTCTTTTCTGTTATAGAAGGATACATTGCAAGGTAACTGTACCACATATTTTTGAATGAGGGATTTATTTTTGTAGACTTAAATTTAGGACTTATTCTTTTCATAACTTTTTGCGCAAATTTGGTTTTATTTCCATTGTAATGTACACTATATTACCAAAAGTATTGGGACGCTTGCTTTTACACACATGAACTTTAATGGCATCCCAGTCTTAGTCCTAAGGGTTCAATATTGAGTTGGCCCACCCTTTTGCTGCTATAAAAACTTCAACTCGTAGAGGGTTCTTAACCTTAAGAGTGGTAAGGATGTGGAATTCTCTTTTATAGGCAGTGGTTTCAAAGGGGAGCATCTACAATTTAAAAAAACTATTAGATAGGCACCTGAACGACCACAACATACAGGGATATCCAATGTAATACTGACAAAGAAACACAATCACAGGTTGGACTTGATGGACTTGTGTCTTTTTTCAACCTCACCTACTATGTAACTATGAAACTCTTCTGGCAAGGCTGTCCACAAGGTTTAGGAGTGTGTCTATGGGAATGTTTGACCATTCTTCCAGAAGCGCATTTATAAGGTCAGGCACTAATGTGGATGAGAAGGCATGGCTTGCAGTCTCCACCCTATTTCATCCCAAAGGTGTTCTATCGGGTTGAGGTCAGGACTCTGTGCAGGCCAGTCAAGTTCCTCCACCCCAAACCCGCTCATCCATGTCTTTATGAACCTTGCTTTGTGCACTGGTGAGCAGTCATGTTGGAACAGGAAGGGGCCAACCCCAAACTGTTCCCACAAAGTTGGGAGCATGTAAATGTCGAAAATGTCTTGATATGCTGACGCCTTAAGAGTTCCCTTCACTTGAACTAAGGGGCCAAACCCAACCAATGAAAAACAACCCCACACCATAATCCCCCTATCCACCAAATGATTTGGATCAGTGCACATAGCAAGGTCCATAAAGACATGGATGAGCGAGTTTGGGGTGGAGGAACTTGACTGGCCTCCACAGAGTCCTGACCTAAACCCAATAGAACACCGTTGGGATAAATTAGAGTTGAGACTGTGAGCCTGGCCTTCTCGTTCACATTAGTACCTGACCTCACAAATGCGCTTCTGGAAGAATGGTCAAACATTCCCATAGATACACTTCTAAACCTCATGGACAGCCTTCCCAGAAGAGTTGAAGCTGTTATAGCCAGGGCCGTCTTTAACACAGGGCAAAAGGGGCCTAGTCATTGTCATGGGGCCCAATCATTGCTGTGGGGCCCAAAACAGCTGCCTCTTGAGACCTGCACTGCCCCCAAATAGTTGATAAGTGGATTTGGGAGGGCCTAAGAATATTTTTGCCCGGGGTCCAATCAATGTTAAAGACAACCCTGGTTATAGCTGCAAAGGGTGGGCCAACTCAATATTTAATCCCACAGATTAAGACTGGGATGCTATTAAAGTTCATGTGTGTGTAAAGGCAGGCGTCCCAATACTTTTGACAATATAGTGTTTATTCTAGAGGACTTACCGTATATACTCGAGTATAAGCTGAGTTTTTCAGCCCCTTTTTTAGGGCTTAAAATAGCCCCCTCGGCTTATACTCGAGTCAGTGTACCTGTCGGGTCACGGGCGTCCATTTTTCAAAAGTTGCGGCTTCCTCCTGGTCCGTGATAGGCATTTGACACTGTGTTCCGCTACCGCCTATCACGGAGGTCCTCTCATCCTCGGACTTTCCCAGAAGACACTGTGTTCAGTGTTCCTCCAACCACAGACATCCAAGCATGAAAGAAGGTCCGTGATTGGCGGAACACTGAACACAGTGTCTTCTGGGAAACTGAGTCCGAGGATGAGAGGACCTCCGTGATAGGCGGTAGCGGAACACAGTGTCAAACGCCTATCACGGAGCGGGACGGGACAAGGAGGAAGCCGCAAGTTTTAATAAAATGGATGCCCGCAGCCTGTACAGGTACACTGTCATAGAGGTACACTGATATACAGGTACACTAATACAGGTACACTGACTCGGGCACAGTGAGGCTGCAATGGGCACAGTAAGGCTGCAATGATTATGGGCACAGTGAGGTTGCAATGATTATGGGCACAGCGAGGTTGCAAATGGGCACAGTAAGGCTGCAATGATTATGGGCACAGTGAGGTTGGGCACAGTGAGGTTGCAAATGGGCACAGTAAGGCTGCAATGATTATGGGCACAGTGAGGTTGCAATGATTATGGGCACAGTGAGGTTGCAAATGGGCACAGTAAGGCTGCAATGATTATGGGCACAGTGAGGTTGGGCACAGTGAGGTTGCAAATGGGCACAGTAAGGCTGCAATGATTATGGGCACAATGAGGTTGCAATGGGCACAGTGAGGTTGCAATGGGCACAGTGAGGTCGCAAATGGGCACAGTGAGGTTGCAATGGGCACAGTGTGGTTGCAATAGGCATAGTGAGGTCGCAAATGGGCACAGTGAGGTTGCAATGGGCACAGTGTGGTTGCAATAGGCATGGTGAGGCGTGCAAATGGGCACAGTGAGGCGTGCAAATGGGCACAGTGAGGCATGCAAATGGGCACAGTGAAGCTGCAAATGGGCATTGTTGACCCTCTTTTCCGCTTACAGTAGCTGCTGCATTCTCACCCTAGGCTTATACTCGAGTCAATTCGTTTTCCCAGTTTTTTGTGGTAAAATTAGGGCCTCGTCTTATACTCGGGTTGGCTTATACTCGAGTATATACGGTATTCTTTTTGATTTTTTGGTGCACATTTGATTTTATTTCCATTGTATAGCTCTTTTAGGGTCACTATATTGGATTGCTTCAGTGCAGCACTTAATTATGTGAATTGTTTTACCAATTGATATCCGTTGATGTGCTAGCAGCTGGAATTTATTACACTCTGTAGCCTGAATACATGTTTAACATTTAGCAGTAGAAACCCGACAGGGGTTCCAACCTTTCTGGTTACTTTGCATGGCACTGCATACATTTCCCAGCATGCAACCATCCTCAATGTAATTTAGTGTAATAGCTATTGCCATGTCTTTTACACACTAGTAGTAGGAGGGCAATTTTATAACTGACAATTTTTACATGTAATAACTATTCAGCTTTTACTAAAGCTTTGAAGGAAATTCCCTCTTTTTGAAGATACATTTTCTGTCTATATGTACTTTTTTTTTTTTTTCTTTATGTAAAGTTTTTTTTTTTTTATGTGACCTATAAAACTCCTAGTGAAAGGCAGAGCATATGTACACATGTCCTGAAACACGTGCCTTTTGTGAAATTATACGAATCATTTGGTTTTTGACAGTGACAGCGGAGCTTTTGCAGAAAACCGCAGATGTTGTTTGTCCATCTGAAATAAAAATATTTATTTTGAGCCACAGGCAAGTTCTTTGTTTCAGAAAATAGATCACAACTGCAGTTAATGCTTAATGTGCATATGAAGCAATACTGTCAAGAATGGCAGATGAGAGGGAAGCTGAGCCAAATACATTTCAAGACCCTCACAACAAGTAGCGAAAAATAAAGGAAAGACTTTAAAAAAAAAAAATCTTTACTTTGAACGCTGTTCCTAATGATTCCACCTAATATAACGGTTTATGGTTCTTGAAAGCGTTTTGTTATATTTCGAATTACCTTGGCGTTGGCTGCATTTTTTATTTTTTTTTGTAGCTTCCTGCACACTGCTGCCATCTAGTGGACTGCCAACCAATGTTATCCACGCTTTCGGAAAGTTCCCAATATTGTTTAGCAGCGCTGTCCAGGTTTTCATTTTTTATGAGCAGCACATTTGTGATGGTGGTTGCATGTGGAAATCAGCAGAAAGTTTAAAAATGCAAATTTCTGCCAATAGATTTGTAAGGGAGCTGCTTTACGTTGCTAGACGCTGAGTATATTTAACCACTTCAGCCCCAGGAAGGATTTGCCCCCTTCCCTGACCAGGCCATTTTTTTGTGATACGGCACTGTGTCTCTTTAACTGACAATTACGCGGTCGTGCGACATTGTACTCAAACAAAATTGATGTCCTTTTTTTCCCCACAAATAGAGATCTCTTTTGGTGGTATTTGGTCACCTCTGCTTTTTTTTTTTTTTTTGCGCTACTAACAAAAAGCAACAATTTTTTTTTTAAATAACTATATTTTTTACTTTTTGCCATAATAACTATCCAAATAATAAAAAAAAATCTTCCTCAGCTTAGGTCAATATGTATTCTTCTACATATTTTTGGTAAAATTAGCATATATTGATTGGTTTGCGCAAAAGTTAATGTGTCTTCAATATAGGGGATAGTTTTATGGCATTATTAAGGAAATATGTAAAGTTATTTTTTGCATGAAGACTTTTTATAATAACACCAACGTGGGTGTATGTAATACCTGTTGAATAATTTTCCAATAAAGAATAAAAAAAAAAATATATATATATTATTATTTTTTTACTAGTAATGACGGTAATCTGCAATTTTTAGTGGGACTGCGACATTGCGGTGGACAGATCAGACACTGTTGACACTTTTTTGGCACCAGCGACATTTATACAGCGATCAGTGCTATAAAAATGCACTGATTACTGTATAAATTCCACTGGCAGGGAAGGGGTTAACACCAGGGGCGATCAAAGGGTTAAATGTTCCCTAGGGAGGTGCTTTCTAACTGTGGGGGGAGGGGACTGACTGGGAGTAGAGAGAGATCGCTGTTCCTAATCACTAGGAACAGATAATCTCACTCCCCTGATAGAACGGGGATCTGCTTTGTTTGCACTGGCAGATCCCCGTTCTGACTCTCTGTGGAGCGATTGCGGGTGGCCGGTGGACATTGAGTCCGCCGGACCCGCTGATTGGCTCCCCCGGTGGACATCGAGTCCTCTGGCGGTGCACGCGTGCCCACAGATCGCCGTGTACGTGCCCGACGTACAATGATGGCGATTCGCGCAGGAGAGTCAACCTGCTGAACGACAACTGTGGTGGCTGGATGGGAACAGGTTAACCACTTCAATACCGGACACTTTCACCCCCTTCCTGCCCAGGGCAATTTTCAGATTTTAGCGCTGTCACACTTTGAATGCCAATTACTCAGACATGCAACGCTGTACCCAAATGACATTTTTTATAATTTTTTAATACAGATAGAACTTTCTTTTAATCACCGCTGAGTGTTTTATTTTTTTGCTACATACCTGAAAAAATACCCCAAATTTTGAAAAAAAATGATTATGTCTATAAAATTTTGCAAATAAATAATCTTTCTTCATAAATTTAGGCCAAAATGTATTCTGCTACATTTCTTTGGTAAGAATAACCAAAATCAGTGTATATAACTTACTCTATGTGAAAGTTATTGAGTCTACAATCTATGGTATATCAATTTGAAAATTGATCAATCCTGATGTACTGACAGCCTATCTCATTTCTTGAGGCCCTAAAATGGCAGGACAGTACAAATACCTCCTAGTAACCCCGTTTTGGAAAGTAAACACTCCAAAGTGTTTAATAAGAAGCATAGCAAGTTTTTTGAAGTTGTGTTTTTTGTCTATTTCTTTGCGGAAAATTAAGAAATCAATTAAAATTTGTTTGTTTTTTCAAAATTGTTTGTTTTTATATACTGTCAGCAGAGCAGTCAACATAGTGACACTGTACTGCTTTAGGAAGGTGATCAGGATTTTTTTTAACCACTTTCATACCGGGCCTATTTTGGCACTTCTCTCCTACATGTAAAAATCATATTTTTTTTGCTAAAAAATTACTCAGAACCCCCAAACATTTTTTAGCAGAGACCCTAGGGAGTAAAATTACGGCTGTTGCAACTTTTTATGTCACATGGTATTTGTGCAACAATTTTTCAAGCATGCTTTTTTGGGAAAACAACTGTTTTATGAATTAAAAAGACTAAATGTTTTTGTATAATGTGAAAGATGATGTTAAGCCGAGTAAATAGATACCTAACATGTCACGCTTTAAAATTGTGCACACTTGTGGAATGGCACCAAACTTAAAAATCTCCATAGGCGACACTTTTTTTTTTTACAGGTTACCAGTTTAGAGTTACAGAGGAGGTCTAGTGCTAGAATTATTGCTCTTGCCCTAACGCACGCGGCGATGCCTCACATATGTGATTTGAACGCCATTTCCATACGTGTGCGTTCGCTTCTGTGCGCAAGCACACGGGGACGGGGGCGATTTAATTTTTTTTTTTGTATTATTATTGTTTATTTTACTTAAATGTTTGTATTTTTACACTTGCTCTTTAATTATTTTTTTTTGCTCACTTTTATTCCTTCTACAAGGAATGTAAACATCCCTTGTAATAGGAATGGTGCGTGACGGGTCCTCTTTATGGAGAGATGCGGGGTCTATAAGATCCCACATCTCTCCTCCAGGCTGGTAAGATTAAGATAAAAAAAAAATAATGATTTCTTTCTTTCCAGCCGAGTTCTCGGCTTTGTTTACGTCATAGAGATGACTGGAGACCATCTGGTCACTGTAAATCTCTATGATCAACATCCAGCGGCAGATTCTTTCTCCGGTTCGCCAATCGTATGGGCGAGCCCGGAGAAGCACCAGAGGGCGTCAGGAACCTGTCCTGTTAAACCGCTGTATGGTCTTGGCTGCAGCTCAGTTTCAAGGTCTTGGCAATCTTCTTATAGCCTAGGCCAGTGATGGCAAACCTTGGCACCCCAGATGTTTTGGAACTACATTTCCCATGATGCTACTGCACTCTGTGGTGTAATAGAGCATCATGGGAAATGTAGTTCTAAAACATCTGGGGTGCCAAGGTTCGCCATCACTGGCCTAGGCCATCTTTATGAAGAGCAACAATTCTTCTTTTCAGATCCTCAGAGAGTTCTTTGCCATAAGGTGCCATGTTGAACTTCCAGTGACCAGTATAGGAGAGTAAGAGCGATAACACCAAATTTAACACACCTGCACCCATTCACACCTGAGACCTTGTAACACGAATAAGTCACATGATACTGGGGAGGAAAAATAGCTAATTGGGCCCAATTTGGACATTTTCACTTAGGGGTGTACTCTTTTGTTGCCCGCGGTTTAGACATTATTGGCTGTGTGTTGAGTTATTTTGAGAGGGCAGCAAATTTACATTGTTAGACAAGCTGTACACTCACTACTTTACATTGTAGCAAAGTGTCATTTCTTCAGTGTTGTCACATGACAAGATAGAATAAAATATTTACAAAAATGTGAGGGGTGTACTCACTTTTGTGAGATACTGTATAAAGTTGTAAGAGATACAAATGTATCTATTTCTTTGGTACACCATTACAATGTTTACATTTCTGGTCTTGAGTGTATTATGCATTACTTGCCAAGAGTACATTTGTATGATGTTCTAGACCAGCCATTCTCAAGCAGGGTTCTGTGGAACCCTAGTGTTCCTCCAGATGTTTTCAGAGGTTCCTTGAGCTGTGGCTAACTGACTTCCCATTTTATGGTGCCAACATAGTTCCTGGCCCAACACCACTTGGCATAACTAGCTGAATGACACCAATAATCAATTTAACTGTCCGTACAGGGGGCATTCTGAACACCACTGAAAGGGAAAAGTCTTGGAAGTCACACATCTCTGCAAAACCCTGTAAGGAGGTATATTACAGCCTCAGCCCGGGCTCCAACCAGGCCGTACCCCCAATGTGTTACACTCTGCGTGCAGAGCTTAGTCATGACTAAGCACAGTGGGCGGAGTGAAACACATTGGGGGCGTTGCCTAGTTGGAGCTCAGGCTGTGGCTGTCATACACCTTCTTACAGGGTTTTGCAGAGATGTACAACTTCCAAGACTTTTCCCTTTTCCAATAGATGTCTAGAGCTGAAACGAGCTCTGTCCTTGTCTCAACCAAGCGGTTGCTACATAAGAGGACCCGGAGGAGCCTTAGGCGGGAGCTGTCAATTTAGTTTGCACCACTGAAAGAGGTGGCCACCAATGTAAGGGGCAATTTTCCCACTGACCCCAAAGTATTTGTTTTTGCAAGGGTTCCCCGAGACCTCAAAACTATTTCAAGGGTTACTCTGGGGTAAAAAATAAAATAGTAATCCACTTAATATCACTGACAATTCTCATTTAATATACTGTATGTTGACTGTAATATTGTCCTGTTTTATTGAGATTTTGCCTATCATTCAATTTTTTTTGTGTTTTTTAATGAAGTGTTGTGACCTCTGGAGTCTACATGTAAGATATTATTATCTTTGAGTCTGTTATCTACTGGAATAAGATTGTTTACAATATGCCAGTGTTTCTCAACTCCAGTCCTCAAGGCGCCCCAACAGGTCATGTTTTCAGGCTTTCCCTCATTTTACACAGATGAAATGATCAGTTTCACTGCCTTAGTAATTACCACAGCCGTTTCATCTAAGGGAAATCCTAAAAACATGACCTGCTGGGGCGCCTTGAGGACTGGAGTTGAGAAACACTGCAATATGCAAATGGCTATATAATTTCTGATCTTTATTTTCATTATTTTTCACTTGTGTATTCCTTTTTTTTTGTCATAGCCTTTTACTTATGTATTTATGAACTTTGTATTTGTTCTTGTTTTTTTAATACTGATGAAAGGGGGTGTGTGTTAGGCCCCCAAATTGCATTTTTGATACTATAAATCAATTGTATCATTAAAAGCCTTGGACTCTTAGGCATTTGTTTGGCGCGCTCATTGGATTGTATGTGGATTTTCAACTCTGGGTCCTTTCCCTGTTCTGAATCCTGAGGGAAGTGCCTGTTTTATGGAGTGATGCCGAACCTAAGCCAATATGTCCAGTGACAATTTCAGTGACCCATAGTAAATCTGAAACCAGCACCTTGTTCATTCTTGTGTTTGCCATTTGAGTTTAAGTCAGCTCACATCTGAAAATTCCTGTGGACCGCTGAACCCAATAGATTAAGATTGGCTAGCATAAGGTCTGAGATAACAAAAACGAAGGCTTTATCCTGCTCAAAACTCTAAAAATTCTCCAGGCTCAAGCACCCAGACCAAAAAATGTTTCAGATCTGAAAAAGCAAAAATGTGTTACTCTTTCGTCCATGGACCGACACAGCTTCTCTATTGACAAAGTGGGTATTATCCGCTAATTAGGAGTGACTAGGCAGAAAAACCTTGTAAAAAGTGTTGCATCACACCTTCTACAGTACCGCCCAGGGGGCGGACCCTCTGGGTATACCCTCTCAGTCTGCACATCGCAGATCAGTTTTTTTCTGTCTAGCAAGGAGTAGGACATGGCTCCCTTCGGGCCCATTGGTCCGGGGAAAAAAGATATATATATATATATTTTTTATTTTATTTTTTTTGCTACATTTGTTGTTTCCTGCGATCTTCGATCAACTGCCGACTGGGTGACAGGCTGGATCCTCGATCCTTGTAGTCTCCCCAGTTTCGGCCATCGAGCGTGTGCCGACCCTAGCTACGCGCTGGGTTTTCCACGACATGCCCGTCGCTCCACGGGTGGCCGGTGAGCCTACGCTCTGGGGCCTGCATCGGACCGCTCAGCTTCGGCTGACCTTACGGCCGAGTCGCAGCAGCCTGGCCGGTGAGCTTACGCTCCAAGGCTTGCATCGGACCACTCAGCTTCGGCTGACCTTACGGCCGAGTCGCAGCAGCCTGTCCGGTGAGCGTCATGCTCCAGGGCATACATATGATTGTCCCTTCTGGGTCCAATCACAGCATGCCTGGCCAACAGTCACCTTCCGTGCGCGGACGATGATCTGTTTGGAATGTCTTCCAGCAGAATACATGCAGGATAGGTAAGTAAAACTCCCCTGCCTCGGCTGGGTGATTTAGCTGGACATTCCTGGAGAGATCAAGTAAGTGGTTGTGGCCCCTTTCTTCCCTCTCTCCCTGCCTTTCCCTCTTCCCTGGGCTTCTAGCTAAAGGTTGCTGGGTGCTGGGGGTCACCTAGGGGGTCCCACTGGAGCGGGGCTGGCTGTAACTAACATTTAAAAGAAATGTCATTATTGCTTACCTGTGTTTCTGTGTCTCCATGCTGTCGGCGGCCATTTTGAGGTGGTCCATGCCAAGTTTGGCCTCTTGTAACTGCCTGGCGGCCATCTTCCTGTGGTTCGGCCACACCCACTGGCCCCTATCAGGTGATCGGCGGCCATGTTTGTCCACCCTGTATGCAGATATTGCCGTTCGGCGGCCATCTTTTTGTGGGCTATGGCTGCCTGACCTCTATATTCTGTCGGCGGCCATTTTCTTAGAGCCCACATTATCTTCCATACAGACGTTTTTGGCAACCATTTTGCGAGAGCCTCCGGCCTCTAGGGTGCATTACACTGGCGCGAAAATTCACACAGGAAGTGCTGATAAAAGAAGCAGACTGACACAGCAGCAAGGGAACAGCATCACAGGCGCAGCATAGCAGTACCTATCCAGGGTGGTGAGTCCTCTGGGTAACCCAGCATCTCTGCAGCACAGGAGGGTGGCCTATTGATATCTTGCCTGGAGCCCTGTGAGTGTCAGCGTGTGGTCAGCATGGCATCTGAGCCAGATGTCTTCTCCCCTGAAACACCAGATTTAGCAGCTGGTGTCCCTGAGGTGTCTATGGACGCTATGTCGGCAATCCTAGAGGTGTTTGCTGCCAGGGTGGAAGCAGCACACGGGAATACAGGGGGTAATAAACGCCCCCGTCCCCTGCAATCTTCTGGGGATATTTCTGATGCAGAACCAGGTCCAGCTACGGCTCATGGCCCAGATTCTGATGCATCAGAGACTGCAGACCGTGACCGATCGGACAGTGAGGAGGACTCCAAGTCCAGGTCAGTACGCGAGACGGCTTTGGTATCTGACCTTATTACTGCAGTGCGGGATACACTAAAGTTGGAAAGGACTGAAGAAGTAGCAGATACTCCAGTCCCCTTTGGGTTTCGTAAACCTGCCCGCACTGCTAAGGTGTTCCCTTGTGTGTCTTATTTTGACAAACTCTTATACAAGGAATGGGAGAACCCACTGAGGGTCTTTACAGCCCCAAAGAGGTTTGCAGTACGGTACCCCTTTGAGGAGAGTTTTCTGAAGATATGGACCTCTCCCCATATAGTGGACCCTTCGGTGTCCAGACTTAATAGAGCCACCACTATTCCAGTAGAAGGGGCTCCTGTTTTCAAGGACCCTGTGGATAAGAAGGCTGAAGCACTCGCTCACTACCTATACTCAGTGGTAGGCTCGGCAGTACGCCCGGCATTGGCGGGGGCCCTAGTGTCTCAGACACTTACTGAATGGGCAAAATTGCTACTCCAGGGGTTAAAGGAGCGAGATGCTCCTCCTAATGAGATAACTTTGGCCGACCAGTTGGTCCAGGGCCTTAAGTTTGTCTGCGAGTCAGACATGGATACTATTCCCCTGCTGTCAAGAGCTTCAGTTTATGCAGTAGCAATACGCCGCCTGATCTGGCTAAAGGGCTGGTCTGCGGACCAGACTTCCAAGAAAGCCCTATTGGATCTGCCTTTTAAGGGCGACAGACTTTTTGGGGCTTCTCTGGATGACATCATCAAGGATGCCACAGGAGGTAAAAGCACTTTGCTTCCCCAAACTAGCAAGGGTAAGGGACCACGCCAAGGGCAAGGGCCCTCCTTTACTGCACGTAAGCGGTTTTTTCGCCCCCTTAAGGCGACAGGGAAAAGACCCCAGGCCGATAAAGCGCCTGCCCAAGGACAAAAGCGTCCTTGGTCCCGCAGACCCAACAAGCCTGCGGACACATCTGCGTCCACATGAAGGTCTGCCCCCACCCAGCTCTCGGGTGGGGGGACGTCTTCGCAAATTCGCGACTCAGTGGACTGCTCTAGTCTCCGACAGGTGGGTTTGCGAAGTAATCTCCTCAGGCTACAAGATAGAATTTCTCTCTTGTCCACCAGACAGATTCATCACCTCCAATCTCCAGCTACTACCGACCCGTCGGGAGGCCCTGTATGGGGCGGTCCAGGGTCTACTGGAATGCGGGGTAGTTATTCCAGTTCCAGAACAGGAACGGGGTCAGGGTTTTTACTCAAATCTGTTCATTGTGCCAAAGAAGGAGGGGGTTCGTCCAATCTTGGATCTCAGAGCCCTCAATTGCTTTGTGAAGGTACAAAGATTTCGGATGGAGTCGGTTCGATCCGTAGTCACGGCTCTCCATCCGGGGGACTTTCTGGCCTCCTTGGACATCAAGGACGCATACCTGCATGTCCCCATATACTCCAGACACCAGAGGTTTCTGCGATTTGCTATCGGGAAGAACCACTACCAGTTTGTGGCCCTCCCGTTTGGCCTTGCCTCAGCACCCAGGACGTTCACCAAGGTGCTCGCTCCGATTCTGGCACTTCTAAGACAGCGGGGTATCGCTATCACAGGTTACTTGGAAGACCTTCTGCTGAAGGCCCCTTCAAGCTCAGAATTAGAGGTAAGCGTGTCCATTACCTGTCAGACTCTTCGAGACTGTGGTTGGATACTAAACACGCAAAAGTCAGTATTGGTGCCCACTCAACGCCTAGTGTACCTGGGGTTGATTCTGGATTCCTCAGAGGCAAAGGTATTCCTCCCTGTGGAGAAGTTGCAGACCCTCCGGGCTGCAGTACGGCAGCTGACTTCCAGGAATTGGTCGTCACTCCGTTTTTGCATGCGAGTGTTGGGCCTCATGGTAGCCTCCTTCGAGGCGGTCCCATATGCTCAATACCACACTCGAGTGTTACAGAAGGAAGTTCTGTCCAGATGGAACAGATGCCCTTCATCTCTGGATTATCAAATCCGAGTGAGCCACCTAGTCAGGAGATCCCTGGTATGGTGGCTGACAGCACCGGCTCTAATGGCCGGGAAGTCATTTCTTCTGGTTTACTGGATAGTGATCATGACGGACGCCAGCCTTACAGGTTGGGGGGGAGTCTGGGGTGTCCAGTCGGCGCAAGGTCGCTGGACCCCAGAGGAAGCCCTCCTGCCGATCAATGTCCTGGAGATCCGGGCGATCAAGCTGTGCCTCTTCAAATGGTCTCAGAGACTGCAAGGGCGTCCAGTCAGGATCCAGTCAGACAACGCCACAGCAGTGGCATATGTCAATCATCAAGGAGGAACAAGAAGCTCAGCTGCAGCATCGGAGATCGCTCGCATCCTGAAGTGGGCAGAGAGGAGCGTACCGGCACTGTCGGCCGTGTACATTCCGGGTGTGGAAAACTGGCAGGTGGACTACCTGAGCCGCCAGATGCTGGACCAGGGAGAATGGTCCTTACACCCGGAGGTGTTCCAACTCCTCTGCCAAAGATGGGGCACACCAGACGTAGATCTTCTGGCTTCCCGACTCAATCGGAAGGTATTGAGGTTTGTGGCCCGGTCAAGAGACCCATGGGCAGAGGCAACGGACGCGTTGGTAGCATCGTGGGGTCAGTATCGGCTAATCTATGCCTTCCCTCCCTTAAGGCTTCTTCCTCTTCTGCTCCGCAGAGTGGAGGCAGAGGGAATTCCAATGATCCTAATCGCTCCAGATTGGCCTCAGCATCCTTGGTACGCCGATCTAGTACGTCTGGTAGCAGACGTCCCCTGGCGCCGGAAGGACCTGCTATCGCAAGGTCCCATATTCCATCCTGCTTTACAGTCATTGGCTTTAACGGCATGGCTGTTGAGAACCAGGTACTGAGAGATCGGGGCTTGTCAGACTCAGTAATCTCTACTATGAGAAGTGCTCGGAAACCATCCTCTAGGAAGGTCTATCACCGCACTTGGAGGGCCTACATCTCCATGTGTGAGGAAATGAAATGGCATCCACGTACCTATTTGGTTTCCAGAATCCTGCTGTTTTTACAGCATGGGGTAGACCAAAGGCTTGCCCTAAGTACGATTAAGGGACAGATATCTGCCCTGGCTGTCTTTTTTTAGCGACCCCTGGCGACTCACTCTCTCGTGAGTACATTTGTGCAGGGGGTTCGACATGTGGCCCCTCCGGTCCGGCCCCCGTTACCTCCGTGGGACTTGAACCTGGTCCTCTCGGTGCTTCAGAAGGCACCGTTTGAGAATATTAGAGATATTCCCCTGTTGACACTTTCTCAGAAGGTGGTCTTTTTGGTGGCTGTTAGGTCAGTTAGATGAGTCTCTGAGCTGGCAGCCCTGTCCTGCAAGGCTCCCTATTTGATTTTCCACAAGGATAAGGTGGTGCTGCGGCCGCAGCCTTCCTTTCTTCCGAAAGTCGTTTTGGCTTTTCATCTCAACGAAGACATTGTACTTCCATCCTTGTGTCCTCAGCCGTCGAATCCTAAGGAGTCGGCGTTGCATTCCTTGGACGTTGTCCGAGCTTTGAGAGTATACATATCTGCTACTTCCCTGTTCCGGAAGTCAGACTCACTGTTTGTTTCGGTGGCTGGTCCCAAGAAGGGCCAAGCAGTCTCATCGGCCACCATCTCTAGGTGGATCCGACAGATAGTAATCCAGGCTTACGCCTTAAAGGGTCAGGCGCCCCCCTTTCCTGTCACGGCGCATTCGACCAGGGCAATAGGTGCCTCTTGGGCTTTCCGACATCAAGCGTCTGTTTCCCAACTATGTAAAGCGGCGACTTGGTCGTCCGCTCACACTTTCACAAAATTCTACAAAGTTGATGTAGGTGCATCTTCGGATGCCTCTTTCGGCCCAAGGTTTTGCAGGTGGCTGTTTAGAGTTGCAACTCCTCCGTTGGAGGAGTGCTGTTTTGTGTTTTGGGGTGAAGTTTGTTTTTATGCTGTTACCACCCCTCGTTTTTTCTCTGACACTGCTTTGGGACGTCCCACTTTGTCAATAGAGAAGCTGTGTCGGTCCATGGACGAAAGAGTAAATAGGATTTTTTACTCACCGTAAAATCCTTTTCTCTGAGTTCATGGACCGACACAGCACCCACCCCTCCTTTTAAGTTTGTACTGCTTTTTGACGAACTGATCTGCGATGTGCAGACTGAGAGGGTATACCCAGAGGGTCCGCCCCCTGGGCGGTACTGTAGAAGGTGTGATGCAACACTTTTTACAAGGTTTTTCTGCCTAGTCACTCCTAATTAGCGGATAATACCCACTTTGTCAATAGAGAAGCTGTGTCGGTCCATGGACTCAGAGAAAAGGATTTTACGGTGAGTAAAAAATCCTATTTTTCTCTTCATTATCCACAAACCCTGAAGTTCCGCACCATGAGAAACCTAGGTGATACACATACACCCTCCGCAATCCTGCCAGGCAGTGCCTTATATATTCATCCCCTCCGCTCGAACCTGTGAGAAGGATCACATTTTTTAAATATGCAGTGGACACATAGGGGTTGATTTACTAAAGGCAAGTAGAATGTGCACTTTGCAAAGTGCAGTTCCTCTAGGGCTTAGTAAATGAGGTAAAGCTTCACTTTGCAAAGAATACCAAATTACGTGCAATGAAAATAAATAAAAAAAATGAATTTTTGTTTGGACATGATTGGATGATGGAAGTCAGCAGAGCTTCTGCTCATTTACTAAGCTCTGGAGCAACTGCACTTTCAGAGTTTGCAAAGTGCACAGTCTATTTGCCTTTAGTAAATCCACCCTTTAATATTCACAATGGGGTCTTTAACCTTTTTTCTACATAAAATTTTTAAGTCTTGCAGAGCTAGAAAATGCATTGTGACCCTTGCATTGCCCCCATAGGTGTGCACAGTCTATAGCATTAGGGTGTGCACCCCAAAGCTCAAACACACATGTGTGTATGTAAATATATATAGGGCAGATGTTGGTGTTGTAGAGCAGTGGATGTGTCAGTAGGGCAGAGATTGGTGTCAGTAGTTTATTTGTATTATTTTTTAATATTACTTTTTTACAATTTCATTTTTTTATTTTATTTTTTACAATATTTTTTTAAATTTTTTTTCTAA
Organism: Rana muscosa; assembly: GCA_029206835.1. Lineage (NCBI taxonomy): Eukaryota > Metazoa > Chordata > Amphibia > Anura > Ranidae > Rana > Rana muscosa. Next base: position 441,790,124 of record CM055127.1, on the reverse strand, counting down.
ACAGACCCCTGATGTCTCACTTTAGATACAGAGAAAGGTGATTAAGGACAGAGGTTCCCCAGTCCCTTTCTTTGCAGCCAAGCAGCAGGGGGAATCTTTGCAGCACAGGGTGATTAGGGTGTGCCCAGGCACACCTGGCACACCCTGTGCGCACACCTATGATTGCCCCCTTTGTTCTGAGCCATCTACTGTAGTAGGGAATGTTCTGTAATCAATCAGTATTGTCTGGCCAAAGGTAAAACCTCAATAACTTTTAGCATCCACCTAATGGCCTGCCGCGTACACACGACCATTTTTCTCGTCGGGAAAAATAAAATTTTTTCTCTTTGACAAGAAAAACTACAGTGTGTGGGCTTTTGGTCATTTTTCCCGACGAGAAAAATGGCATTAATCACGACGAGAAAAATTAGAACATGCTCTAGTTTTTCTCGTCGTGATTCACGGCATTTTTTTCCGTGGCAGTTTTTCCCATAGGGAAACACTGCCGGGGAGCCTACACATGGTCGTTTTTCTCGACCAAGAGAAAAAATGACAAGCCGTTTCTCGTTTTTCCCGTCGATTTTCTCGACGGTGTTTTCACCGTCGAGAAAATCGATCGTGTGTACGCGGCATAAGACTCTGTCTCCTGATAAAAGGTTCTAATTTTATCAGAGGTTATAAAGTCTGACCTGTGCCTTCCTGACCTATGGACCTGTCCTGCATCTCAGCAATATGTGCATTTTCACTTTTGTGAAGTGTGGCCTCAAACAGGGAAAACCCTACAGAGGACTGTGGTGCTTTCCTGATTGAAAACATTTATTATGTTATATTACCGTATATACTCGAGTATAAGCCGACCCGAGTATAAGCCGAGGTACCTAATGTTACCACAAAAAACGGGGAAAACTTACTGACTCGAGTATAAGCCGAGGGTCAACAATGCCCATTTGCATGCCTCACTGTGCCCATTGCAACTTCACTAAGCCCATTGTCACTGCCCATTGCCACCTTACTGTGCCCATCCTCACTGTTCCTCACTGTTCCCATCCTCACTGTTCCTCACCTCACTGTTCCTCACCTCACTGTTCCTATCCTCACTGTTCCTATCCTCACTGTTCCTCACTGTTCCTCACCTCGCTGTTCCTCACCTCACTGTTCCTATCCTCACTGTTCCTCACCTCACTGTTCCTATCCTCACTGTTCCCATCCTCACTGTTCCTATCCTCACTGTTCCTATCCTCACTGTTCCTCACTGTGCCCATCCTCACTGTTCCTCACCTCACTGTTCCTCACCTCGCTGTTCCTCACCTCACTGTTCCTATCCTCACTGTTCCTCACCTCACTGTTCCTCACCTCACTGTTCCTATCCTCACTGTTCCCTAGCTCACTGTTTAAATTGAACATTGTACGGTAAATTGTACCTGAAAAAAAATTGAGAGGCTGCGGCGTCCATCGTTTAAAACTCGCGGTCTCTTCCTCTTCCCTTCCGTGATAGGCGTTTTCTAAGCACACAGTTCCGCCTATCAGGAACGTTCTCTCATCCTCAGTTTCCCAGCAGACGTCTGTGATTGGCGGAACACTGAAAACAGTGTCTGCTGGGATGGGTGAGGATGAGAGAATGTTTGTGATAGACGATTCTCAGCAGACACTCTCCGCCTATCACGGAAGGGACCAGGAAGAGACCGCGAGATTTAAACGATGGACGCCGCAGGCTCTCAACTTTTTTTCAGGTACAATTTACAATGTTAAATTTCACTGACTCGAGTATAAGCCGAGGGGGGACTTTCAGCCCAAAAAAAGGGCTGAAAATCTCGGCTTATACTCGAGTATATACGGTAATTAGTTACAGGAAGTCCCACTTTTTCTTTCCCTATCCACCACTTTTTAGTATAACTTTTAGGCTTCTTTTGAACTATTTTACCAGCCCATCAGTCTGGTGGTTGTACATTGAGATGTGTAGGTGGGTAATTTCAACAACCGACATGTTTCTTTTGTCACCTTCGACACAAAACAAGTTTCAAGATCTGTCAAAATTTCCTTAGGAATACCTGTACAGGAAAACACATTGAACAGCTCTTTCGCTATAATCTTAGACCCCTTTCACACTAAGGAGTTTTTCATGCGTTTTAGTGCTAAAAATAGCGCCTAAATACCGCCTGAAAAACTCCTGCCCTGCAGTCTTCAGCGTGAAAGCCCGAGGGCTATTCAGCTATAGATGTCTGTCTCTTTAAGGCACAATGTTTCAGGTCCGTTTCACACGGGCGCCTCCGCTAAAGGGAATCCACTTTCTCAGCAGGGGGATCTCTTCACTGATCCCCGCTGAGCAGGCAGGTGACAGGTCTGTGTCCGCTCCGCTATGCAGAGTGGACACGGTCACAGCCCCGCTCTCCTCTATGGGGAAACGGACCGTCTGTCTGTTTCCATCTGATGCCATCCAATCCGATCAGACGGATGAAAATAGCACCACCATCCATCTGTTTTTGGCGGGCAGGATCGGATCGGATGGCAGCAGTTGTCATCCGCCGCTCCATAGAGGTCAATGCAGGGTCCGATCAGGTCTGCCTGAAAAACTGACGGGCGGACCTGATTGGACAGCCCCTGTAAAAGGGCCCTTAAGGGGACAGGCTCAACTGGGACAACAAGCAGGTTTGTATTGAACTTATATTTAACAATGCAGCAAATAAACACAATTTAATGCAAAGGGGCTTTATAAAGCAAGTGTAAAGTATATATATACCGTATATACTCAAGTATAAGCCGAGTTTTTCAGCACATTTTTTTGTGCTGAAAATGCCCCTCTCGGCTTATACTCGTGTCTGTGTCCATCTGCATACCTGATCAGCTCGTGTCATGCTCAGACGGCGGCCGACCAGTGAAAAAAAAGCCGTGCCTCCTCCTCGTCCTCATTTGTGATAGGGGAACACTCAGTTTCCCACGGACGAGGACGAGAGGATGTCCGTGATAGGCGGAACACTGAACACTGACTCACTGCTGGGGATCCCACCTATCAGGGACGAGGACGAGGAGGAGGTGCGGCTTTTGTACACTGGATGGATGGCCGTCGTCTGAATGCATGACACGGGCTGATCAGGTATGCAGATCGGCACAGTGATGCTACAATGGGCACAGTGAGGCATGCAATGGGCACAGTGAGGCTTGCAATAGGCACAGTGAGGCATGCATTGGGCACAGTGAGGCATGCAATGGGCACAGTGAGGCTTGTAATGGGCACAGTGAGGCTTGCGATGGGCACAGTGAGGCTTGCAATGGGCACAGTTAGGCTTGTGATGGGCCCAGTGAGGCTTGCAATGGGCACAGTTAGGCTTGGGATGGGCACAGTGAGGCTTGTGATGGGCACAGTGAGGCTTGTGATGGGCACAGTTAGGCTTGTGATGGGCCCAGTGAGGCTTGTGATGGGCACAGTGAGGCTTGCGATGGGCACAGTTAGGCTTGTGATGGGCACAGTGAGGCTTGTAATGGGCACAGTTAGGCTTGTGATGGCCGCAGTAAGGCTTGTGATGGGCACAGTGAGGCTTGCGATGGGCCCAGTGAGGCTTGTAATGGGCACAGTGAGGCTTGCGATGGGCACAGTTAGGCTTGTGATGGGCCCAGTGAGGCTTGCGGTGGGCACAGTGAGGCTTGCGATGGGCACAGTTAGGCTTGTGATGGGCCCAGTGAGTCTTGCGGTGGGCACAGTGAGGCTTGCGATGGGCACAGTTAGGCTTGTGATGGGAACAGTGAGGCTTGTGATGGGCACAGTTAGGCTTGTGATGGGCCCAGTGAGGCTTGCGGTGGGCACAGTGAGGCTTGTGATGGGCACAGTTAGGCTTGTGATGGGCACAATGAGGCTTGTAATGGGCACAGTGAGGCTTGCGATGGGCACAGTTAGGCTTGTGATGGGCCCAGTGAGGCTTGCGGTGGGCACAGTGAGGCTTGCGATGGGCACAGTTAGGCTTGTGATGGGCCCAGTGAGGCTTGCGGTGGGCACAGTGAGGCTTGCAATGGGCACAGTTAGGCTTGTGATGGGAACAGTAAGGCTTGTGATGGGCACAGTGAGGCTTGTGATGGGCACAGTGAGGCTTGTGATGGGCACATTGAAGCTGCAAATGGGCATTGTTGACCCTCTTTTCCACTTACAGTAGCTGCTGCATTTTCTACCCTAGGCTTATACTCAAGTTTTTTGTGGTAAAATTAGGTGCCTCGGCTTATATTCGGGTCGGCTTATACTCGAGTTTATACGGGTGTATATATATATATATATATATTTAATTTCGTAACTATGAGTTATTTTTATTATCAAACATTTTGCAATACATTAGCATATGGATCAGCTGAATTTATTGAATGTATTGCATGCATCTATTATTGTTTTTTTTTTTTTGTTAACCCCAGTGATAATATTTAGGAGTTATCATTTGTTAAAGATGAACTCTGAGCAGATATACAAGACACAAATTAATTCAACTCTGTATTCATTAATACATCCTCAAACATATATTATTTTATGCCTGCAGTGTAAATACCTAAATGTGACCTGCTATCAACCTCTTGCAGTCCCTGTACTACAAGGCTGTAGAAGAAGCAAAAGCAGCATGCCAGTTCATGTGCTGATGAGAAGCTTGCTGATAGGAGGAGAAAGCAAAGTGACAGAGAAATGAGCTGATCACTGTGCTGCTTCTCCTGCCCAGTCACAGGCTGGGGGTGGATCAGGAACAACCTGGGCTCAGAGGAAGTAGATTAAATAATGCTGCCCATCAGACTGAGGGCATCTAGCATAAAAAAAAAGTAAAAGTACTGTGGAGAGAAACTTCTGGATAGAAGATGAATATTTCAACAGCAGCTGCTTTTGTTATTTATCTAGAATGGAGCCATCAGTTATTATTTAGAATAAAACCATCAGCAGCGGCGAGGTGTTCATTCATTCAGCGCTGAGATTTCAATCTTCTTACTCACCAACATGGGAAAAGGACAGGTGATATTTCTCATCACTGGGGAATGTGCAGCCTTTTCTACTGTTGGGAACTGAGAAGGCATTGATTGCTCTAATAGGCGATTTAAAGCACCTGTTTACAGTCTGGAATATCTGTCTATCTACGTTATGTGAATCATCTCTCCTTATCTGTTCATCTGATGAATACAGAAGCCTGGAGATCAGGAGATTTGCATTATTTTTCTTAATGAAGGAGAAGTACTTTTAATTGGAAATTTGTTTAGAGATGTTAAAGGGTAACTCCACTTTTGTGGGGAAATAAATAACAAATAAAACAAAATGTAATAGAGCATATACAATAATATAATAATATATAATAATAATAGAGCATATAATAATAATGTAGCATATACAATTGCTACACAAACCATATTGTAATTTGTTGTTATTAAAAATTACCTTTCCTTTTCAATCTGTAGCGCTGTCATTTTCTGTAAAATTCAAGACAATATGGAAAACTGAAGGTGTTCTGTACACAGATGGTGTACGTAATGCCCCCCAGAAATGGCATTAACTGCTTGTGTGATTGGCTCCCTGATTCTCCCAGAAGCCTGCATTAGGATACAAGTCAGAATTTTGGCCTCCTCTGTAACACAAATTTCATTTTTAACCGCTTACTTACTGGGAACTTAAACCCCCCTCCTGCCCAGACCAATTTTCAGCTTTCAGCGCTGATGCACTTTGAATAACAATTGCGCGGTCATACAACACTGTACCCAAATGAAATTGTTATCATTTTTTTCCCCACAAATAGAGCTTTCTTTTGGTGGTATTTGATAACCTCTGCGTTTTTAATTTTTTGTTAATTTTTTTTTTAAAAAGACTGATTTAAAAAAAAAAAAAATATATATATATATATTTTTTATATTTTGTTATAACATTTTGTAAACAGGTAATTTTTCTCCTTCATTGATGTACACTAATGAGGCTGCACTGATGGGCACTTATGGGCTGCACTGATGGGCACCGATGGGCTGCACTGATGGGCACCGATAAAGCGGTACTGGTGGGCACCGATAAGGCGGCACTGGTGGGCACCGATAAGGTGGCACTGGTGGGCACTGATAGGCGGCACTGGTGGGCACTGATAGGCAGCACTGAGAGGTGGCACTGATGGGTGGCACTTAAGGGCATTGATAGGTGGCACTGGTGGGCGCTGAGAAGTGGCACTAATAGGTGGCATTGATAGGTGGCACTGATAGGTGGCAGTGATGGGCACTGATAGGTGGCAGTGATGGGCACTGGTGGGTGGCAATAATGGGCACTGGTAGGTTACACTGATAGGCAGCATTGCTAGGTGGCACTGATGAGGCACTGATTGGCGGAACTTGTGGGCATTGATAGGTGGCACTTGTGGGAATTGATAGGTGGCACTGTGGGCATTGATAGGTGGCACTGTGGGCATTGATAGGTGGCATTGTGGGCACTGTGGGCACTGGCAGGTAGCATTTATTATTATAATGGCAGGCACTGGCAGCTGGCACTGATGAGGCACATCTGCCTCCTTCCTCTTCGGGACTGATGTCCCTTGTGAAAGAGCCGGTGATTGGCTTTTTTTCCTCCTCAGGCTGTCAGCGTGAGGAAAAAAAAACGATTACCGATTCTTTGTTTACACCACGTGATCAGCTGTCACTGGCTGACAGCTGATCACGTGGTAAGGGGTCGGAATCGGCCCCTTAATCGGATCGATGATCACCCGAGTCTCAGTGGTAGGGGCGCGCAGGGAGCACGCGAAGGGGAGGCCGTCTATTGACGGCCTCCCGGATTTTCAGGTCCGCGCTGAAGCCGTCATTTGGCTATAGCGCGGGCCTCAAGTAGTTAATAAGATACTCCCAAAGGTTTAATTACTTTAAAGGGGATACCAACCCTGCAGTTTTTTTCTCATTTGAACATTGTAAGTGAATCAGCTGATTATTAAAAGCGGTTGTAAACCACGGCAGTGTTTGGAAAAATAAATAATTTAAACACCTGTAAGGCAATTGCATATTAGAACATTATGAAATACAGTAAAACCTTGGTTTGAGAGTAACTTGGTTTGAGAGCATTTTGCAAGACAAGTAACATTTTTTAATAAAATTTGACTTGATATACAAGCAATGTCTTGATATACAAGTAGCGTCAAGTCATAACTGAGTATAAAAGAGAAGAGAGGCTCCTCTAAGTGTAGCAATATGGTTACATTTAATGAAGGTACAACATTTATAAACTCACATGGTTGATGATTAAAAGAGGCACATCTAAGTATGCAGGGATCCGGGGTAAAGCTGTCCACATAGACCATCCTTCTCACCGCCATGGACATCATCCCTTCCACGCTGCACTTCACGAGCGGTTCAAGCCAGGTTTTCAGATCGCTCTACTGCAGGGTAGTCTTCCTGGTCACGATTGCAGACCGACATCGGTGAGAGCCGGTAGTGCGGAGGATGGTCTATGTGGACAGATTTACCCCGGATGCCTGCATACTTAGATGTGCCTCTTTTAATCATCAACCATGTGAGTTGCTAAATGTTGTTCCTTCATCAAATGTAACCATATTGCTACACTTAGAGGCGCCTCTTTTCTCTTTTATACTCTGTAGCTCCTGCTGGATTTTGCTTCTAATCTCCTTGTGGAGGCTTCCATTTGTGGATGGAGATTTTATGGTTGCACAACCTGGTCACATTACTATAATCTTTTTATATGGACTATAAACTGAAGGACTTATGAATAAATGGTTGTGGAACGAGTCATTTGAGTTTCCATTATTTCTTATGGGCAAATTTGCTTTGATATACAAGTGCTTTGGATTACAAGTATGTTACCGGAACAAATTATGCTCACAATCTAAAGTTTTACTGTACTTACCTTATAACAACGCCCTTCCAGCGCTGTGCTGTCACCTCTGAGAGGGCTGACATCATCCCCCAATCTTTCTTCCGGGTTCGCGGGCTCCGGTGCTGTGATTGGCTGGAGCCGCGATGACGTCACTCCTGTGCATGCGCGTGGGAAACCTTGGTTTCCGACACCAAGCTATGAAGGTAGGGCATACAGGCTTCAGAGCGCATGCACAGGCAACGTCACTGGCTGCATCCAGGGTGAATATCTTCTAAATGATGCCCGTTTAGGAGATATTCATTTTACCTACAGGTAATCCTTATTATAGGCTTACCTGTAGGTAAAAAATCACAAAGCGGACAATACTACAGATTTCATGAAAAAGTCACTCACATTCAGATTCACTCTGCACATTGACGTAACCTAACAGCTTCTTCTTCAGAGCAGAAGTAGGTAGGAACCTGCAATAAAGTTTGTTAAAATCCTTGTGATGTACCTAAATCACCCAGAGGGGATTTTGTTTTCTCAACAAAAGCGGAGTTACTCTTCAAAGCAGAAGTTCAACCAAACTCAAAATAGAAAAGTTAAAGTGTAAACTTCTATGCCTATGATTGGTAATGTCACAATACTCTATTATTATTTTATTATTATTATACAGGATTTATATAGCGACAACAGTTTGCGCAGCGCTTTACAACATCAGGGAAGACAGTACAGTCACAATACAATTCAATACAGGAGGGATCAGAGGGCCCTGATCATTAGAGCTTACAATCTAGAAGGGAGGGTCAAATGGAACAAAAGGTAATAGCTGTGGGGGATAATCAGATGGAGAAAATGACAATACAGTTGTTAGGTGTGGGTAGGGTAGGCTTCTCTAAAGAGGAGGGCTTTCAGGGATCGTCTAAAAGCTAATAGAGAAGGAGATAATCGGACAGATTGGGGTAAGGAGATCCATAGGATTGGAGAGGCTCTGGAAAAGTCCTGGAGACGAGTATAGGAGGAGGTGATGAGGGAGCTAGAGAGCAGGAGGTCTTGAGAAGAACAAAAAGAATGAGTAGGTTGGTATTTTGAGACTAGGTCAGTGATGTAGCTGGGGGCAGGGGCGTACCAAGCAGGGGGCGGGGGGGGACCTCCCCAGCTGAAGCTGAGAGCCCGAGGTGAGCTTGTGATAGGGGGGTGTGTGGGTTGTAAGAAGGGGCTGGAGGAGTGTCTGCCCAGCCATCCTGACAGTGCTGGTCTGGCAGAGAAGGGGGGGGAGGAGGTTGCTGTGTCCACCACCACCCAGGTATAGTGAAGCTGACCTGATAAGGGGGGAAGGGGGGGTTGCAGAATGCAGGCCTGTGCTATGTACAGGGGACAGAATGCAGGCCTGTGCTATGTACAGGGGACAGAATGCAGGCCTGTGCTATGTACAGGGGACAGAATGCAGGCCTGTGCTATGTACAGGGGACAGAATGCAGGCCTGTGCTATGTACAGGGGACAGAATGCAGGAGTCTGCTGTATATTGCTGTGTGACCACCACCCACCTATAGTAGCTGAGCTGTGAGCTTACCTGATAAGGGGGAGAGAAGAGGGGGTGGTGTTTAGGGTTTCCACCTGTTTGGGAGTGACCCGGACAGTTAGGGTTTGGAATCATGCGTCCGGGTTTCAGACTGTCTGAGACCCGGACACATTATTCAGATCAGACTAAGTCTCCCCTCTCCCCCCTTCTCTCTCCTGCCTCTAAGTGAGTACAATAAGGTCAGGGCTCTCAGAGCACTCATTACATCTGAGCTCCCCTTTACCCCAGAGGTCACAGTGCTCCCCTTTACATCAGAGTCCTCTCTGTACACCAGAGCATCCCTTATGTTAGAGTCCCCAGAGTTCTTTTACATCAGAGTCTGCAGAGTCCCCCCCTTACAGTGAAAGGGAACTCTGTGGGTTCAGATGTAAAGGGGGAACTCTGCGGACTCTGGTGTAAAGGGGGAACTCTGTGGACTCTGTTGTAAAGGGGGAACTCTGTGGACTCTGGTGTAAAGGGGGAACTCTGTGGACTCTGATGTAAAGGGGGAACTCTGTGGACTCTGGTGTAAAGGGGGAACTCTGTGGACTCTGGTGTAAAGGGGGAACTCTGTGGACTCTGATGTAAAGTGGGAACTCTGTGGACTCTGGTGTAAAGGGGGAACTCTGTGGACTCTGGTGTAAAGGGGGAACTCTGTGGACTCTGGTGTAAAGGGGAAACTCTGTGGACTCTGGTGTAAAGCGGGAACTCTGTGGACTCTGGTGTAAAGGGGTAACTCTGTGGACTCTGATGTAAAGGGGGAACTCTGTGGACTCTGATGTAAAGGGGAACTCTGTGGACTCTGGTGTAAAGGGGGAACTCTGTGGACTCTGATGTAAAGGGGGAACTCTGTGGACTCTGGTGTAAAGGGGGGACTCTGATGTAAAGGGGGAACTCTGTGGACTCTGGTGTAAAGGGGGAACTCTGTGGACTCTGATGTAAAGGGGGAACTCTGTGGACTCTGATGTAAAGGGGGAACTCTGTGGACTCTGATGTAAAGGGGGAACTCTGTGGACTCTGATGTAAAGGGGGAACTCTGTGGACTCTGGTGTAAAGGGGGAACTCTGTGGACTCTGATGTAAAGGGGGAACTCTGTGGACTCTGATGTAAAGGGGGAACTCTGTGGACTCTGATGTAAAGGGGGAACTCTGTGGACTCTGGTGTAAAGGGGGAACTCTGTGGACTCTGATGTAAAGGGGGAACTCTGTGGACTCTGATGTAAAGGGGGAACTCTGTGGACTCTGATGTAAAGGGGGAACTCTGTGGACTCTGGTGTAAAGGGGGAACTCTGTGGACTCTGATGTAAAGGGGGAACTCTGTGGACTCTGGTGTAAAGGTGGGACTCTGATGTAAAGGGGGAACTCTGTGGACTCTGGTGTAAAGGGGGAACTCTGTGGACTCTGATGTAAAGGGGGAGCTCTGTGGACTCTGGTGTAAAGGGGGAACTCTGTGGACTCTGATGTAAAGGGGGAACTCTGTGGACTCTGATGTAAAGGGGGAACTCTGTGGACTCTGGTGTAAAGGGGGACTCTTGTGATTAATTTCATATGATTAGAAATATTATTTAATAGCAACATCTATGCATAGTTTATAGTTTATCTATGCATACTATGAAAACAAATTGGTGTGTGACGCTGAAGTGTTCGGGTTTGACTTGAAGAAAAGGTGGTACCCTAGTGATGTTGCTTTGTTCACCACCCAGGTAAAAAAAAAAACAGAATTAAAAAACGCTGATCTTGGCAGTGGAGGGTTTTTTTTGTGGGTGTTTTTACAGTTGTGGGGGGGGGGGTGCCAGATATTGGATGGGCCCCGGGTGCCAAATGCTCTAGGTACGCCCCTGGCTGGGGGCTAAGTTGTAGACGGCTTTGTAAGTAGTCGTTAGTATTTTGAATTTATATAGTTGGGTGAGCAGAAGCCAGTGAAGCGGTTGACAGAGAGGAGGTCTGTGTGATGTGTAGGCTGCTTCCATAAACTGAGGGACCTCTGTGGAAAACTTCAGGCAACCAGTATATTGGTTGGATCAAAAATTTGAAGCACCACACCAAAATGTTAAAATACAAATGGTAGGGTTTATTCCAGAACACACATTGAACCTAATATTCAAAGTGTTTTGGGGGGTTTTACTCCGCCTCTCCTTCATTGGGACTTAAAAAAAAGGGGGGTATTGTAGGACTAGAGCTAAAGATGGGATCAGGATAATTGTATACTAGAAATCTGGATTTCTTTCAGCAGCTAGTGAGTGTAGCAAGCCTCCTGTATTGATATCTATGACAACATAACACTAAATGGGAGTCTCTGTACAGGAAAGTATGCAGAGAAAAAAAATTGTGACTAATGCGGCGTACACACATCTGTTTTTAATGTCATTTTTAAAACCAACATTTTTCTCGTCGTTTTTTTTTCTTGTTTCCTCTCAACCCTGTCTTGCGTACACACGATCATGAAAAAAAACGCTCAAGCAAAGCTCAGTGACGTACAACACGTACGACGGCACTATAAAAGGGAAGATCCGTTCGAATGGCGCCACCCTTCATGTTAGTAAACTTTGTTGATCGAAGATTCGCGCTTTTCAGTCTCTGTGCTTTTCAGTCCGTTACAGCGTGACGAATGTGCTATCTCCATTACGAACGCTAGTTTTACCAGAACGAGCGCTCCCGTCTCATACTTAATTCTGAGCATGCGCGGTTTTTTTCCCCTCGTAAAAGCATACACACTACCGTTTTTCACGACGTTAAAAAAAACGACATGAAAAACTACGTGAAAAAATAGAGCATGTTTGAAATTTCTAATGGCCGTTTTTCTCGTCATTAAAAATGCTCTGGAGCCCACACACGATCGGTTTTAATGGCCATTTTTAAAAATGGCATTTTTAACGTCATGAAAAACAATCGTGTGTACGCGGCATAAGATTCAAACCTTATGTTTTTAGAATTTTTTTTTTTTTTTTTTTTTTACTAAACATCCTTATTGGAATGTAAACCTATCAATTTCCAGCCCTTCTGACCCTCCAATGGAGACACAGCAAAAAACCCTAAAGCCTCGTACACACGACCAGGAGAGTTTTTGGCCGGGAATCCCGGCCGTGTGTATGCTCCCTAGCACAGGAAAACTGCTCGGGAAAAATAGAGAACCTCCTCTCTATTTTCCCGTCGGGATTCCCGGCAGAGCGTTTCCTGCCGAGAAAACCGGCCGTCTGTATGCTTACCTGAAGGGGAAATAAACCGTGCATGCTCGACGCATGCGTGGTAGCATGCAACGTTATTTAGCTGGCTCGTCGTAGTCTTTGACGTCACTGCATTCTTTCCATTCAAAAAAACGGTGGGTCATTTGTGTGGCCGTGTGTATACATGGCTTTTCAAGGTAAGCTTGCCAGGAATCCCCTCAGGAAAACCGAAGGTTTTCAAACAGACGGGATTCCCGGACGTGTGTACAGGGCTTAAGAGACGGACTGGAGTTGGGCTTTAATACCATTTACAAAGAGCAGAGATAATGTGCACTGCCTCACTAAATGACTGTGATAATTTGCAATATCGTAATCAAATCGTTTCACTACATTTGAATTACGCTGTCACTGACACCTATGACTGGCTGGTATAAATACAGGTGCAGCCGTATGTACTGCTCACTACGCTGCAAATGAAATAAATATAATTTCTGCTTGAAAGTCCTTTAGATTAAATCCGACCTGGTTTTGCCTGATGCTGATTTTTCCTATTTGGTTTTTGTTTGTGATTCTCTGCTCTGTGGTGCATGGAATATTGCTTCATAAATCGGACACGTCTCTGACAATGATGTCTCATCTTACCGGAAATAATCTGTTTAGTTAAGGACAATAAGCTTAATTTAGAAGGTAATTATGTCAACTAAAACAATTTTCTTCCACACATTACCTGGGCATGATTGGATCGTGCTACCTCACGCCTCATTTCATATCAGCTGCGTACAGGTTAACCAGTCATAATTGAGGTGCTGTGAAAGGGATTATTGTTGGAATTGGTTCTCTTCCCGCCTCTGTTGCATCAGAAAAAAATCTGTTTATACAGTACTGGAAAAATGCATTTATTTATACCTAACAAAAGGTGCACATGCAAGCATGCTACAGGGTCCAGTAGACTCTGCAACTGTTATAGAGCACAGTCGACTTCCATGAGACCTCTGTGGGATACAACACAGAGGCATAGCTTGAAGCTCATGGGCCCTGATGCAAAAGTTGACCTGGGCCCCCCCACTACCACCACCACTTCCACCGTGCGTATAGATACACCCACCGCACGCCAAGATACTCAAAGTGGCCTAAGAGTTTTGAGTTCCTTACATAAGAGGACAAGGATTACTGCTGGAAAATCAGAGGACAGGGACCCCTGGCAGGTCACTTGGCAGAGCTCCTTGCCCATCCCAGCACTGTATACAGCCCCCCCCCCACACACACACACACTACACAGGGCTGAAATCACATTCCCTTACACACAGTCTGTCAGCCTTCACAGGATTTTATCTGGCTTTGCCGTTCTGACCTGTGAAATTCTCTGGTCAGAACAGCAGTGTTCTTGCAATAGGCAGATACACCCTGTGCAGATCATGGCTGACTGGCTGTGTTGTAAAGGAATGTGATTTCAGCCCTCCGGAGGAGGAGCAGTTTAGAGTGCTGTAATGGGAAAGGAGCACAGCAGCCAGGCATAGCATCCAGGGCAGAGGGAGTGGTCAGGGGACTTTCGGGGGGCGTGCAACTTAGATCCGGGGGGCAAAGCCATGTGACACAAAATCTGGAGCCTGCAGCCCCTCAGGGGGTGTTAAGGGATTTGTTTTAGCAATTTATGAAGGTTTCTCTGTCAGTGTTGGTAGGTGTTGGGGGAATGTCCCCTCCCGGAGGTGTGTGTCTTCTCCCATAATAGTTCTCAGGGAAGTGGGGTAAGCGGACAACATCCCCGGGTGGGAGGGGTACGAGAATCCCAGCTGGTGAATAGGAGACACAGAGCAGTGTCTTACCTCACCAGTGACATCGGTCCCATTGTGGCTACAGGACAGCACTCTCCTCCTCTTGCCTCTCTAAACTAAGTTAGCATTCCATGTTACCAGTACACAGCACAGACACTTCCCCATCCTGGGCTGTTCTCACCCTGTGCTCCTCTCCTTTCAGGAAATGACTCACAGCTTCTTCCCAGCCAATGAGAACGGAGGGGTGTGGACTGTGGAAGACAAAGTAGAAGCCCAGTACTGGAGCGTGGCAGTGGGGCCCTAGGGCAGATCGGAGCTGGACTTTGTGGAGGAGATGATAATATGACAGGGAGGCTGCAGGGGCCCCCTGGAGCTATGGGCAGGGTTGCGATTGTGACCCGTGTAACCTCTTATGCTATGCCCATGATACAACAGACTGTCAAACTGTTGTGGGGTCTGGGTTTAGCAGACCATGAAAGTGCTATGTGGTCCAATAACCTATAAGCTTGTTTTGAATTCCAGAACACCATAATCCTGGCCCAGCAATCTATGTGATTTCTATGGGGCCCAGCAGACTGTAAAATACTGCGCAGTTCGGCAGACTATAAAACTGCAATGGAGTCCAACAGATTGTTTTCATGGTATAAGCTTCAACTAGACGTGAGAATATTTTGAAGTAGACCAAAATCCTGATCTGAAATACAAGAAACAGCGAGTGAGGTCATGCAGAGTATGAGACTCATTGGGAGTCCAGCATGAGACTGCTATGGCCTTTAGTAGACCATGAAACTGTTATGTGGTCCAATAGACTATAAACTTGTTTTCACGTCCAGAACACCATCATTCTGCTTTGGTATTCAGGAGACAGTATGCTGACGGGATAAGGAATACCATGGCCGTATTATGGGGGGGGTCATTAGATCAGGCTCATTAGATCAGGAGGCTGCTATGGCTTCATCAGACTATGAGTCTTCTATGGGAACCAGCAAGCCATGAAACTGCTAAAGCAGGGGTGCCCAAGCGTTATCGGTAAAGCACCGCTAGTTTTAGCGGAGCTATGCGGGCAGGAGCGTGTCGCTTTTAACAAAAAGAAGGGGTTAACAAGGGGTTAAAAGCTCCCAAAAGGCGCCAAATTGCTTTGCAGGTGCTTCGGCAGTGCTGCTTATTGATTTCAATGGCAGGGGTGGTGTGGGAGTGGTGTATACACCGCTCCCACACCGCCCCAGAGATGCTGCTTGCAGGACTTTTTTTCCGTGTCCTGCAAGCGCACCACCCTAGTGTAAAAGCACTCGGCCTTTCACACTGGGGTGGCTTGAGAGGCACTTTTCAGGCGCTTTACAGGCACTATTTTTAGCTCTAAAACCCCTGAAAAGCGCTGCAGTGTGAAAGGGGTAAATGCATTTTTACAAAAAGTTCCCCCCAAAAAAATCAACATTTATAAGGAAATTTATGATTTTATGTTGGGTCACATTCATGATCGTCTTGTGCCACATGCAACCAATGGTACCAACCAGTAGCTATGAGATTTCTTTGGGGTCCAGCAGATGGTGAAACTGCCGTGCCCTGCTGCAAGGTATTTCTATAGAATCCACAAGACTGCTACATGGCCCAGCAGACTATGGAGGTTATATAATGTCCAGCAAACTATTAGACTTCTCTGGGATCTAACAGACTGTAAAACTACTGTAGAGTTCAGCAGACCATAATCTTGCTCTGGTATTCAGAAAACACTTAGTTTGCTTGTGAGGTCTATTGGATCAGGAAACTGCTATAGGTTCATGCAAACTATAAAACATCTATGGGTGAAATTCAGCAAGCCATCACTCTGCTTAGAAGTCAAGAAAAGTATGAGACTTCCATTGAGCCCAACAGACTGTGAAATACTGTACAGTTCAGCAGACCAAAAAACTGCTAAGGAGCCCAACAAATTGTTTGCCTGCTATAGAGTTCAACTAAAATGAGCTTGTTTTGAAGTAGACCATGATCCTCATCTGGAATAAAGGAAACAGTGAGCATCCAAAGGGATGCATCAGGCAATAAAGTTGATATGAGGTCATGCAGATTATGGGTCTCCTTTGGGGTCCAACGGGCTATGAGACTGCTATGGGGTCCAACAGACTATGAGAATTATATTAGGTCAACAAGACCATGAGACTGCTATAGGTTTTATCAGACCAGGGTGACCAGCAGTGTTTCAAACAATACATACAGTAAGTACCAAAACTAACACTTGTAATGTTGTTAATGAAATGAAATTGTAAAGGAATAAAAGATGTATTGCATACCAGGATTATGTTTTAATTATGTGCCTATCAAGCTCCATTCTGGAATTGGCTGTGGAGTAGCTTTTAGAGATGTTCCATCAATCCATCAGTGTTTTGTGCTTTTGTCTGAAGTTTTGGGGAAATTGGAGTCAAATTCCATCAAGGACCATATTTCCTGTTTGTGAATTTCCTCAAAGTCCAAAAACTTGCTGGTAATATAACTAGCTTCCAACCAAGTGAGTGTGTGTATGTTTTTATGATTATTTAATCCCCAAATACTTTCCTGTTATGGTTTTGACATTGGACTGTGAGTGAAAGGGACAAGGCTTATGTGTAGGTCTGAATGTAAGGTTCCACTTGGATCTGAGGACTCCTCTGACACATAGGGAACAATTTGAAGGAAATGCATACTTATTTGAATACTGTATGTTCTTTATGTTTTATTTATATTCAGGAGATATTGAATAAAAATATCATATTTACAGCTAGCAGTTGGAGCTCTAGCCTCCTTTCAGCATGTTGACCAGGCTACCTTTAACTCTTTTGCTGAACAAAATTGCTTTCTACAGAGATGAAAATTACACACACACCTTAAGTCTCCCTGCTTTACGCAACTCTATACAGACTTACAGTTATGGTGAAACAGTCAGAAATTAGAAAGCTAGTGTGCGCTTTCTCTTTAGAAAATCCAGAATGGCCAACTTTACTTGCACCATGTTCCATGTATTAAATGTTTATTTGTAAAACAAAGAATATGTATGTTTTTGACGGCATTTATTGAGGTACCAAAAAAGTCAACTATTCCTCCTGTTGACTGCATACATTGGAGTACCAAAATAGTAAATTATTCCTGTTGTTGGCTGCATACATTGGAGTACCAAAAAAGTCACTTATTCCTCTTGTTGGCTGCATACATTGGAGTACCAAAAAAGTCAATTATTCCTCTTGTTGGCTGCATTCATCGGAGTACCATAAAGGCCACTATTTTTCCTGTTGACCGCATCCACTGGAGTACAAAAAAGTCATCTATTTCTCCTTCCTGCTGACTGCATTCATTGGGGTACCAAAAGAGTTTGATATTTCTCTTGTTGACTGCATTTATTACGGGACCAAAAAAGTCTGGTACTTTTCTTGTTGACTGCATATATTAGAGGACCAAAAAATCTGCTTTTTCTCCTGCTTCTCCTCCTTCTCCTATTCTGTCTTTATCTTGGATTACACTAGCCCATAGTCTTCTCCTGTGACTCCTAAAATAAAAAAATGTTTGCAACTAATAAAAAGGTAAACGGTTGTAAATGCAAAAATTTTAATAAAACTAAACTAAACACCTTAATAGCGTACCTTTAAGGATAAAAAAATATATACTTGCATAGGCCACTAGGTGCCTGTCATCCACGTCTATTGTTAGTTGCCTTTATTTCTCCTGACTGGTTCACAAAGCAATACAGCAACTGTATTATTTCTATGGATTGTGTGATGAATGTTTTCTTTGGTACTTTTCACTTGTTATATAAATGTAACACCTCAGCTGGTGGTCATGAGGTGAAAAGCGCATTTTGAGAGCAACCTGTGATCGCACTCTGTGTACCTGTAAACACCTGACACTTGTATTTTAATGCATTGATTTGTTACAGAACATAGAGTTTCTTCATAAACTCTTAATCAACAAAGAACAGAAAGTTCTATTCATCTATTTCACTAACTGCCAAGCAGCCATAGGGCAACAATAAAACATTGTATAAAAATAAGCTGCGCAATATAAGTAAACCAAAATTGATATAAAGGTGAAGATCAATGAATGACCTTAATATAGTTCATATATGTAGAATGATGAAATCCAACAGAAGCCAATCTATGCAGTTGGGAGCGCACCCAGTATCCTGAACACAGCTGCACCAATCCCTACAAAGACTACACTTCTATATACATATAGTCCATATATAAATAAATCACAATCGGATGTCCAAATTAATATATAGTCTGAAATTCTGTGACTCTTCAGTGCAACACCAATACGATTGAGTTTCAAAAAGTTCATAAAACTTGAAATCAGTGACATCAAACTTGAGAACCCAAGAATAGTGCTCTGTGATAGACAGAAAAGGGTATCCTCCACCTTCAAAATGACTTCCGCTTACCAGAAGGGTAGATCCCCAGAGAGATCTATATCAGCAGATGGCTTATACCCCAGCCTGGGTCTCTAGCCACACACTACAGCTGAATGGAAATGATTGGAATATTAGGATTGGTGGGATCATCTAGAGCAGTCTGTCTCACCCAGAGCTCCTCCGAAAGTTCCTGATTGAGGACATACCCATTCAAGGAGTGGGGATACCAGATTGAGCCACCTAGAGACCCGGGCTGGGGTATAAGCCATCTGCTGATATAGATCTCTCTGGGGATCTAACCTTCTGGTAAGCGGCAGTCATTTTGAAGGTGGAGGATACCCTTTTCTGTCTATCACAGAGCGCTATTCTTGGGTTCTCAATTTTGATGTCACTGATTTCAAGTTTTATGAACTTTTTGAAACTCAATCGTATTGGTGTTGCACTGAAGAGTCACAGAATTTCAGACTATATATTGATTTGGACATCCAATTGTGATTTATTTATATATGGACTATATGTATATAGAAGTGTAGTCTTTGTAGGGATTGGTGCAGCTGTGTTCAGGATACTGGGTGCGCTCCCAACTGCATAGACTGGCTTCTGTTGGATTTGATCATTCTACATATATGAACTATATTAAGATCATTCATTGATCTTCACCTTTATATCAATTTTGGTTTACTTACCGTATTTATCGGCGTATAACACGCGCCGGCGTATAACACGCACCCCAAGTTTAGGAGGGAATTTTAAGAAAAAAAACTTTTAGGAGGGAAGTGTAAGGAAAAAAACTTACATTTAAATGCCCATCAAGCAGCCTTATCAGTGTCCATCTGCAGCCTTGTCCATCATTGCAGCCTTGCCCAGTGTCCATCTGCAGCCTTGCTCAGTGCCTTTGCAGCCTTGCCCAGTGCCTTTGCAGCCTTGCCCTGATTTAAAATTGGCGCTGATTTCCGCTGACTGTGAGCGGAGCCGAGATACAGAAAGCAGAGTGTACTTCGGCTAGACTCGGCTCTGCTCTCAGTCCCGCCCATCTCCACTGATTGCGAGAGGAGAGGAGCGAGCGCCGCTGACATACAGAAAGCCGAGTGTACTTCAGCTATACTCGGCTCTGCTCACAGTCAGGGGCGGGACTGCGAGAGGAGCCGAGACTAGCCGACGTACACTCGGCTTTCTGTATGTCAGCGCAGCTCGCTCCTCTCACAATCAGTGGAGGTGGGCGTGACTGGGAGGGGAGCCGAGTAAAGCCGAGTGTACTTCGGCTTTGTGTATCTCGGCTCCACTCACACGTTTCCTCAAATCAGCGGGGGACCGGCCGGGGTCGGCGTATAACACGCACCCACGATTTCCCCCTGATTTTAATGGGAAAAAATTGCGTGTTATACGCCGATAAATACGGTATATTGTGCAGCTTATTTTTATACAATTGACTACTTTGTGTGTGTCTCACATTTATAGTTGCAGCATTTTAATTCAGTTGATCACATTAGACAGCGTAGTATTATACACCTTTTCATAAACAATAAAACATTAAAATCTATAACTATAACTTTTTTTTTTTTTTGGATAGAGTAGGGAAGGATTTCATTCACACCTGAATGTAAGCTTTTATAGGCAATTTTGGAGTGTTATTTCTGTGTGTTTTGTTAGGGATATTCAGGCTTGCGCGCTTTGTTTTAGTCAATTGAAGATAATTACTAGGAGGAAGAGATGGTTGTTAAGGCTTTCAAAATGCTCATCTCAGGTGTTTTTAGGCGTTTTTCAGATGTTCCCATTAAAGTGCTTTGGGTCAAAAATGCCCCATTCTTCTTCAAAAGTAGGTCATGTATCTTTTTGAGCTTCAGACATCAAGTTATAGGTGCCTGGGCACTAAGGTTGCCACCTCACCCCTTTAAAAATGAACACACATTAATTACACAGGTTCTGTGGCTGATTAAGGTGGTAATTAAACTCACTTAGTGCCTTATCTTCAATAAATTAGCCTCAGAACCTGTGTAATTCATATGCGTCCAGTTTTAAAGGAATAAGATGGCAACTCTACTGAACACTCATATGTAGCCAGGTACAATTGAAAAGTGTTAATTGTTGGTTGTTGTGTGTTTTTTGAGCTTCAAGCTACAAGCCAATCAGCTATGAATGGGGCTTGCCAGTTTTTTTTTTTTTTTTTTTACTCTCTGTGTACTCAATTTGGGAGAGTGAATTTTGTTGGAAAACCCAAAATTTTATGGTTGTCACCAGGAAAAAGAAGGAGGGCAAATTAGGGTTGCCATCTCATCCCTTTAAAATCAAACACATAAGAATTACTCAGGTTCTGGGGCTAATTGAATGCAGATAAGGCACTAAGTACCACCTTAATCAGCCACAAAACCTGTGTAATTAATGTGTTCGGTTTTAAATAGATGAGGTGGCAACTCTAGGCCAATCCTTCTACTTGGACACGTGTTATGGTGATAATTGTCCAAGAGGGGATTTTGTCTTACTTTGGAGAGATGTCCACACACTTCCTGTTGTGCCTATGGTATGAGAAATGAAGGGAAATCTCACTACGCTATCCAAAACTACAGAACATTTTGGCTTTAGACACACAGAATTCCAACAGATTTTTTTAAACCAAATGATGGCTGTCAGGCAACCATGAAAAAAACAAACATGATCCCCTAAACATTTATGGGGGCTTGGAAATGGATGGAATTCTACAAAATTTGTATTTTCTTTGGATAGGGTAGAGAAGAGTTAGACCCTCTGTCAATTGTTTATTGCTGTCTTTGCCCACACTGAAAAGATTCACTTCTCTTTTTTGTTCTGGGGACACCAAGACAGAAAGCAAGAGGAAAGCCAAAATTGTAGAGCAAGAAGGGAGGCTCAATTTACCAATGGGGACAAATGTTCCTATGACAGCTGTCTAAAGTAGGAATTCCTTTCATGTTGGGGGGACTTTCTTGACCTTCATGTTATGCCTCTAGGACAGGAAGTGAATAGAAATCTCCCCACCAAGATATAGACAGTAAAAAATAGAACCTTCAACCCATCCCTACTCTATTAAAAAATGAAAAACAGTTTGACATAAATGTTGAAGATGGTTGTTTTTACCATGAAGTTTTGAGGTCTTAGGGACATATTTCTAAATCAACAAATGTGGCAGTCGCCTATCACTGTGGGCAAATCAGCCATGTAATTCCAAACAACTGTTTAATAAGTGTGCCCTTTAATGTATTCACTTACCCTATGGCCTTCTTCTTCATTCTTCAAAAACTCCTTGATGAATCCTGATATCCTTATAAATGTAGCATTACCCCCATAGGAGCTGCTGGTTTAGATTTGGGTCAATGCACGTTACCCCACCATTCGTTGTCTAGGGGATGAGAGTCTATACACTTCAGGAGAAACTTCAATGTCCACACAGTTGTAAATCCTTTTATTTCACACCAACTTGCAGGGAAAAAGGACGGAGGGTTAGGGGAAGTTCAGGCACATGATACAGACCACTGAGGAACTCCTAAGTTTCAAAACGACACTAAACAAAGTACACATACCACTTTCCTTCGAGTGGAAATTGCTCTCCCAGATAGACCTCTCTCACCGGCCTAGCAGCCGGGGTGGAGCACGGACCCAAAGTCTCTGCCACAGACTTGATGAAAGTAGAACAGGTAGACAATCCTCTGCCACAGGATTGGGCGATGTGGACAAATTGTAACTTGGTCCTCTGTCAAAGGACTTAGCAAGTATTCAGCCGAGCAGTATGAGAGCCTTTAAGCTGATTCGGCGATACTGCAGGGTAGCATTTGGCTAGGGTGCATCCTCCAATAGAGTCACCAGGCCTCCTCCCGAGATACCATCCTTCTGCTGGGTTCTCTCCAAGACAGGTCCTCCCCCGGTTCCTCCATTTAGTGGCTTCTTTCCTCAGGACAGACAGCACAGGACCACCCCCGAGCCGTAGGCCCCAGACAGGACATCTGGGCCTACTTTGTAGGTGCACAGCCTCGGACCAGCAGGCCCCGAGGCGGGAAAACGAGACAGGCAGTAACACATGCCTTGGGCCAGGAGGGCCACATGGCAAACGAGCCCAGAACAATGGCGTCTGCTCCTTAAGTCCCCTTCCCCAGCATGCTCAGCAGGGAGACCACTCCCACTTGAGCTGTTCCCGGGGAAAGACACCCAATCCGCTCTGGCCTGGTTGTGTTCCAACACTGGCCTGTGGTGGTAACGCCACCTACAGGCGAACAGTGGGAAGTTCTCTCAACACAGCCACAGCCGACACAGAGGCCAATTTAGCCTTCATAATCAGATCTGAGCCAGTAAGCTGCTCAGATACCCACTAGATTTAAATATAGCGCCTGATCATCAGGAGCAGGGCGCTACATACATTTTAGCAGATGGTAAATTGTATTACACAACCTATATGATTATACTATGTCAAAAAACACCACTTAGGATTTACACGTGCTCTGTATGTTTGGCCACATTGCCCACACCTAGAAAGTCTTCTTGAGATCTCCCCCTTAATGACCATCACCAGACAGAAGATCATGATGCTACAGACAGATGACAAAACCCATTCTGTATTTATTCTCAGTAAATACACTTAACAAGTTCCTGCTAGTTGTTTGTGACAACGTGTAAACTGAAGTAAACAAAGTGTTTATACAGTCTATTCCCAGAGCAGCTTGTTAAAATGTGAAATGTGCCACATCACTCCAGAATGGGTTGAGGAGCAAGTGAACCATTTTATCCTATGGTCCAGGAACCTCTTAGACTGCTTAACTTTTCTTTGTGTGATTGCCTGATGACAGGTCTGCGTCCTTCATTAGCAATGTTTGCCTATGAATATTGCAGCGTCTTTATGTGTCCTTTCAGTTCTGTGTAATAATTGTAATAATAATACTGACAGTAATCTCACATTAGTCATTTTTCGGGTCACTTATCTAAATGCAGAGATGGGAAAGTGACGACAGGCAGAAGTATGGGACGAGGACAATGGTTTGTGTCGGATTGTCATGTGGAATCCACTGAGGGTATTCCCATTATGTCACTGAGTGCAATTTTCTACTCTGATTGTCATTTCACCCAGGAGACATCTTAATAACATAAATAGAACACCAAAATACAAGTCATTTGTGCCATTTCTACATTTGTATGGGGGTTTGCAGTTTAAGGGAACACTCTATCTTTGAAACAAGACAAAATCATAAATGGTTTTCTTGTGAGCATTTTTGTTATATAGAAACGGTATTTTAAAGTGATAATCCAACAAACAAACAAAAATATCTCAATTTGGATAGAACAGAGAAGGCTTTTAGAACATCTGTCAGGGTTTTTTTTGCTAAAGGTAAAAGATTTAATTATAACATGTATGTTCTTACTGTGCTTTCTTGGGTTTCTTTTGGGTACTCTGGTTTACTCCAACAATCTAAAGACATGCAGGTCAGTTAATTGGCTTCTGTTTAAATTGGCCCTGGTATGTATGCATGTGTGGGTTAGGGACCTTAGATTGTAAGCTCATTGAGGGCAAGGACTGATGTGAATATACAATATAATGTATATAAAGATCTGCATAAATTGTCAGGAATATATAAAAAGAATGCCAAACCAATAGTGAAATAGTCAAAGAGTCAAAGAGCCCAAATAGCCCAGCTTTAATTAGTTCATACTGGGTTGATGTTAAACAGCCAATGTGTTTTAGGGGCTGGTCTCCTTTATCGAGGCTTGGATTTTGCATGAACTTGAGATGAGAGAACTGATCTAAACGTGGCACTAGTTTTCTTTAGGGATGCACTAATACCATTTACGTGTACCGATACTTTTTTTTTTTAGTACTCGCCGGAACCAATTACTGATACCTACCGCAACTGTTTTGTTTACACTTCAGCTGTCAGCAAGGGCACAAAGTGATGAAAAGTTATTTACAGGTGAAATAAATGTATTTTTTTTTTTAAATGTTGCGCTTTTTTCAATGTGAAACATGTAAATATATATTAAAGGTGTAAAAATATTAACAAACAAAAAACTTTTTAATTATTAATAGTTTATAAAATAGAAGTGAAAAAAAAAATCAGCAGGAATATAATAATTAAATGAAGAAGGAGAATAAGGAGTTAATTAAGGCTGATTAGAGTAAATCAAAGGTTGGTAAGGGGTTATAATAAAGCAATTCAACCAGCGCAAATAAAAACTAACACAGAACCGCAGCTGAACACTGAGGGTCAAAATATCAAATCCCCAATTAAACTGGTAGAAAAGCAGTGCAGCACAACAAAAAAACTAAATAAAAATAAAAGACAATAGCTATAATCATAATAATAATAGTCAGGTCATGTAAGCAGTTTCCCACACTGGGAATGAATAGCCAAGGTAAAGCAGGATCAGCTGAACAGTACGATTGGTGGAAGTCCACAGGTCAAATAAGGTCACAGCTCCGGCCCAGACAGTATGATGTACCGTATTTATCGGTGTATAACACACACTTTTTTCCCCTTAAAATCAGGGGAAAATCGTGGGTGCGTGTTATACGTCGATACCCACTGATCCCGGCGATCTCCGCTGACTGAGCGGAGCGCAGCGATCGCCGCCGAGATACACATAGCCGAGTGTACTCGGCTATACTCGGCTTTTCTCGGCTCTGCTCACAGTCACGCCCAGTCCCGCCATTGGACCTGTGATATGTCCATCATAGGGCGGGACTCAGCGTGACTGTGAGCTGTCAGGGTCACCTGTGGCCAGGTGACAGATGCACACCGTAGGGGGACAGGAGTGCACCGCGAGGTAGTGAACCCTATGGCTGGCTTCTGTGGATAGGAAACTGGGTGGTTGTGGAAAGCGGGACCAGAGGAGCACAACCGGGATCCCAACGGAAGCGAGAGCCAAGATTCCCCAGGGCGCGGAGTCTAAGACCCAGCTGGTCTTCTCCAGGGCCTCTAGTGGTGAGGATGTTACGCTGCAGGCTGGGACCAGGTCGCGGCCCCTGGAGTTTCCTAGCTCACGCCCCGTAGGATAAGGGGAAGCAGCAGCACACGATAGAGAGAACCGAATAACAAGCCGAAGGTCAGGGGCCACAAGCAGACAAGGATAACGAAGAGCGAGCCGAAGGTCAAGGGTCACGAGCAGACAGGGATGGTCGGGGACAAGCCAATAACGTAACAGAGAGACAGACGTAGCACACGGCAGGCAGGAACCCAAACACACAATGCCTAACAAACACGTTGATCAGCAAAGCAGGCTTGCAGTGCACAGGTTAATATAGTGTTCAGTGATAGGGCCTGGGGTGGAGTCAGGCTGGGAGGAGATTATAAAGGAAGCCAGGTGAAGGAGGTCTGGTCTCTAGATGAACACATGAGGAGGAAGGTAAGATGGCAGACAGACATTAATGCATATCCATGACAGTACCCTCCCTCTTACGAGGCCTCCCCCTTCCCCGCCTGGGCCCAGGTTTAGAGGGAAACTTCAGATGAAACTCCTTTAACAGACGAGGTGCAAAGACCTCAGATGCAGTGATCCAAGACCTCTCCTCAGGACCAAACCCTTTCCAATGAACGAGGTACTGAAGAACGCCTTTACAGAGTCGGGAGTCCAGAATTTGACTGATCTCGTACTCCTGATTATCCTCAGAGACAGGCGCCACGGTAGGAAGAGGACGAGAGAATTTATTGAGGACTAAAGGCTTTAGAAGAGCAACATGAAAGGAGTTAGTGATTTTAAGGCTCTTAGGAATCTGGAGTTTGAAACAAACCGGATTCAGTTTAGCAGTTACCGTGTATGGACCGATGAATCGTGGAGCAAACTTCAGAGAAGGAACTCGGAGCTTGATGTTCCTGGTAGAGAGCCAGACTTTGTCCCCTGGCTGAAGAGAAGGCGGTTTACGCCTGCGGCGGTCGGCAAAGCCTTTGAATTTTTCAGCAGCTGCCCGGAGGGAATCATGAACGTGACCCCAAACGGAATTGAGAGACTCCTGAACCGAAGCCAAAGCTGGAATGTCTGGAGAACAGATCATAGGAAGAGGAAGTTGAGGGTGTTTTCCATAAACTGTGAAAAAGGGTGTCTTCTGCGAACTGGTATTCACATGATTGTTATGGGAGAATTCTGCCCACGGGAGTAGAGAGGACCAATCGTCATGGTGAGAAGACACAAAGGTGCGAAGAAAGACCTCTAACTCCTGATTAACCCTCTCAGTCTGTCCATTGGATTGGGGATGGTAAGAAGAAGAAAAATCCAAGACAATATTGAGGGATTTGCAAAAGGCTCTCCAAAAACGAGACGTGAATTGGACTCCCCTGTCGGAAACAATATGAGAAGGGACCCCATGTAGGCGGAGAATTTCTCGAATGAAAATGGGAACCAAGGCAGGGGCAGAAGGAAGACCAGGAAGAGGAACAAAATGAGCCATCTTGGAGAATCGATCGATTACCACCCAAATGACTGTATTATTCTCAGACAGTGGGAGATCGGTGATAAAATCCATGGCAATATGGGCCCAGGGTTCCTTAGGAATAGGCAAGGGCATGAGGAGACCAGCAGGAGCTTGTGTGGAGGATTTGGACTGAGCACAGACATGACAAGCTTTAAAATAGTCTTTGACGTCTGAGCGGAGATTAGGCCACCAGTAGTGACGACTGATGAGTAGGAAGGATCGGAGGAATCCAGAATGCCCTGCCACCTTGGAATCATGTCCCCAACGAAGGATCTTAGCTCTTAGCTCAGTGGGGACAAAGGTCTTACCAGGCGGAATTTTAGACTTCAGGGTGGTAGAGTGGGCAACAATGCATGAGGTGGGAATGATCGGCTCAGGTTCAGGGGCGGACTCCTCGTCCAAAGTGTCAAATGACCTAGAGAGCGCATCAGCCCGACCGTTGCAGGAACCAGGTTTGTAGGTAATCGTGAAATTAAAACGGGCAAAGAAGAGACTCCACCTGGCCTGTCTAGGATTCAGACGTTTAGCATTCTGTAGATACTGTAAATTCTTGTGATCGGTAAAGATCGTTATGGAGTGAGGGGAACCCTCCAAGAGATGACGCCACTCCTCTAACGCCAATTTAATTGCGAGAAGTTCCCGATCACCGATGGCATAATTCCTCTCTGCCTGAGAAAATTTTTTGGAGAAGAACGCACATGGTTGGCGTCTCTTCTCAAAGATTTGAAGAAGCACAGCTCCCACCCCCATTGAGGAAGCGTCCACTTCAATAAAAAATGCATTCCCAGGATTTGGTCTCCTCAAGAGGGGGCCAGAAACAAAGGCCTGTTTCAGGTTGTGAAATGCAGAGACAGCTTCGGGAGGCCAGTCTCTGGCATTCACACCCTTCTTGGTCAAAGCGATAATAGGCGCGGCAATGGAAGAGTAATTCCTTATGAACTGCCTATAATAATTAGTGAAGCCAAGAAAGCGCTGTGTGGCCTTGAGGCTAGCAGGAAGAGGCCAGTTGGTGATAGCCAAGACCTTCCCAGGGTCCATACGAAGCCCCGAACATGAGACAAAGCACCCCAAAAACAGGACCTCAGAACATTCAAAGGAACATTTCTCCAGCTTGGCATAGAGATTGTTCTCTCTAAGACGTTGAAGTACAGTGCGGACATGGTTTCTGTGGACGAGCAGATTTTCAGAAAAGATCAGAATGTCATCCAGATAGATGACAACAAACTGGTACAGCAGATCTCTGAAGATTTCATTGACAAAGTTTTGAAACACGGCTGGAGCATTACACAGACCAAAAGGCATCACCAGATATTCGTAATGCCCGTCTCTAGTGTTAAATGCAGTCTTCCATTCGTCACCCTCCCGTATTCGAATGAGATTGTACGCGCCTCTGAGATCCAACTTGGTGAAAATGGAGGCACCCTTCAACCTATCGAATAGCTCGGATATTAAGGGTAAGGGGTATCGATTTTTAATAGTAACCGCATTTAAACCCCGATAATCGATGCAGGGTCTTAAGGTACCATCCTTTTTGGCAACAAAAAAGAACCCTGCCCCTGCAGGCGATGAGGATTTCCGGATGAACCCTCTCTCCAGATTCTCTGCTACATACTCCGACATGGCCTGGGTCTCTGGGATGGACAGAGGGTAGGTACGACCCCTGGGTAGAGTTGCTCCGGGGACAAGATCAATAGCACAGTCAAAAGACCTGTGGGGAGGAAGCACCTCAGCTGATTTTTTACAGAACACATCCCGGTAATCGCTGTATGCGGCGGGAAGATCAGAAGAAACAGAAGTGGCAGCAACCGGAAGACTCTCCTTGGGGGTCACCTTGAGAAGACATGACGAGAAACATGAGGAACCCCAGGCCAGGATCTGCCCAGAGACCCAGTCCACATGTGGAGAGTGGAGCTGTAGCCAAGGGAGGCCCAATACAACTGGGGTAGAGGCCTTGGGTAGAATAAGAAAGGATATCCACTCCTGGTGGAGAATCCCTACCGACATCCTAATGGGTAGCGTCTGGAAGCGAATAGGGCCCCCTGGGAGAACAGTGCCATCAATTGCCGAGACTACCAATGGGGTAGTGAGAGGTGAAAGGGTAAGCTTCATAGAAGAAGCAGTTCTCCAATCCATGAAATTGCCGGCAGCCCCGGAATCCAGGTATGCAAGGGTTGACTGAGGAGAAGTGCCTACATGAAGGGACACCGGCAAGAGCAGGCGAGAAGGTGATGTTTCTGGGTCCAATACTCCACCTTCCAAATGTATTAGACCCGAGCGTTTCCCGGACGAAGCGAGCAGGAGTCACGAAAATGACCCTTGCCCCCACAATAGAGGCACAAGCCCAGAGTTCTGCGCCTAGCACGTTCTTCGGGGGTTAGTCTGGTCCGGCCCAGCTGCATAGGTTCTTCAGCAGGTAGAGGATGCTCCACGGAATGAAGGGAGGGGAGCTCAGACTGGCTAGGACCCAGAGAGTGCTGGCGTCTTTTTTCTAAGGACCTCTCTTGAAAACGAATGTCGATCTGGTTGCATAATGAAATTACATCGTCCAGACCGACGGGAATGGCTCTTCCCGCTAATTCGTCTTTCACTCGGTCAGAGAGGCCATGTAAAAAGGTAGCGACCAGGGCCTCATTATTCCAGCTCAATTCAGCTGTGTGGATACGGAACTGAAGAGCATATTGCCCCACTGAACTAGATTCTTGGCGAAGACGTAAGACAGCACTAGCCGCTGAAGAAGCCCGAGCCGGCTCTTCGAAGATATTACGAAAGAGCTTCAAGAATTCGGACAGACTGGAAACCACCGGATCGTTCCTCTCCCACAGGGGGGCAGCCCAGGCCAAAGCTTCACCGGAGAGGAGGGAAATGATATAGGCTACCTTAGCCCGGTCAGATAGGAAGCTTTGAGGCTGAAGCTCAAAATGAATAGTGCATTGGCTGAGAAACCCCCTGCAGGCCTTGGAGTCCCCAGAGAAACGGAACGGAGCTGGCAATCTTAGTGAGTGTGAGGCTGCGACTGGTGCGATAGGTACAGCCGCTGGTTGTACTTGGGGTTGCGGATTCGGGGTTCCCAAGGAGACCTGAAGCTGCTCGAATCGAGAAGCCAGATCCTGGAGGAATCGCATCACCTGGGTCTGATTTGATTCCTGGGTCTCAAGTCTGCGAGCTATGCCCTGCAATGGATCATCCGCGGGAAGCGGGATGTCAGCCGGGTTCATGGCTGATCAAACTGTCAGGGTCACCTGTGGCCAGGTGACAGATGCACACCGTAGGGGGACAGGAGTGCACCGCGAGGTAGTGAACCCTATGGCTGGCTTCTGTGGATAGGAAACTGGGTGGTTGTGGAAAGCGGGACCAGAGGAGCACAACCGGGATCCCAACGGAAGCGAGAGCCAAGATTCCCCAGGGCGCGGAGTCTAAGACCCAGCTGGTCTTCTCCAGGGCCTCTAGTGGTGAGGATGTTACGCTGCAGGCTGGGACCAGGTCGCGGCCCCTGGAGTTTCCTAGCTCACGCCCCGTAGGATAAGGGGAAGCAGCAGCACACGATAGAGAGAACCGAATAACAAGCCGAAGGTCAGGGGCCACAAGCAGACAAGGATAACGAAGAACGAGCCGAAGGTCAAGGGTCACGAGCAGACAGGGATGGTCGGGGACAAGCCAATAACGTAACAGAGAGACAGACGTAGCACACGGCAGGCAGGAACCCAAACACACAATGCCTAACAAACACGTTGATCAGCAAAGCAGGCTTGCAGTGCACAGGTTAATATAGTGTTCAGTGATAGGGCCTGGGGTGGAGTCAGGCTGGGAGGAGATTATAAAGGAAGCCAGGTGAAGGAGGTCTGGTCTCTAGATGAACACATGAGGAGGAAGGTAAGATGGCAGACAGACATTAATGCATATCCATGACATGAGCGAAGCCGAGAAAAGCCGAGTATAGCCGAGTACACTCGGCTATGTGTATCTCGGCTCCGCCCAGTCCCTGCATTCTCGGCAGCGTTGCCCCGCTCCGCCCAGTCTCTGCGGCGATCTCGGCGGCGCCAATTTTGAAAACTGGGGCAAGGCTGCACTGGACACTGGGCAAAGGCTGCACTTAGCAAAGGCTGCACTGGACACTGGGCAAAGCTGCACTGGACACTGGGCAAAGGCTGCACTGGACAAAGCTGCACTGGACACTGGGCAAAGGCTGCACTGGACACTGGGTAAAGCTGCACTGGGCACTGGGCAAAGCTACACTGGGCAAAGGCTGCACTGGGCAAAGGCTGTACTGGACACTGGGTAAAGCTGCACTGGACACTGGGCAAAGCTACACTGGGCAAAGGCTGCACTGGACACTTGGTAAAGCTGCACTGGGCAAAGGCTGCACTGGACACTGGGCAAAGGCTGCACTGGACACTGGGCAAAGGCTGCACTGGACACTGGGCAAAGGCTGCACTGGACACTGCTGGCAAGACTGCACTGACAAGGCTGCAACGGACACTGGTAAGGCTGCATTTAAATGTAAGTTTTTTTTTCTCCTTAAACTTCCCTTCTAAAAGTTTTTTTCCCTAAAATTCCCTCCTAAACTTGGGGTGCGTGTTATACGCCGGTGCGTGTTATACGCCGATAAATACGGTATATAGAAAGAGACATGGAAATTTAGTGCTCTCCGTTTGATACAACATTCATTTATTGCATATAAAAGGAGGAAATACACTTACAAGTGAAGCACTGAACAAACTCCAGTGCATGGGAATGGCAGCATGTAATCACGAGTGTCAGCATGGAAGGATGCGGGTGACGTCACGCTAGTTCACGTATTCCGTACGCGTTGCGTCCCAAGGGGGCGGAACTTCATCAGCGGTGCTGTTCCTGCTTTACCTTGGCTATTCATTCCCAGTATGGGAAACTGCTTACATGACCTGACTGACTAGCTCAGGGGTCCATGTTTTGAGGTGAGCTGCAAACCATTTTCGGTGGTGGAGGAATATCACACAGTCACTATTTGATATTTAAGGAGTCACTCCTTTGGACACTTGTTTTAGGTTTCTATCTCTTATAGTGAAAATTTATGGACTGCCTCAAATCTTTATTATTATTATGATTATAGCTATTGTCTTTTATTTTTTTGTATTATTTTTTTGTGCTGCACTGCTTAGTAAGGGGTTAAGCAGAGGAACATTTAATAAAAAACACACACATTTTTTTTTTAACTTAACAGGTTGCTTTAAACTGACTTCATCTGCAGATTGAAGTCCCTTTGATCTGTAAAGTACATAGGGGAAGGGTTTGGGACTTTGTATGAAGCATGCGACCAGGGAGGTAAAACGACCAGAATGTGTCTGGCTGGTGTGTTGTTTGTTATAACTATATACATTACATAATGGCATAATACATACAAGAAAGTATAATAAGTTAAATACATTTCATACATAATATATAATAACATGATTGCATAATGGCATAGTAACATATTAGTTCATATTATTGACATTATAAAACACCAAGCTCCACTGATGGTGAAGGTACTCAAAAAAAAACATGTCCGAGCCATTCAGTAACAATCAGAGATCGGGGCATGCCAGTGACTTCTGCCATGTAAATTCTGTACACTGTGATCACACACTGCCCCTCCCGTCCTATATGTACTGTCAGTAGTACAGTACCAAAAACTGTAAAACATTTCAAATACAAATCCTTGGTATTCATATACCTGGGTATCAGAAATATAAATATACTTTTATTGGATTGGCTACAGATTAGCTTTGAGTGAACAAATTGCCTTGCCCTGTGAAGGCACAGGTTCACTTTAATTCAGCATTCACGCTAAATAATTTCCCGGGTATATTCCTGTAATAACAATCAGAATTGTATTTTCTTATCAGGGAGATGTGACAGGCCTCTAATGACAATTAACCTCTTTGCATTTTCTGCACAGCCATATAGCGGACATGAAGGTTTCTTAACATTGAAGCAAATATATTTGTACTAATGACTCTGTAACTGTAGCTAATCTGATTGAAACAATTCTTCCTAATTTCCAATTCATCAACAGGGAATTAAGCGTACCTGAGCCCTGCTCGGCACAAGGGCAGAGAAGCCATGGAAAATAGTTGTGCAGAGATATTAATGACCCACAAGGTTTCTGCCATCCTTTATTTTGCTTAATACAGACAATTGCCAGAAGAAAAAATATAAAATGTAAACATTATTGCCATAATAAGAACATTAGGTCAATCACAATAATTACTTAAAATAAAATGTAAATACTGCATTAATGACATTATAATGACATTTTGTATAAATAGTCTGTCCAGCCCGGAGTGATACTTTAGCTATAGGTGGAGCCTGGTGGGCTGATTCAGCCCCTAGCTTCTAGTATGTCTTAGATACCCCAGCATACTTCCTGCCATAATATACAACTCCTGTCCATCTGGGAGTTTTGGGTGTCTTCCCCCCATTCCTTCCAGAATCCCACATTGCATCCTCCATATTATAAAATAACTAAGTCTAGGCAGGCAATTGTGTATCTGCAGCTTTAGGCATTTTTTGTACATTTTTTAGATGTGCTTCAGATGCATTCTCATTTTCTATTTTTTTTTTTTTTTTTTTTGCAGCATTCTGCATCTGTTTTTTTTGATCGGCATTGTGCAACACAAAAACAAAACCGTGGGGTGGCCACAGCACTCCTATAAAATCAGGACCCACAGTCTAGATTGGGAGGGTTTCTGTTCCAAGGGGGGGTTTGGCTTTGCTGAGGGATCTGTGCTAATATACTGTGGGGGGGGGGGGGGTGTATGGAGGGGTCTGTGCTGGGGAGGGCAGTCCATAATGAGAAATCTGTGCTGGGGTGGGAGTCTGTAAGGAGGGGTTTGTGCTGATATGTTGTGGGGGGGTGTATGGAGGGGTCTGTGCTGGGGAGGGCAGTCTGTACTGAGAAATCTGTGCTGGGGTGGGAGTCTGTAATGAGGGGTTGGTGCTGATATTCTGTGGGGGGGGTGTATGGAGGGGTCTGTGCTGGGGAGGGCAGTCTGTACTGAGAAATCTGTGCTGGGGAGGGAGTCTGTAATGAGGGGTTGGTGCTGATATTCTGTGGGGGGGGTGTATGGAGGGGTCTGTGCTGGGGAGGGCAGTCTGTACTGAGAAATCTGTGCTGGGGTGGGAGTCTGTAATGAGGGGTTTGTGCTGATATGTTGTGGGGGGGTGTATGGAGGGGTCTGTGCTGGGGAGGGCAGTCTGTACTGAGAAATCTGTGCTGGGGAGGGAGTCTGTAATGAGGGGTTTGTGCTGATATGCTGTGGGGGGGGGGGTGTATGGAGGGGTCTGTGCTGGGGAGGGCAGTCTGTACTGAGAAATCTGTGCTGGGGTGGGAGTCTGTAATGAGGGGTTTGTGCTGGGGAGGTCTCTACTGGGAGGGGGGGGGGTCGGTTGTACTGAGGGGATGGGCTGGAAGGGGGGATTTATGGATGTTAGGGGAGTTCTGTAGGATATGGACTTGGGAGGGGGGATTTGTACTGAAAGAGGGGGTCATATTTGGTTGTACTCTGTAGAGTGGCCTGTAGATTACACACTGTTGACCCCTGCACTCTGTGCAATATGCCTCTCCTTATCCTGCGTGACTGCTGTGTTGCTGAGCGGCATATTACCAGCGAGATAAGAGGGCAACCAAGGGATTGCAGGGTGCGAGATGCCTAGACTTAAGCTTTAGTGTAAACGAAGCAAGGAGAGAGCCACACAGCCCAGGGATAGTTCCTAGAATTGACCAGTCCCTACCATTTAGAGGACATCACCAAATCAATATTCTAGCCTAAATTACATTACAAGCAGATCACTGTCAGTAAGTTTAAAACAATTATTTTAAAAGGCTTTATTTTTTCACTCATGTACATCGACTACTGTAACTCCCTCCTCATTGGCTTACCTCTAAATAGACTATCCCCACTTCAGTCCTTCATGAACGCTGCTGCCAGGCTCATCCACCTCACAAACTGCTCAGCGTCTGCTATACCCCTCTGCCAATCCCTCCATTTGCTGCCACTCAGCCAACAAATTAAATTCAAGATACTAACTATAACTTACAAAGCCATCCACAGCCTGGACCCCAGCTACATCACTCACCTAGTCTCAAAATACCAACCTAATCATTCTCTTCGCTCCTCCCAAGACCTCCTGCTCTCAAACTCCCTTGTCACCTCATCCCATGTTCGCCTTCAGGACTTCTCCAGAGCCTCTCCCATCCTCTGGAATGCTCTACCCCAATCTGTCCGACTTTCTCCTACTTTGTCCACTTTCAGAAGATCCCTGAAAACTCATTGTTATTTTTTTTAAAACATTTTTTACCTTTACATACCCTTTAAGTCCAGAGCTGTAGTAATTATTTTCTCTCTCCAGAGTGCACTCATTTTGAGCTAAATGATGGTCGGTATCAACCCAGTACTTTTGAGCCCAGGTTGTCATGAATGAAGTCCGTCCCTCCTCCCAGCAGTGAGACCCAGTTAAAGGGATGCCAGGAAAGAGTTAATATAATATGAGAAAATATCTACGAGAGAGAGAGTGGAAGACCCTCATAAAGAGCATAGCAGGTGTCCTAGAGAGAAACAATAAGCTGCAAGAAGGCTAAACACTTCAATATCTTCTGAAACCTGAAAAGTTTTGCTGGTATATATTTTTACCATAGTATTTCTTATTTTTTTATGTGAACATTTTTTTTACTTTTAGTTCCTAAAATAAGTTCCAAGTAAATCCAACTCACCGTAATTACATTTTTATCTAATTGAACGGAAACTGTAATATTACTCTGCATCCAGGCATAGAGCCCTTACTGCTCTATAAAGTTCAACGCGTTGCCAAGTTTGGTGGTAAACATGTCATGTAATGGATCTCAGACTTATGTGTTTGTTTTACGCCCCTGCATATTGTTTTTTTGCCAGCAAGTCTCTTAACAAAGTTATTGCTTTGGATAGTATACAGATTAGAAATGATTGGCAGTAAGCGCAGTAAATCTAGATCTCAGCGCTTAGAATGGAATAGTTACAATTACTGTGCTATGAAATAGAATTGTTGTAGTAAACTTACTAGGAACTTCCAGAAAACATTTCTCCATATCTGGCAACATGGTGCAAAGGAGCAAGGTGCAACATGAGGACATTTTTCACATTTATGAAGGTTTATTCAATTTCTGAAGTATTGATGATAAAATCTGTTTCAATCTAGTTTACAGTAAAGCCCTCAGTGAAATTCACTTGTCTAAGTAACAGCCATATTTACAGAGGAACTTTATCCCCCTGGGTTTATCTTTCTTTTAACCCCTCTTACCTGGTTTGCTGGGGCATCCTGAAAAATAATGAGTCAAACTTACCTGGGTTCGGTTCAGGACAGGTTTGGTGAACATGAATAAAGTTTGGGTGCTGAACCCCATTGAAGTCAATTGGAGCCGAATGTTAACCACTTCAATACCGGGCATTTTCACCCCCTTCCCGCCCAGGCCAATTTTCTGCTTTCAGCGCTGTACCCAAATGACATTTTTAGCATTTTTTTCCCCACAAATAGTGCATTCTTTTGGTGGTATTTGATCCCCTTCTGCGGTTTTTATTTTTTGCGCTATAAACAAAAAAAAGAGCGACAAGTTTGAAAAAAACACAATATTTTTGAACTTTTTGCTATAATAAATATCCCAATTTTTTCCTCAGTTTAGGCCGATACGTATTCTTCTACATATTTTTGGGTAAAAAAATCACAATAAGCGTATATTGATTGGTTTGCGCAAAAGTTATAGCACCTACAAAATAGGTTATTGATTTATGGCATTTTTATTATTATTTTTTTTTTTACTAGTAATGGTGGCGATCTGCAATTTTTATCATGACTGTGACATTGCTGCGGACAGATCGGACACTTTTGACAATATTTTTGGACCATTGACATTTATACACCGATCAGTGCTATAAATATGCACTGATTATTGTATAAATGTGACTGGCAGGGAAAGAGTTAACACTAGGGGGCGATCAAGGGGTTAACTGTGTTACTTAGGGAGCGATTCTAACTGTGGGGGATGAGACTGACTAGGGGAGGAGACCGATCTGTGTTTCTATATACTAGAAGCACACGGTCTGTCTCCTCTCTCCTGACAGGATGTGGATCTGTGTGTTTACACACACAGATCCACGTTCCTGCTCTGTCACGAGCGATCGCAGGTGCCCGGCAGACATCGCGGCCGCCGGGCACTCGCATCGGCTCCTCTGTGACGCGGCTGGCATGCGCGCCCTCTATACTGCTGGGAAGCCGATGCCATCATATGACGCCCGCCCAGGATGGGAGACCCCATCTGCGGACGTCATATGACAATGGGTGGTGGGATGTGAAGTGGTTAAACTAAGGTATTAGCCATTTCTAGGCCAGGGGTTTCCAGACTGCAGCCCGTGGGCCTGATATGGCCCTTTGCTTGCCTTTATCTGGCCCTTGGGACATTATTCCTTCCATTGAGACCAACGACAGAGCACTATTCCTCCCACTGACACCAACAATGGAGTACTATTACTCCCACTGACACCAGAGACAGGGAACTAATTCTCCCACTAACACCAATGATGGGGCGCTATTCCTCACACTGACACCAATGATGTCATTTTTTTTACTCCCACTGATCACCAAGCCTATTGCATTGTTTACTCCTACTGATGCCGGTGCGTTTTCTACTCCAACTGGCCACAGTCCGGATCTGCTAAAGTTTGAAGGACAATTAACTTGCCCTTTGTTTCAAACGTTTGGAGACCCCTGTTTTAGGCTAATAGACAAGGATATGTGAAACAAATGGCACAGGGGTTGGGCACTCCCTCTGGCAACATGTAAAAAGATTTAAAAAAGGTAAAAAAAAAGTCGGTTTAGCGGGAAGCTACTATTTTAGTAGTGCTTACAGTGGAACATTAATAATGCCAAATTTGAAGTGGAGAATCTATGTGATGTATACGACCTACTACAGCAACACTGACATGAATAAATGAAGTGCTACCTGTATAGGAGCTACTTGGTAAGATGGGTCCTCTGTTCTGCCACGACTCTTTAAGCTGCTCATTCCCTTTTGACACACCTGAGTAATGTAAACATTGGTATGCTACCACTCTATAATAGTGCACAGAAAATAGCCCACAAACATAGGTAGATTAAGTAAATACAGTATATTAGGACAGGGCAAGTTAGACAATGCATAAAACAATAAACAAGATAATAAATATGTTAGATTACCTGACAGAAAATATTAGCCTCACATACAGCCATTAACTTAGGCCGCAAAAAAAACTAAACCATAATGCTGTGTAAGACCAACATCATCTGTGAAAGCATGAATGGCACAAAGAAAATCCTCACTCTTGGCAATAGCTATTCATAAATATTATCCCTGAGTGCACATACACCCCTAAGAGTGGGTAGGTGTACATATTCCTGAAAGGAATCACTGGGAATGACTGAAAAGTACCTGGTGCCTTAAAAAGCTAATTTAACCCAGCTAATGTTCAGGCCCATCTGTAAGGTAATGCATGTGAAGCTGTCCCTCTAAGACTGTACACAGTGGATGGCTGATGGGCTGTTAAGTAAGGGGCAGTCTCTATTGGTCTTAACTGTGGGCAGTAAGGTTTTAGGCTGGGTTGTTCTGCTCACCATTCCTGGTATGCAACCAGTCCAGCCCCATAGGCTTGGCGGCTGGTTGTCCCAGAAAGCTCAGTCCTCTCAATCAGGTCCACTCTGATGTGGGCACACACAAAAACAGGTTTCCTCAGCTCGGGTCCTAAGACAGAGCGACTCTATGTGGCTCAATGCCTCTCATAACCAATGCTGTGTAGGTGTCCTTGGGTCCTCAGTTTGTTCCCCAGAGGTAAAACATGAGGTCACACTCAAATCTGAGGTTCCCCTCTCAAGCCTGCACCAGTATTTGGTGTCCGCTGGGGCAGTGGTGTATTTAGGTTTTGTGCTGCCTTAGGCCTGACTAAACTCATGCAACCCCTAATTTAAATATGATCCACCCCTTCCTGTCAAGGTCACACCCCTTCCTCTTTAAGACTCGCCCCTTAAATTTTCCAGTGGGGACACTAGTTCTGAGGGCCTTGGGGGGGGGGTTTCCTCTCACTTCCTGTTTGGCTATGGGGCGGGAAATGAAGGGAAATTAACGGATGGCAAAAAAACATTAACAGGGGCTATAACCATCCCTTACTCTATCCGAAATGGAAAAAAAAATGTTGCCTATAGTTCTACTTTAAGCACAAATTTCTGCTAAATTTATAAAGGACTAAGAGGATATAAGCATGCCAGTGGTGCAGCATAAAACATATAGCACAGTGATGGAGGGATGTGGTCCAGGCAGTGAGCAAAGTAAGAATTGGGGGAGGGAACAAATAAATCCATCTCTTTATTTTTCTCTTTAGCAATCAACAGAAATAAAATTAAGATTCCTTAATATGTACAACTGACACAAGCAAAGGATTGCAGGAGAGTCCATCTACCTACCTGCCAGGTATAGGTGACCATGTCAGTGTCCCTTGTGTCTGCACCATCCCTATAATACCAGCAGCAGTGCGGTCGCTTTATGGGGGCGCCAGACACCTCATAAGACTGGCGATACACTAAAAGTGTAGCGCAAGCCGGCGGGGATTTTTTTCATGCTGCCCCCTGCAAATTGCTGCCCTAGGCCTGAGCCTTGTTGGCCTAGGCCAAGATACAGCGTTGCGCTGGGGTCCTGTCATGGTCAGGGGTCAGGCTCAGAGACCAGTAGCTATAGCAGTGAAGAGACTCTCACCAACCAGCAGGATAAGTACATGAGCAGGTGACCTGGCAGATGAAGCAGGATCACCCGATACATGGGGTCTAGGCACTAACTGGTCTTCACCATAGCTCCTAATGGTGGAGATAGGGTTTGATGCATGCTAGTGTTAGATCTTAGTCCTCAGGATTGACCAGCCAGGAGGTGAGTAACTTGGGGAACAGTAGCAAATCTAGCAGGTAGGGATCAAGCAGAAGCGTTATCAATAAAAAAGACAACTGTCTGTAACAAATGGTTGCAGGTTGGGATCAAGCGGAAGCGTAGTTGAGGAACAAGCCAAGATTGGTAATGAGTGGTAGTGAAGATACGGATGGCAGCAGGAGTGAAAGGAGAAAGATATTGGCTGGAGAAGAGCATAATAATCCGCCAAACAGGAAGTGCAGACACCTGGCTTAAATAAAGAAGCTCATGGGAGGAGCAAAGATTTCAAGGTACAAGGTACAAAGTACAGGACAAGATTGTCCAAGGATTTTGACAGGAAGCTGTCCAGCATCTCAGGTGGCACAGCAAGAAGAATGACAGCAGAGGTTGTAGGTTCAGATCCAAACCCTGACAGGTCCTCTGGCTCAGCACAGCAGCACTTTCTGCAGCTTTCTCTCTGAGGTCTGCACAGTGCCTGGCTCTCAGTCTCAGCTATTCAGCCCACATAACAGTCTCTCCAGATTCTCTCTGTTTTTTTTACGGCAGCCTGGCTGTTGTACTCTGACACTAGGATCTCAGGCAGCGCAGTCCTCCTTAAATCTGCCCATGCATCCTCATGCTCCTCCCTCCTTTCCTTAAGTGTGGGCTCTCCTCCCCCACTGATCTGTTGGGTTGTGTTAAAATCCAGCAGCCAATCCAGGTCCTCTTCTCTTGAGTCCCTGCTTGTTGACCACAGGAATGTCTGGGCTCCCATTCCTTAAAGAGCCACTAGCAAAGAGTTACACAAAGCACTTGTTAAGCTTTTTGGCATGCTTCAAGCAAATTTGTTGGAGCCTAAAAAAAACTGAATCATGGAGATGCATACTTCCCAACTTTCTTTGGCAAGAAAGAGGTAAACCTTTAATTACAAAGTATGCAGGCAATGGAAATACTACTGCCACGTCCCCAAAACATTACCCATTAAATAATGAAAACATACAAATTAGGGCTTTTTACAGCACAACTTTTTTTATTCAATCCATCAGACCAAAAAGATGGACAACTGAGAAGGGAAGAAGGACAGGGGGATCGGGTTCCAAAAGAGAGGCAATTCCTACAAATGAGGGATGGTTTTGGAGGATTTTACACAACAGATGCCATTTATTTAAACACAGAAAAACAGCAACATATACCGTATTTATCGGCATATAACACGCACAGGCGTATAACACGCACCCTAACTTAAGAGTGAAATTTCAGGAAAAAAACTTTCCACAGCCCCCTGCGTATAACACGCAGGCACAGTTTAACCTCTATTTTCAGGGTAAAAAAGTGAGTGTTATACGCCAATAAATACAGTATTTATATTTTAGACTCTGAAGACTAGTGGTGTGGCACTATCATTCCTTTTTTCAACACAGGATTTTACCTAAGTTGCCTTTTGAGGCTCCCAATTACATGAGAGCTGCCTAACTAGATCCATTGAGTGTTTCTAACCCACTTTCCAGCTGCTCCTATGCAAATATTGGAAAAGTAATAATAACGTGACCCTTTCCTATTTTACGGAAAGAGGTGTGTTTTGTTGCAATCTGTGTCCCAACTGAAGAGATCCAATCCAAGATATTAGCAGCCCACCTGTTCAAACAAAAAGACAGGACACTTTATTGCCACCAATAAAATCAATGTTTTGAGTCTGCCAAATACCTCTTCCTCAGACAGCAGTGTCAGTGTCAGTGTTTGAACATAGTGTACTGATAATGTCCTGAATTTGCCCTAACCGCCCTGTTCACCACAGCACCCTTCTAAATTTGTGTCTAAATGCTGTACGGATTGTGTTGGACCTTTTAGAACTTAATAACTGGAGATCTTTTCCTTCACTTCCTGGCTCAACACAAGGTGAGGAAAAATGTAACCAATTTCTCGACGAGGTCATCTCTCTGACGAAACGTGTTGGGCTTGGCTACGGCCGGCGTGTGGAGTCCGGTGCAGCCATACAGCTTGCTGCTTTGGGAAAGCATTACCATCTGTACTATCGCTACATGCAGATTTTATTTTTTTTGCCCATTTTATTTTTATCTTTGTGTGTAATACATTGCAAGTGTTGTGACACTTGTAATCATGATTTTTAATAAATATTTTTTATGAATTACACTATGCATATATCTTTTATCTCCTAACATATCTATAATACTGATGGAGCAATCCTGATTTTTTGGGCCTTTGCGAATTGCCCTTTTTGGATTGAAAATATATTTATTTATTTTCGCTTATTTGTCTTTTATTTAAAGTATTGGACTCTTCACCATTGCATGAATTTATTTATTTATTCACTTGTTTAAATTGATTTAGCGCCATTTTGTTGTATTAATTTTCTTTTGCTGTTTGTGTCACAATTGTGGCTGCTTTATTGTTTATTAACAGTAGTATTGAAACTTGATGATATTAATAAACGCACCACCTCCTTTATTTTAAATATATTTTATACATTTTTTAGAAAAAGGACATATAAAAAAAAAAAACATATATATTTAGATTCAATTTACACACCTAAACATATAAAATCACATATCACATGCATAGTACGTATCACAAATTTTCCTACGGGAATCCTACAAATATTCTCAGAACTCATCATATAATTTTATGGCTCTTCCCTACTTATTTAAACATAACATTCTTGAAGTCCATAGATCATATAACTTCTCATTTCGCTTTCCCCCCCTTCTCAGCTCTTATAACCAGTCACCTACTCACGTCTAGAGAGAAGGGGGGGGCACTAAACGCTTAAAATAAACCTACCCCACACCTCTATACCCTTTACTTCGTGATGGTGTTTGCCATATATTCTTTACACCTATATACAAAGAAAACAAAAAAAACAAAGTGTGTGTATTAAGATTTTTCTCTTTCCCTTTTTCCTTTTCTACTTTCCTTTCTCCCCATTGTGTTTAATGTTATCTACGGAGGTCCCTTCCCTCCCTTTATTTTTGTATAAATAAGTTTTCTTTTTACATCATGTGAACCTACCATTTATTTTACCTTAGGGGGTGGGTCTGGGGATGAGAGATCCCCCCATATCCACCCAAAAATTCAGTGTAATTTATATCCCCATTGTTTTAACCCTGTGTATTTCCAAAATTTTATTTAAATCGATGTGTCTGAGAGGGACTGTATCCTAACTTCCCTCCTCTTTCATCCAAAATTTGTGTTTTTCAAAAAAAAAAAAAATGGGGGGGGAACCCCCACACACACCCCCCACCACAGCCCCCCCACATATCTTAGATAGTCCTCTGATTGTTAAATTCAAGCCAACCGCTCCATATCCCATGGAATCTCTGTCTGGCACCACCTCCTTTATATGTATAACAAGAAATACCCAAAGAGCAAGAACATGGAGTTTTAAATTGATCAACATCAAATTACAGAAAAATTGAAAAATTTATTTATTACATAGATAATATAGATAATATAAAATTACAAAAAATTAATAATGAATATGGTTCCAAAAAATCCCCATACCCCTCCAAGAGGTCTGATGGGAGGGGTTTGGGGATTATTTGGAACCATAATCATTATTAAAGGTGGTATTGTATTAAAAAGGTCATACAGAAGCTCCAGAAGAAGCCACGTTTGTGGTGAAACATGTAGAGGTAACCATTCTTTTGTATTGTGACCACAGGGCTGTTCTTGCCCAATTATTTTTTGTAATTTTATATTATCTATGTAATAAATACATTTTTCTATTTTTCGGTAATTTTCTGCACCTTAAAATTAAATTTTTTTGCTCTTTGGGTATTTATTGTTTATTAGTTTATATGCTTCAGCGCAAGTTTTCTATATATTTGGAGGGAAAATCTCAACAATGGGGTGAAAGACTACTGTAATTACCCAAAATGGGGATCTATCCCTTCGTCAATGGTTAGGCTTTAACTGTGCACAAATGTTGCTATTCTGGGCTCCCTAGAACCTTGACACATTGAGGACTTTTTGAAGCTCTAGAACAGTTGTCTCCAAACTGAAGCTCGGGGGGTAGAATGCAGCCCTTTGCTTGCCTTTATCTGGCCCTGGAATGAGGCCCTAAATATTCATACCACCACTGAAATGAGACCCTATTTTGCCCACTGACAC
This sequence comes from Rana muscosa, assembly GCA_029206835.1. Lineage (NCBI taxonomy): Eukaryota > Metazoa > Chordata > Amphibia > Anura > Ranidae > Rana > Rana muscosa. The sequence goes on along the minus strand of CM055127.1, from coordinate 441,746,051 downwards.
CAACAATGGACCATAATTCTTGCCACTGACACCAACGATGGGGCACTATTCCTCCAACCAACACCAACGACAGGGCAGTATTCCTGCACCCAACACCAATGATGGGGCACTATTCCTCTAACCAACACCAATGACGGGGCACTATTCCTCCAACCAACACCAATGACGGGGCACTATTCCTCCAACCAACACCAACGACAGGGCACTATTCCTCCAACCAACACCAATGATGGGGCACTATTCCTCCAACCAACACCAACGACAGGGCACTATTCCTCCAACCAACACCAATGACAGGGCACTATTCCTCCAACCAACACCAAGACCGGGCACTATTCCTCCAACCAACACCAACGACGGGGCACTATTCCTCCAACCAACACCAATGACAGGGCACTATTCCTCCAACCAACACCAATGATGGGGCACTATTCCTCCAACCAACACCAAGACCGGGCACTATTCCTCCAACCAACACCAACGACCGGGCACTATTCCTCCAACCAAGACCAATGACATGGGACTATTCCTCTAACCAACACCAATGACGGGACACTATTCCTCTAACCAACACCAAGACCGGGCACTATTCCTCTAACCAACACCAATGATGGGGCACTATTCCTCCAACCAACACCAACGACAGGGCACCATTCCTCCAACCAACACCAATGATGGGGCACTATTCCTCTAACCAACACCAATGATGGGGCACTATTCCTCCAACCAACACCAAGACCGGGCACTATTCCTCCAACCAACACCAATGATGGGGCACTATTCCCCTAACCAACACCAATGACTGGGCACTATTCCTCCAACCAACACCAAGAACGGGCACTATTACTCCAACCAACACCAAGACCGGGCACTGTTCCTCCAACCATCACCAATGACGGGGCACTATTCCTCTAACCAACACCAATGAGGGGGCACTATTCCTCCAACCAACACCAAGACCGGGCACTATTCCTCCAACCATCACCAATAACGGGGCACTATTCCTCTAACCAACACCAATGACGGGGCACTATTCCTCCAACCAACACCAAGACCGGGCACTATTCCTCCAAACATCACCAATAACGGGGCACTATTCCTCTAACCAACACCAATGACGGGGCACTATTCCTCCAACCAACACCAAGACCGGACACTATTCCTCCAACCATCACCAATAACGGGGCACTATTCCTCTAACCAACACCAATAACAGGGCACTATTCCTCCAACCAACACCAAGACCGGGCACTATTCCTCCAACCAACACCAATGATGGGGCACTATTCCCCTAACCAACACCAATGACTGGGCACTATTCCTCCAACCAACACCAAGACCGGGCACTGTTCCTCCAACCATCACCAATGACGGGGCACTATTCCTCTAACCAACACCAATGAGGGGGCACTATTCCTCCAACCAACACCAAGACCGGGCACTATTCCTCCAACCATCACCAATAACGGGGCACTATTCCTCTAACCAACACCAATGACGGGGCACTATTCCTCCAACCATCACCAATAACGGGGCACTATTCCTCTAACCAACACCAATAACAGGGCACTAGTCCTCCAACCAACACCAAGACCAGGCACTATTCCTCCAACCAACACCAACGACGGGGCACTATTCCTCCAACCAACACCAAAACCAAAGGTGGCGCATTGTTAACTCCCACTGATGCTAGGAAAAAATATATTCTTGCTGGCCACAGTCCAGCCCCCCCCCCCCCTAAAGTCTGAAGAACAGTAAACTGGCCCTTTGTTTAGAAAGTTTGGAGATCCCTGATCTAGAACATCCACACCTACACAATCTCCTACTACCCAGAAGTGCACTTCTTTTTTAGCTGCTTAAATTTACAAATTGTCCTTTTTTTTAACAAATTCAGGTTTGCTGTTAAAACTGCTCTGGTTTTTCCATAAAGGTCTAAATCTTGTTGGTAAAGGACAATAACAGACAGTTCTTATTTCATACTCTTCATTAAATAAAGTCCATTCTCTTTGTGTGTTTTTTCTTAACAGAATTCCTTAATCAAGGAGGTTTGCCTGGCTCTATAATTGTGTCTTTTTTTTTCTCCCTCTGACAAGACATTGTTAGCTGTGAAAGAACAGTTAATGTCTCAGGCAGCCGGCGCTGATACAGTTAGAGAAGAGCATATTACACTCAAGTGTTCTCAGTGACAAGAACGGCAGCACTTCAATATCTGCACAAAGTAAAGTGACTCTCAAGTAATGATCTGTAACCTAGAGGTCTCCTAGTAGCTCTGTCATCTACCCCTACTGAGTGATTCGGCTAAATTAACTAATAAAAGAAAGACTGGCTCATAAAAAAGACCAGTATAATAAAGTAGTTGTGAAAATGCAATGTTATAGACACTTTTTTAATGCAAATATAACTATGCAGGGGCCATAACTGTCTTGCTTAGTTTCAGAAATGATCTTTCTTACCTTTGTTAGAAGGTTGAAAAAGTTCTCAACTGTGACCAGGCATCTCTCCTTCCCGATAATGGGGGTGGGGATTACAGGACACTGTGCAGACACACACTATGCCTGTAGTCCTTAAAATGTTTGTTATCCCAACACTTCAAGTAATAGTAAAATCTTGTTTTTTTTAATCTAAAAATAACAAACATATGATACTTACCTGCTCTGTGCAAAACGACAGGTCCTCCTCTTCTCGGGTCCCTCTTTGGCTCTCCTGGCCCCTCCCTCCTGTCAAGTGCCCCCACAGCAGGCAGCTTGCTATGGGGGCACCAGAGCATAGTCACAGCTCCCTGTGTCCATTCAGACACGGAGCAGACACGGAGCCCCTGTCCGGCCCCACCCCCTCTCTCTCCTGATTGGCTAACTGACTTTGATTGACAGCAGCGGTAGTCAATGGTGCCGCTGCTGTGTCTCAGCCAATCAGGAGGAGAGTTACTGATGGCCGAGGAACTCGTGGACATTTCTGGAGAGAGATGGGGCTTAGGTAAGTATTAGGGGTGCTGAGGGCAGCAGCTGCACACAGAAGGTTTTTTATCTTAATGCACAGAATGCATTAAGATAAAAAACCTTCTGACTTTACAACCCCTTTCATGTATGATATGTGGCTGCTGTACCATGTACTTGTATGAGAAAGTCTCCTGTTCTCTTTGTATTGCTTCCTTTATGTGTATCCCTGGTGTTCCTGCCAGTCCCTCTGCTTTACAATTAATAACTGACCACGCTAAGCAGGAGAACACACTGTGGAGCTGTGCTGGGAACTTGGTGTGCTCTCCTCCGATGATCAGACTTGTTCTGAACCCCCCCCCCCCCCCCGCACAGCCATTCACTGGGAGGTTTAGCCTGCTGCTGCTGCTTCTCCTCCCCCCAGCTGTTATGCAGCTGAGAACAGAGGGAATGTAGCCAAAAAAGGTATTTATAATGTTTTTTTTTTTTTTTTTAATCTATACAAAAATGTTTTGCCTTTCCCTTCTATTTTAAACTGGATGGGTTATTTTACAAGTTGACCGTTTACAATCACTTTAAGTCTGTTCAGCCTGAGGCAAGATGCAGGCTGTGCTTGTGAAGGGGGCGTGTTCAAGTGGCAGTCTGTGATTAGGAGGGGGTGTGTGCCAGACGCAGGCCGTGATTGGGAGGGGGTGTGTACCAGACGCAGGCCGTGATTAGGAGGGGGTGTGTCGGTCTTTTTTTGTTTATAGCGCACAAAATAAAAACCGCAGAGGTGATCAAATACCACCAAAAGCTCTATTTGTGGGAAAAAAAGGCCTAAATGTTATTTGGGTGCAGCGTCACACGACCGCGCAATTGTCAGTTAAAGTAACGCAGTGCTGTATCGCAAAAAAATGGCCTGGTCATTAAGGGGGTAAATCCTCCTAGGGCTGGAGTGGTTAAACAATATATTATTATTATTATTATTATACACAATTTATATATTGGTCATCTTCCCTTGCCTGTTATAGAACAATGAAGGATGTAACACTTTCCGTGCTGCCCCCCTGCAAAGTGCTGCCCTAGGCCTGGGCCTTGTTGGCCTAGGCCAGGATACAGCGTTGATGCACGCCATACATGGGTCGAATTCCGAACCATTTGTCAATCGAAAATCAAAAATGTGTGCGTTTTGTAATCTGATAGCACCACCAATTCGAAAATTCGACCAAAAAGCCTTTAATTTCACCTTATTCAGAAAAGAAAATTTGTGGCCGGGAATCTTCTTTTCTTTCCAGGTATATATTTCTTGCACAATCCTCCCATCATTGATTAGAAATTTGTTTGTTTTTCTAAAAATTTCCAACATGCCTGATTACTCAAATTCGCGCGACTTTGACGCAACTTTGATGCGACGTTGACGCTTGAAGCAATGCCTGTGTAGTCTTAAAGCGGAGTTCCACCCAAAAATTGAACTTCCGCTTTTCGGGAACCGTCCCCCCCTCCGGTGTCACATTTGGCACCTTTCAGGGGGGAGGGGGGAGCAGATACCTGTATAATACAGGTATTTGCTGCCACTTCAGGGCATAGATACCCGCGGGTGGCTCGGGTATCTACGCCACTTCCTTCGTCCCCCCGCTGTCTTCTGGGAGACACACAGGTCCCAGAAGACACCAGGGACCAGTAAAATCACACAACGCGAGTCGTGCATGCGCAGTAGGGAACCAGGAAGGCTTCACTTCCTGATTCCCCTACCGAAGATGGCAGCGGCAGCACCCGAGAGCCAAGCGATAGATCGGCTTCGAGTGCCGATATCGCGGGCGCCCTGGACAGGTAAGTGTCCATATTTTAAAAGTCAACAGCTGCAGTATTTGTAGCTGCTGACTTTAAAAAAATTAAAATTTGACGGACCTTCGCTTTAACGTCTAAGGACCTCAAGTGGTGTCAAAGTACTTTGAAGTTGCTGCGAGTTGAAATTGCAGAGATATGAACGGTACACATTGGAAATCATGGGGTACGACTTGTCCTGCGACTTTGCAGTCCTAAGTCGCAGGACAAGTCGAACAAGTGTTAAGGGGGCATAATAGTTGAAAATCGAGCGAATATTCAAAGGTGCGATTTTCTGATGAAAAAATTGTTTGGAATTCAACATGTGTAGGGCCAGTCTTAGCCTTTGGTTATATGCAGTGTGATCATTCTGTGTTTGGCTCTCCTGAAGCATTCAAAAACCATAGATAAGTTGGCTGTTACATATTAAAGTGGTTGTAAACCCACTTATGCAACTTGCACCTACAGGTAAGTCTAGATTAAGGCTTACCTGTAGGTGCAAGAAATATCTCCTAAACCTACACGGTTTAGGAGATATTTGCAAAAAATAACATGCACCGATGTCTAAGGCGCATGCACGCCGTAGACAATGGTGCATTCACAAGGTTAATCCCATTCACAAATCCGGCTTTGCCGGATTTGACGGCTCACGCGCGCATGCGCGGAGTGACGTCTTCGCCGCTCTGGCCAATCACAGCGCCGGAGCGGCGCTGTGATTGGCTGGAGCGGCGATACCCGGAAGTAACCTTCCGGGTATCTGTGGAGCGATGGCTGCGGCTGGAGGGGGAGACGAGGACGACTTTGGGGGCCCCGATCTAAGGTAAGTGATGCATTATGAGCTAGTATGCTAGTCTTTGTCTTGCAGGTGGATTTTTTTTTAAAAAAAAAAGAAAAAAACCAGGGTTTACAACCACTTTAAAAACTGGATTTATTAAAAGCTTGTTTGTCATTTTTATTTCTAATATGAAATAACTTGTCACCGGCTGCTATGAAGTTTGGTAATATGGAATGTGGCAGCCCAAGACTAGGAACAAAACATCACTGACCCTGGAGACTCTGGAAAGTTTAATAAATAAATTGAGACATAAGCATATCTGATTGTTACACTGCTTTTTCAGCTAGGAAGAAAAATACTTTTTGTCGCATGATGGATCTGGACTGTGACAAAGAGAATCGGAAGCATTTCTCAAGGGAACAACAGTTCTCATTTTCTGTAAATGTTGCTTTGATTTGTCACTTGTGTTACAGAATGCTTTGCTGTTAGATTGACTGGTCTGGCGTTATTTTTTTATTTTATTTACAGATCGTAATGCATGTAGATTAATATCCACTCTTAAAGTGGTTGCAAACCTCAGACATGAAATATGAACAAAGCATATCCGTCTATAGTGTGTACTTGTCTCAATCCAGAGCTCTAAGGGGTTGATTTACTAAAGGTAAATAGTTGCTCCAGAGCTTAGTAAATGAGCAGAAGCTCCGCTGACTTCCATCATCCAATCATGTGCAAGCAAAAATGCTGTTTTTTTGTATCTTGCATGTGATTGGGTATACTTTGCAAAGTGAAGCTTTACCTAATTTTCTAAGCTCTAGAGCAGGGGTCTCCAAACTTTCTAAACAAAGGGACAATTTACTGTCCTCCAGACTTTAGGGGGGCCAGACTGTGGCCATTGGGAGTACAATATGTCCCAGCATCAGTGGGAATAAGCAATCCCTCGTCATTGGTATAAGTGGGAGGAATTGTGCCCCATTGTTGGTGTTATTGGGAGGAATTGTGCCCCATCATTGGTGTTATTGGTCTCCATTGTTGGTGTCCTTGGGAGGAACTGTGCTCCATCATTGGTGTTATTGGGCTCCATTGTTGGTGTCCTTGGGAGGAACTGTGCTCCATCGTTGATGGGAAGAATTGTGCCCCAGTGTTGGTGTTATTGGGAGGAATTGTGCCCCATCATTGGTGTCATTGTGCCCCGTCATTGGTGTTATTGGGCTCCATTGTTGGTGTTCTTGGGAAGAACTGTACTCGTTGATATCATTGGTAGGAATTGTTCCCTTCATTGTCAGTAAATAAAATAGCACCCCAAGGGCCACAAAATGCAAGCAAAGGGCTGCATCCAGTCCCCGGTCCGCAGTTTGTAGACCACTGCTCAAGAGCAACTGCAGGGGTCTCCATACTTTCTAAGCAAAGGGACAATTTACTAACCTCCAGACTTCAGGGGGGCCGGACTGTGGCCATTGAGAGTACAATATGTCTCAGCATCGGTGGGAATAAGCAATCCCCTGTCATTGGTATCAGTGGGAGGAATTGTGCCCCATTGTTGGTGTTATTGGGAGGAATTGTGCCCCATCATTGGTGTTATTGGGCTCCATTGTTGGTGTCCTTTGGGGGAACTGTGCTCCATCAATGATGTCACTTGTAGGAATCGTGCCCTTCATTGTTGTCAGTAAATAAAATAGCACCCCAAGGGCCACAAAAAGCAAGCAAAGGGCTGCATCCAGCCCCCGGTCCGCAGTTTGGAGACCACTGCTAAAGAGCAACTTATCTAATTGCCTTTAGAAAAATCAACCCCAGAGCGTAATTTCTGTCTGCTGCCCTGTTACAAGTTTTCCTGACACCAAGAGAAAAAAAAGTGACAGCCGAGGGATCTCCAACACACAGCCTGTGATTGACAGCGTCACCTCTATTCCTGTGAGCTGTGTGAAGGAGGGTGTGTCCCTTCCCTCCAATCAGCTCTCAGATCTCCTCACTGAGCTCTGCAGAATGCAACTTGAGCTCTCTGCCCCCTGCTTTCTAAAAGCTCAGACAAGCTGTATAAATTCTGGACTTTGAACTGATGTAGAGGAGAGAAGGCGGCAGATAGACAGGTGAAACTTGTAGGAGGATTTATTTCATCTCTGTGCATCATCTGAGGCAAGTCACTGGGTATATGTAAGGGTTTGCCAATCACTTTAAAGTGGAATTCCAGTTTCATCCCAACTAGCCTTAAAACTGTCCTCTCCCCCCTCCTAACCCCTGTGCTGACTAACCTGTGTAATAAAGATGTATATATTTATCTATGTTCAGCCCGCACTAGTCCGTTCATGTGATCTCTCCTGTGTCAGCCAGCACTGCTTCAGGAAAGAGTAGGGAGAGCTTCAACAATGGCTGGTAATGCCTGCAGTGGTGACAACATCCATAGGCTTCAATGGCTTATCCATTGCCAGTGCTCCTTCCTCTGCCCTGCAGCAGGCGCTGGCTGACACAGGGGAGACGGATCACGTGACCGGACCACAGCGGCCTGAAAATGGGTATGTGCATCCTTCTAATACAGGCTAGTTAGCATATGTGGTCGGAGGAGGGAAGAGACAGAGTTAAGAGTAGTTAGGATGAAGCTGGAATTCCACTTTAAAGCACCCAAAGCAAAGTGATAGGTTATACTGCGCTCCATTCACAGAGTGGTATTGTTCCCCTTAAAAATGTGGTAAAACACCACTCAGCATTTTTCAAAAAGTTTTTGGGCATTCACAAAAATATGCTACTAAACTAAGGCATGAGTTATTTTATGAAGTCTATTTATTAACATTAATAAATACCGGTAGTTGTTGAGAGAGCAGGCAGCCGCCCAAGTCCTTAAAGTGATTGTAAACAATCACCTTGTAAAACAACCCATGCAGTTTAAAATAGAAATGAATGGCAAAACATTTGTGTATAGATATATATAAAAAAACATTATAAATACTTTTTTTTATCCCTTTTTTATAAGTGATCACATCCCCTCTGTTCTCATCTGCATTAGAGCTGGGGGAGGAGAAGCAGCAGCACACTGAGAGCTTTCCAGTGAATAGTTGTGCAGTGGCGGGGTGTCAGGACAAGTCTGATCATTGGAGGAGAGCAGACTAGGGAACTGACCACATTGTGCTCTCCTGCTTAGTGTGGTCAGTTTTTAATAGGAAAGGAGGACTGGCAGGAACACCAGGGATTTCACATAAAGGAAGCAATACAAAGAGAACAGGAGACTATCTTATACAAGTACATGGTACTGCAGGCACGTATCAGGAATATGAAGTGTTGGGGTAACAAACACTTTAACAACCACTAAACAACATGCTTGTTTTTAGTGCTACCATAGTTGATTTAGTCCTAGCTAGACCATCCCATTACTTCCATGTTAACTCAGTCAGTGTTAGTTATTCACAGAAACGGGGCGCAGGAAAGACATTGGGGTTTATTTACTAAAGGCAAATCCACTGTGCACTACAAGTAAAAGGAAAAGCATTTTTGCTTGCACATGATTGGATGATAGAAATCAGCAGAGCTTCCCCTTATTTCAGATCTTCCCCTCAGATCTAGTGGATTTGCCTTTAGTAAAACATCAACCCCATTGTCTTCTTACACTCCAAAAGACGAAAAAAAAACACCCTCTGTACTTGCACTAGATTCAATTTCTGTGTCTTACTGAAGAGTTAAGTTGCCTGTGGATGGTGCCAAGTCAGCAGGTGACCATACTCTATGGAAAGACTGGATCGAATGAAGTATATTAATGCATAAAGCGGCTTTTGAAACAGAACACTATGCAAAACTAAAAAATTAAAGTTTTGCTATCCATACACTTTAAAGCGGACCTTTTCATCTTTCCATCTATTAACCACTTAAGCCCCGGACCATTTGGTAGCTAAAGGACCAGAGGTGAATTCAGAATTTTGCACTGCGCTGCTTTAACTGTAAATTGTGCGGACATGCAATGTTGTACCCAAACGAAATTTGCGTCCTTTTCTTCCCACAAATAGAGCTTTCTTTTAATGGTATTTGATTGCCTCTGCGATTTTTATTTTTTGCGATATAAACGGAAAAAGACCGCAAATTTTGAAAAAAAATGATATTTTCTACTTTTTGTTATAAGAAAAATCGAATAAACTCAATTGTAGTCATACATTTAGGCCAAAATGTATTCAGCCACATGTCTTTAGTAAAAAAAATGTCAATAAGCGTATATTTATTGGTATAGCGTCTACAAACTAGGGTACATTTTCTGGAATTTACACAGCTTTAAATTTATGACTGCCTATCTCATTTCTTGAGGTGCTAAAATGACAGGGCAGTACAAACCCCCCCCCAAATGACCCCATTTTGGAAAGTAGACATCCCAAGGAAATTGCTGAGAGGCATGTTGAGCCCATTGAATATATATTTTTTTGTCCCAAGTGATTGAATAATGACAAAAAAAAAATAAAAATAAAATTACAAAAAGTTGTCACTAAATGATATATTGCTCACACATGCCATGGTTATATGTGGAATTGCACCCCAAAATAAATTTTTCTGCTTCTCCTGAGTACGGGGATACCACATGTGTGGGACTTTTTGGGAGCCTAGCCGCGTACGGGACCCCGGAAACCAAGCACCGCCTCCAGGATTTCTAGGCACAAATTTTTGATTTCACTCCTCACTACCTATCACAGTTTCGAAGGCCATAAAATGCCAAAATAGCAGAAAACCCCCCCAAATGACCCCATTTTGGAATATAGACACCCCAAGCTATTTGCTGAGAGGCATGGCGAGTATTTTACAGCTCTCATTTTTTTTTGAAAATGAAGAAAGTAAATGTATATACATATATTTTATTTTTTTCAATTTTCAAAACTTTGTGACAAAAAGCGAGATCTGCAAAATACTCACAATACCTCTCAGCAAATAGCTTGGGGTGTCTACTTTCCAAAATGGGGTCATTTGGGGGGGGGGGGTTTGTGCCATCTGGGCATTCCATGGCCTCCGAAACTGTGATAGGCAGTGAGAAGTGAAATCAAAAATTTACACCCTTAGAAAGCCTGAAGGTGGTGCTTGGTTTTTGGGGTCCCGTACGCAGCTAGGCTCCCAAAAAGTCTCACACATGTGGTATCCCCGTACTCAGGAGAAGCAACAGAATGTATTTTGGGGTGTAATTCCACATATTCCCATGGCATGTTTGAGCAATATATCATTTAGTGACAACTTTGTGCAAAAAAAAAAAAAAAAAATTGTCGTTTTCCGCAACTTGTGTCAACATATAAAATATTCCATGGACTCGACATGCCTCTCAGTATATAGCTTGGGGTGTCTACTTTCCAAAATGGGGTCATTTGGGGGGGGTTTGAACTGTTCTGGCATTTTATACACAACATTAGGAAGCTTACATCCACTCTTCTAACCACTTGAAGACAAAGCCCTTTTTGACACTTTTTGTTTACATGAAAACATTTTTTTTTTTGCAAGAAAATTATGTTGAACCCCCAAACATTATATATATTTTTAAAGCAAAGGCCCTACAGATTAAAATGGTGGGTGTTGCATTTTTTTTTTCTACACAGTATTTGTGCAGCGATTTTTCAAACGCATTTTTTGGGTTAAAAAATACACTTTTTTTAATTTTAATGCACTAAAACACACTATATTGCCCAAATGTTTGATTAAATAAAAAAGATGATCTTAGGCCGAGTACATAGATACCAAACACGACATGCTTTAAAATTTCGCACAAACGCGCATTGGCGACAAACTACATACATTTTTAAAAGCCTTTAAAAGCCTTTACAGGTTACCCCAGTAGATTTACAGAGGAGGTCTACTGCTAAAATGACTGCCCTCGATCTGACCTTCGCGGTGATACCTCACATGCATGGTGCAATTGCTGTTTACATATGACGCCAGACCGACGCTTGCGTTCGCCATTGGGCAAAAGCAGGGCAGGACAGGGGTGCTTTTTTTTTTTTTTTTTTTATTATTAATTTTGCTTTTTTATTTTATTTTTAAATTGTTCCTTCCAAGTATTTATTTTTTTTATCATTTTTATTGTTATCTCAGGGAATGTAAATATCCCCTATGATAGCAATAGGTAGTGACAGGTACTCTTTTTTTGAAAAAACTGGGGTCTATTGGACCCTAGATCTTTCCTCTGCCCTCAAAGCATCTGACCACACCAAGATCGGTGTGATAAAATGCTTTCCCAATTTCCCAATGGCGATTTTTATATCCGGGGGGGGGGCATTCCCTCCCACTGCTTGTAAAAGCAGTCCAGAGGCTAATTAGCTGCTAGGATTGCTTTTACATGAAAGCCGGCCGCAGGCTGAAAAGAATGATACCAAGATGATACCAAGATGATACCTAAACCCGCAGGCATCATTCTGGTATAAACATTCAAAGTCCAGCAACATACCAGTACGTTGCTGGTCCTTGTTGGACATGTATTGTAATCTTTTTTTTTCATGCAGCCAGTTGGCTGAACGAAAAAAGAGATTGATCGGTGGGTATGCCCATCATTAGAATACCGCCCTTCATCCACCCACTTCCAATGATGGGCATACACGCACCATTTATATATGCCGAAGCATGGGGGCATCCTCCCGCAAAAAAGTTATGCCGCACACACATGGTCGGACTTTTCCACGGGCAAGCCTCCATCGGAATTTCGACCGTATGTACGCGGCATTAGGAGCAAAATCGCTCCTCCGCTCCTGCTGCCCCAATGCTTCGGCATATATGCTTTTTTTATTTAACTGTGGTGGTGAAATCACCTCCTACAGCACTGGAGTCGCAGGGATCAGGCCTGTCTCTGCGAACGCTGCAGTTATGTGTGTTTTAGTTTTGTAAGTGACAGTGATCGATCGATACTGCACTTGGGTGGCCTGGGCTGGACGGAGGGGCAAAACGCAGGTGCCAGCAGGTATCTGGGCTGATCCCGCTAACACTGCGTTTTTGGGAACCCTAAACTGCTGGGGACACTAGTATAGATCTGATCAGATCAGATATTGATCTGTTCAGATACTATACCACTAAGGGGGGTGTATGCTTCACGCGTGGGTGTTAGCGTTACTGGCACTAACCTGACGCTGCCTGGGGTGTGACGCAGACCCTCTCTGACGCTAAAACCTAATTGATATCACCCGCCGGGCGATCAGGGGGTTAAACCTTTATTGGGTTATATACGGCGGGTGCCCTGACACTATAAAAAGCAAACTAACTAACCAGCGTCACCCGTAACACTTATATGGTGATCACTGGTGAAAGGGTTAACTAGGGGCAACCTTTATTAGATAATATATGGGGGTACCTGATGCTATAAAAACCTGCGGCGAACCTAAAAAAAATTACTGGCTACCGATCTGCATCACCGACACTAAGACAGCGATCAGAAAAACGATCGCTTAGCGACAGTGGTGATAGGGGGTGAAAGAGTTACCTGGGGGGCGATCAAGGGGGTTAAACCTTTACTAGATAATATATTGGGGTACCTGACGCTATAAAAACCTGCGGCGAACCTAAAAAAAATTACTGGCTACCGATCTGCATCACCGACACTAAGACAGCGTTTAGAAAAACGATCGCTTAGCGACAGTGGTGATAGGGGGTGAAAGGGTTACCTGGGGGGCGATCAAGGGGGTTAAACCTTTATTAGATAATATATGGGGGTACCTGACGCTATAAAAACCTGCGGCGAACCTAAAAAAAATTACCAGCTACCGATCTGCATCACCGACACTAAGACTGCGTTTAGAAAAACGATTGCTTAGCGACAGTGGTGATAGGGGGTGAAAGGGTTACCTGGGGGGCGATAAAGGGGGTTAAACCTTTATTAGATAATATATTGGGGTACCTGACGCTATAAAAACATGCGGTGAACCTAAAAAAAATGACTGGCTACCGATCTGCATCACCGACACTTAGACAGCATTTAGAAAAACGATCGCTTAGCGACAGTGGTGATAGGGGGTGAAAGGGTTACCTGGGGGGCGATCAAGGGGGTTAAACCTGTATTAGATAATATATTGGGGTACCTGACGCTATAAAAACCTGCGGCGAACCTAAAAAAAATTACCGGCTACCGATCTGCATCACCGACACTAAGACAGCGTTTAGAAAAACGATTGCTTAGCGACAGTGGTGATAGGGGGTGAAAGGGTTACCTGGGGGGCGATCAAGGGGGTTAAACCTTTATTAGATAATATATTGGGGTACCTGACGCTATAAAAACATGCGGCGAACCTAAAAAAAATTACTGGCTGCCGATCGGCATCACGGACGCTAAGACAGCGATCAGAAAAATGATCGCTTAGCGACAGTGGTGATAGGGGGTGAAAGGGTTATCTGGGGGGTGATCAGGGGGTTAAACCTTTATTAGGGGGGGTTAGGGGGCTACACTGGACCTAAAACTGAATGTACTGACACTTTTACAGTCACAAATGTCACTGATTGCAGTGATCAGTAAATAAATGGTCACTGCAATCAGTGACACTGTGACTGGGGGCTGGGGGGGTGATCTGGGGGGTGATCTGGGGGTGTCTGGGGGGGCCTGGGGGGGCGATTTATGTCCCTATGTGTCCTGGTGTCAGTGTAGTGTTGTGTGCACTGACCTGATGTCTTCTCTTGTACGGCGCTCGGTATATGTGAGCGCCGCACCAGAGATGACATCACTTCCTCCTGCTTCCTCTGCCTGACACAGACAGAGGGGGCATTTCCATTCGCCGGGAGCGATCGCGAGGGGGTGGCCGGAAACGAATGGCTGCCCCCTCATCCCGGAACGCTCCCGGACACTTAGCCACCACTCACTGTATAGGAGGGGGGTCCGATTGGACCCCCCAACTATACAAAGGCAATCACGTACACTCTACGTGATTGTGCCTGTCGGTGCCATTCTGCCGACGTATATATACAGTGAGCGGTCGTTAAGTGGTTAAATCTTCTGCTCTTGTTGTTTTAACTTTGGATAGTAAAACATTTTTTTTTCTGCCAGTAAATACCTTATACAGCCCACTTCTTGTTTCTTGTCTGGTCATTAGCCTAGGCTTATGACATCATGCACAGCTCTCTCTCTCTCACTCCCGTGAGAGTTTGCCAGGAAGGGAGAGGGGTGAGTCATAAGAGGGCCAATGAGATCTGCAGGACTGCAGAGCTGGGGGTGTGCCTCTGTGTGTTTGCGTAAATCCAGGAAGTGAACAGGCAGCAGCTTCAGCTGCCCACAGTTAAAATGGCTGCAGCCAGACTTAGTGGAGGGAGATTTCTGCAGCATATTTGACAAGTACACAATCACAGTATATATAAAATAATATGCAAAGTAATTTTCGTATTTTAATTCCAGACAACCTGCAACTCCCAATCAGAATAAAAAAAAAAAAAAAGAAAAGATTACTGCACATTTATTTATTATATTTGCATTTGTTGACTTTTTTTTTTCCCATGAAACCTCCGAAGGGGACAAAACAAAGCTTTGCTATACATACACTTTAATTTCCCAACCAATTTCTATACCTACTGTAGCTTTAAAAATCATGGACAATGCCACAACTAAGATTATTTTAACCCTTTAATTCCAGACAACCTGCAGTTCCCAATCAGGGGAAGAAAAAAAAAAATACAGCACATTTATTTATTTTATTTATTTTATTTGCATTTGCTGACTTTTTTCCCATGAAACCTTTGTTTGGGCCTAACTTTTTTTTTTTTTTTTAATGAGAACTGTAAAAGACGGCCACGTTAAGCCCCTGTCATCATTCATCGCCTCCCTCCGAGGCGTATTATTGCTTCCTGGACATTAATAACTGTGCTTTTCAGGAGAGGCAGCGAAACTTGGGAGGTCATCGCCGTCATCGCCGTTTCTTCCTTGTGGCATTTTAATAGTCACTGAGCTCTTAGGAGAGTTGAAACTAACAGTAATTTGAGATTTACAGTGGTTTGCTGCTGCCCAAGGGCCAGTTTGAAGAAGGGAGCGATTTCTGTAATGGAATGTGAGCAACTGCTGAAATCAGCCTATACATCACTTCCAAAATATACACGTATCGCCCCTGCCAACTTGGTGCCACAGTGGGACATTTGGCAAAGCAATTGAAATACATATAAGTGTTATTTATCTCTAGTATCTGTGATGGAAAGGCAGCTCCGGAGATTGAATTACATCACCAGCAGCTGTTTGGGAGAATATACAGGATTTTCTAAGCACCACCTGTTCTCTTTTATTGTTTGAGCGTTGTAGGCTGGTTGGGGCAAGCTCGTCGTAGATGAGCCATGGTGGCTCAACCGTGTGCAGGGAAAACAGAGCTGTTGGCGCAGTTCGGAGTTCAAGAAACTTCATAAGATAGCCCTGTGTATAATACAGGGAACAGCTGCGGTAATGGCATTTCCAGGACCCTTCTAAATTTTTACTCTTGATTGTTAAAACTGAGCTCAAAGACCATTCTGTATTCATAATTTTTTTTGTTTTATTTTTTTTTATTTCCAGCCCAAAGCGTGGTACACAAAAAATACACACCATAGTAAACAAAAACAAAAAATATGCATGTGAACACACAAAAAAGTGTACTAGGGTGTGTCCTGATGAGGAAGGACATATTGTAAAAGGCTCCAAATGGTGGCAGTCAATCTAGGTATGACAGTCTCCAGATGGTGAAGGAGAGGACTTAAGGACCCCTGCTGGTTGACATGTTTCGAAGGGATACCTTCTTCCTCAGAGCCTCAGGCTCTGAGGAAGAAGGTATCCCTCTGAAACATGTCAACCAGCAGTAGTCCTTAAGTCCTCTCCTTCACCATCTGGAGGCTGTCCTACCTAGATTGACTGTCACCATTTGGAGGCTTTTACAAAACGAATATCTTCAGATGTTTGTGCGTAGTTTTTATTTTATTTTACAAATAAATTAACTAAAGGATAATACATAAGGCTGGTGCACCCTCTTTTCTTTATTCCCTCTCTTGATTGCTAGGATACCCCTATCCTGGAGGGCCGCAAGGCCTGAGGAATTATCCTTTGAACATTAGATAACCGGGACATCACGCTTATGCGCAAGAGTATTTGTTTGCTGCTAGCGAGGAAGGACTCTCCCTGACCCCCATGATGAGGATAAGGCACACTCAGGTCCACCTAGCCAAAAGGCCTGGCAGACCCCACATCTTGTGGTCATCCAAAGCTATTGGGTGGGGGGCTCTCCTGAAGAGAAAACCCCCAAGGCAGGGGAAACAGGAACCTGGTGGCCATACATCCTCCCCCTAGACTTCAGGGTTGGCCCAAAGACCCACACCCTACAATCCTGGGTGTAAAGGAGATACACACAAAAAAAAAGAAGTAACAGACTTGTGGAGAGAAAATAAATAATTCAGTCACTTTAAAGTCAAACTAAAATCCAAACTTTTTTTTTATGTTGGATAGACACCTTTCAGATTTTTTTCCCATTTATGTCCCACTGCGTAGATTTCCCTTGACTTCCTGTCCCATAGACAAAATAGGAAGTTAGAGGAAGACTGGAAATCCCACCAAGGTGAAGGCATCCCTGGTTGTCACCAGAACTTGTGTCCCCTTTGGAAGATTTCCCTTCTATTCCTGTTCTGGGAAAAAAACCAAATTTGGGATTTTCTTTTGCTTTCACTCTCAATGATAAGGGTAATTAGGATAAATAGAGAGGGTGGATATGAGAGATATGCCATTGCTAGATAGATGTAAACCTCAGATACCAGCCTATGCAATATACTCATGTCTGCATTTTTTTGACCTTGTAACATGGCATCTGTCATTTGAAAAAGTCCCGAAGAAGTGGCAACGACCGTGAAATGCGTTGACTTTTTGGATATATGACAAATGCCATTTATACATTTTAGAATATCTATACACAGTGACAATAGCTTTGAGCTTTGACTCCTATGACTCTTTTATGTTTTATATCAGGGGTCAGCAACCTTTTTCCCCTTAAGGGCCGGATTCACCCGCTAATAAATGAAGATAATAATAAGATACCTAACATGTCATGCTTTAAAATTGTGCACACTCATGGAATGGCAACAAACTACGGTACTTAAAAATCTCCAGTGACAACGCTTTAAAAATGTCTACAGGTTACTAGTTTAGAGTTACACAGGAGTTCTAGCACTAAAATTATTGCTCTCGCTATAACAATCGCGGCGATACTTCATATGTGTGGTTTGAACACTGTTTAAATATGCAGGCGCAATTTACGTATGCGTTCGCTTCTGCGCGCGAGCACGGAGTTATGGGGCGCTTTAAAAAAAATGTTTTCCATATTTATTTATTTTTGTATACTATCCCTTAATTTTTTTTTTTTCATTTTTTTTTTCTGATTGCTTTTATTGCTATCACAAGGAATGTAAACATCCCTTGTGACAGTAATAGGCAGTGACAGGTACTCTTTATGGAGAGATCTGGGCTCTATAAGACCCCAAATCCCTCCTTTGCACTTAAAAGCATACAAAACACCAAGTTTGGCTGTTTTGAATACTGTAATTTTTTTTAAGTCTTCAGTAAACCAGAAGTGATGTCATGACATCGCTTCTGGGTTACTAGATCAGAGACCCAATCAAAGCGATGGGACAGGAGAGCCCCGGCGAGCCACGGAAAGGGGCCGGGAGGGGGGACATCCCCTCCTGCTGCTTGGGGATAACAGCTGAGCGGCTTCTTAGCCACATCAGTTGTTATCCCAAGAAAGCCAACCGCCGACTGTACAAAAAATGTCCATGGGCCAGGTGCACGTGAATTCATCACGTGCACTGACGGGACGGACATTTAAGTATCTATAGTGCCAAGCTAGGGACCCAGCAGAGAGGCGGGGGTAACGCTTGAGGAAGATACTACCGTGAAGATTGGAGGAGCTCAAGGGATTCAGTGGCAGTGAATCATCTAGTCTAGTGAGAGACTGGGAGCTCAGTGGGCTGAAGAACTACAAGAAGTGATTGTAATGGAAGTGAAGAAACTGTTACACTTTAGGGGAACTGTTAAAGACTGTTGCCATAGGAGACAGCATTCCTACACATGCAGATGTGGTGTCTTGCTGAATGCCTTTCCCTGCATGGCTGTCCTCCTGTTGAAGTCTCGGAGTCTGCCAATTAATCTTGCAACTACCGAAGGGTGTCCTGGCCCTAACCCTCCCTTCCAAAGTTCTGTTAAGAGAAATAAAATCTCATTTGCATTCAAGAAGTGTCCTGGCACCCAATAAATCTAATTGCTTTGCACCCACTATGCCTAACAACCCACCATATACAGAAGGATGTCAGCTATCTCTGGCCCTGGAGGTTCTCATTAGACCAAAGGAGGCCTGGGACCTTGCTACACCAAATATAGCGAATGCAAGCTCCTGGGTTTAGTAACACTTTAAATTGGCTCAAACCAGCTTTGGTTTGAACCTGGAAGTTAGCCGTCATTGCTGGACCAATGATCTGCATGAAAAGGGATGGGAATAATCGTTGCATCGTTGACCTAATATGGACATATGGCTATATTAGCTCAATTATATGGACCTATAATGGATATGGACCTAATATACCTAATATGGACATATGGCTATATTAGCTCATTTATATCGACCTATAATGGCCATGTGCCCATATTAGGTCAACGTTGTCACAAGCATGCTCACCCAATCAGCTGTTGGGGCAAGAAATCTCCCCACACACACAGCTCATTGGTCCAGCAATAACATCTGACTACTGAGTTGGAACCAATCCCAAGCCCATCACTAGTTCACTAGTTGCAAGCAAAGGTATGGGAGTTGAGAGGTGCACAAAGATGGCTCAGCTCTACTATTGCCATAATGGCTGTTATTTATAATGCCTATCAATAGAACTAGCCTTGTGTCACTATGCACTGTGTTACAATATTAAAGGGGGGAAAAAAATAGTATTTCCTTCCACAATTATGCAAAGTATAAACCAATTTGGCAGCACGTCTGTTTACAGCAATATTACATTGTTAGCAGGAAAAAAGCGTAATGGCCGCCGCGGCGTTCTAGATAAGCTCCTCTTATGGAGGGACACTAACTCTTTGGCGATTATAAATAATTACTTTTGCTAAAGCAGGATGTTATCACGAAGATTGGGAATCATTTCCTCCGGAATTGGGTGTTTGCTTTCTCAGCAATGTTTTAATTGAAATTAATTTGAATGAGAAGCATCTCATTACAAACAAAGTAGATAGCACTCAACATTCATTTTGTTTTGTATTTTATATTTATTTATTTTTATATTTTTTTTTTTACAGAATACTTAGGTTTTATTTCTCCAATCGCTAGGAATAAAAAAAAAAAAAAGACATCTGTTAAGATGGTGTAACGCTTTTATTGTAATGTTGTGTGACTGAAACTCAATTGGAAGATGATTTGAATTCTGGATACATTGTTTATTCTCCTCGAAGAGGTCAGTAAAAGCTGTTTATGGAGGCTGTCTGGGCAAAATGAAAAATTTGGATTTCGGCTTGGTCAATGCAGGTCCTAAATGGGGGAGAACCACGCAGACTGCTGGCATACTCCAAGCACTCGGTGCCAAAGCTTTGTATCGTAATTGAAGGCTTAAAGTGGAACTCCAGACACACAGCTAAATACACAATAAAATATATATATAAGGGAGCTTTTAAAAGGACCTGTATCTCTGTCCATGCAGTTCTGAGATCTATACAGCTCTGCTGCACAGCACAGTGCTCTTTTTTTCCCTGCTGCAGTTAAAGCCCAGATACAGGAATTAAAAAAAAAAAATCATCCTTGCCTTGGGACCCTCTTCACTGCAAGAGTTAAATGCTCATAATGTCTAGGGGTTAATGTGATTCTAAAGGCTCAAGGTTTTTTTATTGTCATGCATTCCATTCATAAAGGTAAAAACCATCTCTGTGCAGCAGCCCCCCCTAATACTTACCCGAGCCCCATCGCGATCCAACGATGTGCACGACTCTCGCTCCTCATTGAGTGAGACAGCAGCGGGAGCCATTGGCTTCTGCTGCTGTCAATCATAGCCAGTGAGCCAATGAGGAGAGAGAAAGGGCAGGGCCGACCCATGGCTCTGTGCGTGAAGGGACACGCAGAGCCGTGGCTCGGAAGCGAGCCTGCTTGGGAGCCCCCATTGCAAGCTGTTTGCTTTGAGGGCACTCGGCATGACTGGGAGGCCAAGAGCGCTGGCAAGGGACCCAAAAAAAGGAGGATCAGGAGGGTCAAAACCACTGCACAGAGCAGCTAAGTATAACATGTTTATTATTTAAAAAAAAAAGAAAAAAATTAGGTACAGGCTGTAGTACGTACCTTACACGCCCGCTCTGGCATTTTCCACTCCAAGTTCTCCTTTGTTCCCCATCATCATGTACAATACAGGGACGTTAAGCCTGTATTGTATGCCAAGGAGGTTGGAGGTTGGAGGCTGAAGCGTTGCAGTTTAGGCTGGCCTCAGGCTGCACAGGGCCAATCGCAGTGCTGGAGGAACCCTGCTGAAGTGGAGAATAATGTATTTACACCTTACTCATGTACCCCTAAACTAGGTGCTAGGGGGCCACACTGCAAAGGTGGATTTTTGTTACATTCTTGGAGTTGGGCTTTAAAGCAAGACTTACAAGTCTTCCCATGACGTCACCACCCTGCCTCTCTACCTCATCCCATCAGAGAATGCTTTGCATTCATCGAGAGAATGAAAAGAGATCTCTGAATGGTGCCCATGCTAAGTGAGTGTTCACAGTCCCTCTCGGTACAGGACCCGGAAGCTAGTGTGCATAGTGGTGCCTACTATAGTGATTTCCAGATTCTAGATCTAGAAGGATCCAGCTGGTTTGTTATATACATAGTTACATATAATTAATTATGTAAAAATATTCATATCTGGAATTCATTTTTAACTTGTACAATAGGCATCTAGAAAATGTCAAGTCATGCTTCTTTTTAAAAAAATATTCTAATTCCTAATTCTAAATATGAATTATTTACAAGCCAACTGACTTCAGAGTGGTAATTTAAGCACTGGTCTTGAGGAGAGATTTTGGACAATATGCTCCACCTGCTTAGTGCCTCCCACTACATGCTTTATAACAGATGTCTCCAAACTTCCTAAACAAAGGGCCAACTTAGTGTCCTCCAGACTTAAGGGGGGTCGGACTATTGCCATTGGCAGTTGAAAAGGTCCTGATGTCAGTAGGAATTAACAATGCCGCATCTTTGGTGTCATTGGGAGTAATTTGGCCCAATCTTTGTTGTCATTGGGAGTAATTTGGCCCCATCATTGGTGTCTTTGGGAGGAATTGTGCCCCATCGTTGGTGCCATTGGGAGGAATTCTGCCCCTTCGTTGGTGTCAGTGGGAGGAATTATGTCCCATTGTTGGTATCAGTGGATGAAAATAGTGCCCCAAGGGCCAGAAAGCAAAGGGCCACATCTGGCCATACAATACTTTCATAGTCTGGGAAAAGTGCAGGTGATTCCAAACTCAAAATCTTGTATTCATAGGTATCAGGTACATTTCACAGCATAATTAGGCATCATAAATTTAAACAGCTGTACCCAGTACAATCATTATGGTAAATTCACAGTCAAAATACTCAAAAGAAATCAATAAAATAAAGTGTGCACAGTAAATTCAATGTATCCGTGCAGTGATGCCTTTAGTGAATTGAAAAATCAATTTTCAATCATAAATATAAAAATTAAAAAATTATAATGAATATACCATGAGTTGTCTTTGTAGATCGAGCTTGTTATGTCAATTGGGCCTTGCTATTGGAGAGTTAAACACTTTAAACTCAAACAGAATAGAAAAAGCATGAAGAACCTAAAATGTCAGAAATAATGTTAAATGTAATGCTGGCCATACATACAGTACAGTATACCTTGATGACTGTTCGATACAACAGTCATTTTATGAAAGAAATGTTCACCTAAAAGGAACATTTGCTCCTGGCAAAAATCCAACTGTAATTCTGAACAATAATTTTTGAGCAAAATATTTTTTTTAACCTATAAAATATATAATCCATGACCAGCATTAGAGGTCTACAGAGGCTGTTTCATTAAAGTTACATACATAGTTACATATTTAGTCTGGTTGGAAAAAAAAGTCAATCTATTTTAACCAATAAAAGGGAAAGACAAAAAAATCCTACAATCCAATATACACAATCCTACACAGTTTATCCAGAGGAAGGCAAAAGGCCCAGCAAAGCATGATCCAATTTGCTAGAGCAGGGGAAAAAAGTCCTTCCTGATCCCCCGAGAGGCAATCGGATATTCCCTGGATCAACTTCACCTATAAATGTTAGTACCCAGTTATATTATGTACATTTAGGAAAGTATCCAGGCCTATTTTAAAGCAATCTACTGAGCTGGCCAGAACCACCTCTGGAGGGAGTCTATTCCACATTTTCACAGCTCTTACTGTGAAGAAGCCTTTCCATATTTGGAGATTAAATCTATTTTCCTCTAAACAAGCATTCACCATTGGTTGGGGAACAAAACAGGAAGCGCCACCTAAGTGCAATATTTTAGTCACAATTTATTAAAGATAGAGGAGATGCACTTACAGACATATGTAAAAAATGGGCTCATCTGTGTGTGTAGTTCGCAGTGTGATCCGGTCTCAGGTGCATCCAGGCTCACGGGTAGGCAGAGCAGTGTGTAGTTTCCATCCTGTGGCCACCAGGAAGCCAGTCAGAACCAGCAGGGAACGAGGATGATGACGTCACCGAAAGCAGAACAAGAGAGATCACCGGAAGGAAAGACAGGTGTTCAGCACACCACTGAGAAACCAGGCTACGCGCTCGGAGCTATCTGCTCCTTCAAGAGGCCGTTGGTTGGCCATTATCGTTCAATGCACCATTAGACCCAGTGGGGTCTATTTATAAGGTAAGCGACCATCACCACAGGGGGAGGATACGAGGAATCTGTCGTTTTTATCAACATATTTTCCAGACTTGGACTCCCTTGCCCGTCCCTTTCCTCCGCTCTGTTATTTTGCTCATCCATGAAATTATCCTGTTGTGACAAGGACTGAGTTGCTCCCTGGATGATCAGAGATTTTTTCTGTGGATGCACCAATTATAGCACTTTCTCACATGGACTTGGTTTTAGTTTTGTATATTTTACCTGAATGGACTTTATATTATTAACCATACACTGTTGTGATGCACATTATCATTATTATTATTATGAGATTAACTTGCACTAACTTTATTTACATAGCACTTTGTTAAATAGTAATTAGCGCTACTTCAATATATTTAAAACACCATGCTTCACTGTTGCCTGCAGACACTAATTGTTGTACCGCTCTCCAGCCCTTTGGTGAACAAACTGCCTTCTGCTATAGCCAAATAATTTACATTTTGACTCATCGGTCCAGAGCACTTACTGCTATTATTCTGCACCCCAGTTCCCATGTTTTTGTGCATAGTTGAGTCGCTTAGCCTTGTTTCTACGTCAGGGCTATGGCCTTTTTGCTGAAATTCTTCCATGAAGACCACTTCTGGCCAGAATTCTCCGGACAGTAGATGAGTGTACCTGGGTCCCACTGGCTTTTCTGTGCTGATGGTACTGCTGGACGTCTAACAATGTTGAAGGGAAGTAAGCATGATGTGTCTTTCATCTGCTGCATTAAAGCGGAGCTCCGCCGAAATAAAATAATATTAAAAGCCAGCAGCTACAAATACTGCAGCTGCTGACTTTTAATATTAGAACACTTACCTGTCCTGGAGTCCAGCGATGTCCGCAGCAGAGGACGAGCAATTGCTCGTCACTCTGCTGCCCCCACCGCCGTCCTCGGTGAGGGAACCAGGAAGTGAAGCCTTGCGGCTTCACTGCCCGGTTCCCTACGGCGCATGCGCGAGCTGCGTTGCGCTTTTCTGACTGGTCCTCCTGTGTTCTGGGAGCCGAGTGTCTCCCAGAACACTACGGGTATTCTGCGGGAAGTGACGTGCTTCCCGCAGATTTCCCGCAGAGAGGACTCCCGGAAGTGGGTGCAAATACCTGTCTTAGACAGGTATCTGCACCCCCTCCCCCCTGAAAGGTGTCAACTGTGACACCGGAGGGGGGAAGGGTTCCGATGAGCGGAAGTTCCACTTTAGGGTGGAGCTCCGCTTTAAGTTTCCTTGGCAGGCTACTGCTTCTATGGTCCTAAACGTTGCGCAGATCAATACAGGCAGATACTTATCCATCATGCCATACCATCAGGGAGGCACATGATTGGGACCAAATTTATTCCCCCGCAAATGACCTCAAGGATACAGCCAAAGTAAATAAGAATTAAGGCAGCCTACATTCACACAAGATCTGTGGTTAGTTCTCCAAGATGTTTGTAACAACCTACCTGCCGAGTTCCTTCAAAAACTGTGTGCACAAGCACTGTGTGTACCTAGAAGAACTGATGCTTTTTTAAAGGCAAAGGGAAGTCACAGATCGGACACTTTTGACACTATTTTGGGACCATTGACACTTATACAGCGATCAGAGCTAAAAATAGCCACCAATTACTGTATTAATGTGAAAAATAAATGGAAAAAAATCTGCGCTAGGTAAATACTATTAAATATTGTGAATTGAAAAAATCGGTGAGGAGTAACCTGCAGCTAAGCACTATAACCCTGATATGGGGCACCAAGATAATATGTTAAAACAAAAGTGCAGCGCTAGGCATTACATACAAATGTACGTAAAATGACAAAATAAGCAAACAGTATAAATATGCAGTGCTATAATAACAGTGACTACTAAACAAGAAGAAATATTATATTCAACTGTGTTATGAGGTAAAGTGATGTATTGTGCTGAAATAGTCCTCCAAAGGTTAACTTTGTGATTGCACTAAGGGACCAAAATCGCATAAGAAATGCATACAACAAAAAAGATAGTGCAAAGTTCCAAAAGAAACAAGTGAAGTTCATAAACATTGATATCCAATAGGAGTGACTTCCAGTGCAGATGTATAGGAATAGCACTTGTGTTGCCTGTCACCTTAATATGTTAAAAGGCTTACCAGAAAGCCAGGCTTAGTAGAATCACCGAATCACCGGCAGGATGTGTAGACATTCCTTTCAGTAGCGATCCATAGATATCAGGTGGAGGTCCAGTGTTGAGGACAGCATACAACAATGGTGTATCAAAAAAAAGAAGAAGAGAGAACTCCAGTAGTGCAGAGCGTCCTTCAACTTATTTTATTTAAAATTCATAAGGTGGGATCAAAGTCCCAATACATAAAAGGTATGGCAGATAAAAACGTTCCTTGCAAGGATAAAAACAACAGCTCATGCTCGTATCAAAATTGCGCATGCGCAGTACGTATAAATGTCACTGTAAGGTAAGGGGTTAAACACTAGGCGGTAATCAAGGGGTTAAATGTGTTCCCTCAGTGTGTTCTAACTGTAGGGGGGATGGGCTACCTAGGACATGACAGAGATCACTGCCCCTGATGACAGAGAGCAGTAGATCCCTGTCATATCACTAGAGAGAACGGGGAAACGCCTTGTTTACATAGGCATTTCCTCGCTCTGCCACTTCTCGTCACGATCGTGGGCCATCGGCGGATATTGAGTCTGCGGGACCTGCGGGCACGCTCCCGATTGCCCGGGATTACAAAGGGACGTACGGGTACGCCCTTTTGCGCACCTGTGCCATTCTGCCGACGTACATTGGCGCGCGGCGGTCGGGAAGAGGTTAACTTTACATTTTGTTAATTGACAAATGTTAATTATTAACACTTAACATTTCTGAAAGCATTCCAAATTTACAGCATTTTTTTACACCTGCCAAAAACTTTTGCACAGTACTATACTGTGTATATATTTATATATATATATATATAGATAGATATATATTTACAGTAAAATTGTATATTTAATAAAAAAAATGCAGTATTCACCACATATATGAAGCAGTAGGCAACATGCAACATATGTTTAATTTAAACACGTATGGTATTTTTTTTCTGTTATTTCATTGATATTTTTTAAACTCTTCTGCACTAATTAATATAGTATATTGATGGAGCCCATCTGCCTGCTGGAAAGTGATGCTGGTTTCCATCACTAACACAGAAAACATGGAACATCTGCTGGCGTCTGTCCTGTAGGTTTCCTTCCGTCCTTGTGATGTCTGCTACTGTGAGGCTGCAGAATGTAAACAAAACAGCATTATGTATGTGAGCAGTATGGTTGAGTTTCGGGTGCAGGTTGAACGTGAGTTTCGACCAGAACCCAGCCTGTTTTCAAATTGCCAAACAAAATAACAAAACCAGGTTGATTTGCCTACCAAAGATCCCCAACTGGCGTGTTTACCAATGACAAATACCTGGAGATCTGTCATTTGCAAAGGGAGTAGTGGCAGGGGACACATTGTGGTGCAGCGGGTTGTCATGGCGATAGGTCAACATCATCAGGTGGTGGGTATCTGGGCAGCCCCATTATTTTAAAGAGGCTTTTCAGATTACACTAAGTCACCCTTCACAAACCCTCACATTCTTTTAGGGGTCAGAGGACGGGGTGCTTATGTTTCACTACTCATTCCCCGAGGGGGGGGGGGGCAGATATCGGGTGGCCTATTTATTATAAAGGGGGATTCCAGGATCCAATAATCCCCACCCCGCACAAACCTCTATGTGTATGTTGGCTAACAGAATGTGTGCCCTCAACATGGAGGCAGGGTGTCTTGCAAGGAGGAAGAATATAGAAAGGTTATTTTGGGACTTTTAAAGCACACATGAGACAAAAATAGAAAAATAGAAATTTAATAGATTTTTTTTTTTTTTACGTTGAATACATAGGATATTAATATATCGGATCAATGGAATATACAGACAAAAGTGCACATCTGATTGATCTCTACATGTTTAGTCTCTTGTGGCTTCTTCAGGACATCTTTTACAGCAGGCATTGTATATAAAATGATCACTACAATAGAAAATACATATTACAAAAAATGAAAATACAAAATACAAAATAATACAAAAATATTTATACATAACATTGCAGACTTGAACAGAGAATAAAACACAATCGATGCACTGATCTTGACACTAACCTGTGAATTCAATAGATAAAATCTAGATGTCCAGATCAGTGCATCGATTGTGTTTTATTCTCTGTTCAAGTCTGCAATGTTATGTATAAATATTTTTGTATTATTTTGTATTTTGTATTTTCATTTTTTGTAATATGTATTTTATATTGTAGTGATCATTTTATATAAAGTGCCTGCTGTAAAAGATCTCCTAAAGAAGCCACAAAAGGTGAAACGTGTAGAGATAAATCAGATGTGCACTTTTGTCTGTATATTTCATTTATCCGATATATGAATGTCGTATGTATTCAATGTAAAAAAAAAAATGAATCTATTAAATTTAAATTTTTCTATTTTTGTCTCATGTGCGCTTTAAAAGTCCCAAAATAACCTTTCTATATTCTATGTATATACAAGGGATGTGGCGCTATAATAATGAAGTTTTCAACAACCTAGCTCTAAAATAGGGATGAGCTTCGAGTTGAACTCTTGTTCGACTCGAACATCGGCTGTTCGACCGTTCGTCGAATTTTGAACATTATGGGCCGTTCGCGCCAAATTTGAGTGGCGCATCACGGCTCATAATTCACTGCGGCACCGCAGTGCATTGCAGGCTGATGATTGGCCAAGCGTGCACTATGACCCACATTTTTTGGCCAATCACAGCGCGGTAAGAACGGAGAGCCAGGGTGGCTTTGGCCAATTATGTCTCAGGGGGTTTAGTACATGCCCCACACTATATAAGGCCACCTGCGTGGCAGCCTTGTGTAGTGTGTTGCGGCGGTGAAAGAAAGACAGAGAGAGAGAGAAATAGTGTCATCTCATTTGAGTTAGACAGAGCAGGCAGGCGAATCAGTTAGCTGCAGTTACAGTGTGTAGAGGATATATATGCATCCTAGGTGTTGTGTATATATATTTTTTTTTATATATATACACTGTATTCAGTTTAGCTAGATCCATTCCTGTTATTCTCTTCATAATATACTGACAGGCAGGCAGGTGATTGTGCTAGCTGCAGTATTTTTATTTAGTGTACTGTGTCCTTTGCACAGTGTGCACCTAAAGCCAGCTGAATATAATTGCTGGTGTTCTCATACTAATACAGACAGGGAGCTGCAGTATTTTCATTTAGTGTACTGTGTCCTTTGCACAGTGTGCACCTAAAGCTACCTGAATACAATTGCTGGTGTTCTTATACAAATACAGGCAGGGAGCTGCAGTATTTTCATTTAGTGTACTGTGTCCTTTGCACAGTGTGCACCTAAAGCTACCTCAATACAGTGACCCAGTGACCCAGAGGACTCCGGACCAAATGCCTCAGCAGACCTACGCTGCATGGCCTCCCTAATCCTGCAAAGCCTGTGGAAGGATCCCCGTATTCCTGTGATCAAGGAGAGGGATCATTACTGGCTGGTAACCCTCCTTGATCCACGTTACAAGGGTAAGGTTGCGGACCTTATCTTGCTGTCGCAGAGGGAGCAGAGGATGAAACATCTTCGGGAGGCCTTGCAGAAAGGTCTGTGCAAAGCGTTCCCAGAGACTGGGAGGTTACAAAATCCTGGTCCTGGACAACGTGTTGCTGAGGCTTCGGTCAGTCAAAGAAGGAGCGGTGGAGAAGGTGGCCATCTAACCGATGCGTTCAGACAAATTTTTAGTCCGCAGCCCCAAGGTATGATCGGTTCCAGCAACCATCGCCAGCGTCTGTTTTACATGGTGCAGGAATACCTAGGGGCAAGATCAGACTTGGACACCTTTCCCACCGAAAATCCTCTGGGTTACTGGGTCTTGAGGATGGATCACTGGCCAGAGCTTGCACAGTATGCAATTGAGCTACTGGCCTGTCCTGCATTCAGCGTTCTTTCGGAACGCACATTCAGTGCTGCTGGAGGCTTTGTAACCAATCACAGGGTGCGCCTGTCCACCGAATCGGTTGATCGGCTGACCTTTATAAAAATTAATCAGTCTTGGATCACCAGCTACCAAGCACCTGATGCTGATGTAACCGAATATTTTTTTTTTGAATGGGAGATCCCTTCAAGACTGCCTATGCTGATGCTGAGTGACTATCCTGTTATGCTGAGTGACTATCCTCTTCCTCCTCAATGATCATGCTGATAGCTTGAAAGAACATTTTTGGTTCTGGGCACCGCCACCAGTGGCTAAGGCCCAATTTTTCAGCCCCTGTTTAACAGGGGCACGTAATTACAATTTTTGATGCAATAATTTGCAGCAGGGCTAATTCAAGCACTCCAACTAGAGTTTCTGTGAGGGGTTGAAGGTTTGTGGCACCAGCACCTGTGCCTAAGGTCCAATTTTTCTGCCCATGTTCAACAGGGGCATGTAATTACAATTCTTGATATAATAGTTCACAGCAGGGCGTTCCAGCGCCCACCAAGAGTAACTGTGAGGGCTTACAGTGTTGTGGCAACACCAACACCTAAGGCCCAAATTTCTGTAGAGTATATAGGGCAAGCCCCTACCTTCAAACATCCAACTTACACATGGCTCCTACTTGCAAACGGAGGGAGACAACAGGAAGTGAGAGGAAATCTACCCCTAGGAAGGAAAATGTTCTCCTGTAAGAGTTAATATGGGAAAAACGTGTCTCCTCTCCATTTATGCTTTATCACCAATCCTTGTTTCACTAAAACCCCAAATTTTCAAAAACCAATTGTCATTGGGACAGAAAGTAAGGTGAAATCTTCTGAAGAGGTGCACAGACAGCAAAACAAATGTTACAGGGGTGATATCCCTTCCCTATGTTTTCCGAAAAGCTTAAAAATAGATTTTTTGCACTTTAAAAATGTAACAGTTCTAAATTAGAAACATATTCTACTTAAGAACAAATCTACAGTCCCTGTCTTGTTTGCACCACCTGTATACTGCTGTACAGAGTATATAGGGCCTGAGGGCCCCACGTCTTTCCTTTTTTTAATTTGGGTGCGGGGTTCCCCTTAATATCCATACAATATCCAAATGGGCTGGGGGGGGGGGGGTTACCCATGCTGATTTACATTAACGCTGCAAGCAGTTTTAAATGACTTTTTTTCCTTTAGAAATGTCATTTTGTGCAGGGACAGTTCTAAACATGGGAAACATGTGCCACTTCACAGGCATACTATAGATACCCCCAGGTACGATATTTAAAGGAATATTTCACTTTTTTTACTTTAATCATCATTAAAATCACTGCTCCCGAAAAAACTTCAGTATTTAAAACTTATTTTTGCATTGATACATGTCCCCTGGGGCAGGACCCAGGTCCCCAAACCCTTTTTAGAACAATAGCTTGCATATTAGCCTTTATAATTAACACTTTTTATTTCGAACGTTCGAGTCCCATAGACTTTAACGGGGTTCGATAGTTTGTGCAAACTTTCGGTCCATTCGCAGGTTCTGGTGCGAACCGAACCGGGGGGTGTCTGGCTCATCCCTACTCTAAAACCTTATTTCTCCTTTGCAAGGGGGAAGGCTTAGCCCCACCTCCATTGCAGGGCACATGCGTACCACTTCTTACTCATTCCCTTTAAAATGTAAAATGTAAATAAAGACACCCAAATTGTGAAAAAGTCATTTATTAAATATTGTCAAGCTATGCAGATCCATCATTATTTATCACCTGTCAATTTCACCCTGTCACCCGATGATCTTCCCATCTGTGATCCTGGGAGATTTCATGACTATATTTGGTCAATGACATCACAGGGATTCCTTGCGAGTTTGTTGACAAACAGAAGCTGGCGGGAGATCTTTAATTTAGTGGTTATAATGAAAATGCTGATAAACGGTAAACACCCAGCCAGTTTGTTTACAACTGAAGCCAGGCAGGAATCTGTCATTTAGCAGTATTTTTTTTTCTTTTCATTTTTTTAAGGGTTAAAACATACTGTGATTTAAAGTGATTGGAAATCCAGAATTGAGAGTTGTTTTAGGAATAGTAAGTGTGGAGAAATGTACCAGTGGGGAAGCCTGTTCTGGTAAAGTTGTCATAGGTGGGATATCACCGCACTTACATACGCTTTAATGGCATCCCAGTCTTAGTCCGTAGGGTTCAATATTGAGTTGGCCCACCCTTTGCAGCTATAACAACTTCAACTCTTCTGGGAAGGCTGTCCACAAGGTTTAGGAGTGTGTCTATGGGAATGTTTGACCATTCTCCCAGAAGCACATTTGTGAGGTCAGGCACTGATGTTCGATGAGAAGGCCTGGCTCACAGTCTCTGCCCTAATTCATCCCAAAGGTGTTCTTTTGGGTTGAGGTCAGGACTCTGTGCAGGCAAGTCAAGTTCCTCCACCCCAAACTCACTCTTCCATGTCTTTATGGACCTTGCTTTGTGCACTGGTGCACAGTCAATGTTGGAACAGGAAGGGGCCAACCCCAAACTGTTCCCACAAAGTTAGGAGCATGAAATTGTCCAAAACTTCTTGGTATGCCTTAAGAGTTCCCTTTACTGGAACTAAGGGGCCAAGCCCAACCCCTGAAAAAAAAACCACACCATAATCCCCCCTCCACCAAATGATTTGGACCAGTTGAAGAATGGTCAAATATTCCCATAGACACACTCCCAAACCTTGTGGGGGCAACCTTTCCAGAAGAGTTGAAGATGTTATAATTGTAAAGGGTGGGCAAACTCAATACTGAACCCTATGGATTAAGACTGGAATGCCATTAAAGTTCATGTGCATGTAAAGGCAGGTGCCCCAATACTTTTGGTAATATAGTGTGTGTGTGTGTGTGTATGTGTATATATATATATATATATATATAGTTTATTTTTTCTTTTCTTAATTCTTTTTTTTTTCTTTCTCTCTCTCTCTCTCTCTCTTTTAAATCTAAATGTTTTTAAATTCACCTTCTTTTCTTTTTCTTTTTTTTTTTTTACATTGCAAAAGCTGAAATCCTGTCGCCAGTAGAAAAGCCGTGGAACCGTTTTGCTTTTGCTCATCCTTAGTGGCATGTTAAAACACAAATTAGCTCTACAGAGAGTTGCCTATAATGATTCCTTATGCACTAAACAGTGATCCTCTCACCTCGCCATTGATGCAGAGAGGATGAAATGAGCATATAGTGTGATGCCTCCAGGTGAAGAGTCACAGCTCATGTGTAATATGTGCAGATTAGGTTCCTGATATAGTCTGCATTATCCCACTGCATGAAATAAACAACAGTGAGTATAATCAGCCAGACACCGGTAAGGCAGGAAGTCTGGCAGGAGGACCGCCATGAATCCATACTGTACCTATGTACGATTTATCTTCCTGAGTGCACATATGAAATAAAGATTGCTGTTCAGTATCACTTTGGACATGTAGATGACAAAGATTGTTCTGCTTCTGTGAGCTCCAAACAACATAATAGAAATTACACACAATGCGGCTTCATACAGTAAAAGGAATCCTCTTCCTTTCACTGCATGAAGTTGCTCTAATTCTCTTGCACTCCACACTACTGCAGCTCAAAATCAGAAAATGAAAGGCAAACAATAGGGGTGATTTACTAAAACTGGAGAGTGCAAAATCTGGTTTCGCTCTGCATAGAAATCAATCAGCTTCCAGGTTTAATTGTTAAAGCTTAACCACTTCAGCCCCGACCCATTTGGCTGCCAAATGATCAGGCCCCTTTTTGCGATTCGGCACTGTGTTGCTTTAACTGACAATTGCGCAGTCATGCAACGTGGCTCCCAAACAAAATTTACGTCCTTTTTTTCCCCAAAAATAGAGATTTCTTTTGGTGGTATTTGATCACCTCTGCGGTTTTTATTTTTTGTGCTAAAAAGCAATATTTTGTTCTTTTTGCTATAATAAATATCCCCATTTAAAAAAAAAAAAAAAAAAGATAATTTTTTTTCTCAGTTTAGGCCGATATGTATTCTTCTATATATTTTTGGATAAAAAATCGCAATAAGCGTATATTGATTGATTTGCACAAAATTTATAGCGTCTACAAAATAAGGAGTAGTTTTATGGCATTTTTATTATAATTTTGTTTTTTTTATTATTATTATTTTTTTTTTACTTGTTATGGCAGTGATCTACATTTTTTTTCCGTGACTGCAACATTACGGCGGACACATAGGATACTTTTGACACTATTTTGGGTCCATTCACATTCATACAGCGATCAGTGCTATAAAAATGCACTGATTACTGTATAAATGTGATTGGCAGGGAAGGGGTTAACCACTAGGGGGCGGGAAGGGGTTAAGTGTGTCCTAGGGAGTGATTCTAACTGTTAGAGGGCGTGGCTTATTGTGACACGTCATTGATCGCTGCTCCCGATGAGAGGGAGCAGACGATCAGTGCTGTGTCACGAGGCAAAACACGGAGATGCCTTGTTTACAAATTCATCACCCCGTTCTGCAGCTCTGTGACCCGATCGCGGGACACCGGCGGACATCGAGTCCGCAGGTCCTGTGGGCACTGTCATGGCCCTTGATTTACTAAAACTGCAGAGTGCAAAATCTGGTGCAGTTTTGCCTCTCGTGCCCACGACCGTTCGCGGCTGGCGGTCATCGTGACCGCCGGTCACAAGCATCGGCACCCCCACGATGCAGCGCGTGCGCCTGCTATCCCGCTTAAAGGGACCGACGTACAGCTATGATGGTTTGCAGGATTGTGTCGACCTGCCGCAGTATAACGATGACGGCTGGTTGGCAAGTGGTTAATTGAACAAACTGAAGTTGGCTACCATGCAGTGCTGCACCAGATTTTGCACTACTCAGTTTTAGTAAATCAACCTCAGTATGTCTACTTTTTATTTTATTTTATCCAGATTGTATTTTTTTTGCATTGCTTGTTCAACATTGCTGCCATTATAGGTACACCTATTTTTCTCTCCACCTCCTTTATTTAGGCCGAGTTCACACATATGTGAATTGGATGTGGGTTTCCCCACATCCAATTCTCATAACAGGAGAGTGTGACCGGCTCTCATTGGAGCCAATTGACACAGCTTCTGGCGGCCGCATTTAAGAAGGGTCCTGTGCGTCTTCTGGTCCGATTCAGGTGCGAATTCAGGCAAAAATTCAGACCTGATTCGCACCTGAATCAGTGAATAGGGACAAATCAGACCCCATGCTGTGAGCTGCAGCTGTGAACGTAGCCTAATGCCCTGTGCACACGATAGGATTTTCTGTCATAAAAAGTCCGATGTGAGCTTTTGGTCAGATATTCCGACCGTGTGTAGGCTCCATCCATCATTTTCTGTCAGAATTTCCACCAGCAAAAGATTGAGAGCAGGTTCTCTATTTTTCCGACAGAAAAAGTTCCGCTCGTCTGTATGCAATTCCGACGCACAAAAAAACACGCATGCTCAGAATCAAGAGGAAGAGCCGAACTGCCTATTGAACTTCATTGATCTCAGCTCATCGTACGTGTCGTATGTCACCGCGTTCTTGAGGTCGGAATTTCAGACAACATTTGTGTGACCGTGTGTATGCAACACAAGTTTGAGCCAACATTCCGTCAGAAAAAATCCATGGTTTTCTTGTTGGAATTTCCGATCGTGTGTACGGGGCATTAGAGAACACCTTGTATTCACTGGAAAAATTACAAGGCAGTCTATAAATGGTGGCAGTGCCGAGCGAGTGA
This sequence comes from Rana muscosa, assembly GCA_029206835.1. NCBI lineage: Eukaryota > Metazoa > Chordata > Amphibia > Anura > Ranidae > Rana > Rana muscosa. Next base: position 441,711,000 of record CM055127.1, on the reverse strand, counting down.
CCCTTTGTGTGTAGAAGCAAGCAGCTTGCAAAGAACCTGAGCAGGACCTGGAATATCCCAACTCTTAGGCTCCATGTACACTGAAGCTGATAAACTTTTTTTTTCAAAAGCCCATTAACTGCACTCTATGTTAGCCTATGTGTTCATGTACACATAGCGTTTTTTTGCGTTAATGAGCAGTGGAGTTAATGGGCTTTTTTCTGAACGCAAGAAATTCGCGTTCAAAGTGCCGTTTTTCGGCGGGAAAAAACAAAAAAAAATGCAAAATGCTGAAAAACGCTAATAAATGCTCAAAAACGCAGGTCGCCAACGTTTTTTAGCGTTTTTTGATCCATTGAAAGAAAAAAACGCTAATAAACGCTAGTAAAAAACGCTGATAAAAGCTATATTTTAAAGCAGCTTTTTGTGCCAGAAATCTGGCGTTCAAAACGACCGTTTTTGAGCTTCTGTGTACATGGAGCCTTACTGTAGTTACATAGTAGGTGAGGTTGAAAAAAGACACAAGTCCATCAAGTCCAACCTATGTGTGTGATTATATGTCAGTATTACATTGTATATCCCTGTATGTTCTGGTCCTTCAGGTGCTTATCTTTCTTGAAACCATTGATGCTCACCGCTGAGACCACCGCCTGTGGAAGGGAATTCCACATCCTTGTCGCTCTTACAGTAAAGAACCCTCTACGTAGTTTAAGGTTAAACCTCTTTTCTTCTAATTTTAATGAGTGTCTTGTTAAACTCCTGTGGTGACTACTACAGTGATTTTCAGGCTCCCAGCGGCCCTCAGGTATGAGCTATCCATATTTACATTGTGCCAAGCTTGACCAGTGTTGGTATGCAATGCAGATTTAAAGCTGAGGTCCATGAATTCAGCTCCTTTGTAAATAAAAAAAAAAAAATGAAGGCACACTAATGCCGCGTACACCCGACCGTTTTTAATGTCATTGAAAAAAACAATGTTTTTCTCGACGTAATTCTTCTCAAGCCTGCCTTGCCTACACACGATCATGAAAAAAACCGCTTGAGCAAAGCGCGGTGACGTACGAAATGCACAACGGCACTATAAAGGGGAAGTTCCATTCGGATGGCGCCACCCTTTGGGCTGCTTTTGCTGATCCTTGTGTTAGTAAAGTTTGGTGAGAGACGATTCGCGCTTTTCAGCCTCGTGCTCTTCAGTCCGTTACAGTGTGACGAATGTGCTATCTCCATTACGAACGCTAGTTTTACCACAACGAGCGCTCCCGTCTCATCACTTGCTTCTGAGCATGCGCATTTTTTTCACGTCGTTAAAGCCTACACACGGCTGTTTTTTCATGATGAGAAAAACGACGACGTGAAAAACGACGAGAAAAATTAGAGCATGTTCCAAATTTTTCATGGCCAGTTTTCACGTCGTGAAAAATGCCCTGGAGCCCACACACAATCGTTTTTAATGGCCATATTACGCGGCATAAAAGTTAAAATGATTGTTAAAGTTTGTTTAAAAAAAAAAATGTTTTACTTACCTGCTCTGTGCTAGGGTTTTGCATTTATCTCTGTATCACTCTACTCTCTCCACCTATAAGTATGTTCCTTGCTAGCACATAAACACTGCAGCACATTTGACTTTTACTGCTTTTTCCTCCACCAGTCTGAGCTCTGCTATACAGGGATAGCAAATTGCATGCATTGCATTACTGCTTGCATTAAAAATGATACATTTTATAATGTGTTAATGAATACAGAACTGCATTAATAATGTATTTTATAAATCTGTCTGGAGTTCAGCAGTAACTTTTTTTTTTTTTTTTATTGTCCTTTCTTTTAAACACTTTTTTTGATTTTGATGTATTCTTGTATTAGTAACTGGCGATTACAATTTTCTGGTAACCCCTCTACTTCTTCCCCAACTTTTTTTAAAAGGTTTAAGCATCAAGACAAAAACAAAAACGTTTTTTTTTTTTGTTTTTTTTTTATCTTTTGCAACGTATGCCCTGATTTCTGAATGTTAAACTTTTTTTTTTTTTAATAGTTTATGTTCTTGCCAATCTCAGCACAGCTCTACAAAGTAAAATATTTGGCAGCGACTTTATATTAACAGATGGAAGAAGAAATTAACACGTTTTTGCTTCGCTAATTCACAGTTCTTTTAGTACGCTAATTCTAAATCACCTGTTCTGACTTTGTCAGGCTACAGACACCTGTTTGGGGTAATATTCCGCAGCTAATTATTACATGAGAAATTTACTTTCCAGCAGAAGGTTGTGTGTGTGAAATTGTCAGAGTTAACAAATTAGTAATACCAATCTCATACAGAACGTGTTTGCAGTCGCTAGATCATTACAGCTTAACCTTTCATGACAGATAAAAGTTTTTTTGTTTTTTTATTTAGTCAAACTACTTCCTCCTTTTTTTTCTTTTTTTTTTAACTTCTTTGTGTTTTCTTTGATTTATTTAGTGTTTTTATACTTTATGTTGAAAATGTTTTTTGTTTTTTTTTGATCTAAGGTTGAATATTTTCCATAAAAAATACAGTGTAGAGCAAATTATTATTTCAATAGATCAGGATATTTCTCACATACAACTCATTTGGGGTTTGGTGGATTCATCGTTCCTGGAGCCAGATGGATTAACCTGTAATTAGGTATAGAAAGCTGTCAAAGCACGTTTTGTGCTGGGTTGGGTAAGTTAGTAATGGAAAGCGTTATCATCTTCGTTTTCATTTTACATTTTAATTTTTTTGCTAAACAAACTTTATTACTTGTAGGATTTTAACTCAGGGTGATATTTTATGTTAGGTAATGTATAAAAAATAAATAAAAATTAAAGCCGAACTCCAGGTTTGTTTGTTTTCACTTTGAATAATTTGTTGGGCCACCCAGTGACGGTTTACACGTGGTGTCAGAGGGGGGTAGGGTCACCCGCTTATGTCACCAGGAGGTCCCGCCCTCAGCTATATAACAGCTGTCACAGCGGGAGAAGCATCACTCGGCGGTCGCCTCCCATGGAGGCAGAACTGTTGCGATTTTTTTTTCCGGGCGGCGCAACTTTTTTATTTTTTTTATTTATTTAATAAAGGACTTGTCCCGAAGCGTCTCCTGTCTTTTTTACCATTTTTGACACTTTTTTTGGTGAAATGGTAGGGGTACAATGTACCTGTTACCAATTCACATGGGGTGGGATCTGGGAGTCCCCTTGTTAAAGAGGGCTTCCAGATTCCGATAAGCCCCCCGCCCGCAGACCCCCACAACCACTGGGCAAGGGTTGTGGGGATGAGGCCCTTGTCCCCATCAACATGGGGACAAAGTGCTTTGGGGTCAGTCAAACCCCAAACATCCTCCCCATGTTAAGGGCATGTGGCCTGGTATGGTTCAGGAGGGGAGGGGGCGCTCTCTTGTCCTCCCCTCTTTACCTGGGGCCTGCCAGGTTGCGTGCTCGGATAAGGGTCTGGTATGGATTTTTGGGGGGACCCCTACGCCATATTTTTTTCATTTTGGCGCAGGGTTCCCCTTAAAATTCATACCAGACCCAAAGGGCCTGGCAATGGACTGGAAGGGAACCCATGCCATTTTTTCAATGATTTTTATCTGTATTGCCGAGACCCGACAATTCATTACAGCCGCAATCAGTTTTAAATGACTTTTTTTCCTTTAGAAATTAAATGTTTCTGCGGGACTGTTCTAAACACGGGAAAAATGTGCCACTTTACAGGCAGACTATAGACACCCCCCAGGTACGAAATTTAAAGGAATATTTCACTTTTATTGTTTCACTTTAAACATTATTAAAATCACTTTCCCCGAAAAACTGCTGCTTTTAAACCTTTTTTTGCATTGATACATGTCCCCTGGGGCAGGACCCGGGTCCCCAAACACTTTTTATGACAATAACTTGCATATAAGCCTTTAAAATGAGCACTTTGGATTTTTCATGTTCGTGTCCTATAGACTCTAACGGTGTTCGCGTGTTCGAACAAATTTTTTGCCTGTTCGCAAGTTCTGGTGCGAACCGAACCATGGGGTGTTCGGCTCATCCTTAGTGCAAACCAGTCTAGGTTCTAAAAAGAAGCAGTTGAATGTTCCCTACAAGAGAAGCTGTATTATACTCACCTATTTGGCATTCCATTTCTCTAAACTCTCCTCCATTCTAGTGCTACAACCTCCACCAGTGTCTTCAGCGTCAGAGAATTCAGAAAGTATCAGATACCTTTGTCTAGTGACACATTGGGGTTGATTTACAAAAACCAGAGAGTGCAAAATTTGGTGCAGCTCTGTATAGAAATAAATTAGCTTCCAGGTCAAAGCTTAATTGAACAAGCTGAAGTTAGAAGCTGATTGGCTACCGTCGACAGCTGAGCCAGATTTTGTACTCTCCAGTTTTAGTAATAAATCCCCATACTGTTGTTCCCTCCTTTGACCCCTACATACTTACAAGACACAGTAAGTTGGAGGCAGGAGCCATAACACATGGCTGAAGACATGGCCAATTGACACTCCTGGAAGTATTAAATGCAAAAGAGTCTTATGGAAGCTGCAATGCTAGAACAGAGGGCTAGTAGACATGGGCCAACTGAAAGATAAGCATACTGCTTATCTTGAAGGTGTATCTTAAACCAAGACGTGTTTTTAGGTTTTAAAAAGAGTAGGGAATGGTTAGTACCCCGTCACATATTTATCTACATTTACTTTTAGTTTTTCAAACAGCAGAGTGAAGTGTGTATTGCAGAGTGCAATGGTTAGGTGTATCTCAAACACATCTTTGGCATACTTGCTGGGGCTGAGGTCTTCACTCAGTCTTCTTCTAGGCTCAGTATCTTGGGCCATCTTGAATTGACTGGCCAAGGAATGTGCTTGGGAGTTACCGTATTTCATCCTGGCACACTAAGCATGCTGAGAAGGTGTGCATGGCTCAGTGTACATTCTAAAGAATCATTACTGGAAAGCAGAAGAGCAGATTTTATGGCAGAAGAAACACACATAGGGGTAAATTTACTAAAACTGTACAGTGCTAAATTGATTCAACAAATTTGTTAATTTCATAGGTTGGACTTGATGGACTTGCGTCTTTTTTCAACCTCGCCTACTATGTAACTATGTAACTGTGGTGCAGCTCTGCATAGTAGCCAATCAGCTTCTAACTTCAACTTGTTCAATTACGCTAAGACAAAAAACCTGTAAGCTGTGCAGAGCTGCACCAGACTTTTCACTCTCTAGTTTAAGTAAATCAACCTCACTGTCTAACTTTCATTTCAATGTAACAGCAAAGTGATAGTGTAAAGCACAGGAGCCGAACCACCCCCCCCCCCCCAAATTTTTTTTTTTACAGAACTCTCTAGCACTATCTCACAGATCTTTCCTCCATTGCAGTCACCCCCAAAATACCCAAGCTCATTGGAGGCAGTCGCATTTGCTCCTCCGTCGTGGGCCTAGCAATGTCCCACTAGATATGAACATTGCATTATGAAAGGAGAGCAAATGCTCCCCCATACCTGGAAGCACGGATAATATGCAATAGTAGCCAAACAAAAAGGAGCAATAGGGAGGGAGCACTAGATAGTTGGGTATAGAGTGGTTGTTGTATGGGCTTTACACAGGCACTGTCAGTGTGATCCAAATGGACAAGTTGACAGTGGGGTTGATTTACTAAAACTGGAGAGTGCAAAATCTGGCACAGCTCTGCATAGAAACCAATCATCTTCCAGTTTGTTTCAAAGCTTAAAGTGATTGTAAAGTCAATTTTTTTTCCCCTATAAAAATAACAAACATGTTATACTTACTTGCTCTGTTGCAGTGGATTTGCACAGAACAGCCCAGATCCCCCTTTTCTTTGGTCCCTCTTTGGTGCTCCTGGCCCCTCCCTCCTGTTCAGTGCCTCCACAGCAAGAAGCTTGCTATGGGGGCACCCAAACTGAGTCACAGCTCCCTGTGTTCATTCGGACACGAAGCCCCAACCTGGCCCCTGCCCCCCCTCTCTCCTTATTGGCTAGATGACTTTGATTGACAGCAGCGGGAGCCAATCGGGAATGGGAATCTCGGATGGCTGAGACATTCATGGTCATCGCTCGACAGAGAGGGACCTCAGGTGTTTAGGGGGGCTGAGGGGGGCTGCTGCACATAGAAGGCTTTTTATCTTAATGCATAAAATGCATTAAAGTGATAGTAAAGGTTCAGTTTTTTTGTTTGTTTTTTTAAAACAAAAATGTCATACTTACCTCCACTGTGCAGTTCATTTTGCACAGAGTGGCCCCGAACGTACTCTTCTGGGGTCCCACGTCGGCTCTCGCGGCTCCTCCCCGCAAGAGGTACTGTAACCCCCTCTGGGAAGCTCTCTCCCGAGGGGGTTACCTTGTGGGCGTGCTCCTGTGTGATACAGTCGGCGGCCATCGCCGCCGAGAGTATGATTCGGCCCTGCCCCCCAGCACGCCACGTTATTGAATTTGATTGACAGCCGTGGGAGCCAATGGCTGCGCTGCTATAAATCTAACCAATAAAAAGCCGACAAGCCGCTTGGAAAGCGGCGCGGGATCGCGCCCACGGAAGTTTGGGGCTCAGGTAAGTAAAACGGGGGCTCGGGGGGCCGGAGAGTGCAAGGTGTTTTTTCCCCTTAATGCATAGGATGAAAAAACACGAACCTTTACAACCCCTTTAAGATAAAAAAACTTTCTGCCTTTACAACCCCTTTAAAGTGGTAGTAAACTCAATTACTCCACTTATACCTACAGATAAGCCTATAATAAGGCTTACCTGTAGGTACTGTGAATATCTCTTAAACTTGCACTGTTTCAGAGTGTATGTAGCTGGTGAGGTCACCGGTACATGCCCTCTGAAGGTCCGGCATAAAGTACCTTAACTTCAGAGCCGGTTCTGCATGCACGTGCGTGAGTAACATCATTGCGCCCCCGGCCACTCATGTAGCTGGAGGCCAAGAATCCGGGAGGAAGACCGGTGGTAGATGTAAGCCCTCTCAGCGGTGAGGCACTGGAGGGCTTTGTTCTAAGATACGCCTAGCGGTACCCCCAGTTAACCTCCCTGGCGGTATGATTCTGTCAGATTTTAGGTGCTGAAAGCGGTACCATTATTCTGCATGGAAATTTGGCGTTTTATATTGTAGGCCTCTAATTCTTAGGAATAACTCACTTAAATCTGTCCAAACAAGAGTCTAGTAGACATCCCGGGTATGATAAAGTTAAAAAAATCATAAATTATAATATAATAAATAACTATAAAATAATTATAACAAATAATAATATAATAATAATAAAAGTGTTTTTCAGTGTTTGATGACGAATTTCCCCACAAATCGCTATCGCTCAATTCTGCGAGTGATTCTAATTTATTATCACTGTTTTCTAGTTGGTCTAAAACCACTTTTGACGTAAAGGGACACTTTTTGGTTGCTATGGACAATCTCCAAATTCCAGGCAGAAAGAACAGTTTTTATTATATAAAAGTGCATGCAGGACACTGGGCAGACCACTAGGGACAAAGGGGGTGTGTAATTTTTTTATACAGTACTGTAATCTGTAAGATTACAGTGTACTGTATGTGTACAGTGTTTTAACTTTTTTGAATTTGGTGCCGATCTCCGCCCCCATGCGTCGTAATGTCGCAGGGAACGGAGCTCGGCGGCACTTGGGCACTGTATGAATCGAGCGAGGAGACAGCTCGATCACACAGCGGGGAGGCATCGCAGGATCCAGGGGACAAGGTAAGTAACTCTGCCTGGATTTCTGCGATGCAATCCCGAGTCTGGCTCGGGGTTACCGCTTTTGGTGCTGAAATTTAACCCCGAGCCAGACTCGGGAATACCGCCAGGGGGTTAAGAGGGCTGCTGGTATAATTTTTGGGCCCCTGTAATGCACCCTGTCAACCCCCGGCAATCGGCTCTAACCTCCCTTGGCACAGTTAGTAGGGGATGATAGGATGGTGTGGCCTGCAACTCACAGAGACACAATCCTATAATAGAACACACACAGCAATAGAGTATAGCTATCTTTACCCGTCTCTTCTGCTAAGTAAATGACACAACACCAGTATACTTAACCTTTGTACTTTTACTCAGATTGTTGGGTAAGCATAAAATTAACAATGTGCATATCATGTGCAGAGCCCTGCAATAGAAGAGTATCTCAATAAACAGACAGTATGGTGCATAAATCTAACGGTCCCCGCTGCAGCTATTTTCCCTCGTGGGCAAAGATGGCGCCCAGCAATGTCTACGCTAAGTCAGGCCTGACTGTACTGTGTAGAAGTTCCGTAGGGGAAAATCTTCGCTAGCAAAAAACGGTGGTGCACTTGAAGAAATACTGTAATCCACAGGATAAAGGGGTTTTGATAACTTGGCGAATTAAGGCAATCTCTAAAGCTGCTCTGATGCACTGTCCCTCCGGTGCGCAGCGCAACACTATTGATAACTCCGGATAACAGTTATTGGGCCTAGAGATCCTATATAGTTCTCTGAGCAAGTGCTCTCTCACCCAACCGGACCAGTCCGTGTCCGTATCTTCCGCTGCTGTGTCTTGGTACACAGGTCTCACGACATCCAAGTCTTCGGTCCTCCTGGCAACGATTCAACAACAGTGTGGAGAGACGTCCCTCAGGTTCCTCGGTGAGAGCGGAAGGCTCTTTGGAGAAAGGCCCAGGCTTCAGGCCTAGTATCACCGCAGGCACGGAAAGGAGTTCCTCTTACTGGGTGGGCGGTGTCCAAAGAGGCCGAACCCAGCCCCGCCTTCCTCTTATAAAGTCCACCCCAGCAGTCCTTGCGCGGGGCAATGCACCCTGGGTGCCCAGTGGGGTTATGGGTACAGTAGTCTCTGAGGCATTAAAGGAAACCCCCGCTACATACGTTTCTCATGATGTGCTAGTATGCGATACAAACCAGCACATTATGACATTACTACCGCTTTAATTGCACAAGCTGATGTTAAAAGCTGATTGGCTATCATGCACAGCTGCACCAAATTTTTAACTCTCCAGTTTTAGTAAATCAACCCCGGTGTCTCTTCAAGAAAACCTAATAATATTTTACTTTAAAAACTGGTACTCATAATAAATAAATCTGAGTTTACCAAAAAAAAAAAAACAACAACTTTTTTTTAAATTACCCTTATGGGTCATTTTGCCGGACTGGTTGTCTGTAGGTCACATGATGTGACACCATTAGGATTACGGGTTGTTGGAAGAAAAGCCGCCCTGTGCACTTTGGTTGTTTAAAACAAATGACCATATTCTTTATTTTTGTTCTTAACCAATATACAAATATATGTTACAATTTGATAACATATATTACATCGTTTTTCATATTAACACTAAATATTACTGGTATTACTGGTTTCATGGTCACGCCTACATACTCATATCTCTTCTGTATTGTAAGAATCTTTAATGGGTCCATCTTGTGCCAATCTTTTACTAGGCACGCTCATCCTCTATTTCAAACATCTGTATAAAAAAAAAAACAACAACAGGGAATTATCTTTGTATTTATATCTCTGGAAACAATTAGAGTATAGCAGCACTTATTGCAAATAGGAACTGTCAGATTTGGGTCTTCAAAGCCGATAAATATAGCCCATCTGACAATTTGATGAATTCTCTGCAATTTTTAGTAAGTCTAAACGCCTATGTTACAGTTTGGAAATTGTTTTTATTCTCATTCGCCATTCAAACACTTTTTGGAAAAATGAACATAGGAGAGGCTACAAATTGCAATCATTCTATACAATAAAGCTTCGGGTCAGATATGTCACCATAGAACGGAAACCTTAATAGCGCAGCTTACTATTACTTCACTTATAATTAAATCCCCGTCTTTTTTTTCCCCCTCAGAAATCTTATTCTTTTGAACAAAAAAAATGTGCATATAAATTCAGGTGACGGTTATGGAAATAACAAAATGATCAGGATATTCTTATTTCCATTGTTAAAATACTTTTTTTATCACATTTTTATAATTTTATGGGATTACAAAACCTAGAAATTTATCTATCACTGATATTTTTATGGTAATGCTACCTATTCATAAAGACGGCCATACATGTAGCGGTTTGAGATTATTTTACATATAAGGCTATTTTCACACTGGGGCGGTGGGGGCGTCAGCGGTTAAAGCGCCGCTATTATTAGCGGCGCTTTATTGTAATTTTTTCGGGGTATTCGGCCGCTAGTGGGCGCTTTTAACCCCAGCTAGCGGCCGTAAAAGGGTTAAAGCCACCCACAAAGTGCCGCTGCAGCGCCGTTTTGCCAGCGGTACGGCCGCGCTGCCCATTGATTTCAATGGGCAGGAGTGGTGGAGGAGCAGTATACACACCGCTCCAAAGATGCTGCTAGCAGGACTTTTTTTTTGCGTCCTGCCAGCGCTCGGGCTTTCACACTGGAACGTGAGGAGCGGCTCTTTCAGGGCGCTTTGCGGGCACTATTTTTAGCGTTATAGCGCCTGCAAAGTGCCTCAGTGTGAAACGGGTCTAAGTGAAACAAGCAGTTCATCATCGATTTAAATATCCAACAAATCAACACGTATTGTATTGTTTAGCTCTTTGCCATTGACTAAAACTAATAAAAAATACCAACTATCAGTTTATGAATTAAAAACAATGACTTGATCGATCTGAATCGCTTTCGGCTCTCTCAAAAACGCAAATATTTGTTCAATTGATCAGAAGTGATTGATCTGTCAAATATCATGTAGAGATTTGTAAGTATTTTATGTATAAGAGATCGGAAAAAAGCAGTTCATCATTAATTTAAATATCAAACAATACAACAAATGCTCTTTGCCATTGACTAAAAATGTAAATTGAAAATATAGTAGTATAGAAAATATAGCTTAGTAAATATAGTATATAAGTATACATTTATACAATCTATTAAAAACAATGACTTGATCGATCTGAATTAAAGGGATTGTAAAGGCAGATTTTTTTTTTTTTTTATCTTAATGCATTCTATGCATTAAGATTAGGGATGAGCCGAACACCCCCCGGTTCGGTTCGCATCCAGAACATGCGAACGGACCGATTGTTTGCACGAACTTCCGAACCCTGTTAAATGGGACTCGAACGTGAGAAATCAAAAGTGCGAATTTTAAAGGCTAATATTCAATTTATTGTCCTGGGGACCCGGGTCCTGCCCCAGGGTACACGTATCAATGCAAAAAAAAGTTTTAAAAACGGACATTTTTTCAGGAGCAGTGATTTTAATGATGCTTAAAGTGAAAAATAAAAGTGAAATATTCCTTTAAATATTGTGTCTGGGGGGTGTCTATAGTATGCCTGTGAAGTGGCACATGTTTCCCGTGTTTATAACTGTCCCTGCACAAAATGACATTTCTAAAGGAATACAAGTCAAAACTGCTTGCGGCTTTAAAGGGGTTGTAAAGGTTCTTTTTTATTTTCTAAATAGGTTCCTTTACGCTAGTGCATTGTTGGTTCACTTACCTTTTCCTTTGATTTCCCTTCTAAATGTTTTTTTCCTTGTCTGAATTTCTCACTTCCTGTTTCTCCTCAGTAAGCTTGCCCCCATCATCCGAGCTGTAGTTAGTCAGCCAGAACAGCTTACTGAACAGCTTACTGAGGAGGAACAGGAAGTGAGAAATTCAGACAAAGAAAACAAAGGAAAAAAAACATTTAGGAGGGAAATAGAAAGAAAAAAGTAAGTGAACAAACATTGCACTAGTTAAAGGAACCTATTCAGAAAATAAAAAATGAACCTTTACGACCCCTTTAATGTAATGTCTGGTCCCTGCAATATGGATGAAAATCATTGAGAAAAACGGCATGGGTACCCCCCCTCCCCCCAGCCCATTTCCAGGCCCTTTGGGTCTTGTATGGATATTAATGGGAACCCTGCACCCAAATTAAAAAAAGGAAACGTGTGGGACCCCCAGGCCCTATAAACTCTGAACAGCAGTATACAGGCGGTGCAAACAAGACAGGGACTGTAGGTTTGTTCTTAAGTAGGATCTGTTTGTCATTTTGAACTGGTACATTTTTAAAGTGTAGTTTCAGCCAAAAAATCTATTTTTAATCTTTTTGGAAAACATAGGGAAGGCTTATCACCCCTGTAACATTTGTTTTGCTGTCTGTGCACCTCTTCAGAAGATTTCACCTCACTTTCTGTCCCAATGACAATTGGATTTTGTAAATTTGGGGTTTTTAGGGAAAGAAGGATTGGTGATAAAGCATCAGTGGAGAGGAGACACCTTTTTCCCATATTAACTCTTACAGGAGAGAATTTCCCTTCCTATGGGGTAGATTTCCTCTCACTTCCTGTTATCTCCCTCCGTTTGTAAGTAGGAGTCGGTTGAAAGTCGGATGTTTGAAAGTAGGGGCCTGCCCTATGTACTTTGCAGAAATTTGGGCCTTAGGTGTTGGTGTTGCCACAACACTGTAAGCCCTCACAGTTACTCTTGGTGGGCGCTGGAATGCCCTGCTGTAAACTATTATATAAAGAATTGTAATTACATGCCATTGTTGAACAGTGGCAGAAAAATTGGGCCTTTGGTGGTGGTGGTGGTGGTGGTGCCACAACACTGTAAGTCCGCACAGTTACTCTTGGTGGGCGTTGGAACGGGCCCTGCTGTGAAATATTATATCAAAAATTTTAATTACATGCACCTGTTGAACAGGGGCAGAAAAATTGGGCCTTTGGTGGTGGTGGTAGTGTTGCCACAACACTGTAAGCCCTCACAGTTACTCTTGGTGGGCGCAGGAATGGGCCCTGCTGTGAAATATTAGATCTAGAATTGTAATTACATGCCCCTGTTAAACAGGGGCAGAAAAATTGGGCCTTAGGCACTGGTGCCACAACACTACAACCCCTCGCAGATACTCTAGTTGGAGCGCAGGAATGAGCCCTGCTGCAAAGTATTACAGCAAAAATTGTAATTACACGCCCTTGTTAAACAGGGGCAGAGAAATTGGGCCTTAGGCACTGGTGCTGGTGCCACAACACTGCAACCCCTCACAGATACTCTAGTTGGAGTGCAGGAATGAGCCCTGCTGCAAAGTATTGCAGAAAAAATTATAATTACACGCCCCTGTTTAACAGGGGCAGAAAAATTGGGCCTTAGGCACTGGGGGTGGTGCCCAGAACCAAAAATGTTCTTACAAGCTATCAATATAAACAGGAGGAAGAGGATAGTCACTCAGCATAACAGGATAGTCACTCAGCATCAGCATAGGCAGTCTTGAAGGGATCTCACATTCAAAAAAAATTATTCAGTTAAATCAGCATCAGGTGCTTGGTAGCTGGTGATCCAAGACTGATTCATTTTTATGAAGGTCAGCCGATCGACCGATTCGGTGGACAGGCACACCCTGTGATCAGTTACAAAGCCTCCAGTAGCACTGAATGTGGACAGGCCAGTAGCTTAAATGCATACTGTGCAAGCAGTACAAGCTCTTGCCAGTGATCCATCCTCAAGACCCAGTAACCCAGAGGATTTTTGGTGGGAAAGGTGTCCAAGTCTGATCTTGCCCCTAGGTATTTCTGCACCATGTGAATCAGATGCTGGCGATGGTTGCTGGAACCGATCATACCTTGGGGCTGTGGACTAAAAAATTGTCTGAATGCATCGGTCAGAAGGCCACCTTCTCCACCGCTCCTTCTGTGACTGACCGAAGCCTCAGCAACATGTTGTCTAGGAACAGGAATTTGGAACCTCCCAGGCTCTGGAAACGCGTTGCACAAACCTATCTGCAAGGCCTCCCGAAGATGTTTCATCCTGTGCTCCCTCTGCGACGTCTGGATAAGGTCCGCAACCTTACCCTTGTAACGTGGATCAAGGAGGGTTGCCAGCCAGTAATGATCCCTCTCGTTGATACCACAAATACGAGGATCCTTTCGCAGGCTTTGCAGGATCAGGTAGGCCATGCAGCGTAGGTTTTCTGAGGCATTCGGTCTGGAGTTCTCTGGGTCACTAAGGATGACATGATCCGCAGCCACCTCCTTCCAGCCACGTACAAGTTCATGGGTTTCTTGGGACTGTAAATGATCCCTTGAAGACTGCTGCAGATGCTGAGTGCTAGGCTCCACCTCCATGCTGACACAATCCTCCTCCTCGTCCTCTTCCTGTGTGATAGGCGGGCCAGCAGGAACACTGTCTGGATAAAGGGGGCCTTGAGAGGTAAGGAAGTCCTCCTCTTTCTCCCTCTGTTCTGCCTCAAGTTCCCTGTCCATTATTCCACGCAGTAGGTGCTCCAACAGGTGGACAAGAGGGACAGTGTCACTGATGCATGCACTGTCACTGCTCACCATCCTTGTGGCCTCCTAAAATGGTGACAGGACAGTGCATGCATCCCTGATCATGACCCACTGGCGTGGCAAAAAAAAACCAAGCTCCTCTGACCCTGTCCTGGTGCCATAGTCACACAGGTACTCATTGATAGCCCTCTGCTGTGTGTGCAGCCGCTGCAGCATGGCCAACGTTGATTTCCACCTGGTGGGCATGTCACAGATTAGGCAGTTCTTGGGCAGGTTGTATTCCTTTTGGAGGTCACACAGCCAAGCACTGGCATTATATGACCGGCATAAATGCACACAGACTTTCCTGGCCTGCCTCAGGACATGCTGTAAGGCCGGGTACCTGCCCAAGAACCGCTGCACCACCAAGTTAAGGACGTGAGCCAAACAGGGCACATGGGTCAGCTGTCACTGTCGGAGGGCTGAGAGAAGGTTGGTGCTATTGTCGCAAACCACCAATCCTGGCTTAAGCTGGCATGGTGTCAACCACCTCTGAGCCTGCCCCTGCAGAGCTGACAGAATCTCTGCCCCAGTGTTGCTCCTGTCCCCCAAGCACACCAGCTCAAGCACCGCATGGCATCTTTTTGCCTACTTGCGTAGCCCCTTGAACGCCTACGGAGCAACGCTGGTTCCAAGGACAAATCAGCACAGGAAGAGGCCCTCGAGGAAGAAGAAGAGGAGGGGGTGGAGGAGAGAGGTGTGTCAGAATCACCACTAGTAGCATTTTGGAGGCGTGGTGGTGGGACAACCTCCAACACTACTGCACTCTGTCCTGCATCCTTTCCAGCTGCCAGCAGAGTCACCCAGTGCGCCGTGAAAGATAGGTAACGTCCCTGAGGAGGGGGTGGAGGAGAGAGGTGTGTCAGAATTACCACTAGTAGCATTTTGTAGGCGTGGTGGCGGGACAATCTCCAACACTACTGCACCCTGTCCTGCATCCTTCCCAGCTGCCAGCAGAGTCACCCAGTGGGCCGTGAAAGATAGGTAACGTCCCTGTCCATGCCTGCTGGACCATGAGTCAGCGGTAATATGCACCTCACCGCTGACTGCCCTGTCCAGCGAGGCCAAGACATTGCTTTCCACATGCCGATAGAGAGCCGGAATCGCCTTCTGTGAAAAAAATTGGAAATTTGGGAACATGCCACTGAGGTACCGCACATTCCACAAACTCACGGAAGGGGGCAGAGTCTACCAACTGAAAAGGCAGCAGTTGAAGTGCTATCAATTTAGCCAAGCTAGCATTCAACCGCCGGCGCTGGGCATGTGGATGGCTGGGAGCGAATTGCTTTCGGTGGTGCAGCAGCTGGGGCAGGGAAAGTTGCCTGGTACAATCGGACATTGGTGTACCGATAGCAGATTGCCCTCAAGTACTTGGTAGTGACACACATAATTCTACACCTTTCCTCTCAGTACAGGTTTCTGAGAGGACTGAAGGTATAGTGGGGTTGGAGATCCCAGCTGATGAGGAGCAAAGAGAGGTCCGCTTTGTTCTTTGGTGTGGGTCTTTTATGTACACTTGCCAACGAACTGCATGGCAGGTCGACATATGTCTGGTCAAGCATGTGGTGCCCAAGCGGCTGATGTTTTGGCCACGCGAGATACGCTTCAGACATATGTTGCAAATAGCAACAGTGCAATCTGCTGCACACGTCTGAAAAAAGGCCCACACCAAAGAACTTTTGGAATAAAGTGCAGAGACAGCAGCGCCTGCACATGCGGAGCTCTGCGGTGTGATGCAGTCAGTTGACTGCCCTTAAGCTGACCCCTAAAGGGCATCCTGCCTCGTTGGAGATGTGCCTCCTCCTCCTCCTCCTTCTCTCTCCTATCAGGCACCCACGTAGAGTCAGTGACCTCATCATCCCCTCCCTCCTCATCACTGGAGCAAACCAGGCAGTATGCTGCAGCTGGGGGAACATGACTGCCAGTTTGCTGTCCTTCTTGGGCACCCCCTCTCTCTGGGCTCACGTTACTGCCTTCCTCAAGCTGGGTACCATCATCAGAGCCTTCAAAACGCTGCACATCCTCCTGTGGCATGTACCCAACACTGTGGTCAAACAGTTCGGGGGACTCCTCAGGACATGGTGGGGCTAGGGAAGGAGTGACTGATGCCATTGAGCCAAGGAAAGAGGGCGATTTGACAGACAAAGTACCCTGAGCATGGGTGAGAGAGGGTGAGGAGGATGAGGACGGCTTGGTCATCCACTCTACCAACTCTTCTGCATGTTGCAGCTCAACACGGCCAGCTGCCGAAAAAAAGGACAAGCGTGCCCCACGGCCACGTGCTGATGAGGATGCACCGTGTCCACGACCAGCACTGTTGCCTCTAGACACAGAGCCTGCTTGCCCTCTTTTATTGGCCTGTGTGTGTCTGCCTCTCCTTGTTGGCCTTCCAGACATACTTTATTTGATGTATTGGACTAGGTACACAAAGAATTGTCTGCAGTCAGCTTTACATGCACACTGAGCCCAGTATACAGTACACTGACTTAATACACTGCAGGTTAGCTCAATCAACTGCCTGTATTATCAGTGATAGAAAAGGAATAGTCTGCAGTCAGCTTTATGTGCACACTGTGGCCAGTATACAGTACACTGACTTAATATACTGCAGGTTAGCTCAATCAACTGCCTGTATTATCAGTAATAGAAAAGCAATAGTCTGCAGTCAGCTTTACGTGCACACTGTGGCCAGTATACAGTACACTGACTTAATATACTGCAGGTTAGCTCAATCAACTGCCTGTATTATCAGTAATAGAAAAGCAATAGTCTGCAGTCAGCGTTACGTGCACACTGTGGCCAGTATACAGTACACTGACTTAATATACGGCAGGTTAGCTCAATCAACTGCCTGTATTATCAGTAATAGAAAAGCAATAGTCTGCAGTCAGCTTTACGTGCACACTGTGGCCAGTATACAGTACACTGACTTAATATACTGCAGGTTAGCTCAATCAACTGCCTGTATTATCAGTAATAGAAAAGGAAATAGTCTGCAGTCAGCTTTACGTGCACACTGTACCCAGTATACAGTACACTGACTTAATATACTGCAGCGAGAATAACAGGAACACTCTGAAGTGAGATCTAGCTAAACTGAATACAGTGTATATATATATATATATATATATATATATATATATATATATATATATATGTATATATATATACACAACTCCTGGGATGCATATATATACTAAATACACTGACTGTAGCTACCTGAATCGCCTGCCTGCTCTATCTAACTGAAATGAAATGACGCTCTGACTCTCTCTCTATCTCTCTCTATCTCTCTCACAACGCCGCAACACACTACACAAGGCCGACACGCAGGCGGCCTTATATAGTGCTGGGCGTGTACCTACTCCCCTGAGCCATGATTGGCCAAAGGCACCTTTTCTTTTGCCAATTATGGCTCTCTGTGCTGATGGCACTGGGATTGGCCAAAGCATGCGGGTCCTAGTGCATGCTTGGCCAATCATCAGCCAGCAATGCACTGCAATGACACAGTGAATTATGGGCCATGACGTGCCACTTGAATTTGGCGCGAACGGCCCATAATGTTCGAAATTCGGCGAACGAGCGAACAGCCGATGTTCGAGTCGAACATGAGTTTGTCTCGAACATGAAGCTCATCCCTAATTCTGTGTTTAGCTGCCCCCCTCAGTCCCCCAATACTTACCTAAGCCCTGATCTTCCTCCAGCGATGTGCATGAGTGCCTCAGGCATCCGGGACTCTGCCTCCTGATTGGCTGAGATACAGCAGAGGCGCCATTGGCTCCCGCTGCTCTCAATGTGGCTCAGCTCGGGTGCCACAGCAAGCAGCTTGCAATGGGGGCACTCAACAGGAGGGAGGGGCCAAGAAAGCTGACGAGAGACCCGAGAAGAGGAGGATCTGGGTTGCTTTGTGCAAAACCATTTCACAGAGCGGGTAAGTAAAACATGTTTGTTATTTTTAAAGAAAAAAAAAAAAAACAAGACTTTAGTATCACTTTAACCACTTAAGCCCCGGACCATTACGCAGCTTAATGACCAGAGGTGATTTCACAATTTGGCACTGCGCTGCTTTAACTGGAAATTGTGCGGACATGCAATGTTGTACCCAGACAAAATTTGTGTCCTTTTCTTCCCACAAATAGAGCTTTCTTTTAATGGTATTTGATTGCCTCTGCGATTTTTTTTTTTTTTTGCGATATAAACGGAAAAAGACAGAAAATTTTGAAAAAAAATGATATTTTCTACTTTTTGTTATAAGAAAAATCGAATAAACTAAATTTTAGTCATACATTTAGGCCAAAATGTATTCAGCCACATGTCTTTAGTAAAAAAAATGTCAATAAGCGTATATTTATTGGTTTGCGCAAAAGTTATAGCGTCTACAAACTAGGGTACATTTTCTGGAATTTACACAGCTTTTAATTTACGACTGCCTATCTAATTTCTTGAGGTGCTAAAATGGCAGGGCAGTACAAAACCCCCCCAAATGACCCCATTTTGGAAAGTAGACACCCCAAGGAAATTGCTGAGAGGCATGTTGAGCCCATTGAATATTTTTATTTTTTTGTCCCAAGTGATTGAATAATGACTAAAAAAAAAAAAAAAAATTACAAAAAGTTGTCACTAAATGATATATTGCTCACACATGCCATGGTTATATGTGGAATTGCACCCCAAAATACATTTTGCTGCTTCTCCTGAGTACAGGGATACCACATGTGTGGGACTTTTTGGGAGCCTAGCCGCGTACGGGCCCCCGAAAACCAAGCACCGCCTTCAGGATTTCTAAGGGCGCAAATTTTTGATTTCACTCCTTACTACCTATCACAGTTTCGAAGGCCATAAAATGCCAAAATAGCACAAAACCCCCCCAAATGACCCCATTTTGGAAAGTAGACACCCTAAGCTATTTGCTGAGAGGCATGGTAAGTATTTTACAGCTCTCATTTGTTTTTGAAAATTAAGAAATACATTTTTTTTTTTTTTCAATTTTCAAAACTTTGTGACAAAAAGCGAGATCTGCAAAATACTCACCATACCTCTCAGCAAATAGCTTGGGGTGTCTACTTTCCAAAATGGGGTCATTTGGGGGGGGGGTTTGTGCCATCTGGGCATTCCATGGCCTCCGAAACTGTGATAGGTAGTGAGGAGTGAAATCAAAAATTTATACCCTTAGAAAGCCTGAAGGCGGTGCTTGGTTTTTGGGGTCCTGTACGCGGCTAGGCTCCCAAAAAGTCTCACACATGTTGTATCCCCATACTCAGGAGAAGCAACAGAATGTATTTTGGGGTGTAATTCCACATATGCCCATGGCATGTTTGAGCAATATATCATTTAGTGACAACTTTGTGCAAAAAAATAAAAAATAAATTGTCTTTTTTCCGCAACTTGTGTCAACATATAAAATATTCCATGGACTCTACATGCCTCTCAGTATATATCTTGGGGTGTCTGCTTTCCAAAATGGGGTCATTTTTTTTTTTTTTTTTTACTGTCCTGCCATTTTATACACAATATTAGGAAGCTTACATCCACTCTTCTAACCACTTGAAGACAAAGCCCTTTCTGACACTTTTTGTTTACATGAAAACATTTTTTTTTTTTGCAAGAAAATTTGGTTGAACCCCCAAACATTATATATTTTTTTAAAGCAAAGGCCCTACAGATTAAAATGATGGGCATACATGCACCATTTATATATGCCGAAGCATGGGGGCATCCTCCCGCAAAAGTTATGCCGCACATACATGGTCGGACTTTTCCACGGGCATGCCTCCGTCTGAATTTTGACCGTATGTACGCGGCATTAGGAGCTTTTATGGTTGTAAAGGCAGACTTTTTTTTATCTTATTGCATTCTATGCTGAATTTTTTTTTTTTTTTGTTTTGTCTTATTCTTTTTGTTTTGTCTTCAAATCTTTTTATAGTTTATTTTACATCACGGTTTCCAAAGTCATGCTATTATAAACCAGAGAAAGAAGACAAGATTTTGCAGCAAACAAAAATACAATCTATGCACCTAGGCTCAGTAGTGTACTGTACATATTTAAACTTAGGTTAATGGCACCATCCCCATAAACCTCTCCTACTTGTGTATCAGGGGGCAGTGACAATGCTAATATTTAAAGATAATGATAAGATAGGTATAGCATTATGCCTCCTGTTTATGCTATGGAAAATGGTTTCTTCTGCATTGTGCCTCAAGCGATCATATGACCACAAATAACACAGTGGGAATTATTTACTAAAACTGGAGAGTGTAAAATCTGGTGCAGCTCTGTATGGTAATTAATCAGCTTCTAACTTCAGCTTGTTCAGTTAAAGTTGATGTAAACCCCCAATTCTTTATTTTTATTTTTTAATTAAGACTCATATCTATTACAGCAGAGGATGGCATTTCATCTGTGCCCAGTCTTGCCACAAAGAGTTAATCCAGCTATGAGCAATTCTCTTATCTTTCTTCAGTAGGATAAAAACTGACAGAGAAATAGGTGTCTGTTCTTCCCCCTTGCTGTGAGTGACAGGTGATTTACATATCTCAAGTGTGAGAGAGGCATTCTGTGTACTTCACATCCCCCTCCTTTCTTCTCCAGGTCTCCCAGGATTGGCTGCTCCACACCTCAGCATGATTTGGCATGCTGAAGTCACGTGGTGACTTTCCTGAGTTTTGACTGGATGTTAGTGATCATGGGGCATAATCCACGAGACCAGCAGAAGTTCAGTGTAAGAAATAATGATGCCTGGCCAAGGGGAGTGTAGAGTTGGGCGGGGAGTACCTTCAGATGAATCTGGGACCACTGTTGGTTAAACAGAAAGCGAAATCTAACAGTTGGTGTAAGCTTCCACTGTCAGTAACAGGACGGGCAAATTTAATAAAAATGGTATGGGCCCCGCAGCAATTGTATGTTTTCCACAATTCCCCTATGTGGATCCCAAACAAATGGTTCAAACAGATTGATACGTTGATGAGGGAATTAATATGGACAAAAAAGGCAGTCAGGATCAGTCTAGCCACACTGCAACATGGAAAGGACAGAGGAGGACTGGCAGTACCCTATCCAAAAATGTACTTTTTGGCCTCACAGCTCCAGCAGATGGCAGGGTGGGGGCGGGAAGGAAATGAGGACCCTATATGTAAATTGGTGACCGCATCGGCCCCCGCATTAGAGGCGGCCTCCCATATGGAGATGGACCTGCCAAGTATGCCAGGCTCGGCACCTACGTGTGTCCTCCTCCTCATCGGGTTTGTTGCCTTTTACCACGATTTGGCACAATCAGATATACCCAGAGGTACATGAATTGCAGGGCTTTACCCCCTGGAAAGAGAGGGGGATCTGTTTTTTTGCACAGCTATATGAGGGGGAGGTGTTGAAGACGTATGAACAGCTATGTAGGGAATTCCAGTTAAACCCCAGGAGCTTCTATCAATATCTCCAACTTCGTCATGCGTTGCAGGCACAACAAACAACACACTCTTAAGGAAGGGACTAACATCAAAAATCTATAGGGAATTGCTGTCCTCAGTACAGGACTATGCCTCTCTAAAATGCCGAAGCAAATGGGTGGAAGATATAGGGGAGATAGATGGAAACCAGTGGGAAATGGCCCTTGAATCTATTCCAGCGGTATCGGTATCCGCATCCCATAGATTGTCGCAATTATTTATTTTGCATAGGGCATATAGAACATCAGTGAAGTTATACAAATGGGGAGGAAGAGACTCCCCCCCTGTGCCCAAAATGTAAGGTACATAAGGGGGACTTTATACACCTATTCTGGAGGTGTCCAAAACTACACAGGTACTGGGAGGAAGTCTCCCAGGGCATTACTAGACTAGCACAGGTTCCAGTCCCTCTTAACCCTGTAGTGTACCTGCTTGGAGCCATAGATGTAGAAGTGTTCCCAAGAGGAATGTACTACATTTTAACTAGACTGATGTATCTAGCTAGAAAACTTATCGCAAAATACTGGATGGCACCAGCGGTACCCACGGGGAAGCAGTGGATCTCCTATGTAAACTCCTTGCTTCTTAGAGAGCGATTAACATATAGTCGTAGGAGAGAAGTGGGTAAATTTGATACTATATGGCAACCATGGCTGGGGGATGCTGATTTAGCGCCATCTCAACTGGTAGTGGAAAGATTCCAGATGTAGAGACCCTGGGGAGGTGTAGGGGAGGGACTGGCAGAGAGGAGAAGGAAAGAACGGCCTGAAGGAGCAAAGGTTGAACATCTAGATAGGAGAGAACATCGGTGGTGGAAAAAACGACTTGTGGTGATCAGATATTAGGAGGCATAGGTGATGGACGTAGTCATGGGATTAGGGGGGAGGTGGAAAGGGAGAAAAGGGGAAAAGAGGATAGAGTGATATGATACAGATGCAAATACACAAGATTGACACAAAATATTATATGGATGTAAGATTAGATATGTTTTTTGTTTCTATGTGTAATGTTTTACTGAACAAAATGCAAAAATTGTATGTATTATGAGAATAATTTTCTAAAATAATTAAAAAAAAACGTTTTTGAACCAAAAAAAAAAAAAAAGAGTTGGGCGGGGAGTCTACTGACATCATGACTCCATCCACTGAGCCCTGGACAACAGACCTGCCCACAGAATCTGGAGTATTGCAGGGCTCCAAACAGCTAAAGGGGAGATATTTGACAGGAAAGGATACATGGAGGAGGCATGTATGGAAGTTATTTAGAAATGATGAGAGTGGGTTTACATCCACTTTAAGCTTTGCCCAAAAAAACGTGGAAGCTGACTGGTTTCTATGCAGAGCTACACCAGATTTTGTACTCTCCAGTTTTAGTAAATCAGCCCCTATGTATAGCTTTTCTTGCCTAGGAAAATAACACGTGACCAGTAGACCTTGGCCTTCTAATTTGACTTTTTGGCCGTCTGACTTCTGATCTGACTTCTTGGCTGTCAAGATTATAGATGTGTTGATAGATCGCTGCATGACCATGGACAACCCAACTTGAAGAGTGACAATACACAGCAGTAATCTAAAAACCACCAATGGGCATTTGGATGGAAATTTGAGGCCTCACAGGCCCAGCGGAGCTAGCACTCTTTTACAGTGGCCAGTGTTTCTAAGCATTTTTCAGTCATATGTGTGAAAATTACATTTGATGCCATTTTCTGAGCAATTTAGTAACTTATATTAGATGAAAACCATTTACTGTTCTTTTTTCCAGGGGCAAAACAAAATGAGTTTTAGGGACTTCTGTCTATCTCATCTATTTCTGCTTAGCACCAATTTGAGCTTGGACTTCGCTCAGTACAAATCCTTTAGACAAGTATGATGGCTGTTACCTTCTCTATAGTTTTATGATCATCAAATGGTCCAGAATGTTTTATATTTTTTAACTTGCTTCTGATAAATATCTTAAAAAGTACTCACACATTTCATTAGTATATATATATATATATATATATATATATATATATATATATATATTGTTCAATTTCAGTTTATGCTAGCCTTTTGTACTTTAAAGGAAATCTATATTGCCCTTTCAGTATGCACACATAGAGGGTTATTTATTTACTAAAACTGGAGCGTGCAAAATCTGGTGCATCTCTGCATAGAAGCCAATCAGCTTCCAGGTTGTGTGGTCAAAACTTAATAGAACAAGCTGAAGTTAAAAGCTGATTGGCTACGATGCACAACTCCACCAGATTCTGAGTGCTCCAGTTTTAGTAAATCTCCCCCATAGTTAGGTATTTATAGCATTTTTAGCCCATTAATGAAACAGAGACTGTGGTGTGGAGCCTGTGGGATGTCGCAAAGTTCATTCTGCATTAATCTGCATAGAGAATTCTGTGATTGGACAAAGGACTGGCCACATGACTTTGATGGGCGTTGGCCCCTTGGTAATTTTTAATTAATTTTAATTTATAAATGTTTTCCATTAATTCATGGATAATTTTTTTTTTGTCCAGAGCAAAATGGCAGATAATTTTTCTCTTCATGTACCTCGGGCTGTTGTGAGCTGCAGCATGCATCGCTGACAATAACAATCAGGTTAGCGTGATAGCAGGTTACGACTTTTCGGTCCAGAAAAAGGGAATTGAGGTTGATTTACTAAAGACGTAGAGAATATTCACTTTGTAAAGAGAAGCTGTGTTTAATCATTTAAGTATGTGCAAGGGTATCTCCTTTTTTCTAAAATACCGCAGAACATGATTGGGTGCTCTAAGCAAACACAGTGTACATTTTCTGCTCTGTTAATAAATTAAGCCTAACCACTTGTCGACCAACCGCCACAGTTTCACTGGGGCAGAACGGCACGTTGCTTCGCTTTTTGGCCACGCGAAGACCGCCGGGCACGTGACAGAGCAAGAACCGGGATCTGTGTGTGTAAACACACACAGATCCCAATTCTCTCATGGGAGAGGAGACTGATCATGTGTTCATACAATGTATTGAACATTGATTAAACATTGATCTCTCTCTTTCCCTAGTCACTCCCTTCCCCTCTACAGTTAGAACACACCTAGGGAACACAGTTAACCCCTTAATCGCCCCCTAGTGTTAACCCCGTCCCTGCCAGTGACATTTATACAGTAATCAGTGCATTTTTTATAGCACTAATCGCTGTATAATTGTCAATGGTGTCAAAAATGTTCGATCTGTCCGTCACAATATCGCAGCCCCGATAAAAATCGCAGATCACCGCCATTACTAGTAAAAAAATAATAATAATAAAAATGATATAAATCTATCCCCTATTTTGTAGATGCTATAACTTTTGCGCAAACCAATCAATATACGCCTATTGCGATTTTATTTACCAAAAATATGTAGAAGAATACATATCGGCCTAAACTGAGGAAAAAAAAAATTAAAAAAATGTGGGATATTTATTATAGCAAAAAGTAAAAGATATTGTGTTTTTTCAAAATTGTCGCTCTTCTTTTGTTTATAGCGCAAAAAATTTAAACCGCAGAGATGATCAAATACCACCAAAAGAAATCTCTATTTGTGGGGGAAAAAATGTTTTGTTTGGGTACAGCGCCCCACGACCGCGCAATTGTCAGTTAAAGGGACGCAGTTCCGTATCGCAAAAAATGGCCTGGTCATTGAGCAGCCAAATTTTCCGGGGCTGAAGTGGCTAATCTGTGCCAAGATCATCCATAGAAACCAGTAAACTTTTCTTCTTTTTTTTTTTTTAAAGTGGACTCAAAAGAACAGCAGAACGTAGATTTAAAGAAAAAAGAAAAAATGGGTAATAAAATATTAATGAGAAAGTGAGATAAGCACTGCAAATACATTGCAGGGAAAAAATAAAGGCCAACATTGCTTTATAAGTCTCTATTCTCTTTGTGCAATCGAGAATACTTAGTATTTTAGGATTTCGGGAGGGACACATTTAAATGTTAAAGCCTTGGTATGTAAAATGCCGGCGGTAGCTTGTTTTCTACCACCCCCCGCTATATGCTTGTCACTGCCTCTCACCTGGCCCTTTTTTTTTATGTATGTCATAATAGAGACACAAAAAAAGATAGTTGATCTGCAAGACTTATACGCCGTATACGCTACAATAAAATGTCAAACATCATTAGTCCAGAGATGTAACCACTAATTTTGCGTTCAAGTGCGCAGTGTGGCTGGTAGGAGTTGGATACCTTCCAAGCAGCCTCACTATTATTTAGTTCTTAAAACCCAGGGTACATATTTAAGCCCCCAACCCCTATATCTTCTCTGCAGGTGCATACGAAGATGAACACTTTGATTCTATTCTGGCAACTTCATCAGATGTGCTCTGTATAATTAAATAAGAAAGCATTTTTTTTCCCCCTCCTAAATTACAACATCTTTTGCATTCTTTGCAAATAACTATTCAGGACCAAAAGAGGGGAAATAAGTTCAAGTGTGATAAGCAATTTTTTTTTTCTTTTTATTATTAGAAATCTGTCTTTTTTTTTTTTTTTCTTTAATTAATGCGTTTTTCCTTCATGTTATTAAATAGCACAAAAAGTCTCTGTTTTCATATCATTACCTTATTTGTATGTTCTACAGCTCGACGGTAATAGAAATTATGCCACTAATTCCTAGCTGTTCAGCAATTCCGACTGGGACTTTTGTTTTAATCAGTGTTATTGTAAGTGTTATTGTAAGTAACATTAGCATGATGTCTTTACAGCTGCGTCGAAAAAATTGGTATCGGAGTGTAGGATTGCGGTATTTGGGGGAACAGACGTGGCTATCCAGCAGGACAGCTGCTACTGTAGCTTTTGGTTTTGTTTAGGACTGCTAAATATCAAATATGATTTGATTTATGGTGTTTTAATAACCTTTGTGGATGAACAGGCAAGTTGTAGGTGAGATTCCTAAATGGAAGACATAGCAGCATCCCTTTCTGTATTATTGGGCAGCATTTTCTTGGGCATATATTGATTTGTATAGTTCAGCCTTGCCATGACAGAATCAGGAACTTGGCTAGGGCCAACATAATTAGACAACATTTTCCCTCATGGTTTGTATTGGGGCAGAAATCCCTGCGATCATAGCGAGAACATTTAAAATCCATGCAGATTTTGTCCCAAGTGGGAATCACACATAAACAGAGAAGAGTGATGGCAGGAAAAAAAAGACCAAGTGGCCCATCAAATCTGTCCCATTTTTTTTTTTTGTATTAATATTATTTTTATTTTATCTTTTTTCCTTTTTTTTTTTTCCTTTTTTTTTTCTGTGATATATATTTGTCCCAAGTATGTTTGAATCAAAAAGTCCAATGGACATAGAACATGTTTTAAATTTATCAGATGAAAAAAAAAACGATAGCAAATTCCGATCGTCTGTGTGGAACTCCGTCGGAGAAAAAACCTACGCATGCTCAGAATCTAGTCGATGCATGCTCAGAAGCATTGAACTTAATTTTTCTCGGCTCGTCTGAGTGTTTTACGTCACGGCGTTTGGGACGGTCGGAAGTCAGCTTCATCGAAATTCCGATGGAAAAATCCATCGGATTTGAATCCATAGGAAATCCGATCGTGTGTACAGGGCTTAACTGTTTACTAACGCACTTCCTTTTCTGGAAGTCTATTTCAAGAATACCCTACTCTTTCAGAAAAATAATACTTTCCAAGGTTAGCTTTTTTTTTTTTTTTCAATGCTTTTTATTGGAATATATACATAAATGCAAAGGATATGGTACACCGTTTAGTACAGTGTTTCTCAACCTTTTTTCAGTCAAGGTACAGGCATACCCCACTTTTAAGTACACAATGGGGTTTTATTTACTAAAGCTGGAAAGCGCAAAATCTGTCTCACTTCTGCATAAAAACCAATGAGCTTCCGGGTTTTATTACCAGGCTTAATTGAACAAGCTGGGGTTAGAAGCTCATTGGTTTCTATGCAGAAATGAGCCTGATTTTGGGCTTTCCAGCTTTAGTAAATAAATCCCATTGTGTACTTAAAAGTGGGGTATGCCTGTATAAAATGATGCACAATCTCGAGGCACTCCATTCTAGAATGTAAAAGAAAGAAATAGTTTTACATAATGCAGCGGCATCGACACAGGTAGGACACCCAACATTATAGAGGATTTATTTTATATACCTTTGCATACTAGTACTGACTAGTATTCCAGTGTTTCTCTTCTCTCTCAGTTTTTTCTCCCTCATTCAGCTAATGTGACCCCAGTGCAGATAGAGAAGGGCAAACAAGGACATCCTCAGGTGCTCAATGTGTTCCTTATCAATTTATAACATCATCATTTATTAGAATCCCAACAGCTGGCTCACATGTGCCCAAGGTTGTAATGCTGCACAATTTAAAACTGGTGGCTTTGTGTAACAACAAAAATGAAGGCGAGATCCACCTGCCAGCATTCTGACAATTTTGGGCAATTTGAGGCAATTTTTTCATTTTGCCAAGTCATCCCTGAGGAGCCCAGAAGGCGACCCGGGTGCCATGGCATCCTGGTTGAAAAAGGCTGGTTTAGTAGTACAAACCAAGTGCAACATATTATCAAGTATAAATGATGTATATAAAAGTCAGTCCAAGTGGTAACAGAGCTCTTAGAGCACAGTACTTATGTAAGGATCTTATTTGGAAAACGGTTCATAATAAACAGTTGTTAGGTCTTGACCCAAGGAACCAATGGTTGCCATGCTTTTTTGAATTTGTCTAGCCTATCAGAGCGTATGGCTAGTGATTTTCCGTGTTTATAAGTGAGATTGTCAAATGCAATCACTTCAGACAAGTTGGGAGCCTTATCCGATGTCCAGTATCTAGTGATAACCATTCCAGATGCCAGTAATATATGTAAAACTACTAAACAAAGTGAGAATGGGAAGTTCCCAATCTCTAGGTTAGGTAGGGCCAGTTCTTGGGTCGGTGGAGTTAAGATGCCTGTGACAGAAGAAATTAAACTAAATATTTGGTTCCAAAAACTGGTTAGGCTCTTGCAGGCCCATAATGTATGGTATAGCCAAGCATAGTTTTAAACATTCCTCCTGCTAGTTTGAGGTCATGTCCCATGTTCTTGATCTTGGCTTCATACTGAAAACACTACCCTCCTAAACCTTTAGCCACATGATGGATCCACATATTTTTTTATTAAGTTGCTGTTAACCCCTTTGCGTTAACAAATTTGCATTCATGGCTTGAAGGGCTTAAACTGGGGTGATGTCTGCAGCTGCAGGTTGGATTTTTAGTGGTAACAACCGATGCGGCTAAAAGCCGCTCGGCTGTTATCCTAAATGAGCAGGAGGGGACATCCCCCCTCCCGCCGCCTTCCGCCTTTCTTCCCGGGCCTCCTGTCCCACCAGGAGACCAGAGTCACCAGCCAGCACGTCCGCCGCCTAGGCTGAGGCCCGAACAAAGCCAGATTCCACTTTGATCGCATCTCCAATGTAAAATCCCGGAAGCGACGTCACAACGTCACTTCTGGTTTACTCCGCTGCCAATGGCGGCGATTTAGGAAAAATTACAGTATTCAGAATCGCCGATTTTGACGATCTGAATAATTTTAAGACCCCTTTCACACTGGAGCGTATTGCAGGCGCTATAGCGTTAAAAATAGCACCTGAAATCCGCCCTTAAACTGCTGTTACATTCACTCCAGTGTGAAAGCCCGAGGGCTTTCACACTGGAGCGTTGCGCTAGCAGGACGGTAAAATAAGTCCTGCTAGCCGCATCTTTGGAGCGGTGTGTTTACCGCTCCTACCCATTGAAATCAATGGGACAGCACGGCTATACCGCATTGCGGGCAGTTTTAACCCTTTCTCGGCCGCTAGCGGGGCGGTTGAAATAGCGGCGTTTTACCACCGACGCTATAGGCGCCTCAGTGTGAAAGGGGTCTAAGTGCAAAGGAGGGATTGGGGGTCCCTCCATAAAAAGTAACTTTCACCACCTATTGCTGTCACAAGGGATGTAAACATCCCTTGTGACAGCAATAAAAGTGATTAGTTTTTTTTGATTAAAGGGGCAATATAAAATATATAGATATATAGATATATATATATCTATATATATATATATTTTTTTTAAAGCGCCCCTGTCCCCGTGTGCTCGCGCAGCCAAAAAAATGCATTTGTACGTTGCCCCCGCAAATGTAAACGGTGTTCAAATCACACATGTGAGGTATCGCCACGATCGTCAGAGTGAGGGCAATAATTCTAGCAAAAGACCCCCTCTGTTACTCTAACCTGGTAACTGTTATTTTTTTTTAAAGCGTTGCCTATGGAGGTTTTTAGGTACCGTAGTTTGACGCCATTCCATGAGTGTGCGCAATTTCAAAGCATGACATATTAGGTATTTATTTACTCAGCATAACATCATCTATAACATTATACAAGAAAAGTGGGCTAACTTTACTGCTTCGTTTTTTTTTTAATTCATGAAAATTTATTTTCCCCCCAAAAATTGCGTTTGAAAAACCACTGCACAAATACCATGTGACATAAAATATTGCAGCGATCACCATTTTATTCTCTAGGGTATCTGCTAAATATATATATATATATATATATATATATATATATATATATATATAAATATATAATGTTTGGAGTTTCTGAGTAAATTTCTAGAACAAAATATGGATTTTAACTTGTAAGCAACAAATGTCAGAAATAGACTTAGGCCTCGTACACACGGCCGAGATTCTCGTTGAAAAAAACATGTCGTTTTTTTCGACGAGATTCTTGGACAAGAAACTTGTCCCGGCCGAGTGTACACACGCTCGTTTCAAAGAACCCGCGGTTCTTTGAAAGGAGTGTACGCGGTGACATCATCGACTACGTCGAGCATGCGCTCATCACATTCGATGCCGTCGCCGCCATCTTGGTATACCCTACATATGCCTAGGAACCTACCGCGCATGCGTCGAATTCATTTCGAACATGCGCGGGCTTCCAGGCGGACAGGTAAGTGTACACACACTCACTTTTCTCGTCGAGAAACATGCCGAGGAGAATTTCGACGAGAAAATAGAGAGCAGGTTCTCTATTTTCTCGTCGAGGATTCTTGTCGGTTTTCTCGACGAGAAACCCGCTAGCAGCGTACACACGACCGATTTACTCGGCAAGACCTCTCTGCCAGCAAGTTTCTTGCTGGTTCTTGCCGAGAAAATCGGTCGTGTGTACGAGGCCTTAGGCATGAAAGGGTTAATAAATAGGTATATTTTACAAAAAAAAATGTTGTCTCTTGTGGTACCTCTTAAGTTTGTTATTGTTAATAAATAAGCATATATTTTACAAAAAACTGTTGTCTCTAAAGCCCATGTTTTTTTTTTTTTCTGTTTTGTATGGGTTTAATCTATAGATGTAATACCAGGTTAGCCTTTATTTAATTAAGGTGTTTTCAAGCAATTTAATTGAAGATTCTCTCGTAAATAAAGCAGGCCATACGCGGTCGAATTTCGAACAAATTTTCTTTTCAAAATCAGAAAGTTCGTTTTTTTTGTGATCTGATGATGCCACCATTGATTTTCGAAATTTGGCTGGGAATATTCTTTTCTCTCCGGGAATATTCTTTTCTTGCACATGCACATTTTTTTTTTCTATTACATTTCTCGCACGATTCTCCCATCATTGATTAGAAAATCCAACATGTCCGATTCCTCAAATTTGATTGCCGCACGAAAATCGGCTGTTGCTGCAGCCCACTAACGGTGCAAAATTTGTACGAAAATTCTTTGATACGATTTTCAAAAGAAAATTCTTTCGAAATTCGAACCATGTATGGCCGCCTTAAGCCTTTTTTTAGCTCACTACAACACGGTGTAAAACATGCAGGATCATGAAGAATGTCTTGTGAATCATACTTCACTTTGTTGTATATTTTTATTTTATTTCATAACTTTTTATTTTGATGTAATATTTATTTTTCTTATATAACATTTCAAGCTAAAGATAAAATGTAGTAGTCACGTAAATAAAATACTTCATTGCTAGAGTAGGGGAGAAAAGAAAGAAAATACAATTTTGTTCTAGGTAATTGCCCAGAATTTCTATGAATTCTCCTGCAAGCCAAAAGAACAAATGAAATAAAATGTAGAAAATTGTTTAACTGTTATAACTTCAGCTTCAAAATATAATCACATAAATACTGATATACTGTATAAAGAGCAAAGGAAGGATGAGGGGGGGGTGGGTTACTGATAAGATGTAGTGGTAAATAATGCCTTGGGCTAGGAAGTAATGAGACTGTTTTCCATGGAGAGTTTGGTCTCCTCTTCAAAATTTGTCTCTTGTCTTGATAAATCCTAAAAAGTGTAATTTACTTGTGAAAGTAGACGAACAAAGGCAACAACAGTCTCATGATAAGAGCACTTGTTAAGGTTGATAAGTTGGGCTACAAATGTGTGAGGAAGAAAAATGTGTCACAGTTTGTTTTAAGGTGACAACGCTAAGCGTTCGTCAAGTCGAAATTTCCCCTTAAAAAAAGTAGCACAGTGGCTCTCAGAGGCTTCCGTTTAAGAAGGAAACTGTAAAACAAAGGCTTTGAATTTTTTTTTTTTTTTTTCCTAAATGGTTCTTTTCTGGAAATTCAAAATACATTTCTTATTTTACCCTTAATCAAGTTTCTTATTTGGTCTTTGATCTGTGAACTGAAGAAACAATTTCACCCTAAACATTTTTTTTCCCCTAGTTACTATTGTTGAATTACCTGTAAATAAATGCATTTTCATTAAGGCTCAATTGAAGAAGTGAGAAATCATTAAAACAAGGGCGCAGTGAAAAACAATGAATATTCTGATTATTACCGAAGTAGCATTGTGACTAATTTTATTCTCAGATGTCAGTGGAGAGGTTTATTCTCTTTAACTCCTTCAGTGCTACAGAGTTGCACACTAGTTTTTTTTTTTATATATATCAGGAAAACTCTGTTATGTTGGGAACTGCAGCTGCCTCCAATGTACTGAATTAAGAATCTATTCACTGTAATTGTTTTCACCATCAATAACACTTTACATTGAAATTTTTAAGGACTAAGATAATTCCATTTTCTTACATTTATTTAGCTCTTTATTTTTATTTATAGTTATGTGGCCTGATGAGCTATAGATTGAAATTTTTGTTGCAGCAGATTCGTTTTTAATTTTTGCGCAATTTATCATTGCCAGAAAAAAATAAAATGTTATCAAGCAAACACAGCCCGATAATTTGTTATTTATTTTAAGCGAAGGCATAAGCTATATTGTCAAAAGTATTGGGACACCTGCCTTTACATGCACATGAATTTTTAAGGCATCCAGTCTTAGTCCATAGGGTTCAATATTGAGTTGGCCCACACTTTGCAGCTATAACAGCTTCAACTCGTCTGGAAGAATGGTCAAACATTCCCATAGACACACTCCTAAACCTTGTGGACAGACTTCCCAGAAGAGGTGAAGCTGTTATAGATGCAAAGGGAGGGTAAACTCAATATTGAACCCTACAGACTAAGACTCGGATGCTATTAAAGCGTGTTCCAGCCAAATATATATTTTTTTTAAGTCAGCAGCTACAAACACTGTAGCTGCAGACTTTTAATAAACTTACCTGTCCAGGGAGCCCACGATGTCGCCCCCCCCGAGGCCGATCCATCCATCGGATCGGGTGCAGGTGCCGCCATTCCAACTAAGGGAAACCGGCAGTGGAGCCTTGCGGCTTCACTGCCAGTTTCCTACTGCGTATGTGCGAGTGGCGTGGCACTTTGTGAATGGCCATCTTGTCTTCTGGGACACACACAGGTCTCAGAAGACAACAGGGAGCTCGCCGCAGAAGAGGACGTGACGTCATGGGACGTGGCCCGGCTGGATCGGAAGTACACTCAGTACTTCCAAAAAGGTAAGAAAGAAAAAGAAAATAATATCCAAAAACTAGATGTTGAGAGGTGGTCTTTAGTTTAAGACCACCTCTCAAAAATGGGTGGGACTCCGCTTTAAAGTTCATGTGCGCGTAAAGGAAGGTGTCCCAATACTTTTGACAATAAAGTGTACAATGTTATGAGCTGTCCACAATGCTGATCCTGCTTGGATACACTGCATTGTAAGTTGCACAGCTTAACTTCAGCATCACCTATTGGTAAGACTGGGCATTGCCCTGTGACCCTAAAATTCTCTTGCTACACTAAAGCACTACAGAAGGTTCACAAAGTGTAGTAAATGTGGTTAGGTTGTGTTCATGTTGGATATGCAATCATGGGCAGGGATCAAGGGAATTTAATTGGCATCTATGGTCAAAATCTAGAATCATATATTCATTTACACATTGGATTTCAATTATTTCTAGCCTACTCCTAATAATCTAAACGATCTTGATGTTTATAAACTTAATTTGTGAAGATCCCCACGCAGTTATTTTTACTTGAAATTTGTGACACATATTCACTCTGTAGCCCAAGGCAATAAAAATAGTACCACTTGAATGCACCCCAAACCAGTGTCAGTCAGATCAGCATGTAAAAAGACTGGTACAGACAGGATCGACTTATCAGACTCTAGTAGACTTCAACAAAATGGTGACCATCTGCACACAGACAGCGACTCCCTGATGCATACATGTGAATGAGATGGGTAAAAGATGTCTTCAACTCTATTCTGTAACTGTAGAGGACTCCATTAGACGCTTTTTGCAATTTCTGGGCCACATATTCACTATGTCCTGTGAGCAGGCACTGCTTTGCCACACATTTCACAGAGCCTGCCTTCTGGACTACAGAGGTCCAGGAGTATTAGAAGGTGGAGTCTTGTTGACAGAAGTGTACCATGGGAGATGTAGTCCTTATAAATTAAAAGTAAACAGCAGTGGAGTAGCTGCAAACCTTGCAGGGAGTCCTGGAAGTTATGGAAAGAGACGTCCGGCAGACAGGAAGGACTCGCAACATGAAAGGAGATTAACCTTTTGTAGTGGCCTTGCTCTCATTCCCAGTGTGTCCTATACACTCCAGTTGGGGAACTGGAGAAAGTGCAGAGAAGGGCAACCAAACTGATAAGAGGCATGGAGGAGCTCAGCTATGAGGAAGGATTAGAGGAACTGAATTTATTCACTCTTGAGAAGAGGAGATTAATGGGGGATATGATCAACATGTACAAATATATAAGGGGTCCATATAGTGAACTTGGTGTTGAATTATTCACTTTACGGTCAACACAAAGGACAAGGGGGCACTCTTTGTGTCTAGAGGAAAAGAGATTTCACCTCCAAATACGGAAAGGTTTCTTCACAGTAAGAGCTGTGAAAAGGTGGAATAGACTCCCTGCAGAGGTGGTTCTGGCCAGCTCAGTAGATTGCTTTAAGAAAGGCCTGGATTCTTTCTTAAATGTACATAATATAACTGGGTACTGACATTTATAGGTAAAGTTGATCCGGGGAATATCCGATTGCCTCTCGGGGGATCAGGAAAGAATTTTTTCCCCTGCTGTAGCAAATTGGATCATGCTCTGCTGGGGTTTTTTGCCTTCCTCTGGATCAACTGTGGGTATAGA
The DNA here is from genome assembly GCA_029206835.1 of Rana muscosa. Taxonomy (NCBI): domain Eukaryota; kingdom Metazoa; phylum Chordata; class Amphibia; order Anura; family Ranidae; genus Rana; species Rana muscosa. The sequence goes on along the minus strand of CM055127.1, from coordinate 441,675,853 downwards.
ATTGGGTATATGGGATTGTACGATATATATATATATATTTTTTTTATGGTTGAACTGGATGGACTTGTGTCTTTTTTCAACCTGACTAACTATGTAACTATATAACTATATACAGGCCCTGTTCCTTCCATACGCCATTTGCACCCCTTTGAATAACTTCAGACCAGGCTTGCAACGGTTATCAATGTTTTACTGAAACACTTGGGAACATTTCAATGTAAAGTGCAACACAGTCCAACTCATAACAAACTATTCTGTGGCTGCCTAGGCATACCCGTAAAGGTGTGAGTCCAAATGAGCTGGTGACCTCCCCTGGTGTCCTACAACCTTCCCGGTGACACGGACACTTCTGTTCCCATGTGTCTCACCCAGGACAAAAATGGGAGTATGGCCTCATGTAAAAATAAATAATAAATAGTAGTAGCGTACCATCATCCCGTTTAAAGTAAAACAAAAGAGGGGGGGGTGGGGGCAAGAGAATAGTTGCTGAGGCTAGCCTCAGAGCCACCCACCCAGTTGGTAGAGGGACTATCTCGGTACCTTAGTAACCCTCTACCAACTGGATGGGTGGCTCTGAGGCTAGCCTCAGCAACTATTCTCTTGCCCCCCCCCTCTTTTGTCTCACCTAGAAGCTACCCCCGAGCTTGGCCTTGCGCCTATTTATGTATTGATCAAGAAGGAAAGCAGGATCCAAAAAGCCCGCTGGAACCAGCAACCCCAAGCTTAACTATTCCCTAACCTGGGCAGTCTGTCTACCTGCTAGTACAAAACATTCTCCTTTCTAGACACCTGCCTACAACCAATAAAGCCTGATTCTTCTCAACACCCTCTGCCCTCCATCCCTATGCAGAGTGGACATTAGGTACAATGTCCAAGGAGGACAAAAGAGAGGAAAAAATTAAGGAAAATGTTGTTAAATGTACTTTCTGAGGCATGGTGCTACCCCCCTCTATCCATGTCACTCTGGGGATCGGCCCGCATGTGATTAATGATGATTATCGCATCCCTGACTTTAGAAAGGAAAGTAATTGGTTCACGGTTGAGTAAGAGAAGTGGCAATACACAGCTGCTAACCTTTTTAATTGTTAAAAATATGTGTGGCTGGTAGAAGCATAGGGTTACCATAGACATTGTTTTTTGGACAAAAGGTATTGTAATATTGTGGCCTGTTTTTTGGACAAAGGGTATTGTAGTATCATGGCCATGAGTCATGCAGTGGCAACTTTTAATGCAAACAAAACTTAGCATGGCTATTGATCAGAGAGAGTATCTGTGTGCCAGTAGTAGGGACAATAGAGTGCAGGCGTCTATAGGAACTCTTGTGACTATGTATGCTTTAAACCTGGTTCATTAAATTGCAGAGTCCAAAGGTTTGCATATGTTTGAAAAAAAAATATTGAATTTGGCAAATGCACTTGATGTAAGAAAGTTGTAGAGTGGCCCAATATGATGTGAAGCAATGAGCATTGCCCGGTGAAAATAAATTTGAGCAAGAACATTTACATATGAAAACTGGGCTGTGTGTACAGAACACCAATCTACATGCTAAATGCCAAAGGGCACAAAGTCAAGTAGTGATACCAGGAGGGGCGTGTTCCTGTTGGTATGTTAGTTAAAGAGTGTTGTATAAAATTCAGAACATCGATGACTGGAAATGTTTTGGAAACATTAAAGCATCAAAGTGATATTAACCCCAGAAGTAAGCATTTATTATATTGCAGCTTACCAAATCTTAGATGTGATTGCTGCATTCTTTAGGCATTATTTCTTCTATTTTTACCATGTAATCTGGCCAGTAAGTCTGTTGTTTTCCAACAGTACAAGCTGTTCTGCAGTGTAGCAGTTACAGGGTTGAGACAAACCATTTACTACTAACAGGGATGCTTACAATGATCAGCTTTTATTTATTTATGTTAAACCTTTATCCCAAAAGAAAAAAAAACGATTTTAGGGCAGCCATAGTCGTTTCCTGCTGAACCGGCCAAGATTTGAACCGTGTCTGGGCAGGCTGAATGTACCAAGTTAATTGATCCATCAACTTGGGTGCAACCAGCCTGCCGGAATCTCTTGCGATTATCGCAAACTTCCTAATTTACAGCACAAGTTTGTCAGCAGACTCGCATCCAATGATTATGGCTGTGGGCCTGCTGATTGCTGTGGCCAATCAAAGCACAGATCTGTGTGTGTTAGCAAACACAACCCAGTTGTGGCTGTTTTTTTCTCCCTAATTTTACTTACCGTTAATTTCACTTACTGTTCATAGCTGAAATAAGGAAAAAAATACCCAGTCTGTGAGTAAAATCAGTGCACATACACTTGTTGGGCACACAGTTAACCCTTTGATTGTCTTCCTGATCACTAGGGATGGGTGAATGGTTCGGCCTGAGCATGAGTTCGGGCTGAAGATTTGCCTGTTCGGTCATTCGCTGAACAACCGATTTTGCAGGGTGTTCGCCCCAAAAAAACACAGAGCGCTGTGTATACTGTGCCCTGATTGGGCAATGCTTTGCCCAATCGGGGCTCAGTGTAAGCTGGCTGTTAAGGAGCAGGGCTGGGAAGCCAGCCAAGGTGTCCTTAACAACCGATGAATCATCAGCTGTCAAAAGAAAAAACGTGATGTCAGAAAGGGCGGTGCCACCCGGTGACATGGCTGGGTGGCCCCGCCCCTTGCCTATATAAGAACTGTCAAAGCGCAGAATGGGCATACGGTGGGAGGCCTCCCATAAGACGGAACGTTTTTATTGTTTTCTATTTTTCGGGTCGGCGGCCATCGTGATTAACAAAGGATATACATCGAGCAACTGAAAAAATACAAAGAGAGAGAGAGAGCGGAAAAGCTGCCCTAGTGTAACACTGTTTTTATTATTAAATAGCAAATTAAAAATACAAGGATTGCACTCACAAACATAAGATGTGTATTCACATGTACAGCTCGATTTAAGCCTCCTCTCCTGGTCTATGTAGATCGATTGGCTCACAAGGACCCCGGTGTTGTATGGAGATGTTTAGAGCTAGGAGTCTGCTTCCTCATCTCATATGCTGTCCAGCGCTTGCGCGGACCAGCCGGCACTGTGTGACGTCACTCGTGGCCGGAAAGGGCAGTCGAGGTGAGTGTGCTGTCTCCTCTAACACACGTACACGCGGTTGCTATGACTACATGTTGCGGAGGTGCGGCCTCCTTCTTTAGGTAACGCCCTCATCATCTCTGCTATTCTTATATACGTGACACTCCAAGCCCCTCCTCCTAAACAGCCAATGGTATTACCATAGACCAGGAGCACAGAGTTTACAACAGGAAGTGTGTATACAGAGAGGGGGGTTTATTTAAAAAAGCAACAGCGTCCTAAACTGACTATACATTAATTACAATTAGATATAACAGTTATAATAGGATAAGGTGACCAGATTTTTAAAATGAAATCCGGGGACATATTTTTTTTTTTACTAGTAATGGCGGCAATCAGCGACTCTCTGCCCATCGCCGCCGCCCGCCTCACAGCCTGTCTAGTCTTACTCTCTGTGCCCCGGCTACTACTGGGTGGGGAGTGGAGGAAGATCACTCCACCAGGGAAGGCAAGGAGATAAGCAGGCGGCTGGCTGGGACTTGAGCCAAGGCAGAAGAACATGCGAGCGGAGCTGAATGGGCATGCACCCGAAACTGAAGAAATATTACCTTCGCTCCGACCAGCACATGATCATCAGAAAGGGGCACAGAAAATGGAAACATACACCCCCCTGCACTGACTGTCTGTGAAATTGCCCCATGGCCCCTGTTCAAATCCAATCCGGGGACAAAACTGGGGACACACTTGGTCCGGGGACAGTGTCCTCAATCCGGGGACTGTCCCCTGAAACCGGGGATGTCTGGTCACTCTATAATAGGACTAATCTTATCATATACTGGTTAAAAGTATTACAATTATATAAAAGAAATGTGCTATATGAAATATAAAATATTGATCATAAGATATAGCATACATTTATAGTTATCATTACTATCAACAATACTATTTACAACAGGAAGTGTGTATACAGAGAGGGGGGTTTATTTAAAAAAGCAACAGCGTCCTAAACTGACTATACAATAATTACAATTAGATATATTATTATTCATGGCCAAAAGTCATTTAACAGTAAAGATGGTTGTATGTTTAACATCAAACAGTTCATATGCTGCAGTACTCAGTTTGTAATCTATGGACTTATGTAGGTAGGACGGTATGAGCAATGAGGACGCGCTTTGGTGAACATCGTAGGTTCATAGAGCAAAAAATAGAGAAGCATAGTGTGCCACGTTACTTTAAATACAAACATGGGGGTAGTACTGATGGTTTGGAACTTTTTGGCATAGAGTCTATACCTATGTCCACCCCGGAAGGTGAAAGATTTGCCCGTTTATGTAAACGTGAATCCTATTGGATATTTACCCTTAACTTCCCTGGCGGTATGATTAGTAAGAACATTTCCCCTGTTCGGGAGTTCTGCTGCGAACCAGGGGGAGTTCTGCTGCGAACCGAACAGGGGGGAGTTCGACCCATCCCAACTGATCACCAGTGTCACCCAGCCAGTGCCATTAATAGTAACAATGTGGAGTATTATCACTGATCCCTGTACTAGTGTCACTAGCGATTCTAGAAAGGGGTTGATTTACTAAAGGCAAATAGACTGTACACTTTGCAAAGTGCAGTTGCTCCAGAGCTTAGTAAATGAGGTAAAGCTTCACTTTGCAAACAATACCCAATCACATGCATGAAAAAAAAAAAAAAATGCATTGCTTGCACATAATCGATTGGATGATGGATTTCAGCAGAGTTTGTGCTCATTTACTAAGCACTGGAGCATCTGCTCTTGCAAAGCGCACAGTCTATTTGCCTTTAGTAAATCAACCCCATAGTGTCAGTAAAAGTCCCTCCCAGCCAGTGTCAGTTAGCGCCAGTTCCTGATTGCACGCCACACTATTATAGTCACACTATAAGTTGGTGATCATTGCCATAACTAGTATAGTGCCTGTCTGGGTATGTATCCAGGTCATGGTCATACTTATACTAGTGTCCCCAATAGTATAGTGTCCCAAAAAATGCAATGTTACCAGGATCACCCCCGATCACTGCCAGCTCATTTTGGCCTAAACTTATGAAGAATATGTTTTATAACAGAAATTAGAACACAATGTTTTGGTTTTTTTTTTTCAAAATCTTTGGTCTTTTTTTGTTTATATAATAATATAAAAAAAAAAACGCAGAGGTGATCAAATACCACCAAAAGAGCCAATGTGCGTGGCCGCGACCCGCGATCGCTCTTCAAAGAGCCAGAACGGGGATCTGTCAATGTAAACAGACAGATTCCGATTCTGTTATTGAAGTAGAGAGAGATTGTCTGTTCCTAGTGACCAGGAACAGCGATCTCTCTCTACTCCCAGTCAGTCAGTCCCCCCCCCACAGTTAGAAACACCTCCCTAGGTAGGGAACATTTAACCCTGTCAGTGACATTTATACAGTACCAGTAATCAGTGGCTATTTATAGAAATGATCGCTGTAAGAATGTCAATGGTCCCAAAAGTGTCCAATCTGTCCACCGCAATGTCGCAGTCCCGCTAAAAATCGCTGATCACCGTCATTACTAGTAAAATAAGAATTAATAATAAAAAAATGGCGTGGGGTTCTTCCCCAAAATCCATACCAGACCCTTATCTGAGCACGCAACCTGGCAGAGCGCAGGAAAAGAGGGGGGACGCGAGAGCGACCCCCCCTCCTGAACCGTACCAGCCCACATGCCCTCAACATGGGGGAGGATATCCCCATGTTGATGGGGACAAGGGCCTCATCCCCACAACCCTTGCCCGGTCGTTGTGGGGGTCTGCGGGTGGGGGCTTATTGGAATCTGGAAGCCCCCTTTAACAAAGGGGACCCCCAGATTCCGGCCCCCCTATGTGACTTGGTAACGGGGTACATTGTACCCCTACCATTTCACAAAAGAAAGTGTCAAAAATGTTAAAAACCACAGAGACACAGTTGGGACAAGTCCTTTAATAAAAAGAAAAAAAGAAAAAAGGAAAAAAAAACATTCCAGCATTGTTATCTATTCTTGATGTCCAACGATGATCCATTCTCCAGCGATGCTCTCCAGCGAGGAACGAAGCACGGTCCTCCCTGCACCGGAGCCCCCCGGCTAATGACGCGCAAGCTGTTTGATAGTTATTTTATAACCGATGGCAGGGCCAACCGTGACGTGGACTGGTGACCACGCCCCCTCTAACGCGTCACGGGGGTTTCCTTGCTGGGGTTTCCCGTGACGCGTTAGAGGGGGCGGGGTCACCCATCCACGTTACGGGTGGCCCTGCCATCGGTTATAAAAGAACTGTCAAACAGCTTGCGCGTCATTAGCCGGGAGGCTCTGTTGCAGGGAGGACCGTGCTGCGTTCCTCGCTGGAGAGCATCGCTGGAGAATGGATCATCGTTTTTTTTTTATTAAAGGACTTGTCCCAACTGTGTCTGTGTGGTTTTTACATTTTTTGACACTTTCTTTTGTGAAATGGTAGGGGCACAATGTACCCCATTACAAATTCACATGGGGGGGCATAATCTGGGGGTCCCCTTTGTTAAAGGGGGCTTCCAGATTCCGATAAGCCCCCCGCCCGCAGACCCCCACAACCACTGGGCAAGGGTTGTTGGAATGAGGCCCTTGTCCCCATCAACATGGGGACATTCTCCACATGTTGAGGGCATGTGGCCTGGTACGGTTCAGGATGGGGGGGGGGGGGGCTCTCTCATCCCCCCTCTTTTCCTGCGGCCTGCCAGGTTGCGTGCTCGGATAAGGGTCTGGTATGGATTTTTGGGGGAACCCCACGCCATTTTATTTTTTTATTTTAGTGTGGGGTTCCCCTTAAAATCCATACCAGACCTGAAGGGCCTGATATGGAATTTGGGGGGGACCCCACACTTTTTTTTTTTTTTTTAGTTCGGGGTTCCCCTTAATATTCATACCAGACCCAAAGGGCCTGGTAATGGACTAAGGGGGGAACCCATGCTGTTTGTTTTTTTCAATTACTTGTATCTGTATTGCCGGGACCCGACAATCCATTATAGCCGCGATCAGCTTTAAATGACTTTTTTCCTTTAGAAATGACATTTTGTGCAGGGATTTTTTTAAGCAAGGGAAACATGTGCTACTTTACAGGCATACTATACACCCCCCCCCCCCCCCAGGTAAATTTAAAGGAATATTTCACTTTTAATGTTTCACTTTAAGCATTATTAAAATCACTGCTCCCGAAAAAACAGTTTTTAAACGTTTTTTTTGCATTGATACATGTCCACTGGGGCAGGACCCGGGTCCCCAAACACTTTTTATGACAATAACTTGTATATAAGCCTTTAAAATTAGCACTTTTGGTTTTTCATGTTCGTGTCCCATAGACTTTAACGGTGTTCGAACCAATTTTTTGCCTGTTTGCATGTTCTGCTGCGAACCGAACCGGGGGGTGTACGGCTCATCCCTACTTTTGCGCAAACCAATCAATGTACGCTTATTACGATTTTTTTTTACCAAAAATATGTAGAAGAATACATATTGGCCTAAACTGAAGAAGAAATTCGTTTTTTTACATTTTTCTTTTGGATATTTATTATAGCAAATTGTTGCACTTTTTTGTTTATAGCGTGAAAAATAAAAACCGCAGAGGTGATCAAATACCACCATAAGAAAGCTCTATTTGTGGGGAAAAAAGGACATAAACTTTGTTTGGGTACATCGTTGCATGACCGCGCAATTGTCAGTTAAAGCGACACAGTGACGTATCGCAAAAAATGGCCTGGTCAGGAAGTGCGTAAATCCTTCTGAGGCTAAAGTGGTTAAAGTAGCACAGTGCTGAATAGCAAAAAATGTCCTGGTCAAGAAGGGGGTAAAACCTTTCAGAAGTCAAGTGGTTAAAGAAGAGTTTAGCATACCTCCCAACTTTTTGAGATGGGAACGAGGGACACCTATCAGCAAAAGTATGCAGGCATAGGACACCCCCCCCCCTTGCCACGCCCCCTTAAAGGAGAATTGTACAAAAAAAATAAGATTGGTTAAACCCACAAGAGCTTTTTTTACCACTACTATTTCTTTATATTGGCTTTTGGAATTTACAAATGCAGCAATTTAGAAATCAGATGAAAGGTTTAGCGCTGGAAAACACTTTTTGATAGATAAAAAGTACATTTTATATACAGCTATATAGATCAGACAAAAATAAGGGACAGATGAGAAGGAAAGAGGGACATAGGGACTTTGTTCCAAATCAGGGACAGTCCCTCAAAATCAGGGACAGTTGGGAGCTATGGTTTAGTGTCAATTTAAAGACTGATTGATAATTTAACAGCAAATTTGCATTGTGTGTTTAGCATGGCTTAGCATGCCAGTCACATCATCAGGGTGCTAAAATGTCAATGATAATACATAATAAAATAATATTAATAATCAATAAGAAAAATGTTAACAAGTCAGGTTCATCAAAAAAAAAAAAAGCCAGTTTGCAAAAACAGGCCTTTGAGCCGTACAGCGGCACTAAAGGAAACGGAACAAATGACAGCCGCTCTTCTACAATTCCAGGCCGGTGTTGGTGTTTTAATACTGTGTTGTCTCTCATACAGTACAATATAAGAGCAATGACACTCCAAATGAGTCTGCATGGCAATGAGTACCAAATAATAGAATGATACACTCGCTGTAGGATAATACGGAGTTGCCATAGTATCGAGACACCGAGGGTGAGTGTCTGTTGTCAATACACAGCGCGACGAATGTAAACATGGATTAGTAAACCTGACAAAATACATCGACATCCCCCGCACCAACCCTCACTCTGCGCACACTATAAACACGTAATAACAAATGCTATGTGTTTTTTTTTTTAAGCTGAATTGAGTATTTATGACATTTTCTAGCATGTCTCCCATAGATGGCCATTTTCTTGGTTATTTTCAATGACCGCTTTTTCTCCTTTTCTATAATTCTTCAATTTGCCTTAATGGCTCAGCTCATTTTTCCTGATTGCAAAATGGTCACTGAAACCACCCCTGACCTTGCTGTGTATGTGCAATGCAGGTTACAGTAACAAGTCATTATTATTATTACTATTATTATTATTATTATTATTACCGTATATACTCAAGTATAAGCCGAGTTTTTCAGCACATTTTTTGTGTGCTGAAAATGCCCCCCTCGGCTTATCCTCGAGTCACCTTTTTGCGCCTGATCTCCCGGATTTTGGGGACCGGCCGGCCATAGGTCCCCTGGACCCCAAACTTGGCACACATATAGCCCCACTCTTCCTCTACAAGTGTGCAAAGTTTGTTGTCCGGGGAGCACTGATTTTTCAAAACCGGGCACCCCTTCCATAGACTCCCATGTTAAACGGTCATTTCTCTGGTGAATTTGGGGACCCGCTACCGGCCGGTCGTAGGTTCCCTGGACCCAATACTTGGCACACATATATCCCCATTTCTCTTCTACAAGTGTGCAAAGTTTTTTGTCTGGGAGACCTACAGCCGGGGAGCACTGATTTTTCAAACCCAGGCACCCCTTCCATAGACTCACATGTTAAACGTCAGTCTAGTGATGGACACAGTGAGGCATGGGCACATGGACACAGTGAGGCAAAGTGAGGCCTGCAGATGGACACCCTAGGCTTATACTCGAGTCAATACGTTTTCCCAGTTTTTTGTGGTAAAATTAGGTACCTCGGCTTATATTCGGGTCGACTTATACTCGAGTATATACAGTATTTGTTTTACACAGGATTTATATAATGCCAACAGTGTGGGCAGCACTTTAAAACTTGAAGGCAGACAGTACAATTCAATACAGTAGGAATCAGAGGGCCCTGGTCCTTAGAGATTACAATCTAAAGCCCTGTACACGCGATCGTTTTTCTATGGATTCAAATCCGATGGATTTTTCCATCGGAATTTCGATGAAGCTGACTTCCATCAGTCTTGCCTACACACCATCAGTCAAAAATCCGACCGTCCCAAACGCCGTGACGTAAAACACTCCGACAAGCCGAGAAAAATGAAGTTCAATGCTTCTGAGCATGCATCGACTTGATTCTGAGCATGCGTGGGTTTTTTCTCTGATGGAGTTCCACACAGACGATCGGAATTTGCTATCGTTTTTTTTCCATCGGATAAATTTAAACACGTTCTATTTTTTCTCACCGATGGAAAAAAGACCGAAAAAAGACCGATGGAGCCCATATACAATCGGTTTGTCCGATGAAAAAAGTGCATCAGACTGTTTTTAGAGGGAGAGTCACGTGATACAAAAGGTAATAATTGTGGGAGGTGATCTGATGGAGAAAATAAAAGTACAGTTGTTTTGTGGGGGCAGGATAGGCTTCTTTAACCACTTCAGCCCCGGAAAAATGTGCACCCTTTCTGACCGGGCCATTTTTTGCAATACGGTACTCCAATACGGTTTTGCAATACGGTACTGCTTTAACTGACAATTGCGCGGTCGTGTGACACTGTACCCAAACAAAATTTATGTCCTTTTTTTCCCCACAAATAGAGCTTTCTTTTGGTGGTATTTGATCCCCTGTGCAGTTTTTATTTTTTGCGCTATAAACAATAAAAGAGTGACAATTTTGAAAAAACACAATATTTTGTACTTTTTGCTATAATAAATATCCCCAAAAAATAAAAAAATTCTTCATCTGTTTAGGCCGATATGTATTCTTCTACATATTTTTGGTTAAAAAAAAAATCACAATAAGCATTAATTGATTGGTTTGCGCAAAAGTTACAGTGTCTATAAAATATGGGATAGATTTATGGCATTTTTATTAATAATATTTTTTTACAAGTAATGGCGGTGATCTGCGATTTTTAGCGGGACTGCAACATTGCGGCGGACAGATTGGACACTTTTGACACTTTTTTTGGGACCATTGACATTTATACAGCGATCAGTGCTATGGAATTGCACTGATTACTGTGTAAATGGCAGGGAAGGGGTTACCACTAGGGGGCGATCAAGGGGTTAAATGTGTTCCCTCAATGTGTGTGGGGGGATTGGACTGACTGGGGGAGGAGACTGGTAGCTGTTCCTAAATACTAGGAACACACGATCTGTCTCTACTCCCCTGACAGAACCGGCATTTGTGTGTTTACACACACAGATCCCTGTTCTGGCTCTGTCTGGAGCGATCGCGGGTGCCTGGCGGAAATTGCAGCCGCCGGGGCACCTGCATCGGCTCCTAAGTGACGCAGCGGGCGCGCGCCCCCTATACTCCTTAAGGCGGCCGCCGTACAGCTATGGCGATTCGCGGAAGGGAGCCACACTGCCGCCGTCAAACGACAGCTGGCGGTCGGCAAGTGGTTAAAGAGAAGGGTTTTCAGGAATAGCGTAAAAGTGGACAAAGTAGGAGATAGTCAGACAGATTGGCGAGAAGTCTGCTCTGGTACTGGCCTCAGCTTACTCACAGTGGTCTCCGGTGGCGAGGTGGATGGTCCCTTAGTGGCGACAGCTTCCCCTCTATCTCCGACGAAGACTGGTTCCCCGGCCGGCGGAACCGTTACTTCTGTTTGGACTGCAAGCCGCAGTCCCAACCCTACACTGCTCTCTTGCTTCTGAATAGGCCCTCAGATAGCCTAGCAGCCAGATGTCCCCGGGATAGGCTTATGGCCTAGCAGCCCGGGGCAGTACAACACACGTCCACCCAGACAGCCGTCCAGGTGGCACAGAACCCTGGTCACCTGACTCCACCCAAATAAATAGGCTCTCCCAGCAGGCCAAGGGACCCAGATCCTTTACCTACAGCTGATCCAGAGGAAGGCAAAATAAAAACCCTAGAGAGCATGATCCAATTTGCTCCAATGTTAGGGAAATGTAATTCCTTCCTGATGCCCTAGAAGGCTAACAGATATTACCTGGATCAACAATCTCTGGTGAGTCTCTTGCACTTGTGATGGGTGAATCTTCAGAGAGTGATGCCATGTAATGAGGTGGTACTGCGCTTTGCAGCACTCCTCTGGGACTCCAGGACAGAAGGTGGAGCCTTGACACCCTACTTTGCTGCACTGCTGAGTCTGCAAGGGACAGAGTCAGAGATAAGGTGAGTATAGCAGCTGGAACAGGTTTTTTTTTTTTTTTTTTTTGCTTTTTTTGCTTAAATGCCCAAATTTGAATTGGGCTTTTAGGTGAAAAAGAAGGAAAATCAATATAAATCTGGATTAACTGTTAGAAATTAAATACTAGGGGGATTTTATCAATGTTTTCACCCAAGATTCACACAACTTTCACCTAAGAGTCACACATTTTTTAATTGAAGCATATGTGAAAATTGTTCAGATCTTGGGTGAAAATTGTGTACATTTTTGTGAAACATTGATAAATAGAACCCTATGCTGGGCGCAGAAAGTAAGGTAGAAAAAATTATTTAACCAATAAATGTAGGGCGGCCAGAAATTTGTCGTATTGTTAGATTCATGGCGCTCAACCCAGTTTGGTGAATAGTATCAGCAGAAAAGAATAACTGTCTATATTAAGTACCGTATATACTCGAGTATAAGCCGACCCGAGTATAAGCCGAGGACCTAATTTTACCCCCAAAAAATGGGAAAACTTATTGACTCGAGTATAAGCCGAGGGTGAGAATGCAGAGGGTCAACAATGCCCATTTGTAACCTCACTGTGCCCGTCGTCACTGTGCCCATACTCACTGTGCCCATACTCACTGTGCCCATACTCACTGTGCCCATTGTCAATGTGCCCGTCGTCACTGTACCTTGAAATTGAGAGGCTGCGGGTGTCCATTCATTGTTTAAAACTTTAAAACTTGCGGTGTCCTCCTGGTCCCTTCCCTGATAGGCTTTTCTCAACTGACACAGTTCAGCCTATCACGGACGTTCTCATAACCTCGGACTCATTTTCCCAGCAGACAGTGTGATTAGTGTTCTGCCAATCACGGACGTCCTCTTGTCCGAGGATGAAAAGGCATCCGTGATTGATGGAACACTGAACACAGTGTCTGCTGGGATGGGTGAGGATGAGAGAACGTTCGTGATAGGCGATTCTCAGCAGACAGAGTTCCGCCTATCACGGAAGAGACAGGAGGAGACCAAGAGTTTTAAATGATGGACGCCGCAGCCTCTCAATATTTCCAGGTACACTGACTCGAGTATAAGCCAAGGTGGGCACTTTCAGCCCAAAAAAAGGGCTGAAAATCTCGGCTTATACTCGAGTATATACGGTACATTTTCTGATATCAGAAATGGATGTTTACATCTATGTCCAAGGCCGGCCGGATGGGGACTAGACCATCCGCCTCTCCATAGAAGAGACTGGAGGGTCCGATCAGGTTCGCCTGAAAAACTGACAGGTGGAGCTGATCAGACAGCCCATGTGAAAGGGGACTTACCCATACCCAGTGAAGTGACTGGCCTGAGGTGATACACAGAGATTAAACAAATCCTATTACAACCCGTACCTGTTTATCCGCAGTCTTCTTTTCTGTACACCCATTCAAAGTCCAGAATTTAAAAAAGCTTGAGCTGTCAGAAAACAGGGGACAGTGTGCTGAAATTACACACTGCAGAGCTCAGTGAGGAGAGCTCAGAGAGCGGATTGGGGAGGACACAGGACACAGGGACAAAGCTGAGGTTGTCAAACACAGGCCGTGTGCTGGAGCTCTCTCCCCTGTCATTGGTATTTGTCTCTTGATGTCAGAAAAATTTGTCAGAAGTGACTAATGCTGATAGCAGAGGAATGAGGCAGCAAGGAGAAATGGCACACTATAGAGGGATATGCTTTGTTCATATTTCATGTCTGAGGTTTACAACCACTTTACATTTCTGTTCAGAGTTTTTTCCATCAATGTATAAAATGCGCAAAAGCAATTTGTTTTTCAGTGAAATACACGTGTCCTAGTTTGATATACCGCGTTCTGTGGTGTTCAGAGCAGTGCTGGGCATGACAAGTTTAGTTTTAGCGCTAGCAAGTCCCTGGGAATTCATTTAAAATGTTGGCTTTGGCGACCATACGCTGTGCTGTAGGGAGAGGGGAACAGGCTGTTACAGCGGTGACATTTCAGATAAATACTCTATAGAGAGACCAGCGACTGCTTTTGTTGGCTGTCATGCTCACAATATGGATAAGTGTTAGCTTATGATGCAGAAATATTAATAATGTGCAAGTATAGTGTAAAGAGAGAAAAATAACTAATGCCGCTTACACACGACTGTTTTTCATGACGAGAATTTTTTTTATTTGGTCATTAAAAACGATCATGTGTGGGCTCCAGAGCATTTTTCACGATGTGAAAAATCCCATTAAAAATTTGGAACATGCTCTAATTTTTCTCGTCGTTTTTCACGTCGTCGTTTTTCACGTCATGAAAAATGGCTGTGTGTAGGCTTTAACGACTTGAAAAAAACACGCATGCTCAGAAGCAAGTGATGAGACGGGAGCGCTCGTTCTAGTAAAACTAGCGTTCGTAATGGAGATAGCACATTCGTCACACTTTAACGGACTGAAGAGCACGAGGCTGAAAAGCGCGAATCGTCTCTAACCAAACTTTACTAACACGAGGATCAGCAAAAGCAGCCCAAAGGGTGGCGCCATCCGAATGGAACTTCCCCTTTATAGTGCCGTTGTACGTGTAGTACGTCACCGCGCTTTACTCGAGCATTTTTTTCCACGATAGTGTGTAGGCAAGGCAGGCTTGAGAAGAATCACGTCGAGAAAAACGTTGTTTTTTTCAATGACATTAAAAACGGTCATGTGTACGCGGCATCAGGCTCCCTTCACAGCTTGGCGTTCCGCATCGCGGGTGGAGTTGCCGCGATTCTGCCCGCGATCCCGAATCACGACAGATCGCGGACGCCTGTGCCATCCCCGTCATTTCAAATGGCACCCCGATCGCGGCGCAATTTTGACGCGATTGTCGCCTGACAAATCGCAGTAAAATCGAGCCGCGATCGGGGTGTCATTGGAAGTGACGGGGATCGCACAGGCATCCCGCGATTTGTCATGATTTGGGATCGTGGGCAGAATCGTGGCGATTCCTCCCGCGATGCGGAACGCCAGGATGTGAATGGAGCCTGAAAGCCTGAAAGACGAAGCAGCACTGCTCCTGAGCACTGGCTGGGTTTAAATAGTCTGTATCTGCGCCAGTATCTGTCACAGGTGCACGCCGACTCGCGCGACGGCTCGTGTGCGCGCGTGCATGCGCATATCTATTAGCCACTGCCCAATTCTTCTGAGCATGGAACGGAATATGTTTTAGCTTATGCTCAAAAGTTTGTCCGGAGGAGTTATCTTGTTTGCTGGCATGTGCATCCTGACATGTACTGTAATACACATGTACTAGATCATCAACGTTGAAAGCATTAGGGACACTTTTTCTTTAACACATTTCTCAGGTACTAGTAAGATCCACTTCATCTGGAAGAGGCAGAATGTCTACTGAAAGGGTAACTCCACTTTCGTGGGGAAAAAAAATTAGCAATTAAAGAAAAAATAATATAGCGTATATAATTGCGACACAAGTCATATTGTAATTGAATGTTATTAAAAATTTCCTTTCCTTTTCAATCTGCAGCCGCTGTAATTTTCTGAAAATGTAATATGGCTACCTGGAGGTGTTCTGTAAACAGATGTTGTACAGAACGCCCCCCACAAACATAATTTCCTGCTTGTGTGAAGTTTATTATAATCCTTACAATGTACATAGATCACCCAGAGGGGAATTTTTTTTTAAACAAAAGTGGAGTTACTCTTTAAATATAATACTACAATATAACTTATTAAAAGTCTATTCACATAAAGATAAACATACAGATGTACAGTATGGGCCACGTTCACCTTGTAGTATGTCTGGACTCAATAAAACAAAACCAGAAGCAACTCCTACGGGGAGTAAAAAAAAACATCCTCCCACCTCTCTACTTTGGCCAATTAGGGGAAACCTTGTATTGAAAAAATGAATGCCTTCTCCAGAGTGGCGTAGTTGCCAGAGCAAACCACGCTGCATATTTAGTGCACAGGGAAAAGTCGCAAGACCACCCACCGGAAGAGGACGCCACTCCGTGTGTGTTTGGGCCAAGCTGGCCCAAAGTATATACAGTAATACTATTCCTGGAGTTGTTCTTTAAAGCAGATCTAACCAGTGGCAGCTGGTGTTTTTTTTGGGGGGGGCGTGGGGGCAAACAACCACCCAACAACCCCCCCCCCTCGGCAGCTGGCGGCACCTCTACCGATCAGTCCAGCACTTACCCCATCTAGGTGGCAGGTGGCGGGCAGCGTCTCCTGTGTCCTTTCCTCCATCACGGCAGCCGTGCATCTCCTCCCCTCTTCCTAGGCATCCACTAGGATCGTCTGTCTTTTCAGCCAATAGGGTGACAGTTCTCAAGACCCGCTTCCTGATTGGCCGGGGGGAGGATCAGTATTACAATAGCAAATATTATTTCGCTATTGGAACACACCTGGATGTGCTCGGTTCGCATTCTCTGTGCCCCGAGCCCACTCTACTTTGAAGCCTATTAGAGCCTCTGGCTCTAATCAGGTGCTTCGAAACCCCCCCCCCATTGGAATCCATGCATACAGCGTCCTGCAAGGGGCCAGACACATGGATGGGGGGTGGCTGTCCCTTGATCCAACCCAATCTCACAAAAGCATGTTTAATTTATATCCAATAATTATAAAATCTCTGACCTTCATTAGCATAATACCGGTTGACCATGCTATGAAGGTCTTTGTGCAGACACTTCCTGTTATAGAATGATAAAAGTTCTGCCCCATCTCCCAATAGCTCTTCTCTGTTGTCAACCTGTCACTTGGGTTGCAATGGAGACTAGAGTACCGTGAGAAATGCCATGCCACCATTGTTGAAGTGTATGCATACAGGCAGAAAGTGGTTGTAAAGAGGCTGCAGGGGATCAACAACACTCAGATGTAGCAAAGGATAAAAAAAAGTTAAAAAAACAAGTATTTTCCAAAAGAGAAAAAAATGGCAATTATTTATGATAAGCAGTACTTAAGCACACTGAATGTCACCTAGTCAGGGCTTAGATCTACTTTTAAAGAACACAGGAAATAGGTCTTGGAGTCCATTTTTTTTTTTTTTTATATAGACACAATGGACCATTTATAGGTAGCAGGCAGGTTGAGTGACAATGACGCCTTTAGTCCTTTTATACAAAGTTTCTAGCCCAAGCAAGGTCAGCACTGACATTCCCATATAATCACCAGGCAAGCTGTCATTTTGGAGTCTATAGAAGAAGTGGGCGGAGATATGCAAATCATAGTCTTTAAGATGTGCGGTTAAAGCGCCGTGTACAACAGAGAACCCTGTTGAGTGGATAGAAACAAAGAGTGCAATACAGCTAAGGTGCTGATCTGCATATCTCAGGATAATCACTGTTTTCACTCTAAGACCGTGGGAACTGAACTCCGGAGTTTGTTTGAAATATGCTAATTCCTCCAGTATGAGGGTCACCTTTCTGATCAACATACAAATTACCTATTCTTCTAGTCCCTTGCATATGCCGTAAAGGCAGAAAAAAAAGAGATCTTAAAGCCGCAGGTATTTTCATATATATATATATATATATATATATATATATATATATATATATATATATGTATGTTATATTTAAGAAGATTTCATATTTAAAATTTGTATAAAAAATCAATGTTAGCATAATTGTACAAAAATTACCTATATACTAATAATAAAAAAATTGGATGATGACGATTTATAAAAATATATATACTGTATATATTTAAAAAAATGGAGGATGTTCTATTTGTTTTGCGTCTTTATAGTCATTTTTGGGCCCAAGACACCTCAGCCCACTTATATTCATTGTACAATTGACTAGGTTTGCCTTGTCTCCTTTTTCTCTTTTCATTTTTTTATTATTGTAATCTTTTTAAAATAAAAAAAATTTGAAACGTAAAAAAAATAAAATAAAAAATGGGGCAGACACAATGGACTACTTATTTTTTTTTTTTTCTGCTGTCACTCTTCTATGTTTCTGTAATCAACTAATCAACATATTGCATGCTTATGTTATTTAAAGTGATAAGCTTTTGTCTCTGGCGACCTTTCCTGTCTGTAGAGTATAATGCATATCAAGCTACAGGTTAAAGTGGAATTCCAGGATAAACCTAACTAGCCTTTAAAATGATCCTTACCCCATTCCTAACACCCATGCTGATTAACCTGTGTAAGAAAGAAGTATATACAGTATCTCACAAAAGTAAGTACACCCCTCACATTTTTTTAAATATTTTATTAAATCTTTTCATGTGACAACACTGAAGAAATGACACTTTGCTACAATGTAAAGTAGTGAGTGTACAGCTTGTATAACAGTGTAAATTTGCTGTCCCCTCAAAACAACTCAACACACAGATATTAATGTCTAAACTGCTGACAACAAAAGTAAGTACACCCCCAAGTGAAAATGTCCAAATTATGCCCAAAGTGTCAATATTTTGTGTGGCCACCATTATTTTCCAGCACTGCCTTAACCCTTTTGGGCATTGAGTTCACCAGAGATTCACAGGTTGCCACTGGAGTCCTCTTCCACTCCCCCATGACGACATCATGGAGATGGTGGATGTTAGAGACCTTGCGCTCCTCCACCTTCCGTTTGAGGGGTGAACTCACTTTTGTGAGATACTGTACTTACCTATTTTTAGTTTGCTCAGGTCTGGTCATGTTATCCAGCTCCCCTGTGTCAGTCAGTGAAGGCTGCAGGGGAGAGGAGGAAGCACTGACAACAGATCAACCCATAGAAGCCTATGGGCGACACCACCGCTGCCAAGAATTCCAACTATTGTTGGTGGTCCCTCTTCTCCCCTGTAACTGCCACTGACTAACACTGGGGAGCCTGATCATGTACACACAAACAGTCTCCTGCGCTCGGGAGTACAGTCTCTTAGTGACACAACCAGAGTGTTCCGTAGGAAAATGACCAGGAATCTTGCTGCCCTCCTCAGAATAATTGGTATTCTTTAAGACTAAAATGTAAAAGGAAAAAAGAAGGCGCACCGACTAACCTGTGTCGGAAATATGTATATACTTACCTATTTTCAGTCCTCTTCAGTCACATGATCAGGCTCACCGACCTAGTGCATTATCAATGGCTAGGTTTTATTAAAAGTAAGTTGAAAGATTAAAAATACTCACAAAGCAAGTATAATAGTAGGCACATAATCATTCCATCAAAGGGGATTGCCTCCTACTGGAACCAGATGACCAGAGAGTCCAGACAACAGAGTTCACAGCTACGGCTGACGCGTTGCGAGGGCGCACCCTCACCCTCTTCCTCTGGCTCTGAGGAAGAGGGTGCGCCCTCGCAATGCATCAGCCGTAGCTGTGAACTCTGTTGTCTGGACTCTCTGGTCATCTGGTTCCAGTAGGAGGCAATCCCCTTTGATGGAATGATTATGTGCCTACTATTATACTTGCTTTGTGAGTATTTTTAATCTTTCAACTTACTTTTAATAAAACCTAGCCATTGATAATGCACTAGGTCGGTGAGCCTGATCATGTGACTGAAGAGGACTGAAAATAGGTAAGTATATACATATTTCCGACACAGGTTAGTCAGCATAAGTACTGTAAAAGAACGAAAAGAGGGCGCACCAACCTTGTGCATTACCCAAGTGGTATTTATTGAAATCAAAAAGAAGGAAACATATTTACAAACAAGTGGATAATAAAAGCATATCAATGTCCACAAGGGACACAGAGCAACCTGGTCACCAGAACCATGTCCAGCATGCCAGAGAACCTTCCAGATGACTGATGCATTTCGAGAGGAGATCCCCTCTTCCTCAGAGCCCCGATGGGGATCTTCCCTCAAAACGCGTCAGCCATCTGGAAGGTTCTCCGGCATGATTGGCACGATCCTGGTGACCTGGTTGCTCTGTGTTCATTGTGGACTTTGGGTATGTTTCCTTCTTTTTGATTTCAATAAATACCACTTGGGTAATGTGCAAGGTTGGTGTGCCCTCTTTTCTTTCTTTTACAGTGTTTCCATTGGGTGTCCCCTGACCCTTGGAGGACAGCAAGACCTGTGCATCTACCGGGAGCCATAGAAATTCTAGGCTATTTCCATTGACGTCGCTCCACTTTTGAGTGCAGGAGATTTTGGTTGTCTGTAATCAGCATAAGTGTTAGATGGGGAGCATTTTTAGTCTAGTTAGGTTCAGCCTGGAGTTCTACCTTAAAATGACTTCTTGAAACAAACGATGTGCAAAGTCTTTCACTTTGATTTCTGCAAAAAATATTTGGATCTGGAATTAAAGCGCCACACTAAAATATTGAATCCCAAATTAAGTTTATTCCAAACATAAATTGAGTACAAGAGCTGATTGGGGGTCAAACATCACCCCTTCATCAGGACTCATAGGAATATAAATCCATAAAATGAGGACTCAAAAAATGATGGGTTTTTGAAAATGGTTTAATGACACAGAAACTCAGCACTGTTCAGCAGATGGTTTGAACAGCCATGGCTGTGTCATTACATAATTTCCCTCATACTCTGTATCTATATTCACATAAGCCCTGATGAAGGGGGAGGTTTGCCCCAGAAACATGCTGGCTTTTATACTTAATGTATGTTTGAAAAAAATAATGAAAGCAAGATAAAAAAAAATAAAACGAACAAACATGTCATACTTACCTGCTCTGTGCAGTGGATTTTGCACAGCGCAGCCCTGATCCTACTCTTTTCAGGTCCACCTCCTCTTCAGCCAGTGCCCCCAATAGCAAGCCGTTTGCTCTGGGGGGCACTAGTGCATGCTCGCTCCCGAGCCCCTCTCTATGCATCCATAAGGTAGCTGTGGCTCGAACCCGTCCCCCACGCTCTCCTCATTCTCTCACTGCCTGTAATTGTAGCAGGAGCCAATGGCTCCCACTGCTGTCTCAGCCAATGAGGAATAAGAGACCCAGGAGAAGCTCAGCTCTTGTGCACAATGCTGGATCAAGAAGCATAGAATGCATGAAGGTAAAAAAAAAAACGTTAAAACCGCTTTAATTTTGGATTTGAATATTTTGGTGTGGTGCTGCAGTTCTAGATCCAAAGATTTTTTCACAATCCAAGGCAACTGTGATAACTCTTTGGTGTGAAGAAGCTGCCTACCCATTATTTTGATGTCCCACAGTGATTTCATTCATACACTATTGTCGATTAATATAAATACAAAACCATCAAATAACTTTTTTGTAAGATTCCAGCACCATCAATCCTCCCTCTAAAGGCCCATACACACGATCTGACTTTTTTACAACAAACCTCAGACGGACCTGTTTGATCGGATAATCCGACCGTGTGTACGCTCCATTGGACAAACTTTTTTGCTTTTTCATCGGACAAATGTTCGCTGTGAGAACAGACAAACTTTCCGGCAACAAATGTCCGATGGAGCAAATCCAATCGCGTGTACACAAGTCCATCGGACTAAAGTCCAAAGTACAAACACGCATGCTCAGAACCAATGCTAAAGATCAGACAACAATAGCAGAAGTTGCCCAAAGGGTGGCGGTAAAGAGCATAAAAACCACATGATTTGGTGAAAGTTGGCTGAAAAAGTCCTGCCGTGTGTATGCATACCAAGACCACGGACAACGCCCTTCGGAGAAAAATCCACGGAAAAGTCAGATGGAAGTCCGATCGTGTGTATGAGGCTTAAGGTGATTTCTGTAGACAGTAGCCACAGCCACAGAGTAGAAAAGCCTGTTCCGATGCCAGCATGTTGTAGAAAAAGGCCCTTGCTCTCTGTATGGATGAAATGGTCTCTCTGAAAAGTTGAGTCAAACCACTAACGCTGTAATAACTAAAGCTCATGTTTTCTGTTGATTGGAGAGATCTAGCTCTGACAGTTTTATATAGCAAAATGCAGACAGATTTCAGAGATATCCTCACATGTGGGTGGGTGTGTTTGTTTCTGAACGTTCTCTGGAAAAAAATAGCAATTATACCTGAAAAAAACCTGAAAACCCTGAACAAGTAGGCAATCCTTAGATTTGACCAACGTGTCTTTTTAACCGTTAGCATCTTCCAAATTATTTTTTTCCTATTAATAATAAAGTTAAGCAAGCATAATTTACTACTATATATACAGGCATCTTGATAACCAGAGCCAGATACACCATGGATAACATAAGCAATTTAAATTCTAATCAGGGTAAGAAAAGCGAAGACCAACACTATAAAATGTTAACAAAAATGTTCCGCCTAATCTCTGTAATGCAAAGAGTTTTCTTTCTCTAATTTTGACTTTCAATATCTTAAAAAATAAAATAAAATTATAATGATAAATAAGGTAGTTAGAGATTAAACAAACAAAAAAAAAAACTTTGAACTCTGCTACATTGGCTGTTAAAAAAAAAAAGTCATGTATCTTTCTGCGTCGTCCATGAAGGAAAATTCCACTGGGTCGGCTCTGTGATCTTTTGTAGTTTGCCAGAGGGCAAACGAAGTCAGACGCTGAATTGCTTTTTATTTTTTCGTGGCCTGTATATGACGGGATGTGATGTACAAATCAGGAATTTTTGCATTTACTTAAAAAAAAAAAAAAATACTCATCTCACGATATCACCTCCAATGAAAAGATTGAAAAGGATTAATTGACTGCTGATCGATGGTGATTGAGAACCAGTCAATGACTAATGTCCGTAATTGTGCCCAACCACACACAAATGCGCAGGCGAAATCAGACAAAGACGCTCTCTCTCTCTCTCTCCCTCTCTCTGTCTCTCTCACTAGCAGCTCTGCCTTGTTAGCAGTAATTTGTTAACATGAAGCTCTAAAAAAAGCCTCCGCAGCTGGTGGGACAAATGTGTTGCTCGGCATTCAGGCCATCACCGCGATTCGGCGACAAATGTATAGAATCAGATTCTTGCTAAAAACTACAATTACAGGTGATATACAGATTGAAATCACAGGGCTGAATTGTCGAAGAAAATTGTCCTAATGATGGGTTTTCGGCTAGGCGATGCAGCTCTTTTCATTCTCCGTGACGGGTTCTGAACGCAGCTGCACCTGCCGTGTGCTGCGTTCTGCCGCATTTAATGATGTCGGATGATATTATTAGGCAAAGTGTTCATAAACAGATGTTGAGCCTGTGCCTAAATGCTGTCAGATGAGCCTTTCCTTGGCCTAGAACAGTATTATTTATATAGAAGGTTTACGTTTGTTATGTTAATAACCCCACTATTAGCTTTCCCGATGTTACGATAGGAATGAAAATGCAGTTAATATGAATAACAGCCTCTGGTACTCTTTGTACACTAGTGGAGGGTAACTTTTTTTTGCAGAAATAAACATAGATCCCCCCCTCCCTTTTTCTCTACCCCACCCCTTGCATACATTGCTTTCGCCTCTTTTGTGCTTCTTGGCATGCTTGGGATTTTTGCACTGTAACCAACTTTTGCCTGTTGATTATGATGTCAAAAAATTTAATTTCCCATAATTTAGCATTTGCCTCTGCTGATTTTGCTATTCAAAGAAAAACTGTAGTATATTAGTGAGCACATATTTGGTGCTATTATTGTAATTTGCACTTTACAATTCATCTGCAATTAAAAAAAAATAATAATAATACAAATAATTGAGCACAGAAATAAAATGCAATGCAGGCACCCTGCATTTTTCACATACCTTCAGTTATTTTAGGATTGACTAGACAGCCCTAAACACTGCACCATCCTATGCCACATCTAACTTCATCCATTCCATGCTGTTTTCTGACGGGAGTCATACTTTCATAGTTTCATAGTAGGTAAGGTTGAATAAAGACAATACTGTAGTCCATCCAGTTCAACCTATGTAGGTGCACGTGTGTCAGCGTCTATAATTATTTCCCATATCCCTGTATGTTTTGTTCTTTAGGATGCACATCCAAGAGTCTCTTAAAAATATTGATACTCCCAGCAGCCACCACCAATTGTGGAAGATATGTTCCACATCCTTATTGCCCTGACAGTGAAAACCCCCCTGCACAGTTTAAGGTTAAACGGCTTCTCCTCCAACCTCACTGTGTGGCCCCCGTGTCCTTTTACACTCCTTGAGACTGAATAGTTTTTTTACTATGCTGGGATTGCCATTGAGGTATTTGTAAATCGCTATCATGTCCCCTCTCAAGTTTTGTTTCTCCGGGGAAGAAACATCGTTTTTTTACTATGCTGGGATTGCCATTGAGGTATTTGTAAATCGCTATCATGTCCCCTCTCAAGTTTTGTTTCTCCGGTGAGAATAAATTTAGTGTTTGCAGTCGTTCCTTGGAATTGAGCTCCTCCAGTCCCCTTAATAATGCATTAGTTTTGTTGCCCTTCTTTGGACTCTCTCCATGTCCAGCACATCCCTTCTGAGGATAGGTGACCAGAACTGGACAGAATACTCCAGATGTGGTCTAACCAGAGTTTTATAAAGTGGTAGGATTATCGTTCTATCTCTGGAGTATATCCCCTTTTTTATGCATGCTAATATTCTGACGGCTTTGTAGCTGCAGCTTGACACTGCATGCTATTGCTCTGTCATCTACTAGGACCCCCAGATATGTCTCTATCCTTGATTCCCCCAGCGATTCTTCCCCTAGTGAGTAGTTTACATTTATTTTTTTTGACCCCAAGTGCATTACCTTACATTTTTCCACATTAAACCAAATTTTCCATGTATTTGCCCACTCTGTTATTTTGTTTAGGTAGAGTACATTGGGTATCTAGGTAATACCCCTAAATTGGAATAGTGTACATAAGTTGGACAATCTTAAAAGTAGCAAACAGTAAAAAACTGTGAATGGGGGGTAGTTTAAGAGGAGGCAGCCATCCTCAGAGTGTTTCCAGAAACTCTGCAAAACAGATAGAAGAAACAAGGTGGGGGGGCGCCATTCTGAGTGTAGTATAGGCACCTACCAGACACCTTCCCAGCTACCCGTATTGTGTGTGAAGATCGTGGGAAGCACTGAAATCTTCAGGACTGCATTATAATGATGAGCATGAACCTCACTTCCATTCTGTAAGTGTTCCTAATCTTGCGCAATAAATGTTTGTATTCTAATACTACACTTAGCTTTGCGCCTCCCCCCCCCCCCTGTTTCTTCTACTATTATTTTGTTCAGGTCTTGTTGTAAAATTTCTATATCCTGATGTGAAGTTATTGCCCTGCTTAATTTTATGTCGTCCACACATTGATCAATAGCAAAGACTAGGAGACAGCATGGAGTGGATGAAGTTAGAATTGGCATAGGATGGTCAAGGCAACACAAAGGAGGAAAGGAGGGTCGGATCAAACCCTAACACTATTGCTGCGTACACACAACCTTTTTTTCCGTCGGAATAAACTCAGACGGGTTTTTCAGACGAGATTCCATTCAAGCTGTCTTGCATACACACTGCCACACCAAATTCCGACTGTCAAGAAGGCAGTGACTTACAACACTACTACGAGCCGAGAAAAATGAAGTTCAATGCTTCCGAGCATGCGTCGACTTGATTCTGAGCATGTAATTGAGAGAGATGGGACTCTGAGTGTGGATTTTAGAGGTACCAGAAAAGGAATCACCGTAATTAGAAAAAATATATAATTTTAATAAACATAATTGTAAAATTTAAAAATAAACATTAAAAACACAGAGATTGGACTCTCCATGAGAGCCATACAATATATACAAATCCCTAATATTGTTTAGACAAATATAAAGTCTACGTTTCGCTTTTCGCTTCTTCAGGATTTATTTGTCCAATAAAGGGATTCTGTGTAAGAAAAAAGAAATAATCAGTTTTATACATAGACAGTGGACATGAATGTATATCTCTCAAGGGTAGGGTTTCCCACATAGACGTAATAAATGTGTACAAAGAGGACCACCTACTTATATCAGCGGAGCTCTCATATGTGTGGCATGTCTCATATCACCTCAGGGTAGCCAGTTTAGGATGGTAGTCAGAGTTCTCCAGAAACAAGACCTAGGATCTACATAACAAAATCGCATATGGAAAGAAAATAAGCTAAAATAATAATATATTAGGCAGACCTTAACTATAGGGCCTATTTAGTTGTACTTACTGGGCTAGACTGATGCTATATATATCAGAATTGCATCCAGACAAACGGAAATTCCGATAGATTTTTTTTCCGTCTGAAAAAAAGGGAACATGTTCTCTTTCTAAGTCCGTCAGATATTCCGACGGAAAAAGTCAGATGGGGCATACAGACGGTCGGAATATCCGATGAAAAAATTCCGTCAGACTTTTTTCATCGGAAATTCCGAGCATGTGTACGCGGCATTAGGGATTACTAAAGTTGGACTCTGACTCAGAAAGTTACTATAAAGCTGAACCCTATTTTTATTTTTATTTTTTACAAACTCCACTGCTCCTCTCCCGTGTCATGGATATGCAGTAGTGTTTGTCTGTCAGCTTACCTTCCTTCCCATGTGTTCATCTTAGAGGCCAGAACCCTTTCACCTGGCTTCCTTTATAATCTCCTCCCAGCCTGACTCCACCCCAGGCCCTATCACAGAACACAATATTAACCTGTGCACTGCAAGCCTGCTTTGCTGATCAACGTGTTTGTTAGGCATTGTGTGTTTGGGTTCCTGCCTGCCGTGTGCTACGTCTGTCTCTCTGTTACGTTATTGGCTTGTCCCCGACTATCCCTGTCTGCTCGTGACCCTTGAACTTCGGCTTGCCTTTCGTTATCCTTGTCTGCTTGTGGCCCTTGACTTTCAGCTTGTTATTCGTTACTCTTATATCTCGTGCTGCTGCTTCCCCTCTTGTCCCCTTATCCTACGGGGCGTGAGCTAGGAGACTCTAGGGGCCGCGACCTGGACCCAGCCTGCAGCATAACATCCTCACCACTAGAGGCTCTGGAAAAGACCTGCTGGGTCTTAGACTCCGCGCCCTGGGGAATCTTGGCTCTAGCTTCCCATAGGATCCGGTTGTGCTCCTCTGGTCCCGCTTTCCACAACCACCCAGTTTCCTATCCACAGCAGTCAGCCATAGGGTTCACTACCTTGCGGTGCACTCCTGTCCCCCTACGGTGTGCATCTGTCACCTGGCCACAGGTGACCTGACATCCCGATTCCTGAACATCCCCCACACATCACAATACATGTCTTAAATCCTGAAGTCTTCAGGTCAGTAAAGTCACAGGTCCTCATTCTGGACTGAGAAGTGCTCATGTATTGAGTGCTCCTTAGCTCAGGAGTACTGCTAGCCCAGGCTACATGATGAGACACCTTTATGTGGCATGGTCATGATGGTTTGGGTTCATTGGAAATGGGTTGAATGGCACTGGCCACCACTGATCTTTGAAGAAGAGTGGAGCTAGACCTCAGTAAGGCAGTGGGGGACTCTAAAAAAAGTTGGCTTATTAAGTGATATTTTATGCACCCAATAAAGACATACTGACTTACTTTGCGGCGATCAATTTTTTCTGAAGTACCTACTGCTGACATTCCAAGGAAATCTTTCTGGTCCATCAATATCTAGGGGGGCTGCCTTCATTTAAATAACAACACTACAGAAACAACATATAAAATGTATCTAAGTGATAAAGTTTAGTGCTGTCCCCCTCCTGCCCCACTGTCCCAGGCAATGGACCACAAGTGCTTTTACGTACAGCCATGTGTACAAATAACTAAATGTTCTACACCAATGTTTCTCAACTTCAGCCCTGAAGTACCCCGAACAGGTCATGTTTTCAGAATAACCCTCAGATGAAACGGCTGTGGTAATTACTAAGGCAGCGAAACTGATCAAATCACCTGTGCAAAATAATAGAAAGCCTGAAAACATGACCTGTTGGGCGTACTTGAGGACGGGAGTTGAGAAACATTGTTCTACACCACTCCAGAGGTGGCTAACCATGGCTGAACTCTCCACAGATACACGTTTTGAGTATAAAAAGAATATAAGAACTCATATCTTTTTAGAATTACATTCTCTTTTAATTGACATGCTTTGCTTGCCCTGTGACAAGATTTGTTTTAGATTTACAACTTTTAATAGATGACAAAGGAGCTCCCAGCTCTGGTATCAGTACTGTTCATTGTTTTGCTTGTGGTTTCTTTGAAAAAAAAAAAAAACTGTGCTGAATAATGCATGGACCATATTACTGTGCCTATCCAGGCTGTGCCAATCACACAGCACCTGCTCGCAAATGTCCGCATATGATGTGTTACAGAGAAGAGATCACCAAGCGAGATGTCAGAGGGATGACACTGCAGTATGTATTTTACTGATGCTGTTTAAAGTCGGAGAGAGAGAGCTGAAATGCTCAATTAATGTTCTGAAATCTTTTGAGGCTTTGTTTTACATGATCTTTGCTGTCCAAAATGGTAATGCGTTGGTCTGTGGGGCACTGTCCCTTATGTGTTCAGAGCTATTATTCTACTATAGGGCATGCTTTTGCTCTGGGTCATGAAGGGCCTTTTTAGAGTCAAGATAGGCATTTGCCCACTTAAAGTTTGGTAGCATGGCGCCATGACACGGCTGATGCTCTGGAATAGTTTGTTTTTCCTGGGTGATTCTTCAGATGGATATTTTTCAAGATCTTATTTTTCTTTTTTACTTATTAAATAATGAAGTTAAAGCAGTGTAATGTATTAGCCTTGTTCATGAATTTTTCTATTCATTGTGAAGCCCAAGGTGACACTTAAAGTAGAAGTAGGACCAAAGCTGTTTTGGTCCTGCTTCTCCTGTGGGTCACAGGAGTGCACTTAATTCTGCACTCCTGTGACCCAGATTCAGCCAACAGAGGGCTAAAGTCTGCTGTCAAATGACATAACTCAGCCAGTCCAGGCTCTGAAGAGATCTACCCCTATGCCTGATCGGCTGCTGGCTCAGCCTCCTACCCCCTTCACATTCCGGAGGTCCAGTGAGCGCTGGAGGGGCAGAGCAGAGAAGTCACTGGTCTCTGCCCACTGAGGACTGAGAACTGAGTGATCAGTGGTTTTTGATCGTTTGGTTCTCGATGAGGCGACAAGGGACAGATTCAGCATTGGATGGAAGCTGCATCCACCTAGGTGAGTTTGTATGTTTGTTTTGTTTAAATCCCAAAACTCTCTTTTAAAAGAACCACTGAGGGTGCACTCACACTGGCAGTCTTAACCAAGCCCAGGCACAGTTCACCCCTCTTGGTCTGGATCATTTGTGTAGTGTGAGTGCTCCAAACTGTGCCCAAACTGTGCGGTTGGACATGGAAGAGGTGGTCACAGGAATGGTTCACTTGCAATCCTTTATGGTTCGCTTTGGTTTGAGTGCAAACAGTGCCTGAGCTCAGACCTCTCCATTGATGTCTGAGCACAGAAGCAGGGATCACTGTGGTTTGGTTGGCAGGGTGACGATGTAAGTGTGCATGGGAACATCTTCTTATAGCCCAGTATTAGAGCAGACCAGTAGAGGAGTGGGGGGGGAACAAATAAACTCGGGTACGGTTCAGTTCAACTGTGCCCAGTGTGAGTACACCCCTTGTCTCACCCAACTGAAATAAGTCCATTGATAGGGGTACTCTACATCAACTGTCACCAGACCCCCCGATGATGTCCAGACCACATTGAGCAATCTTTGAAAGAATTGCTTACCACTCATGTCATAACTGAGGCTATATACTGGATATATAGCCTCATCATGTGTGACACCTTGATGTACTTATATCTGTATCTTTGTTTTGTACCCTATGTCAAGATAAGTTTCCTTATACGTTCCAATTTTATCTAAGCTTTTATACTTGGATTATGTAAAGCTTTTTAATAAAAATGTATTGAAACAGAAATTAGACCAACCTTTGATGATAACCCATGGCTGTCTGGGTCATAGACGGTGCTTTCACATTAAAGTGAACTTGTATTGGCCTAAAGAGAACTTTAAGTAACAACAATATTTAAAGCTGAACTCTAGGCAGATAAAAAGGCACACACATTATTACAGTTCTGTATGAGTAAATATCTGTAAAACATTAAAGGAGAAGTGTGGAAAAAAAACAAAAAAACAAGACACATGCTAACCTATATGGCTGCAGCAATAGTCTGATGCAACTGTCCCCTGTCGACTCTAAGATCGAGAACTGAGTAATCACATAGCTGCTGATCGCTCAGTTCTCGGTCCAATCTGAGCAGAGAATGGTGACTACCTGACTCGCTAAGTTTTGACATTGTTGTAAATAATCTGGTTCCTGGGAAGGCGGCTTCTACACCCCAGAAAATCTCTGCGGTCTCCTCAGCTTGTAGCATGGTGTAACAAAAAAGGAAAATAAAGCTCCACACCACTGCTAAGAGGTCCAGATCCAACTTTATACCAATAAAAGTCAAGGGGACTCCTAAGAGTAACCAATGCATTTTGGTGGTCCAAAAATGCCTCCTTCATCAGGGCTAGAAAAAACAAAAGGACATCACCATATCAATACAATATCAACACAACATCCCTTCCTCAGGGTCATAGTTAGTCCTGATTTTTTTTCTAAGCCTGATGAAGGGGGTGTTTTTGGACCCCTGAAACACATTGCCTACTCTTTGGATTTTGCCCCTGACTTTTATTAGAATAAAGGTGTATCTGGACCTCTTAGCAGTTGTGTAGCGCTTTACTTTCCATTTTTGTAGAAATAAAAACAGATATTCAAAACCTTTTGTAAATCTTATAGCTGACGCCTAGCTAAAATAAAATAAAAATATTCTACAATTTTAGTTACATAAATTATAAATTATTAAATTTAATTATTGGTAATAAAGTATGTCCCACTATGTGCAGGCTGCTGGATTCTGTAGAAATCTTCACTGAATGCCTGCCTTGTCCTCTTCCTGCTGCTGAACTTCCAGTGCTGTGGGGGTTAACAACTTTTTTTAGCTAAACTTCAGCTTTAAACTTAAAAAGAAAGTGTAATTCAGATACAAAGGTACAACTGTATTTTTTCCTAAACAAGAAAAGAAAACAACAGCTCCATTTACACCAGTTGGTAAGAACGCGATTGGAGAGACCGATTTAA
The DNA here is from genome assembly GCA_029206835.1 of Rana muscosa. NCBI lineage: Eukaryota > Metazoa > Chordata > Amphibia > Anura > Ranidae > Rana > Rana muscosa. The sequence goes on along the minus strand of CM055127.1, from coordinate 441,644,870 downwards.
TGAGATCCATTTTCAAAGCAAATTGAAGCATGAAGCATCTTTTTTTTCGCCACGAAGCTTATTTGATACCAAAATATTAAATGATAAACACAGATTGCTTTAAATCAGACAGGCCATATTAAAGAAAAGCATTTTAGCTCATCTTGATATGTAGCACCTTATTTAAATTAGGAGGTGTTAATTTGTGGCTTGAATAATATATTAATATAATATGTAAAGTGAATGGGATTGTTAATCACAGTCGCGCCTGAAACGACTTTGCTTCTGTGCACGGAATGTTAATTTTGCAAAACATTAATTTCAAAGATTTTGCAGCAGTGCTTTTGTAATTAAATATTAATGTCACATGTTATTGCAGTAGCATGTTTATAAAAGCCGGCAACACTTCAAGTTAACTCATTTGTTTTATATTTATTTCTCTTGCTTCTGCTGGTGCTCTTTTATTTTTTTTTTATTTTTTTTACGAAACCTCAATGTGTAGGCCATCTTGGAAAAGTCTAATTTATCACTGTAAGCATTTTTTTGCATTCACCAAGGTAAATACTTAATGAGGTGTGCTTAGCTGATGTAATTTATCAGGTAATTAGATTTGTCCACGGCCTTCCCACTGCACTGCAGGGAGAGGCAGTGGCCATTTTGAGGGCCGTACCAGTTTTCGGTGGATGCTAAATATATAAATGTAGTGGAAACTGATGCTTTTGTGAAGCCACCGGGGCCTAAGTGCAGTGACAGGCACCGAATGAATCAGCACCAGAGTAGCTTCCAGTTGTCCAAGTTCAAAAGAAGCATCAACTTTTGGCAAAACACACTCAACTAAATAAAGACTTAGTTTTGTTTTTTTAGAAAAAGTGTTTTTATTTTTTAAATCTTTATTAAACAATATATAAGTATGCACACAATATAATTATAACTATACATACTTCAAAAATTAAAGTACCATACATCTTACCATACAAAGTTAATACTTTTTTTTAAATTATTTTTGGATAAAGTATAGAATGATTTTACCACTTCAATACGGGGCATTTTCACCCCCTTCCTGCCCAGGCCAATTTTTAGTTTTCAGCGCTGTCACACTTTGAATGACAATTGCACGGTCATGCAACACTGTAGCCAAATTTACCCACAAATAGAGCTTTCTTTTGGTGGTATTTGATCACCTCTGCGGTTCTTATTTGTTGCGCTATAAACAAAAGAAGAGTGACAAGTTTGAAAAAACACAATATTTTTTTACTTTTTGCTATAATAAATATCCCATTTAAAAAAATAATAATAATTTCCCCAGTTTAGGTCGATATGTATTGTTCTAAATATTGACAAACTTCAAACAAGCTCAATAGCTCTGGCGAAGCGGCTCCCACACAGCAAGGCTTCTTTGATGGGCACCCAACACTTACTTAAACCACATAAAAGAGTTCAAGATTTTAATTTTAACTGTTGGTAAAAAAAATGTCATATAAAAACAGGCAACACATTTCAGGAGCAACCCCCTCCCCCTTCATCAAGGCTCAACAAAGGATACAACTTGGATGCAGAGGCGTACTAAGGGGGGGGCGAGGGGGGCGGGCCGCCCTCGGGTACCACACACTGGGGGGTGTCAGACCGGCACCCCCCTCCGCGATTGTACAGTACACCCGTGGTTGCAGCGCCACACTGTGACAGGCAGGGAGAGGCGAGCTCGCTACAGTGGCGAGGGGGAGGGGGTGTGCGGGGGGGACCTGCTGTGCATGTGCCGCTGCACTGATCTGAGGTACTGAAGGGGGGGCTGCACCGAACGGGGGGGCTACACTGAGCGGGGGGCGTCTGCACTGAATGGGGGGGCTACTCTGAACAAAGGCGTCTGCACTGAAGGGGGGGCTACACTGAAGGGGGCGTCTGCACTGAACGGGGGGTCTGCACTGAACGGGGGGGTCTGCATTGAAGGGGTGGATACACTGAAGGGGGGTCTGTGTAACATGCAGGGGGTCCAGAGATTCAGGGTGCTGTGTAATGTAAAGGGGTCCCGAGGTGCAGGGTGATGTGTATTGTAAAGGAGTCCAGAGATTCAGGGTGATGTGTATTGTAAAGGGGTCCAGAGATTCATTGTGATGTGTAATGTAAAGGGGCCCAGAGGTGCAGGGTTCTGTGTAATGTAAAGGGGTGCAGGGTGCTGTGTAATGTAAAGGGGTCCAGGGTACTGTGTAATGTAAAGGGGTCCAGAGGTGCGGTGCTATGTAATGTAAAGGGGTCCAGAGGTACAGGGTGTTGTGTAATGTAAAGGGGCCCAGAGATGCAGGGTGCTGTGTAATGTAAAGGGGTACAGAGATGCGGGTGATGTGTAATGTAAAGGGGTCCATAGATGCAGGGTGCTGTGTAATGTAAAGGGGTCTAGTGATGCAGGGTGATGTGTAATGTAAAGGAGTCCAGTGATGCAGGGTGATGTGTAATGTAAAGGGGCCCAGAGATGCAGGGTGCTTTGTAATGTGAAGGGGTCCAGAGATGCAGGGTGCTGTGTAATGTAAAGGGGTCCAGAGATGCAGGGTGATGTGTAATGTAAAGGGGTCCAGAGATGCAGGGTGCTGTGTAATGTAAATGGGTCCAGAGATGCAGGGTGATGTGTAATGTAAAGGGGTCCAGAGATGCAGGGTGATGTGTAATGTAAAGGGGCCCAGAGATGCAGGGTGCTGTGTAATGTAAAGGGGGTCCAGAGATGCAGGGTGCTGTGTAATGTAAAGGGGTCCAGAGATGCAGGGTGCTGTGTAATGTAAAGGGGTCTAGTGATGCAGGGTGCTGTGTAATGTAAAGGGGTCTAGTGATGCAGGGTGCTGTGTAATGTAAAAGGTTCTAGTGATGCAGGATGCTGTGTAATGTAAAGGGGTCCAGTGATGCAGGGTGCTGTGTAATGTAAAGGGGTCCAGAGATGCAGGGTGCTGTGTAATGTAAAGGGGTCCAGAGATGCAGGGTGCTGTGTAATGTAAAGGGGTCTAGTGATGCAGGGTGCTGTGTAATGTAAAGGGGTCCAGAGATGCAGTTGTGGAGAGGGGGTACACAGTAGTGACAAAGAGATATTGAAGGATGCAGAGGTATGCCGGGGGCACAGTGGGGTGTTTTTACATTTTAATGTGGGGGGGGGATGCCAGATATAGGATCCGCCCCGGGTGCCAAATGCTCTAGGTACACCCCTGCTTGGATGGACTATGTTGAGCCTTGGTAAAGGGGAGTGTTGCCCTCAAAACACATTAGGGTTGATTTACTAAAGCAAGAATGTAAAATCTGGTGCAGTTGTGCATGGTAGCCAATCAGCTTCTAACTTCAGCTTGTTCAATTAAACTTTGACAAAACAAATGGAAGCTGTTTGGTTTCTATGCAGAGCTGTGCCAGATTTTGCACAATCCAGCTTTAGTAAGTCAACCCCATTGGCTGTTTTTTTTATGACTTTTTTTTTACCAGTGTAGCGGGGGTTAACATTTAGGGGGAGTGTCTGGGCGGTAGTATGAACCAGATACACTAATTGTTGGGAATCTATGGCCAATTTGATTCGTGGAGAATATAATGGTGCTCGGTTCCCTGCGGCCCCTGGGTGGCGCTGTCGCCTTGGGCTGGGGTTGAACCATCATTGTAGGGCCGTGCCCTTTGTGTCCTCTCGCGGCAGTAGTACAGCGGGGTGGGGAACCCGCTGTGCCTGCTGGGAGAGGGTATAAAGGGGGCGGACATCTTGCGCACGAGGTCCGAGCCCCAGGCACCTTCAGCCTGGGGGCTGCTGTTCTGTCGTCCTAGGCCTGGGTGCAAGGGAGTTCGAGTTCCATCCCAGGCACCATAGGCCTGGGGTGCAGGGTTGCCAACTTTCAGTAAATTTACAAACAGTTTGCAAAATCTGTAATTTTTGCATCTGTCTGTGAATGTCCATTATGAACATGCAGACTGCATGTCCATAATGGACATTCATGGGCAGATGCAAAAACTACAGATTTTGCAAACTGTTTGTAAATTTACTGAAAGTTGGCAACCCTGCTGGGGTGAGGGACTAGCAAAGACCCGGGGCCCAGTACCTTCGACTGGGTCCCGCATGGGAGAAGATGCCTAGGGGGCCCACCGAGTGAGGGGACCCGAGTCTCGGACGAGGAGAACCGGGGAGGTGACCTGGCCTGAAGATCCAGCGCAGCATTGGCTGGTGACAGTGCAGGCCTCTGGGGACCGTCCGGGATGGATCATCTCCCTAACAGGGGTCGTCATTAGAAGGTAGTTCATGTTCTATGGTCTTTGCAGAGACCCAGCTACATCAGGTCGGTGGCAGAGGCCTATTCTAAGGTCTGTGGCAGAGGCCTCATCGTTCACCCGGTCTGTGGCAGGGACCAACCTCACGGTCGGTGGCAGTGACCGTGCGCCAAAAGTTGTTGTGAGTTCCTAGCAACTTATCTGATCCGAAAGGATTGTGCCTGAACCCTCACCCCACCAAGTTGTGTTTGTATCAACCTGTCTGCTTGCAAAGAGGCATATTTATCTCTACGGAAATAAATATAGATGTTGTACTGTCACCTGGTGTGTGCTTACTTTTCTGGGAGCAAAGTGTTCTACATTCACCTATCTACTGGTCATTTTTGAAGTGGAATCTCTGGACAGGGACTCAGACCCGAAGGTAAAGATCATAGCTCAAACCTCTACACACCTAAGAGGGGCGAGCTGGTGGCAGCATCTCACTCCTCCCCCCTTGGTTCCCCTAGACGAGTAAACCAGCCGAAAAGAAGAAGGGAGAGAGTGGGTGAGACCGCTACACCAGCAATTAACATTACCTTGGAGTCTTTTATCTGGTGTTGTTCTGGTGCTCTTTCCTGTATTTCTATGGTTAGAACTACTTCTATAGCAGGACTCAATTAGAGCGAGACTTCCACAGGTTTTGAAAGCTCATCAATTCCCCACTGTCATTTGTAAACACAGAAGCTAACAGGAAGTCTTCCACGACTAACTTCCTCCTCTGCTCTTTGTATTAGTTGGTGTCATGAGCCAGAGCTGTAGAGGAAGCGAGTTGTGGAAGTCTTCCTGCTGGCTTCTGTGTTTACAAACAACAGCAGCAATTGGGTGAGCTGCCAACGGGCAATGACTTGTTTGTGCTGTTCTGGGACTGTGTGGTGTGGTTTGGCATAGGGAGGGGGAACTTGTTGAGTGGTATGCTCCTGGCATTAGAAGGGTAAGTTCATCTGAGTGGTCTGCTCCTGGTATGTGTGCGGGAGTGGAATCATTGACTAACATGCTGTTGGGTCTTATTAGCACACTTCTGGAACCTACCGGCACAATCACAGTTCCTCCTGATTATATAATCACTCCCCAACCTATAGGTGTACAGAGCTCTTAACCTAAAAGTTCAAAATGTATGGGTGTGTTCTTTGCTAGCATGCTAAAAAAAGTGTCCATCTTCCCATCATAGAAAGTTGGGAACTATGCGCCTCTCTCTCTCTCTCTCTCTCTCTCTCTCTCTCTCTCTCTATACAGTGGGGATCGAAAGTTTGGGCACCCCAGGTAAAAATGTGTATTCATGTGCATAACGAAGCCAAGGAAAGATGGAAAAATCTCCAAATGGCATCAAATTACAAATTAGACATTCTTATAATATGTAAAAAAAAGTTAGATTTTATTTCCATCATTTACACTTTCAAAATTACAGAAAACAAAAAAATGGCGTCTGCAAAAGTTTGGGCACCCTGCAGAGTTAATATCTTGTACTGCCCCCTTTGGCAAGTATCACAGCTTATAAACGCTTTTTGTAGCCAGCCAAGAGCCTTTCAATTCTTGTTTGAGGTATCTTTGTCCATTCTTCCTTACAAAAGTCTTCCAGTTCTTTGAGATTTCTGGGCTGTCTGTCACGCACTGCTCTTTTAAGGTCTATCCATAGATTTTCAATAATGTTGAGGTCAGGAGATTGTGAAGGCCATGGCAAAAGCTTCAGTTTACACCTCTTGATGTAATCCCCCATGGATTTTGAGGTGTGTTTAGGATCATTATCCATTTGTAGAAGCCATCCTCTCTTTAACTTCAGCTTTTTTCACAGATGGCATCAAGTTACCATCCAAAATTTGCTGAAATTTTATTGAATACATTTTTCCTTCTACTCGTGAAATGTTCCCTGTGCCACTGGCTGCAATACAACCCCAAAGCATAATTGATTCATCCCCATGCTTAACAGTTGGACATAGGTTCTTTTCATTAAATTCTGTGCCCTTTCTTCTCCAAACGTACCTTTGCTTATTCCGGCCAAAAAGTAATATTTTAACCTCATCGGTCCACAGAACTTGTTTCCAAAATGCCTCAGGCTTGTCTATATGTTCATTTGCAAAGTTCAATTTTTGTGGTGAGGACGTAGAAGAGGTTTTCTTCTGATGACCCTTCCATGAAGACCATATTTGTTCAAGTATCTCTTTATAGTGGAATAGTGTACCACAACTCCAGTGTCTGCCAGATCTTTCTGGAGGGATCATGCAGTCGAACGTGGGCTTTGATATGCTTTTCTCACAATCCTGCGAGCTGTTCTGTCTGATATTTTTTTAGCAGGGGGCGCCACGGAAGGGGGGGTGCTGCACTGCGCTGAAGAGCTTTATGTCTCCTGTGTCCTTTTCGCCACATGCTGCTGTAGCTCAGCTGGATACAGACACCGCACAGGAGAGCAGAGAGAGAACAGAGCAGAGGGCGGATCCGCCCATTGCCCCGCCCACCTAGGCACTGATGATAGACCAGAGCCACGTCTCCTGGGTCCTGATGTCATCTCAGGGCGGGAGATGATCATGGTGTTCTCGGGGTGCCCTGTGTTAAAGCCAGGACCTTACAGGAGGAGAGGACTCGGGAGGCAGCAAATCAGGCCACCAGCTGACTGCCAGGAGGAGAGGTAAGTGAGCCATCACACTGAGGCTGAGTGAGATTTGGGAAGAGGGGGTATTTGTGGAATGTAGAGGAGTGTAGGGGGGGTGTCTGGAGTGTGGGGGGTGTCTGTGGAGTGTGGGGGGTGTCTGTGGAGTGTAGGGGGGTGTCTGTGGAGTGTAGGGGGTGTCTGTGGAGTGTAGGGGGGGTGTCTGTGGAGTGTAGGGGGGGGTGTCTGTGGAGTGTGGGGGGTGTCTGTGGAGTGTGGGGGTGTCTGTGGAGTGTAGGGGGGTGTCTGTGGAGTGTAGGGGGGGTGTCTGGAGTGTGGGAGGGGGGGTGTCTGTGGAGTGTGGGGGGGTGTCTGTGGAGTGTAGGGGGGTGTCTGTGGAGTGTAGGGGGGAGTCTGCGGAGTGTAGGGGGGAGTCTGTGGAGTGTAGGGGGGAGTCTCTGGAGTGTAGGGGGGAGTCTCTGGAGTGTAGGGGGGAGACTGTGGTGTGTAGGGGGTGTCTGTGGAGTGTAAGGGGGTATTTGTGGAGTGTAGGGGGGTGTCTGTGGAGTGTAGGGGGGTATTTGTGGAGTGTAGGGGGGGTGTCTGGAGTGTGGGGGGTATTTGTGGAGTGTAGGGGGGTGTCTGGAGTGTAGGGGGGGAGTCTGTGGAGTGTAGGGGGGTTATTTGTGGAGTGTGGGGGGTGTCTGTGGAGTGTGGGGGGGTGTCTGTGGAGTGTAGGGGGTGTCTGTGGAGTGTTAGGGGGAGTCTGTGGAGTGTAGGGGGGGTATTTGTGGAGTGTAGGGGGGTGTCTGGAGTGTGGGGGGGTCTGTGGAGTGTAGGGGGGTGTCTGTGGAGTGTGTGGGGGGGAGTCTGTGGAGTGTAGGGGGGAGTCTGTGGGGTGTAGGGGGGTGTCTGTGGAGTGTAGTGGGGGTATTTGTGGAGTGTAGGGGGGTGTCTGGAGTGTGGGGGGGTCTGCGGAGTGTAGGGAGGGGGTGTCTGTGGAGTGTAGGGGGGGAGTCTGTGGAGTGTAGGGGGGAGTCTGTGGGGTGTAGGGGGGTGTCTGTGGAGTGTAGGGGGGTATTTGTGGAGTGTAGAGGGGTGTTTGTGGAGTGTAAGGGGGGTTTTTGTGGAGTGTAGGAGAGCGTGTCTGGAGTGTGTGGGGGGGTGTCTGTGGAGTGTAGGGGGGTATTTGTGGAGTGTAGGGGGGTGTCTGGAGTGTGGGGGGGTGTCTGTGGAGTGTGGGGGGTGTCTGTGGAGTGTAGGGGGTGTCTGTGGAGTGTAGGGGGGGGAGTCTGTGGAGTGTAGGGGGGGGTATTTGTGGAGTGTAGGCGGGGTGTCTGGAGTGTGGGGGGTGTCTGTGGAGTGTGGGGGGGGGGTGTCTGTGGAGTGTAGGGGGTGTCTGTGGAGTGTAGGGGGGGTGTCTCTGGAGTGTAGGGGGGTGTCTGTGGAGTGTAGGGGGGTTTCTGTGGAGTGTAGGGGGGTATTTGTGGAGTGTAGGGGGTAATGCTGGGGGTAATAGTGCGTCCGCTGACACCAGTGCTGGGGGTTAATAATGTGTCAGCTGACACTAGTGCTGGGGGTTAATAATGTGTCCGCGGACACCAGTACTGTTGTTTTTGAAGTTTGAAAGTTTGCATGTGGCCCCCATGGGATATGAAAACTTGTCTTGTGGCCCTCAGGTAATTTGAGTTTGAGACCCCTGGCTTAGAAGAACCCATGGTGCTGATTGTTGGGGCAAGGTCAGATGAGTCTGGCCATTTAAAACCTTTAAGATTGACATCAGCTGGTCTTCCCAGACGATGATTGAGAACAATCCATGACACTGGCAGGTCTCAGCTTTGCAAAGGGGGCAGTGCATGCTATAAATTCTGCAGGGTGCCCAAACTTTTGCAGATGCCATTTTTTTGTTTTCTGTAATTTTGAGAGTGTAAATGATGGAAATAAAATCTAACTTTTTTTGACATATTATAAGAATGTCTAATTTGTAATTTGATGCCATTTGGAGATTTTTCCATCTTTCCTTGGCTTCGTTATGCATATTAATACACATTTTTACCTGGGGTGCCCAAACTTTCGATCCCCACTGTATACATACACACACTATATTACCAAAAGTATTGGGCTGCCTTTATAGACACATGAACTTTAATGGCATCCCAGTCTTAGTCCTTAGGGTTCAATATTGAGTTGGCCCACCTTTTGCAGCTGTGACAGCTTACATTTTCTGGGAAGGCTTAGGAGTTTAGGAGTGTGTTTAGGAGTGTGTCTATGGGAATGTTTGACCATTCTTCCAGAAGTGCATTTGTGAGGTCAGGCACTGATGTTGGACAAGAAGGCCTGGCTCGCAGTCTCCGCTCTAATTCATCCCAAAGGTCTCTGTGCAGGCCAGTCAAGTTCCTCCACCCCAAGGCAAATAGACTGTGTACTCTGCAAGTGCAGTTGCTCTGGAGCTTAGTAAATGAGGGGAAGCTTCACTTTGCAAAGAATACCCAATCACATGCAAGGAAAATGAAAAAAAAAACAGCACATGATTGGATGATAGAGAGCTTTCCTTCATGAAGCAAAGTGTGCAATGTATTTGCCTTTAGTAAATTAACCCCAATTGCTGTAGTATATCCAATAAATAAATAAATACATTGAATAACTAGAAGCCATGGTTAAACAACAAAACGTATTTTTAGAGCCTGTTTACCAATTACCACTACTGCATTCAGAATTCTAGTTGGTAATACAACCATCAAAGCTTGTTTTTGACTTCATTAATATCATCACCTTCTGTTAACAGCTAATATTTTTCCACCGTGAAAAAAAATAATATAGGAAATGAGGATGTAGGTGGACAAGAGACACATTTCCTAGCCATGACGGGTCTCCAACAATGCCATTTAAATATTATTTGTCACTGTTTAAAGTGAACCTTTCCCCTTTAAGCTCTTCCATTACACTCGTTTGTCCTGTCATTGTTGACAAGCTCTATGACTCAAGGCAGGAAAAATGGTCATTAGGTACATCATCTTCATCTTATTTAAAAAGGAAAGCATTCTGGTGCTGCTAAAAGCCTGTAATTATTTTTATCTGAAGAGATAGTGTTGCTTAGAAGGTAATTTAATAACCTTTTGCATGTACCTGGGGAATGCTCCTCTGGGGACCCAAGGTACTGACATGCCTTTCAACCGTCAAAACATGACCTTTTTAGTAGTTGCTCGGAGAAAAGTTTGCGTGAATTCTAGAAAGCGCTGTTCAGCTAATTCCCCTTCCTAATATATGCAAAATGTAGATTTCCCAGCCACGAGCATTGTGGGAAATGTCTGGGGACACCAATGGAATGGTTAAAGAGGAACTCTTATCTAATTAACTGGACATTATCAGAAAACGAGGAGCCACTGGTACATGTGATGAAACACAATCAACTGAACATTTATAGTAAGGTCTCTTGCACATGGACATATAATTATTTATACATTAAATCAAAAAAAAAGAGAAAAAATAAAGAAAAATTATTGACTGATGTTTATATGCAGGATCTTGCTTGCAGAAAAATCCAGAATAAAGTAAGGTAAAGTGAAAAAGGTATGTTCTGTGGAGACTTTGTGAATGTGTGTGTAAATAAAATTCTTCTTCATTCTCTTCCAGTGGCCAGCATTGCAATTTATGTATATATATACTCCTATATACTTGTGTATGCTCGTAAAATTACTGCATTCAAATGGATTTGATTTTTGTTTTTTTAAATACGGCTCTGAACACATTTCTACATTACGAATCTTTAGGGGGAATTCACAATGTATGCAGTGACAGACGTTTTATCACATGATAAAACATTTGTCACCGCTGGGACACACAGGAAACAGTTGTTTCCTATGTGTCATATTCACACTGCAACACAGCTTAATGCTGCAATGCAGCATGCTACCGATAAAATGCAGAGAGGCTGCATTTTATTGCAGTGCACCGTGCCAAATCGCATGGCAATGGACAGCAATGCAGTGCATCACACTGCTGTACACTGCTATGAATGAAGTATACATTTTGCACACTTCAAATAAAATTTGTAGAAAAAAAAAGGAGCCGTGTGATGTGCTGAATTGCGCACCACACTGCCCCCTACTGCAACCGGCAAAGGAGATCTGCTGAAGTGGTGAATCACGTTGCAGTCTGAATTCAGCCTTGTGCAGCGGTGTGCATTGTCCTATTGACAAAATGGGGCCCATCAGGTGGTATGGTGCTCCCTTTTGGCAGTTCAGTCTCTTGGTGGAAGTCAGTTCTCAAGCCAGTGGGGGTGCGGCTAGGAAAAAAAAGTGATGCTTAGCTAAGATTTTGGTCAGTGAACACCCAAAGACCCTCTCTTGGAAATACTTTTTTGTTGATATTTGGTAAACAATGTGTCTAAGAGCCGGTTCACACACAGGCGGCACGACTTTGGGGGCGACTCGGCAAGGTGATCTGAAGACGACTTCAGAGGCGACTTGCAAAATTACTTCTGTATTAAAGTCAATGCAAGTCGCCCCCAGTCGCCCCCAAAGTCATACAAGAACCTTTTTTTAAGTCGGAGCGACTTGCGTCGCTCCTATTAGAACGGTTCCATTGAAGAGAGCGGAGCATGACTTGTCAGGCGGCTGAGTTGCCTCACGAGTCGCCCCTGTGTGAACCAGCTCTAAAAAGTTTGATGAATGGTATCAGAAAACAAACAAAACAGAAGATACAAACAACTTGCCTTTATTGGCCTTCAAAAAAATCGGCATCCTTTACAACACACTTTTGGTAATGTTCATAAAGCTTCTGGAAATTGTCAGCAAAGGCCTATTTAGGAATCGATCGCAGAACCGCTGTCACACATTCTTGGATTGCCGACACGTCCACAAAATGTGCGCTTTTCATGATGCTCTTCAGTCTTGACCTTGGACTTTTGCAGCCGACTCTTTTTGGGTCACGGGAAAGACGTAAACGCCATTCCATCAATTGCCATTTGGATTCCGGACCAAACTGGTAGAGCCAGGTTTCATCCTTTGTGACGATGGTTCGCAGAAAGGATGGATCCTGCTCACACATGGTAATGAAATCTCCAGAGGTTTCCATCCGTTTTGCTTTCTGTTCGCCTGTCAGCTTGTGCGGCACAAACCGGGAACAGATCTTCTGCTTACCCAAATCTTTGCGGGCGATGGTGCGCACCGTTGCTAATTCCCAACTTCTCCACCATCTATTGTAGAGTCAGTTGGCGATCTTGTGTCAGCATTTGTCACACACGCTCGATTATGTCTGGGGTTCTGCTTGTCGACGGTCGACCCAAACATGCCTCATCCTCAGTAATTTCCTTCCCGTCGCAAAGGCGTTTGAACTATTTAAAAACACATTTTCTGCTTATGGCTTCCATCCCGTACACTTGCATCAACAATTCATGTGTCTCCGTTGCCATTTTCCCCAACTTGTAGCAGAACTTGATGTTCACTCGTTGCTGGCACTGTGACCCTACCTCTCACACTGACTATGTTCCACTGCCCAAAGCGGGTTTACCCTGATGGTCATGTGTACTCCACGCTAGGTGGTGCTTCTCGATGTGTCTCTGGATAGCCATGTGCACTTGGCCCATGTTGTCGTTGAGATATCGGACCATTAACTGATCTTTCTAGACACACCTCATATATTATATACAGTCATACCCCACTTTTAAGTAAACAATGGGACCAGAGCATGTATGTAAAACGAGAATGTACTTAAAGTAAAACAATACCTTTTTTCACTTCTAGGGTGTAGTGGGGGGTCAGGAGCTGTAGTTGAGGTCTCAGGGGCTTTAGTGGGTGTGTCAGGGGCACACTGGAACAGGACGGGCTATGCTTCAGCTCCTTCTACTGCAGCTGCAAAATGTCTGTACAGTACTTGTGAGGCACTTTACGTACACACGCGGGTATGTCCTTACACGTGAGTGTATGTAAAGTGAGTGTACTTAAAGCGGGGTACGTCTGTATATGATATGCAATGGTTGTTAAATAAAGGACTGCTTTGGACAATTTGAAATTCATGTCAAGCTGTCTAAGTCATGATTTTGCAAGAAAAATTATAGCAGTGTATTGACGAACACATCAGCCATGTATGCTGGACTGCTGCCCCTGCTGTGCACCCGTGACAACATGGAATTTTATCCAGCAGCTGTATGGAAGGATTGTATAATTATCAATGCAGGTGCACCGTTGGATAAAAGAAAAAGTAAGGGTACATAGGCAGTGTGTATGTTTACTGGTGATGTTTATGCTGACAGGAGTTCTCCTTTAACAAAGCGAAATCTGTCTCTAAAAATAGTTCTGTGTATGTAACATTCTGTATCTGATCATTACAGCCTCATTCTCTAGGCAGCTCCCAGCTGGGTGAAGTTACAATGTCTATATTATGCTCTTGGCATGTGAAGACTGAGCCCTTATCAGTTTTGGGTGATGAGGATTAATCGTGCCATTGAATCTTGTGCCTTTACTGTCATGAATAGGTCATTGTGCCATCCGTTTTTAGTGACACACATCTGCAGGCTCTGCTGACACGGTACATGGAGCCAAATAATCGGCGGACAACATTGAGATGGTCCAAGGAATGTCTTTTTGGTTGGGTGGGTGCAGTCCTAATGCAAAGCAACCTTTTTTTTTTTCTGTTTTTTTTTCTATGATTTTTTTTTATAATTGTAATTTTTATTAAGATTTTTCAAAATAGTACCTGGATTATAGAATCTAAACAAATGAGTACAAAGGTACATGAATAGAACATGAAAATATTCAACCAATAGAGATTGTGAAAAAAAAAAATGGAAATATAGAGATTATAAGACTTTCAATTATACATAGTTTCTCTGATAGCTATAATCCATTTGCATCATATGGTTACAGTCGTGAGTGTCATAGGATCAGAGGTAACTATCAATTCAGCAATAGCCAATGGAGGATAACCAAACAGCACCATAAGATCTCCGGATTTCCAGAAATATGAGATAAAAATAAATAAATAAATAAGTAGAACTACTGAACTAATGGGTAAAAAGTAAAAATAGGGTAGGGTACAGTACACATCAGATAAAAACTGTAAGTTCCTCCATAGTGATACTAGAATTAAAGATTGTTTTCTGCCATCTTGGCCTCTGTTTAATCTTTAACTGCCATGGTGCTGTACATGTGATCAGTTATGACACCAGCCATTGGATGGTTTGACAGCTTGGATGAGAGCACTACTAATGTGACATTTACGTGCCAGGAATGTAACTGCTTTTTTAAACCGATGGGTTTAGTTCCGCTGATTATAAACTGCTAAGACCTCTTTCACACATGTGAACCATTTGTCTGTTTTTTATCCATCCGTTGACGGATGAAAAACAGACATCAATGCACCTCTATGGAAAAATGGATGAAAACGGATGATCATCCATTTACATTAGTTTACATCCACATCCATCAACATCTGTTTTTTTAAACTAATCAAAGCCCTATTTTTTGTTCCATTAACCACTTGCCGACCGTGCCAAATGACGGCTACACCGTGGCCGGCTAGTTCTGGGAGGGCGGACAATGATGTCCTTCCGTGAACGAGCTTCTCGCGTGCCCTCTGGGGCACGCATCCGGCAGTGTTTGTGACCGCTGGGTTCTCGGGACCCGGCGCGTCATGGATCAGGGTAAAGGGCCAATCCCAGCGGCCCTTTACCACGTGATCGCTCCGTCCAATGATGGAGCGATCACTGTCAACAAACCGGCGTCATGTTTGGTTCTCTCCTCACACCAATCATGTGAGGAGAGGAGGGAAAAGCTGCAGTGTCAGACTGCTTGTGTTTTTTTTTCTTTATTCCAAGTGCCCAGCAGTGCTCTCAGTGCCCATCCATGCCACATCTGTCTGCCACCAGTGCCACATGTGTGCCCCAGCAGTGCCCCATCAGTGCCACAGCAGTGCTCTACAGTGCCTCATCAGTGCACATCTGTGCCCCAGCAGTGCCACATCTGTGCCCCATCAGTGCCACGTCAGTGCCCAGCAGTGCCCCATCAGTACACATATGTGCCCCATAAGTGCCACAGCAGTGCTCTACAGTGCCCCATCAGTGCACATCTGTGCCCCATCAGTGCCACATCAGTGTCCAGCAGTGCCACATCAGTGCATCAGTGCACATCTGTGCTCCATCAGTGCCCAGACATTCTCTACAGTGTAAAAGGAAAAAAGAGAGCGCACCGACCTAGTGCATTACCAATGGCTAGGTTTATTAAAAGTAAGTTAAAAGATTACAAATACTCACAAAGCAAGTATGATAGTAGGCACATAACCATTCCATCAAAGGGGATTGCCTCCTGCTGGAACCAGATGACCAGAGAGTCCAGACGACAGATATTACAGCTACAGCTCTACAGTGTGCCTCTTCTGTGTCCCATCAGTGCCCTACAGTGCCCCATCAGTGCATATCTGTGCGCCACCAGTGCCACATTTGTGCTCTACAGTGCCACATCTGTGCTACATCAGTGCCACATCTGTGTTCTACAGTGCCACATCTGTGCCACATCAGTGCCCATTAGTGCCAATACAGTGCCCATCAGTAAGTGCTCATCAGTGCCACCCTATCAGTGATCCTCATCAGCGCTCGTCAGTAAAAATTTGTAAAAAATGTGTAGAAAAAACATGGAAAAAAATGATGTGTTCAAAAGATTCATAATGCCTCATAGAATATATGTTGGGGTGTTTTATTTCCAAAATGGGGACATTTTGTAGGCATTCCCATTGTCCCAGTCCTCCAGGGCCTTCAAAAATGTTATAGGTTGTCAGGAAATTAGATGTGTAATTTATGTCCCTAGAATGCCTGACGCTGCTCCCTGCATGTTGGGCCTCTGTATGTGGCCACGCTGTGTAAAAGTCTCACACATGTGGTATCACCATACTCAGGAGGAGTAGCAGAATGTGTTTTGAGGTGTAGTTGCAAGTATGAATAAGTCTGTTTTTGCATTAGTAGTGGATGTAAAAAACTGATGAGAAACTGATGAAAAACTGATGTAAACTTCATCTGTTTTCTCTTTGAAAAAAACGTGACTGAACTGATAAAATGAATGGTCCGCATGTGTGAAAGGGGTCTTATGCCGCGTACACACGATCGTAAATTCCGACAAGAAAACCGTGGATTTTTTTCCGATGGAATGTTGGCTCAAACTTGTGTTGCATACACACAGTCACACAAATCCTGTCGGAAATTCCGACCATCAAGAATGCAGTGACGTACAAGACGTACGACGAGCTGAGATCAATGAAGTTCAATAGGTAGTTCAACTCTTCTGCTTGATTCTGAGCATGCGTAGTTTTTTTGCGTGTCGGAATTGCATACATACGATCGGAATTTCCGATAGGAACTTTTTCCGTCGGAAAAATAGAGAACCTGCTCACAATTTTTGTTGGCGGAAATTCCGACAGCAAAAGTCAGATGGAGCCTACACACGGTCGGAATTTCTGACCAAAAGCTCACATCAGACTTTTCTTGTCGGAATTTCCGATCGTGTGTACACGGCATAGGAGTACATTTAGGAAGCTAAAAAGAACATGAATTTGAAATTTAACTGGATGGAAAGGGGGGTTAGGAGTTAGGTCAAAGGCACGTATACCATTTTTTAAATAATAGTCCCCAAAAACATCAGCGATAGACTGCGGGTTGTATGTAGGTGTACCGTCTTCTCGAATAATAAGATCAGAAGTAGATAATATAGGTCTGGCTCTAAATTTATTCACCAACATTCTATGAGGCATGTTAGAATACTCATAGAATTTCTGCTTAGTTCACATACAGGATTTTCAAGTTTGGTCATATCCAGAGGTTTTAGTTTATGGTGTAAAATAGAGAATATGCGAAGGAAGCCTACTGTGGGGGAGCGCGATAAATAGGCTTCCGCTTTAGTTAATTATTATAGGAGTTGGGATCTGCGATGATTATCGTTGCGTTTGAGATGGGCGCCTTTTGAAATACAATTGCGTCTGAAAAAGGCCTTTTTCACCTCCCACAGTGTAGATGCCTTGTCCACAGTGCCTCTATTAAGATCAAAAAATTACTTCTGTTTTGTGCTTAGCTTAGCTGGAGAATTTGGATGCTTGAGAACAGACTTGTTCAGCCTCCAGTGCCAAGTTTTAGGTCTCAAGTTAGAAAACTGCTCCTCTAGGTCAACGGAGGCATGCTCCGACCATGTTATATGGTTGAATTCAGAAGATTCATGGTGCTGACACAAAAAAGTCATCTAGTCTGGAGTATGTTTGACATACTGTAGAATAGAAAGATTATTATTTATGTGTGGGATGATTGACTTGCCAGACGTTACTGAATTTTTAAGAGCCACTCCAGCCATGGATCTTGCAGTATGGTCACGGTGAATAAAATCTTAAAGCTTTATACTGTAAAGCCCTGTACACACGATCGGATTTCCTATGGATTGCAACCCGATGAATTTTTCCATCGGAAATCCGATGAAGCTGACTTCCATCAGTCTTGCCTACACACCATCAGTCAAAAATCCGACCGTCCCAAATGCTGTGGCGTAAAACACTCCGACAAGCCGAGAAAAATGAAGTTCAATGCTTCTGAGCATGCGTCGACTTGATTCTGAGCATGCGTGGGTTTTTTGTCCGATGGAGTTCCACACAGACGATCGGAATTTGCTATCGTTTTTTTTCCCATCGGATACATTTAAAACATGTTCTATTTTTTCTCACTGATGGAAAAAAGACCGATGGGGCCCATACACGATCGGTTGGTCCGATGAGAAAAGTCCATCGGACTGTTTTCATCGGTAAAACCGATCGTGTGTACACAGCATAAGTCTCCATGAAAAAATTCTAAACATGTCACAATACACAAACAGTATCTGCATATTTATCATTAAAAAGCCATCCCTGATCTATAGAGAGGTGACTTTGCCTAGTCTGAGATGAAGTCACCAGTCTGCCACAGGCATCAGGAAGCATTTTCTCAGTCTACTCTCCTCCGGTAAACACGCTACAACATTGTAATAGTGTAACAAGTCATAGGGTAATGGGGCTACAGCAGGGGCTAAACTGTGTCAAGCACCATGGTTTGCATCATTGTGTTGTCTTTGAGACAGAATTTTAAGCTGGGCACATGTGTATGTCGGTCTGTCATACAAGCATGCATGCTAGAAAACCAGCAGCCAATGGCGGAGAGCACTGATTGGAGTGTTTTTGTGGGGGAGGGTTTGCGTCCCCCTGTCAGAACACAACAGCTCGGAGGGGGAGCCAGGGGAGCCCCTAGGTTTAACGGAAAAAACTATAGTGTGTACTAGGCTTAGGTCCAGAAATTAGACAATGACACTAGATAATGCCTGAACAAAGGGGGCACAAAAGCATTGCCAGGGGGAGTGCTATGAATCCAGTGAGAGGAAATACATACCTACAAGTGTTAAATTAACATATTATCTAGCAAGCATGCATTTAAAGAACTGAAGGCAAAACTTTTTTTTAAATTTTGGACAGAGCAGAGAGGGATTACAACACCTGTCATGTTTTAATTGCTTTTTTGTATCACTGTTAAGGAGATTCACTCTCCTTATCTTCCTGTTTACTGTTATCGCTGAGAGTGCAAGTGAAAGACAATTCCAAGTTTTGATAACAACAATAACTCCATAGTGGAACTTTAAAGGCAATATAATACAACTGTGTTAACAGACAAAAAATGGAAATCTTTATTAGTAGACAACAATATAATCGGTATAAAACCCAATTATGGCTGTTTTACTTTGTATATACGTATGCAAGATGTTGTTACAGCATAGATACAAAATGCCCTTAGTCATCACAAATAGTCCTTTGTCTTGGGACGTTGTAAAGGCCGAGTCACACAACACGTTTCACAAAAAAAAACATTTACTTTATCAGGCTACGTACTTACCGAGGCCGAGATGCCGAGAGTGGTTCACCCTTGCACCCAAGCGCACTCCGCCCCCTGGAGGTGAGACAGGGAGAGGACGGCACGAGGGAGCACTGGCCACCAGCAGGTAGAGGTGTCTCGCTGAAGAATCTAGCAGGGATGAGTCTGAAGAACAGGCCAGGAGTCAAACACCAAGGGTAGACAGGGTCAAACAGCAACCAGTAGCAAGGCACAAGTCCGTTTAGGAGTTTAGCAGGAAGCACCAGTATAGTCAGGTTAGGCAAGAAGTCCAGGGTACAGGCAGCAGGTAGAGGGCTGGAGACAGGCAGCAGATCCGGGTCACAGGCCGAGGGTCAAGCACAAGGAGAGAGGTAGAAGTCCGTTTAGCAAGCCAAGGGGTCAGGTTCAGGAGAAGCAGAAGCGTAGTCAAATCCGGTCCGGGTCACAGCAGGAGAACTTTAACTTCTTTCAGGCACAAGAAACACAGTAAAGCTGACAAACCAGCAACCAGATAGTGTTACTGCGTCTGTTTAAATAGGCCCGCCTGTAGTCCCATTGGCGAGCTATTGCGCACGCGCATTCGTCGTTGCGCCGGAGCGCGCACCCGAGCACGCCGAAGCGCCGTCCCGCCACGCACGCGCATGCGCCGATGCGCCGTTTTGCCGCGCATGCGCACTGAGCGCAGATTGGTGACAACAGACGGGGAATTTCCCTGACAGTGCCCCCCCCCGAGGGGCGGACTCCGGACGCCCAGACTGGCCATTAATTCCGGATGTTCTTGGTGAAAGGCTCGTATTAGGCGAGGAGCATGCAAGTTCCTGGATGGTTCCCAGGAGTTGTCCTCCGGGGGGTACCCCTTCCATTTAACCAAGTATTGTAACTGTCTGCCTTTTTTCCTACAGCCCAGGATGGATTCCATCTCAAATTCTTTTTCCCCATCTACTTCAACTGGTGGTGGAGGAGGTTCATCTCTTCCAGGAAAGGCGTTGGGAATGACGGGTTTTAATAAAGATGAGTGGAACACTGGGTGAATCCTATAGGAATCAGGTAATGCTAGTTCAAAAGCCACAGGATTAATAGCTCGTTTGATCTTGAAGGGCCCGATAAATCTAGGGCCGAGCTTTCGAGAGGGAATAGGCAATCTGAGGTTGGCGGCGGAAAGCCAAACTTTTTCCCCGACTCTGAACGCCGGGTTTTCCTTCCTTCCCCGGTCATAAAATTTCTTGTAGGATCCTTGGGCATTCCGCATCATCTCCTGGAGTCTTTGGAAATTCGCCTGGACAGAAGCCACTCGGTCCTGGACCGCGGGAACAGGGCTCTCGGGGATGTTTTCAGGGAGAAAGGAGGGATGAAAACCGTAATTGGCCCAAAAGGGGGTTTGATTGGTAGCAGAATGCATTGAATTGTTATAGGCAAACTCTGCGTAAGGAAGTAGAGATGCCCAGTCATCCTGGGAAGCAGAGCAGAAACAACGGAGGTATTGCTCCAGGGTCTGATTGGTTCTTTCTGTCTGGCCATTGCTTTGGGGGTGGTACGCTGACGAGAGGCAGGTTTTGACTTCTAGTGACTTGCAGAGTTCCTTCCAGAATTTTGAAGTGAACTGGACCCCTCTGTCGGAGGTGATACTCTTTGGTATTCCATGAAGCCTGGTTATCTCCTTAAAAAAGATTTGAGCGGTATCCATGGCTGAAGGTGTCCCAATCATCGGTAAAAAGTGAGCCATTTTTGAGAGGCGGTCCACAACGACCAGAATCGTGGTAAACCCTCCGGAGGAAGGCAGGTCCACGATAAAGTCCATGGACACGTCCGCCCAAGGGCGCTCAGGAATGGGTAAGGGTTTGAGCAGGCCCCAACTCTTGGTGTTTGGCCCCTTGTTACGCTGACACTGAGTGCAGGAAGCGACATAAGACTTACAATCTTGCCTCCAGCCTGGCCACCAGAAGGAGCGGGATACAAGTTCCGACGATTTACGTGCTCCGAAGTGACCTGCCAGTTTGAGATCGTGGAAGGTCCTCAAGACCAGCGGTCTTGTTTCCAGAGGGACGAAAATCTTGTCCTGGGACCAGAATAGGCCGTCCCGCTTCTCCAGGGAGGTAGTAACCGGATCAGAGCAGAGCCCGGAAGCGATTTTAATAGAGGTGAGTAGATCGGCCCGGGGAATCAACAGAAAGTTCTGAGCTGACAGAATGGTGCCCGGTTGGGCCGACTGAGGGGTTTCCGGAAACATCCTGGATAGCGCATCCGCCTTCCCATTCTTGGAGCCGGGTCTATAGGAAATGTGAAAGTTGAACCGGGTGAAGAAAAGGGCCCAACGGGCCTGCCTGGGGCGTAGACGTTGAGCTGTTCTTAAGTACTCTAGATTTTTATGATCTGTGAAGATCATGATGGGGTGCACTGCCCCCTCCAGAAGGTATCGCCATTCCTCCAGTGCAAATTTTATGGCCAGTAATTCCCGGTCCCCTACATCATAGTTTCGCTCCGGGGGAGTCAACTTTTTAGAGGCAAAGGCTACTGGATACAGGAGAGCCTTGGGGCCTCGTCTTTGAGAGAGGATGGCTCCGATGGCTGTCTCAGAGGCGTCCACTTCCAGGGTGAACGGCAGTAGAGGATCCGGGTGCTGAAGTACTGGTGCTGAAGTGAAGACGTCCTTGAGGCGAGAGAAGGCCTCCTGAGCTTCTGGAGACCAGTGAAAACGGTTATTTTGCCGGGTAAGTTGGGTTATTGGGGCCACAATGGAGGAAAAGCCCACGATGAATCTCCTATAGAAGTTGGCGAAGCCTATAAACCGCTGTACCCCCTTCTTGTCGGTTGGGGCTGGCCAGTCCTGAATGGCCTTCACCTTCTGCGGGTCCATTGCGACCCCATCGATGGAAATGATAAAGCCGAGGAACTGTACGGTGGTCTTTTCGAACTCGCATTTCTCAGCTTTGAGGTAGAGTTTGTGCTTCCGAAGGATGGTGAGGACCTTCATGACATGAGCCCGGTGGAGTTCGATGTTGGTGGAAAAGATGAGGATATCGTCCAGGTACACTACTAAGAAGTCATCAAGGTGCTGTCTGAAAATGTCGTTGACTAGGTGTTGGAAGGTGGCTGGAGCATTACAAAGACCGAACGGCATGACCGAATACTCAAAGTGTCCGAAACGAGATCTGAAGGCGGTTTTCCACTCGTCTCCGGCCCTGATTCTGATAAGATTGTAGGCCCCCCGTAGATCCAGTTTGGAAAAGACCCGAGCAGATCGGAAGCGCTGAAATAGCTCCGGAATAAGGGGTAGTGGGTACCTGTTCTTAATGGTTATCTTGTTTAGGTCCCGGTAATCAATACAGGGTCTTAAGGACCCGTCTTTCTTTTCCACAAAGAAGATTCCTGCACCGGCTGGAGAGGAGGAAGGGCGAATGAATCTCTTCTGGAGGTTTTCATCAATATAAGCCTTGAGGGCTTTCAACTCAGTTTCGGACAATGGAAAGATACGTCCGAACGGAATTTTGGAGCCCGGCAAGAGATCGATAGGGCAATCATAGGGCCGATGAGGTGGTAGATGGTCAGCTTGCTGCTTATCGAACACGTCCCGGAATTCTAGATAGATGGAAGGAACATGCTGTAGGTTGTCCGGCTTGGCAATCATGGAAGCGCAGACCGTAGAGGCAGGGGCAAGACAGTTCTGGGAACAATAGGAGGAGGTGAAGCTAACCTCTTTCTTCACCCAATTTATGAGGGGCTTGTGTGCCTGTAGCCAGGGAAGACCCAGGATGATGGGGAACATCGGGGAAGGTATGAGGTCTAACCGGAGAAGTTCTTGATGACCCGAGTCAGAGATGGCAAGGATAGGTTTGGTTTCCTGCGTGATCAGCCCTGAACGGGGCAAGGACCCATCCGCCAGGTGGATCTGAAGGCAGTGGTCCTTAGGTTGAGTGGGGACATGGAATCTTGAGGCTAAGGCAGAGTCCAGGAAGCAGCTGCAGGCTCCAGAATCAATAATTGCCGGGAGGCGGATTGCCCCTTCCGGCAGCTGTAGAGACACAAAGAGAATGACATAAGACTGAGGGTTGTCAAAGAGTTGATAGTTTAAAGTGTCTTTAGAGATAGACTTACTAGGTCTTACGGGGCAGTTGAGGAGGAAGTGGCCGGCACCCCCGCAATATAGGCACAGATTGGCCTGGCGCCTTCGCTGTTTTTCCTCAGGAGTCAGGGGAGCCCGAACCAACCCGAGCTGCATGGGTTCTGGCTCAGGAAGAGGTGTGACTGCAGGCGCAGAGGTTGGTGGGTAGTGAGGTACCGTCCTGGATGGAGGCCAGTTGGGACGAGGAGATTGAAATCGCTCCGCCCGTCGTTCACGCAGACGCCTATCGAGTTGTATGGCGGATTGGATCAGGTTCTCCAAGGTAGTGGGGGTTTCGATCCTGGCCAGCTCGTCCTTGAGAGTCTCAGATAGTCCCTGGCGGTATTGGTATCTGAGGGCCGCCTCATTCCATTTGGTGTCGGCGGACCATTTCCTAAATTCCGACGTATAGTCTTCCACCGGCCTTCTCCCCTGAGTTAGGTTATGGAGGACGGACTCGGCCGTGGCTGATCGCTGGGAATCATC
The DNA here is from genome assembly GCA_029206835.1 of Rana muscosa. NCBI lineage: Eukaryota > Metazoa > Chordata > Amphibia > Anura > Ranidae > Rana > Rana muscosa. The sequence goes on along the minus strand of CM055127.1, from coordinate 441,621,608 downwards.
GTATAATTGAGCCATATGTTCAAAAAATGTCTCTACTGAGTCCAATATGGGGCTTTGTTGCTCCATCGGGCCATGGGCCCAGGCTTGAGGGTCATCCGTTAAGAGGGAGATGATAAACCCCACCTTTACTGCTTCCGAAGGGAAGGTCCTTGGTTGGAGGGCAAGGTAGAGGGAGCAGGCGTTTTTAAAGGCCCGGTACTTTTTGCGGATACCCGAAAAACGTTCCGGAATAGGGACCCTGGGTTCAGGGGTGGCCATCACTACTGTAGAACTCGTAGGTACTTGGGAGTTGGTGGCGGTGTTGGCAGAGGTGGCAGCTGTGGGGCCTGGCCCTAGGAGACCGGTGAGCTGTTGAAGACGGCCATCAATCTGGGTATAACCCTCTTGGAGTCTTTGGACAGTGTCCGTTAGGGTGGAGACCTGCTGGCAGAGGGTGTCAAATGGGGAACGCACTCTGTCGGCCTCAGACATCTGGCTGGTTTGTACTATCAGGCTACGTACTTACCGAGGCCGAGATGCTGAGAGTGGTTCACCCTTGCACCCAAGCGCACTCCGCCCCCTGGAGGTGAGACAGGGAGAGGACGGCACGAGGGAGCACTGGCCACCAGCAGGTAGAGGTGTCTCGCTGAAGAATCTAGCAGGGATGAGTCTGAAGAACAGGCCAGGAGTCAAACACCAAGGGTAGACAGGGTCAAACAGCAACCAGTAGCAAGGCACAAGTCCGTTTAGGAGTTTAGCAGGAAGCACCAGTATAGTCAGGTTAGGCAAGAAGTCCAGGGTACAGGCAGCAGGTAGAGGGCTGGAGACAGGCAGCAGATCCGGGTCACAGGCCGAGGGTCAAGCACAAGGAGAGAGGTAGAAGTCCGTTTAGCAAGCCAAGGGGTCAGGTTCAGGAGAAGCAGAAGCGTAGTCAAATCCGGTCCGGGTCACAGCAGGAGAACTTTAACTTCTTTCAGGCACAAGAAACACAGTAAAGCTGACAAACCAGCAACCAGATAGTGTTACTGCGTCTGTTTAAATAGGCCCGCCTGTAGTCCCATTGGCGAGCTATTGCGCACGCGCATTCGTCGTTGCGCCGGAGCGCGCACCCGAGCACGCCGAAGCGCCGTCCCGCCACGCACGCGCATGCGCCGATGCGCAGTTTTGCCGCGCATGCGCACTGAGCGCAGATTGGTGACAACAGACGGGGAATTTCCCTGACATACTTCTTCAGGGGTTTACAGCCTTCTGAATGAGGACAGCCGGATTTCTATACTATTTTCCATCCTGATATGTGAGACGGACTGATTAAACCCATTTAGGCGGCATTTAGGTGGCCTTAAGTCAGAGAATTTGATTTCATGCTGGTTGAGTTGGTGACAGCAAGTCTTTGTTGGTTTTAAAGTGACGGCTGTGTAACCTGTTTCTGCATTATCTGCCACATATTCTATACCCTCTATATAGTATACCCCTGAAGAATGAAATGTTTTTTTTCTGAAATGTGTTGGGTGACTCTGCATTAACAATGTCCCAAGACAAAGGACTATTTGTGCTTACTAAGGCCATTGGGTATCCATGTGGTATTATGCTGTAGCAACATCTTGCATGTATACAAAGAAAAACTGACGTTATTGGGTTGCATACTGATTTTTGTTGTTGTCTACTAATAAAGAATAACATTTGTTGTCTTTAAAAGAGTTGTATTATATTGCCCTTAAAGTCCCACTATAGGGGTATTTGAATATTGTTGTTGATTGAAGGGATGTTGTCAATTTCAGAGCATACCATAGCATTCTTCATCTCAAGTTTTGAGTTGTCACCAGAAGAAAGAAAGAAAGAATAAATCTTACATTAGGGCACACTAGTTCTGTAGACCCTGGTGTACACCAGGGATATCTTTTCACTTCCTGTTTTGGCTATGAGACAGGAAGTGAAGGGAAAACTCCCAAATTGGACACAGATGGCAAAAAAAATGTAAGAAGCGTGATAACCCTCCCTTATTCAATATGAAAAAAGTTTAGCCATCAGTTCTACTTTAACGTAAAACTATATTTGATGCTAGGTCCACTTTAGTACCAGACTTTTTTTCATATCAAAACTGTTTCTCTCTTTCTATAGGAATGCTAAATCAGCTAAAAGCAGGTCAACTGCAGGTTATTTGCACCTTTCAATGAGTTCTGAATGATCTCAGAAGCATCTCAAACTCATGAAATGCAAAGCTCTTAAAGCTGGTACTGAAAACAATTTTAAAATAGAAAAGAGGTTATACTTACCTGCTCTGTGCAACTTTTTTTTTTAACGAGAAAAGTATTTTTAATAACAATGAATTGTTAGCCAAAGAATTTTATTAGTTTTATATAGAGTAGAGAATGGACAAACCCCCTGTCAGGTTCTTTTTTTATTTGGCCTATTGGGGATATTTTTCTTCTCTTGCTATCTTGGGTACACTTTAGGAAGTTAGTATAAACTTCTTCAAAAAGTGCAGAAGTTCCGCCATGGGACAGGTGCTTCCATTGGAAGATTTCCCCTTCCCTCCTGTTCCAGTGACAACTATAAAATTTGGATTTCCCATTGCTTTCTGTTGTCACCAGACTAAAGAGAGGAAGAATCTCCCCAGCAAGGACACAAACAGCAATAAAAACCTACAAGAACTAGATAAGATAAGTTTAGTATTTTTTTAAAAAAATAAGCACAAGGGACGTTACATATATGTAATGTGAAGTGTCCCTTTTGCTGGTGCCGGGTGTCGTAGTGAAAATGTTTAATCCTCTGCCCTCTCATACCCATGCCATATTCTTCCAGTGCTACAGAAATTAATACCAATGATGGCCCTCTGACAGGCACTCATCAAGAGTGCCAACTGTGCCCATCCCTTTAGCCACCCCCCAATGAAAGAAGAAGCCGTACTATAGTTTCTATCACTAAAAAGCACTTATTCATCTGCCCATGTATTCATAAAACGCTTTCCATTCATATAAACTATAATACAGCTTCTATGAATGGAGGAGGGAGACAGAAAGGGAGGGGCACTGATGAGTGCCCATCACAGTTCCAGTGCTGGTATTGAGAGGTATCTTAGTTGAGTTGAGAGGTATCTTAATATAGCGTGGTCTTACCCCGAAAGGTCCCGGGGGTCAGGGTATTAAGTCATGCAGCACTGAAAGATTACTGCTGTGGGGTATAGAATGGGAGCAGAGGACTGAAGATTCCGGCTATGACAGCCAGCACCAGCACAAGGGACACTTTGCATTAAATGTAAGTAATGTCCCTTGTGCTTATTTTTAATTTTGTTTTTTACAAAATTTAGGCTTTAAGTTTTAAAATTTAGAAATTATATACAGTATGCTAAATCAAATGTTTAAAGACATTATACATTTTTAGCTGCACCTTCAGTTTTTTACCTGTATAAGGATGTGCATTGATCATGTACATTCATGGTGTCATTTGTTGCCCTGTACACAGCCTATAGTGCAGAAAATCTTCACATTCCAGTGTTGCCAGTTTCTATTTATGTTCAAACAGAAGGCATGCCACATAACACTGCACAGATTAGTGAATAATATCTGTGTGTAGTCAGAGAACTGACACTTCCTGTGAAGAAATCACATATTCCACAATCCCTGAGTCTCTCAGTCTAGTATTCTGCAGGTGAAAGCTATTTAAAATTAGATCTGACATAGACACAAACAGGCAGAGAAATTAACAGAGAAATCATATGTCATCTTTCATAATGTAGCCACCTTGTCTTAGACCTGGAGTTTTTGGCTGGGTGCGTGGTAGTCAGCCCATTCTGATTGTATAGTTCTTCACTTGATCTTTCTTTACGCTCAGTAGGGTTGTGTTTTCTCACTGCTGCCAGTAGGTGTCACTGGTATCAATGGTAATAGTATGAGAATTCATAATGAGTTATGAATATTTATATTTCCTTAAAGCGAATGTCCGCCTAAAAACAAAATATTAAAAGCCAGCAGCTACAAATACTGCAGCTGCTGACTTTTAATAAATGGACACTTACCTGTCCAGGGCACCCGCAATGTCGGCAGCCGAAGCCGATCAGTCGCTCGGCTCTCTGCTGCCCCGCTGCCATCCTCGGTGAGGGAATCAGGAAGTGAAGCATTGCGGCTTCACAGCCTGGTTCTCTACTGCGCATGCGCGAGTCTCGCTGCACGTCCTCACTGTTCCAAGCTGTCTTCTGGGACCATTTTTGGGTGGAACTCCACTTTAAGCCAACTCAGTAGGAGGTTCAGACCACTGGGTCATGCTGGGGGGAGGATATAACTATTTGGGGCAGGCCTTGTGATCACTCTTTCCCCCCAGGCTGAGGCCTGGGGAGGTGCTGCTGGATTGACCTATGCTATTAGGCCATGTGCTGAATGTACATGTGGGCCTGTAGTGGTCCTGGAATTGTCCTGTCTGTCGAATAAGGATGCCAAGATTGAGTCCCAGGAGGAGGACCTTGCTGAAGGAAGCCAGAATGAGGCTGGTTTCACAGAAGGGCCTGGAAGACTCTCTTGAGGAGGACACACGGAGCCTGGGAACAGAGAGAAAAGTCTGTGAACAAGCTAGGATGCTGCCTACAGTGTTGCTGGGTCAGCTTAAGGTTTAAGGTCTGTGTTGTCCAATGAAACATCTAAAAGACAGAAAGTGACTGGTGCCCAATGTGCTTTCAGTCCCCCATCTTAGCCGTGAACTGGAGATGCCACCATGGGGGGGGGGGCATCTCCAGTTCACGGCTAAGATGGGGGACTAAAAGCACATTGGGCACCCGTGAATAGACCCGCCCCTTCTAAAGTTCCCCATCAGGTCCGCTAAGCGGACCAGATGCGGAACATGAGAAGGGGCGGGTCTATTCATGTATTACACAGTGAAGGAAGTTCCCATCAGGCCCGCCCCCTCGTAGAGCGGACCTGATGGGGAACTTCCTTCACTGTGTAATACATGAATAGACCTGCCCCTTCTCGCGTTGCGCATCTGGTCCGCTGAGCGGACCTGATGGGGAACTTTAGAAGGGGCGGGTCTATACATTTAAAACACTGCGGAGGAAGTTCCCCATCAGGTCCGCTCAGGCACAACCAATGACGGACAGCGCTGGACATCGGGATCGCCGCGGGACACTGGATTTAATCGCTGGAATGTTTTGTTTTTTTAATAAAGGACTTTTCCAAGGTGTTTGTGTTTTTATTTACATTTTTTTACACTTTCTTCGTGAAATGGTAGGCGTACAATGTACCCCTTACCAATTCACATAGGGAGGGCGGGATCTGGGGGTCCCCTTTGTTAAAGGGGTCTTCCAGATTCCGATAAGCCCCCTGCCCGCAGACCCCCACAACCACCGGGCAAGGGTTGTGGGGATGAGGCCCGTGTCCCCATCAACATGGGGACATCCTCCCCATGTTGAGGGCATGTGGCCTGGTACAGTTCAGGAGGGAGGGGGGGGCGAATTCTCGTCCCCCCCTCTTCCCCTGCGGCCGGCCAGGTTGCGTGCTCGGATAAGGGTCTGGTATGGATTTTTGGGGGGACTCCACGCCATTTTTTTTAAATTTGGGGTGGAGTTCCCCTTAAAATCCATGCCAGATCTGAAAGGCCTGGTATGGATATTTAGGGGGAACCGCACGCCATTTTTTTTTTAGGTACGAAATTTAAAGGAAAATTTAACTTTTATTTTTTCATTTTAAGCATTATTAAAATCACCGCTCCCGTAAAAACGTCTATTTTTTTAACTTTTTTTTGCATTGATACATGTCCCCTGGGGCAGGACCCGGGTCCCCAAACACTTTTTAGGACAATAAATTGTATATTAGCCTTTATAATTAGCACTTTAGATTTCGAACGTTCGAGTCCATTGTATTTAATAGGGCTGTCTGTTCGCAGGTTCTGGTGCGAACCGAACAGGGGGGTGTTCGGCTCATCCCTGGTTGTCACTTTGCTAAAGAAGAAGATTTTTCTTTCTTTTTCTTTTAAGGGACTGTGGGATAAAGCTAGGTAGTGTTAGGTTACCGGAAACTTCGGAGTCAAGATTCCTCTACCTAGTCCAGTACTTGTGTTTAAGGACTCTGTCATGTTGTTCTTCTGCCACTAGGTGGTGGGAGTTTGCTCAACAAAAACTGGACTTTGTTTCTTTTACATCTAGCTACACACACACAAATAGATATGGGGAAAGAAAGGCTCATTTCTTTGGAAGTGAGGCTTTGCTTCCTATTGTACAGCGTTTTATATGATTGCCTGTGTCTGTTTTGTCTTTTAGGTACATGGATCTTCTGTCAAACTACTGGAGAATGGGTGGTTTAGATAGAGAGAGAGAGAGAGATATTGTAATATACATGAATGAGACTTTACTGTATGTGCATGTTAAATTTGTATTCCTTTGTTACAACACCCTTTCCCTTCCCCATCCAAGTTTTTGTGATTCAGGTCAAAAGAAAGAAATCTTCTGGACAGCCGCACTCCAAATAAAAAATATTTACCTTTATTGTAAAATCCACCACAGCACTACAAGTCACAGCACACCTGGTCAAGCTGACATGTTTCACACTATACTAGTGTTTACTCATAGCCTTTGGGATTCAGGTATCGACTCTCAGGAGTCAAAGTCAAGTTTTTTTTCGACGATGAGGACATCGTCTGTTGCGGTGGGGGAGGTGTGTAGCGCACTGCTCCTATTGGGTAGGCGCTAGTGTAAATTTAGTTGTCTGAGCTGAAGTTTAGCTCAGAATAATTGTACCAAATTATTGGTCTCTGTTCCAGTTCAGCTGGGTTACACATTTTCCACCTGACTGTAGGTGTCGTTGTCACCACAGGTAAAGGTTGGAAATGCAGTAGGCTGGATGCATTGGGTATTCCTTTCCCAGAGACAGCACAGTGGGAGTGGTCACCTGTTGTGCATTCTGGGAGAGGGTAGTTAAGGGACAGACACCGTTTTCTCTGGGTCTTCCGATCCTGACCTGACGGCCCTCCTGACCTCAGGGGTGTGTTAGCAGTTTTTCTGCCTCGGGGCCTGCAGACCCGAGGCTCCGTTACTGAGAGTAGGCCCAGGAGTTTCTGGGGCCTACTGATCCAGGGATGGTCCTGTGTCGCCTGCCTGCGGAAGGGACCGAACAATTGAGGACTCAATTGGAGGACGCATTGGATAAAAATCTACCTCACAGTGCTGCCAGCTGGCTGAAAGATCCTGGCACTGTGTGTTATGTTTTCAGAACCTTATCAAGTGAGTGATTTCACAAGTCTGTGGCAGAGGCTTTTGAACGAGCTCGCACCGGCTGCTAGGTCAGTGAGGGAGGTCTATCCGGTGGGTGCTAGATCCAGTGTGGAAGCGGTTTGTCCTCTGGATTAAAGAAAGTACCTGTGGTCTGCAAAAGCAAGGTACCTGAATCTCCTCCAACCCTCCATCCCTCTGTCTGGAAGTTATTTAATAAAACCCTTGAGAAAAAGAGACTAAAGCCCTGTACACTCAATCGGATATCCTATGGATTCTAATCCGATGGTTTTGTCCATCGGAAATCCGATGAAGCTGACTTCCATCAGTCTTGCCTACACGCCATCAGTCAAAAAACCGACCGTTCCAAACGCGGTGACGTAAAACACTCCGATGAGCCGAGAAAAATGAAGTTTAATGCTTCTGAGCATGCGTCGACTTGATTCTGAGCATGCGTGGGTTTTTTATCTGATGGACTTGCCCATAGACGATCGGAATTTGCTATCGGTTTTTGATCCATCGGTAAAATTTAAAACATGTTTTATTTTTTAAAACCGATGGAAAAAAGATGGAAAAAAGACTGATGGGTCCCATACACGATCGGTTTGTCCGATAAAAAAAGTCCATCGGACTGTTTTCATCGGTAAAACCGATCGTGTGTACAGGGCTTAAGTGTTTGGTGCAGACATTTGTGAATAACTCTTCAAGGAAGACCCCTAAGACAGACGTGGTGAACAGTAAGGTAACGGCAGGCCCAAAATCTTAAACCAGCGGCCCCTGTGGGGGTATTGCTACACATGGACACAGAGGGATCGATCAGTCATGACACTACCAACTGTAGCCACAACATGTGAGCCCATCATTACAAAGTAAGGCAAACCAAGGACACAGGAAATATACCTACACTAATACCTAATAAAAAATAAATAAAAAAGAAACATTTAAAAGTTTACAATGTCTTTAAAGAATATGTAATCCCAACATATTCCTCATATGGGCCTATTGTACCATGTGCTTGTATGACAAGGTATCCTATTCCCCTTCTATTGATTCCTTTATGTGAAATACCTGGTATTCCTGTTAGGCCCTCTGATTTCTTATTAAAAACTGACCACACTAGGTATGAAAGCTGTGCTGAGAACTCAGCCAGTTCTCCTTCAATGATCAGACTTGTCCTGACACCCCACCCCCTGCACTGCCATTCACTAGGAAGATTAGTGTATTGCTGTTTCTCCTCCCTTACCTCTCTAAGCTCCTCATGCAGCTGAGAACAGAGGGTATGTGGTCACTTATTTTTATTAATTTTTTATGGAAAAAGGTAATTATAATGTTTTTTATATCTATACACAAATGTTTTGCCTTTTATTTCCTTTTTTAAACTGAATGGTTTGTTTTACAAGGTGATGGTTTCCATATACTTGAACACAAGTAGAATTTCCCTTTAATTGTACAACAGGTTCACTCTAAACATCTCAGCCAATAAGAAAGTACAACTTTTTCTCTAAATTACTAATGCCCTAAATGTGAAATTTCCCTTTGGAAAGCATGGGAATATGGAGGTATCTTGCCGTAAAGCTTCATTTAAAAATCAAATAAAAAAAAGAAGCTCACTTTACTTGCTTTGTTGCCCAATCCATCCATAGAAAACAAATGCAAAGATCTGAAAGTGCAGAGCTGACATGTGCCATTTATCAGTGTATTAGCAGTGGGCCCGCTCCAGTGATGCACAGCCCGGGCCCCGTCCCTTTTACTGCTCTTGTCTTGTTATAAAACGTCTTTAATCCTCACTTCACCTCTCCCGAGCAGTCAGCATTAAAGATTTATGGCGAGCTTTTCTGCGCCACACCTGAATATAGATTTCTTAAATGGCCTGTAAATAATTCATTTCTGGGAATACATCTCCATTACTGACTGATAATGTAACTTAATATACTGTTATATTCTGTAATAAAAGACTACACATTGTTGACTCTTTACACAATCATCTTTTTGGACAGACAACGGATTAAAATAAAAGAAGTCTAGACATGAAAAGCCTGTGCAGAGCTTCAGTCGCCGTGATTTTAATAGCAGCGTAGCGGCGAATATGCCTGCTCATTGCCTGGCTCCATAGATAATAACATAGATGGAATCAGAATGTGGATGGAGAGATCACTAAATTGTTTGGCAACTGACCGAAGATTTGTTGAATCTTTTATAAAATTATCTGTTTGAAGTATATAACAATATACGCAGACCAATTTGAATATTTAAAGCGGACCTACAGTAATCTTTTCAACTTTCCATCCATTAAATCTTCTGCCCTTGTTGTTTTACTTTGGATAGTAAAACATTTTTTTTTTCTGCCAGTAAATATCTTATACAGCCCACTTCCTGTTTCTTGTCTGGTAAAAAGTCTAGGCTTATGACATCATGCACAACTCTCTCGTGAGAGTTTTCCAGGGAGGGAGGGGGGGGGTGAGTCATAAGAGGACCAATGAGAGCTGCAGAGCTGGGGGTGTGCCTTTGTGTGTCTGTGTAAATCCAGGAAGTGAACAGGCAGCATCTTCAGTTGCCCACAGTTAAAATGGTTGCAGACAGACTCAGTGGAGGGAGATTTCTGCAGCATATTTGGCAAGTACAGAATCACAGTACAGTAAAACCTTGGTTTGAGAGCATTTTGCAAGACAAGCAAAATGTTTTAATAAATTTTGACTTGATATACAAGCGATGTCTTAATATACAAGTAGCGTCATGTCACAACTGAGTGTAAAAGAGATGAGAGGGCAACACAGGGGCAACACGACTTCCAGCGCGACTTTGCGAGGCAACTTGAAGACGACTTCAGCGCGACTTCAAGTCGCCTCCAGGACAGGCGACTTTGCCAGTGGCCAATCAAAGAATAATCAGCTCTGTGGGAGGGAGGGGTTTGCCTGAGAAAACTATTTTCTCTTCCTGTAAAGTTGTTTCAGTTAAGACACTGACCTGACTTTGGAGGCGACTTCCATTGAAATAAATGGGTACAAGTCGCCTAGAAGTCGCCTTGAAGTAGTACAGGAACCTTTTCTGAAGTCGGAGCGATTTCAGTAGTGTGCATTAAAGCCCTGTACACACAATCGGTTTTACTGATGAAAACAGTCTGATGGACTTTTTTCATCGGACAAACCGATCGTGTATGGGCCCCATCGGTCTTTTTTCCATCGGTGATTAAAAATAGAACATGTTTTAAATTTATCCGATGGAAAAAAAAACAATAGCAAATTCCGATCGTCTGTGTGGCATTCCATTGGAGAAAAAACCCATGCATGCTCAGGATCAAGTCGACGCATGCTCAGAAGCATTGAACTTTGTTTTTCTCGGCTCGTCTGAGTATTTTACGTTGCAGCGTTTGGGACGGTCGGATTTTTGACTGATGGTGTGTAGGCAAGACTAATAGAAGTCAGCTTCATTGGAAATCCGATGGAAAAATCCATTGGATTTTATTCCATCGGAAATCCGATCGTGTGTACAGGGCTTAAGACGGCTCTCATTCACTTCAATGTCATTTCTCATGTCGCGCGACATGAGAAATTAATAACATTAATTAATAAATTAATAACAATATATCAGGCCATGATAATGATCAGAGCATGCTGGGTACAATTCCCTTCACCCATTTGAATTGAATATATTGCTTCCCCAGGGGAACAGGAATCCAAGGAATCATGGTAGACATATGACCCACATCATTGCTGTGCTGAAAAGCCATCCGACCAAACCCCCCCAAGGAAGCTCCAAGGAGTGTGTCCCTCAGCAGGACCCAAGGCACCGATTCCTCTATATGGGTGTTGCTTGGGATAGTACAAAATTTCCTTGAAATGATGACCAACCCACACTTAAAATAATGGCCCGATCCCAAAGAGCCTCATGAGTGGTTGGAACAGGGAAAAAATTGCTCAGAGCACAATCCAGCCCAAAGTCCAGAATGGAAAGTAACATGCTGATGACATTTTAAATAAAAAATTTTTTTTTTTAGAATCAGTGATGTCATCACTGGATCTCTCTGCTTCTATATGCACTGCAGGAAGCAGACCATGAAGACATCACAACACCCTTCTTTAGGCCCCTTTCACCATCGGGCGGGCAGGTGCGGTGGAGGTATAGCAGTGCAATTTTCAGCGCTGCTATACCGTCGTTCTTACCGCGGTATGCGGCCGCTAGGGGGGTGAATTTAACCCCCGCTAGCGGCCGAAAAAGGGTTAATACCGCCCGCAAACCGCGGCTATTGCCGTGGTGTGCGGGCGGTATTACCGCGGTGTCCCATTGATTTCAATGGGCAGCCGCGGTAAAGGAGCGGTGAACCCACCGCTCCTTCACTGCTGTAAAGAAGCGGCTAGCAGGACTTTTGGAGCGGTCCTGCTAGCGCACCGCTTCAGTGTGAAAGCCTTCGGGCTTTCACATTGAAGGCTACAGGCACAAATTTTTCATGCGGTATAATAGCGCTAATATTAACGCTAAACCGCATGAAAAACGCCCCAGTGTGAAAGGGGCCTTAGTGTTCCTTTCAAGAGCCCTCAGCCCTGATGCAAGGAGTGGCCTGGCTATTTGGAGGAGTTATACAAATATCAAACGATATCATTTGGTTGATGTTAGTCTGGAAGAATGGGCATTCCTAGGCAGGCAAAATCTGCATAAAGACCTCCCTAGGTAATGACCAATCGTGATGCCGAGCCTCCATGATTGAAAGAACTGAAATCCAATGAATAAAAGAGGTGGGTAAGGGACCACAAGACTGGAATGAAACAGGTAAATGATGTTGGATGTCCTTCAGCCAAGAAATGAGAAGGGCTCTGTCTGACTTGCTGCAGCTTCTAATGCACACTGTGATACATTTGGAGTGTGCAGGGAAATCAGGACATGATTTTAGTATAGAAGGACGTGTACAACTGTTCAAGACTGCAGGTAAGACAAAAATTTAGATATAGGTAAAGGTATACTGTTGGGCAAAGCATTAAAGCATATCACAACCAGGAGTATAAGATACTTGTTTGCAGGTGCTAGTATAGAGGAGGGATTCTTAGAATCCTTTTGTGATACTATTATTGCTTAGCTAACTTACCTCCTGTGAGTAGGGAAAATGCTCAGTGCTACCCGATGACTGGTAATAACCAGGTGTACTGCTTACCAAGTCTGCCTATTGTATAGGGACATTTGCTGACCTCATCAAACAAGCACATTGGGGAAACCCCTTTTCAAATAATGCTAGACGGATAGGGAATGGATCTCCATCCATCTGTTCTTAGCAGACAAGATCAGATCTGATGTCTGCGGGTGTCAATGGGCACATGTTCATAGAGGGCAATAAATGATCTGGACAGGTCCACCTGAAAAACTGACAGGCGAACCCGATCCGTCTGTCTACTCGTGTGAAAGGGCCCTTATTGCTGTCTGCGCCTCCTTTAGGGAGATTCATCCTTTCTATTATTACTATAGTTATTGAAAGTGAAAGTAAAGCCCTGTACACACGATCGGTTTTACCGATGAAAACAGTCTGATGGACTTTTTTCATTGGACAAACCGATCGTGTATGGGCCCCATCGGTCTTTTTTCCATCGGTGTTAAAAAATAGAACATGTTTTGAATTTATCCGATGGAAAAAAAAAACGATAGCAAATTACCATCGTCTGTGGGGAACTCCATCAGATAAAAAACCCACGCATACTCAGAATCAAGTCGACGCACGCTCAGAAGCATAGAACTTCATTTTTCTGGGCTCGTCGGAGTGTTTTACGTCACAGAGTTTGGGACGATCGGTTTTTTGACTGATGGTGTGTAGCCAAGACTGATGGAAGTCAGCTTCATCGGATTTCCGATGGAAAAATCCATTGGTTTAAAATCCACAGGAAATCCGATCGTGTGTACAGGGCTTTAAAGAAAATCCCACATTTTGTATTGTCCCCAGAAAAGTAATAGAGGGGAAATCTTCCTGGGACACAGCAGAAAAAAAAAAATTTTGACCGGTTACAACCCTCCCTTAGTCTATCAAAAAATGAATAAAAAAAAAAGTTTTAAAAGTGCGGGTTTCGTCTATTGAAATCGCCCCTGAAGTCACCAAAAGTAGTACAGGAACCACTTTTGGGAATCGGTGCAGTGCCGCAATGTCGGCGTCGCACCGATTCGGATGGTGCCATTGCCAACAATAGGCGGTGATTTGACATGTGATTTGACTTGCGATTTGACATGCAATGTGAATGGGGGCTAAAGATGATTTCCTCATCCTTTTTTTCGCTAGAGGATCGATTTTCAGGTCTCAGATAACCCCTGCTAAAACCAATTCATTGGGTCAGTCAGCCATTCATTGGGGTCAGGAGCCATTTTCTCCTACTGCCGTCAATCAAATACAGTGATGAGGGAGCGGGGCCAAGCCGCACTGTTTGTGTTAATAGACGTACACAGTGCAGCTCGGGATTGAGCCCGCACAAGTACCCCCCTAGCAAGCTTGTTAGGGGGGTTGCTCGAGGGCAGGAGGAGCTGGGGGTGCTGACAGGAGACCTTAGAAGAAGAGGATTGGGGCTGCTCAGTGGAAAACCATTACACAGAGCAGGTAAGTAGAACATGTTAGTTAATTTAAAAAAATAAAAATAAAATTGTAATATCACTTTTGTAGCACACCCCGCATAGGAGCTGCCGGGCTAGGATTCCACACTGCTATAAGGCCAGAACACAGCATTTTCCTTCATGCATTCCAACACAGAAAACCAGAATTGGCTTGTTTTTTTGTTTTTTTATTTGGAAGGGGTAGAGAATTATGGGACGCCCAACTTAAAAAATGTCCAGAACTATTAACAGAGGAGACAACTTCCTTTCTATGTACACTGAAAATCTTTTTCTTCCTTCCTCCTGCACTTGTAATATTCACATATGCAGCTCCTGCTGATCACTCCAGGGGAACTAACATTTTTTAGTAATAATTCGGCAACTGCCCATTACAGACTGGGAGCATCTGTCCCTTTGTGGATTTAATAGCACAATGTGGAGTGAACAGCCTCTCCTGTTGCCTTCCTGTAGACCCTGAGCCCAGTTCTACTGCTACAGAAGATACCAGCTCACTTTGCTTCTTGCTTCCCCAGTCCTTCCTGACTGGCCCACACTTCTCCAGTCCTTCCTGACTGACACACGTTTCCAGTCCTTCCAGACTGGCACACTTCCTGAGTCCTTCCTGACTGGCAAACTTCCATGGAGATTCCCCAGGGCAAGTATGCAGACCGAAGCACAACACTGTCTTTAGAGAGAGCACTGCTACAGCTGATAATCTCTTTCCTTGTATTGTTCCTCTACCAGGCTGAGCTTACTCACTTTTTTGCTTGCTCTTTCCCGCTGCCTCTCCTGGCATGAATCCCTTCAGTTGTCTCCTATGGTGGGATCCTTCCAGGCCAGCTTTCCTAAACCCCAGCCCAAGGCAGAGCACCCCCCTCCAGACTAGAGGGTTTGCCTCAAGGACCACCGACAGCCTCTCCTCAGCACTTCATCTCCATCTTCCACCCGACTCCCCTGCTGGCATGGCCCATTTCTATTTATGGGATTTTCTTAGTCCCCTTCCAGCCCACTTCTCGGGAATTTCATAGAAGCTCCTCATAACCCCCGCCCTCTAGTTCTAGAAGGTTCTCCAACCTTCCCGATACCAGGGGGAGACACCAGAGAGCTGCTAGGATGAGTCATCCAGCCCTGGCCTCTACTAACCCTTACCCAATTCAGTGACTCCTATTTACTCCTATTTATTCCTGGTCATAAATGCTTTTACCTACTCTCAACTCTAGTAGCAAACACTAGAGGGTGCTACATTTTAAATTGCGCTGTTCATTTTGCATTCTCTCTAGTGGGCCTGGACACAAATTATTCACAAAAAATAATCTTACACACTAATAAAGTCCAGTTTAGTGTTTTCTAATAAAAATAATTAACACAGCAAGCATAAGGAAGGCTTCACAACACACACATTAGTGCGTTGGGGTGCCATTCATTTTGAATGGCTCCCCAACGCAACAAAGCAGCTTACATGCTACCATGCATTCCATTCCCAACTAAAGGGTAAGATGTGCTTTCTTGTACAGTGGAATGTGTTGACAGCTCATTAAGGCTCCATGCACACTGAAGCTCATAAACGGCCATTTTTGGGAGTTTGGGCGTTTTTTTTTAACAGTCCATAAACTGCCCTCTATGTTATTCTATGTGTCCATGCACACATGGAAGTTTTTGGACGTTTATCAGCAGGGGCGTTTATGGGCTGTTGTCTGAACACCCTAAAATCATGTTCAAGAGCAGTCCTAAAAAACGCCAGATGTCGATAAAAGCTGTTAAACGCAGTTTAACACTGTAAACAGAGCATTTCTCTGCCTCTTTTCAAAATCAATGGCTCCAGAAGTCGGATTATGATGATCCAACTTGCGGTGCGACTTATGTGCTGAGGATGAAAGTGAACCCCCACCAAAATGAAAAAAAAATTAGTGTGAGGTCCCCCCTCGTACGATACCAGACCCTTCGGTCTGGTATGGATTTTAAGGGGAACCCCCATGCCAAAAAAAATGGCGTGGGGTCCCCCTAAAATCAATACCAAACCCTTATCCGAGTACGCAGCCCTGCAGGTCAGGATAGAGGGGGACGAGCGTGCGCCCCCCATTCCTGAACTATACCAGGCCACATGCCCTCAATATGGAGGGTGGGTGCTTTGGGGCAGGGGGGCCTTGCGCCCCCCACCCCAAAGCACCTTGTCCCCAAGTTGATGAGGACTAGGGTCTCTTCCTGACAACCCTGGCCTGTGGTTGTTGGGGGTCTGCAGGCGGGGGCTTTTTCGGAATCTGGAAGCCCCCTTTAACAAGGGGCCCCCAAATCCTGCCCCCCATCCTATGTGAATGAGTATGGGGTACATTGTACCCATTTACCTAAAAAAAAAGTGTAAAAAATAAACACAGTACACAGTACCCCATGCCATTTTTTTTGGATGTGGGAGCTCCCCTTAAAATCCATATCAGACCGAAGGGCATCGTTCCGAGGGGGGGAACCCCACGCCAATTTTTTGTTTCATTTTTGCGGGGGTTCCCCTTCATTCTCAGCACACAAGTCGCACCGCAAGTCGGATCATCATGATTCGATTTCTGGTGCGACTTCTATTCAAATCAACGGGCTCCCATAGGAAACCATTTATTTTGAATAGAGGCAGAGAAAAGCGGCTAAAAGCTAAACGTGCATTGACGCCAATGCAAAATGCCGATAAAATCACGTTTTTTAAAGCAGCGTTTTCCTGACAGCAGTGTGCATGGAGCCTTAAAATAAATGGGCTGCCTTATCGCAACATAGAGTAACACATTTTGACACATGTGCCTGCTTCAACCTGTTGCCGCCCACATAATGCATATGTGTGGTAACAAAAAGGGTGGGCTTTAACACCCACATGCCTCACATATACATCGTTGGACGGCTGAGGCTTCTATGATGAGAGTGCAGTCACTGGATGCTCCCTGCAAAGTAACTGAGCTGTCATGGAAAGATTCTGGTTTCTAGTAATGATCAGGAGATGGAGGCAGGATTTTTGTCTACAAAGTGAAGGTGCCAGTGGCTGGGGATTCCGATTTTTCTGATCCCCCCAATCAGGACGCCCTAAGGCGGCTGCCTAAGCCGCCTTATGTTGGCACCAGCCCTGGCTGGAGGGACCAGCTTCTGATCATGTGATCACTGTGACAGCCATTCACAGTGGTCACATGATTAGGCAGTCTTTCCAGTCCCTCGGGGCTAAGACCAAGTTAAAGGGGCGCCAGGGCTGACTGGGAAGAGTAAATGCACCACATATGTAAAGATGGCCTAATATTACAAAAATATAATTATTTATTGATTGGGAAATTTGGGCATGTCCGCCTTTTAGTGTTATGTTAGAAATCATGATAATGTCACTCCTGACGTTTGACAAAATATCCAGATAATTGCATTGTTGGAAAGAGTCCACTTTAGGGAAACATTAAAGCGTAAGCAATCACAATTTCATGACATTCTACAGAGGACGATCTTCACAAACAAATAAACAAACAAAAAAAAAAGTTACCTTTTAAAAGTGAATTCTAAAGTGAACCGTCAAAAAGAAAAAATAAATGGAATGTTTCTATGAATCTTAATATGCCACACAAAATTAATTATAAATTAGTGCAATTGCATTTATGAAGTCACATGAGATAATGATTTAAAAAGGAATAATTTAAAAGATGAATTAAAAAAAATAAAAAATAAAATAGAATCAGAAAAGAAGTCCAATATAAACTTGGGAAAAAAACATGCTGAGAAGAAAGTATGTTAGATCTTGAAATAGGAGCCCTACTAAATAATGCATAGTTTTATTTTTTTTATATTTTTATTGCAAATGATTTGCATAAACCTTAAGAGAGTATTTATTTATGTAAACTTAACTTGATGTTCGGAGGAATTAGAATGGAGAGAAATGGCATTCATTTTTGTTTTCATTTTGGTATTTAGGAAAAATATTCAGTTACATATGGACTACTTAGACCTAATCATCTGATTCAATATGATGGGCTACTGAAGCCAGGTTGGAATGGGCTGAATTGAACACGCTGCCCGGGTCTTGCTGCAGGCTACACAGGTTGGCCCGACCACTGTTGAGGAGCAGATGGTAAGCCA
The DNA here is from genome assembly GCA_029206835.1 of Rana muscosa. Classification (NCBI taxonomy): domain Eukaryota; kingdom Metazoa; phylum Chordata; class Amphibia; order Anura; family Ranidae; genus Rana; species Rana muscosa. The sequence continues at coordinate 441,603,796 of CM055127.1, read as the reverse complement.
ATGCTCCTGGTCACACTTACCTTCCTTGCTAAATCCATAATCCCTCGCTGGACAGGCAGCCAAGGCAGGCTTGGAGGCAAAAAGGAGGTTACAATCTGTACTCGTGTATTGACTGCCAGGACTCAGGCAACGGCACTGAAATTTCAAATGCCTAACAAGTTAGACGTCTTGTTCTGAAGCCAGTGCAGCATTTTTTAAAAGTAATTAAGACATGATTGAAATCGTCCAAGCCGTTCGTTAAAAAAAAAAAATGTCGTCTGGAAAAAAAAAGAAAAATGCAAACTAATGAATGCAAGCAAAAAATGAGACCGTGATAACCCAAAATAAAATAAACTGCAAATTTAGGATCTAGCACAAAACAAACAGCTCTTTAATGTGATTGCAAAAATGCGTATGAATTTTCTTGTTTGCCTTGTAGATGATCTGGGCTGTAGTCAGCAATCGTAGTAGAGTTACTAAAAATATAATTGGTGTTATCAAGTGAAAGAAGCGAAGGTTTGCAGAATGGTTGGCTTTATTGTAAATTGTTTAAAGGTAAATTGTGAAGAATAAACATACTTAACATAAGTGGCTCTAAAGGCAGAAGGTTTTTAAACCTTTAATGCATTGTATGCATTAACCACTTCAGCCCCGGAAGATTCCCCCCCCCCCATAAATGACCTGCCCATTTTTTGCGATACGGCACTGCGTCGCTTTAACTGACAATTGCGCGGTCGTGCAACGTTGTACCCAAACAAAATTAACATCCTTTTCTTCCCACAAATAGAGCTTTCTTTGGGGGGTATTTGATCACCTCTGCGGTTTTCATTTTTTTGCGCTTTAAACAAAAAAATTTTACAATTTTGAAAAAATATATATATTTGTTTACTTTTTACTAAAATAAATATCCAATAAAAAAAGGAAAAATGATTTCTTCCTCGGTTTAGGCCAATATGTATTCTTCTACATATTTTTGGTAAAAAAAATCACAATAAGCATATATTGATTGGTTTGCGCAAAAGTTATAGCGTCTACAAAATAGGGGATAGATTTATGGCATTTTTATTATTTTTATTTTTTACTAGTAATGGTGGCGATCTGCAATTTTTAGCGGGACTGTGACATTGCGGCGGACAGACACATTTTTGGGACCATTGACATCTATACAGGCGATCAGTGCTATAAAAATGCACTGATTACTGTGTAAATGTCACTGGCAGGGAAGGGGTTAACACTAGGGGGCGATTAAGGGGTTAAATTTGTTCCCTAGGGAGTGTTTCTAACTGTGGGGAGCTGAGACTGACTGGAGGAGGAGAGAGATCGCTGTGTCTCTCCTCTCCTGGCAAAATAGGGATTTGTGTGTTTACACACACAAATCCCAGTTCTGGCTCTCGTGCCCACGATGGTGGGTGGCCGGCGGACATCGCGGCTGATCGCTACGCCATCTCCCGCCGTGCAGCGGGCGCCTGCTATGGCTCTTAAAGGAGCCGACGTACCAGTACAGCGATTCACGGGAACGAGCCGACCTGCCGCCATATAATGAAGGCGGCTGGGCGGCAAGTGGTTAAGGTTAAAAAATCTTCTGCATGCAGTTCCCCCCTAGCCCCCCTCCCAATCTCAACTCAGCAATGTGCATAAGAATAGAAGCTTTCTCAGCTCTCTTCCTCCTCATTGGCAATGAGGGAGAAGGGGGCAAGGGTGAGTGCCCCTGTCTGTGTCAATAGATGCAAACGGCAAGGCTCAGGAGCAAGCTGGCACAAATGCCCCCATAGCAAGTGGTATTCTATGGGGGCACTAGGCAGGGGGGGAAGGAGTGCCAATGGGGGACCCAAAAAGAGGAGGATCAGGGCTGTTCTGTGTGAAACTATTGCACAGAGCAGGTAAGTATAACATGTTTGTTTTAAATACAAAAAATACATTTAGAACCACTTTAAAGTTGAACACCTGGAACTTGTATAAGATGCACATTTTGCAGCTTTGTATTCTTAAATACATTATTTATTTATTTTTTATCATGCAAGCAGTCCCTGTAAAGCAGAACTCAGAGATTGAGAAGAAGACGCAGCACAAGGGGCCAATGAGTTTATGTTGCGATAGGTACATGCTGATAGAAGGAGACAACAGAATGACAGAGAAATGTGCTCATCACTGTGCTGCGTCTTCTTTCACTGTCTTGTCGCAGGCTGGGGGTGGGTCCATGACAGCTTAAAGAAGTAGCACTTCCTGTGAAGCTCAAGAAATACTGTGGGGGTCAGCTCTAGATTGAAGGTGAACGTTTCAGAAAAAAACTGTGTTTTAACTTTTATTAGGCAATTAACTTTTAGGTTTTAAAATAGTAGAAACTAGTTGGGGATGTACTGTATTTTTATGCAGCATACACAAATACTTTAAACAACATCCTTGGGTGATGCTTTAAAAAATAAGTTCACCTTTTGTTACACCAATGTACATGTTACAAATGCAAATCCTCTGCCCCCTGAACCTCCCCGTCTCCCCTCCCACCCGGCTAAGTCACTCATTTACGGTATTCTGTGAATAGAAATTTACAAGGCCCAGCAGCCTTTGGAGCTGTTGAGCACTGTGGTAGTTCATTGATACAATCTACGGCCAAACAGCTTACACACAGTCTGCAAAACCCCTCATAGCACCCACGATCTGCTGATTCTGACTGCAATGCTTTCCAGGCTTCCAAGAAAAAAAAATGCACTTTTTTACCTGCAAAAGTATGTGCATTTATTTATTTATTTTTAAAAAGGTGAACTTATCCTTTAAAGCTGCATGCTGTGTAATGAAACAGTATGAATTTCACAGCCTAAATGTACTACAGACAAAGAGTTCAAGCATGTGTTTTACTGCGAAAATTGGGATGATGAAATTAACACAGCAGTGCAAAATTGGCCAGCAAGGAGACTATTTTAATGCGCAAAGCTGGGCCCAAATTTACCAGAGACAAGAAGCGCAGGCTGGGGTTTTACTACAAGGATTAAAATACTTCAGAGAGTACAAAAGTATAAAATTGTCTGGCAGCAGGACAGTTTTATTCAGGGATAATAGGCCAAACTAGAGTAAGTCTAACTTTTATTTGGATTAGGGGATGCATTGAATGTGAGTGTTATCATTTGAGGTGGTTTAGGTGCACGCTGTTCTTGCACTTTGTTTTTGTTTTCTTTCAAACAATGCAAAGGTGTGCTGTGAATAAAAGGCTGCTTTAAGAACAGATGATCAGTAACAAGTAAATACTGCACTTTGAGCACCCCAAATGTAAAAAGGTCCTCTCAAGAAACCCCTAAAAAATGAAACCCTAAAATACCACCCCAAAAACGAATGCCTACTGTTATATAAAGAAGTTTTAAAAAGAAGGGGAACACCACATCGGCTTTTTAGACCTTTTAAAATATTTTTACTTTGTAACAGCCAATGTGTTTCAGGGGCTCAGCACTCAGCAGGGCTAAAAACGAGACAATAGAGAATATACAAAAATTCCTAAAATGTGTTAAAAGATGTAGTGTATATATATATATATATATATATATATATATATATATATATATATATATATAAAAGTTTAAGAGTACAAGTACCTTAATAAATTGTTATTGGAGCCAAAAAAGACATACATCGCTTAGCTAAGTTTATAAACCAAGAAAGAGAAAGAAGAAAAAAAATGTTTTTGGCTGCAAAACTTTAATAAACTCATCTGGGGGTCCAGCAAGACCTCACAGTTACTGGTGAGCAGCAGGAGCGCCTGGTCCATAAGGGGCGCAGGGGTTTGTTTGCCGCTTGTGCTATAATGCATCTCCATGAGGTTTAGTGCTTCCGCCAGAACACAGTGCTCAGCGCTCACAGCTGTACACAAAGGCCGAGGAGGAGGAGCTGTACACATGGGTGGAAAGTCAGCCGGTTCCTGACAAACTGTCTGTTTTCGACTGATTTTCAGCCATGTGTACCCAGCTTAAGGGGTCAATTAAATCTACAGTTAACCCTTTACACGCAAACAGTGACACTCAAAATGTGTTTTAAAGGAAACATGCATTGCTCCCAGCATCTACTGTAAGAATTCTGAACTTCAAGAAATGTCCGTGACTCTTGCTGCCACACCCAGACAGGAATGTACAGAGTTTAAAAATGTTTAAAAAATGCAAGACTTTTTAAATTTCTTTCAGGCTTCACATTTTTTACATTTTTTTTAATGAAAGGGAAAAAATGGTATATAGCGCCCTCTACCATAGGTAAGTGCTTGAAAATGATTTTTCTAGTTAAAACTGTCAGTGCAGGCAAATTTAGGCAGGCCTATGCTCTAGGTTAGGCCTGTTTGTTTTGATCTGGGACTGGGAGTGTTTAGTGTAGCAGTGGGTGTGGCCACCTGTACTCTGGTTCTGAGGTGCCTGCCCTGCTTCCAGGGAGATTGTTCTGGAAAGGGGGCTGGGCTTGAAGCTGGAGTGGCAGGCAGCTCATGTGAGGAGCCCTGACCAATCCCCATTCGGTATTGGCAGGGGACAGGCCTCCCATATAAGCTGAGGTCACATGCTTCTGGAGAGGATTGTCGGGCTGGAGAAGTAAAGAATGGAATACTAAGCAGTTTCCGCAGGGCGTCCTCATCTGAGGGGGGGGCGCGCCAAACGCGGAGGAGGGCCGGAGAGAACTGTGAGGGAGCCTCATCCTTACAAGGTCATGGATGAGGTCCGATTCTGTACACGATCACAGATGAGGAATTCCTGGAGCAGAAGGGCCGGAATAACTGTTGGAATGTATATCCGGATAATGTTCTGCATCATGGACTTGAGGCAGGAGAAGGTCAGTGTGTGTACCGCAGTGGAGTACTGGAGCAAGAGAAAGAGACTATGGGGAGTAGTGTCAAGTCGCTGTGGCCGGTGAGCCCAGGATTTGCAGTTCGAACTGGCTAGGAGCAGTAGTCCGTTTGTTACCATGTGCTACTAAATTACAGTACTAGGCCACCGGGGAGAGGTACCGCGTGCCTCAGGTGCTCAGGTAATAAAGGTCAAGGGACTTTGTAACAGCAACTAAGTACAGCCAGCAAGCCGGGTTATTCAGAGTGATCCCTTTTTGTCTTACGGGAAGTGAGGAGACAGGAATTTAACAGTTTTGCAGCAAAGGATTTGTACAGGAGGAAAATAGTATTCTGCTGGAGTTAGTGCAGAGGAGGAGGAGCAATAGTCTGCATGGAGATATGCAGGGGAAGAGACTGTGTATGTTAGAAGTGCATAATTTTCAGGGTTAAAAGCTACTAATCAATGTTCTACAAATGTGATGGCAATTCAACAAGTGCTATGGGCATCACATATCTTCCTTACCTCAACCAAGTTATATCCTACTATAAACAAAACAAAACAAACGCAAATGACTGCTCATCGTCTCAGAAGTGATATATGGGGGTCTGGCGGCAGGGTGATTTGGTGGATGTTTGTTACTAGTAGCAACCAAGCTCTACAGGTACAAGTAAATAATTTCATAAAAATAATTTCTACAAAACAGACAATAACCAATATTAAAATAAACAGGAATAAAAATGAAAGATACTTAGCAAATCTACCTGGTTTTTGATTCATGTGTGGAGTCCAGTTCGCTTCAGATTAGGCCCATTCTAACAGAGTCATTGGCTTGCTCAATTTGCTGCCCCTTCCCCGGGTGGGGAAAAATGCCAGGCTTTTATGCTAGAATATATTTTATGCCTTAAATTGGTTAGGGGCATAAGGTCTTAAACTATTCCTAGACTGTTTTAGCAACCACTGCTGTAACTCAGAGATACATCCCAGACGATGCCCCCACATGTTGCACTGTCCCCGTAGAGCTTGCTTAATGTTGACTTCATAGGCCTCTCTCTGGTTACCTGCAGCTGGTGGCTAAGGGTTTTCACTTTGGTTGCTAGGGGTTTCCACTTATCCCCCCTTGATCCCGCTTGCTCGTTACTCAATGACCATTCCAGGGTATTTCAGTTTTTGTATTTTATTTTGGAACTTGAATGGGAGAAGGGATTATTGGGATACTCCAACCGGAACTATTCACAGTGGATAAGGACAACTCTTACCTGGCCTCATCGGATTATTTGTGGCAGCAGCCACACTTCTTTAACTATACTGCCACATGTATGGAGGAATTAAGTATTCTGGCTCTCACTAGCAGCAGACTCAATGCAACTACTTTATCTTAAGGATACTCTCTAGCATCCATTTTACTGACACCCATCTGCTGACTCTTCTAGCTGAAGGGGGTGACCCTCACCTGACAGGCCCTAAAAACACAGACACAGAATATCTGTACTCACAGTAGGCAGAATCAGATCCTTAGTGGTGTCTCTCTTCCAGTCAGCTCTGCAGGACCTCTGGGTTCAGCTTCTCTCTCTAGGCCCTTGGATCGACCACCCAAGCCCGGAAGACCCCCTTCACGGAGGAGAGGGCAGTCGTCCCCTCCCTCCAGGACTCTGCTCCCCTGACTCAACTTACGCTGAGCACATGTGCCCTGGGCTTTTATACAGTATCCCAGCATGCAATGCAGCACTTTTCCTCTGCCAATTGCCCGGACTGTAACAAAGCATGTGCACTCACTTGTCAGGTCCCCTCCCACTGTCCAATATGCCTCCCTATTGGACCAGTGGTGGACAGTTAAACAAGCTGAGCTGCACCTGAGGACAATGAGCAGACCTAACCAATAGATCCTGCTCCCTGGTAAGCAGAGAGCACTCAAAGTTTTACCTGACCATCTTCCTGGTAAGCAGAAAGACCAAAATTATTCTCTGTTCTAGCACTAACCTTGGAGGGTGCTACACTTTAAACCAGATCTGTGAAGCAGAGTAAGATACTGTGGAAGCTGAATTTATTTTTTTACATTTGCACTGCCATTTCTAAATAAAAATCACCAATAAATTAGTAGTTTAAGTGCCTTTTATTGAAATGTCCCCAATGTTCACAGAGACTGTACACAAACGTAATAGAGTCAGAGCCCCAGACTCTGCTCTGTACATAGAAATATATCAATAGTGATCAATCCCACAGTAAAATATTTCAACATTAAAGGGGTTGTAAACTCAGAAGGTTTTTTTTTTTTTTTTCTTTAATTGTATTTTTATTGAAAAGATTCAGTAGAATACACATCGAACAATATTGAAATGTCAAATTAGAAAAACAAACATTTGTAAAAAGTAAAACTGCGGCAATAAACGCAATTAATACAAAAATAATAAAAATAATATAAAAACAAACAAAAAGGAAGCAGCATAAGTTGATCATCATGCAGATGAAGCTACCAGAGAGCGGGGAGGCTATGTCCAATAACAAGTGGGTGTGAATTGTGTAGATACCAAGAGATGGGGTCAGAGAGAAAAAAAAAAGGGGGGGGGAGTAGAAGGTAGAAGTAAAGGGCATCCAAGAACCATAAAAAAAAACAAGAGGGAGCAAGGGGTGAAACATTGACAAGTTAAATAGAAGCTATATGTAGGATGCTAGTAGTAATTTCAATGAGGAGAACTGTATATAGAGCGGTCCATAAAATACCATATCTTGTCAAATCTATCAACAGCATCCTCTACTATGGCTGTCATATGCTCCAATCTGCAGATGTCATTGATAGCTTGTATAAGCTGAGCCTGAGTTGGAGGAGAGGTGGACAACCAACATGAAGGAATAGCTCTTTTTGCTGCCAATAAGACATAGGAGGCCAATTTGTTCGTAGCTTTTCCCAATTCAGGGAATGGGAGGCCCAGAAGGAGATGTACCGGATCCAGCGGGATGGGGGATTCTAAAATCTGCTGAAGCAAGGACACGACCATGGACCAGAAAGGAGCAATCAGTTTGCATTGCCAAAAAATATGATAATGAGTACCTCTGAGTTTACCACACCTCCAACAGAGAGAGGAGAGGGAGGAATCATAATGATGTAAAACCTCAGGAGTCCTATACTAGAAGTACAGTATAACACTTTAAATGCTGTCTCTCTTTGCGCCACACACCTGGATATTTTGGAAATAGAGGTTGAAATTTTAGCCCATTGGGGGGAGAGATTTGTTGTTGTGTAAGATGCGACCATTTACGCATATATGAGTGGGTTTCCAGGGAGAGCGGGAGATTCTCTTGTAACAGTTGGTATATAGCGGATATAGCGTTTGCTATGGTCCCTGAGAGTAAATGACTTTGAAGTGTGTAGGTTTGGTTAGAGTAAGAGAGGGTGAGAGAATCGCTAAATAATGAGTTATTTGGAGGTATGAATATAACAAATGGTTCGGGATTTGGCTTGTATATCGTATGTCCTGAAAGGAGCGATGTTTGCGTGTGACTGGGTGCACAAAATGTCGGAGTTGCAACAGGCCTGCCTGTGCCCAGGGAAACATCCGAGGGTGGGAAAGACTATCAGGGACTAAGGGATTAAAAAGTACATTAGAAAGGGGGGGCATGAGGATAAAAGAGAGAATTTGGTGTGACAGGAGTGCCATATCCTGAGTGAGAACAGCATAGGGCCCAACCAGAGGTCTTGGAGCTTGGGATCCAAGAATAATGCAGGTGACCACACAAGGCAACATGGATGAGTCGGGAACAGAGAACCCATCTCTATCTCCGTCCATCGGTTCGGGGGGCGCAAACTAGACCAGGACACCACCGTACGGAGGTGGGAAGCCAGGTTATACTTATGAATGTCCGGAGCGCCCATACCTCCCTGACCTCTGGGGGAAAAGATAACCGAGCTGGCCACTCTATGCGCCCCGTCTTTCCAGATGAAATTAAGAAACCACCGTTTAAGGAGATTCAATTGAGCCATTGGGATAGGGACAGGTAGTGTTTCGAAAAAATACAACAGTTTTGGCATAACAGACAACTTCAACACATTAATCCTGCCTATCCAAAATATTGGGAGGGGGTTCCAGCTATTTAGCATGGCTTTGATAGATTTGAACAAGGGAACATAGTTGGCTGAATAAAGGGTGGAATATGACGGTGTAAGATGAACCTCTAAGTATTTGAGAGACGAGGTACACCAGCGGTAGGGATACGAGTTCCTAAGCGAGAGGAGATCTGCAGGAGGGAGGTGCAAGGGCAAGGTTTCTGTTTTTGACGTATTAATTTTGTATCCCGATAGGGAGCTAAACTGGGATAGTAGAGCATGCAGGGATGGAAGGGAGACGTGGAGGTTAGTGAGTGTCAAAAGCACATCATCACCAAATAGAGACAATTTATATTCCCTTTGACGCATGGGGACCCCACGTATGTCAGGATGAGATCTGATAGCCTCAGCTAAGGACTCCAGGCAAAGGATAAAAAGGAGGGGAGATAGGGGGAAACCTTGTCTGGTACCATTTGACATGGGGAACGAACGGGATGTAAAGGAAGCTAATAGGACCTGAGATGAGGGGTTAGAGTAGAGGGTTTGTAAGGCTGTGAGGAAAGGACCCCGCAGTCCAAATTTAGTAAGAGTAGCAAACATATAAGCCCAGCTTAATCTATCGAATGCCTTTGGGGCATTGAGGCTAAGAATCAGGGCAGGACTCTGTTCAGCATGTCAATGAGGTCGATGGTTCGTCTGGTGTTGTCCCCAGCATGTCTAGTGGGGACAAAACCCACTTGATCTCTATCTATCAGTTTCGTCAGGAATTGGGAAAGGCAATTAGCTGGAATTTTAGTAAAAATCTTATAGTCTGAATTTAAAAGTGCAATCGGACTATAGCTGTCTGGGAGCGAGGGGTCCTTATCCGGTTTTGGTATGACTTTGACTTAGGAGTGTAGAAACTGTTGGTGGGGGTGCTGACCCTGAAGAAGGGAGTTATATAAGGATAACAGATGTGTTGAAAGAGTCGGGAGAAAGGTCTTATAGTAGGAGTATGGGAGGCCATCTGGGCCAGGGGATTTATGGGATGGGAGGGACTTGACAGTGTTAGTAAGCTCCTCTTCAGTAATGGGGGTGTTCAATGCCTGTATATCAGACTCAGTGAGCTTGGGGAGACGCAGATCGGCCAGAAATGTCTCAAAAGCCGACTGATCAAACGAGGGGTGTTGGTCAGGGTTAAGGCAGTTATAAAGTTTGTCATAAAATTCTCCAAAGAATTGGTTCATAGTCTGCGGGCAATAGGTGGGGGTCCCGTCTGTGTGTTTTAGGTGGTCCGGGAGGGAGAGGGAAGGCCTAGGATTAAGCCTAGAGACCAACATCCTGTGCGGCTTATTTGAAAATTTGTAGAATTTTTGTTTAGCCCAGAGGAGGGATTTATCTATTTTTGACAAATCTAGGGACTTTATATGGTTACATAGTGAGGTTACCGTGCGCAGCCTGTCCATCGTGGGAGTACGAAGTAAAGAACTTTCAGCGGCTGAAAGTTCAGATAATAAAGAGGACCGAGTCCCTCTTTCTCTGAGATCCCACAGAGATGCATTGTCCCCGAAAGAATGCCTTATGGGCCTCCCAAAGGACAGACGGGCTGGACAGGGAACCAGTGTTTAGTTGAAAGTATTCAGTTAAAGCGGAAAGGAGTTTATCTTTAGTTTCGGGATGTTTTAGTAAAGATTCATTGAGCCTCCAGTGGCACTTCCTGGGAAATGCAGCAGAGAGGCAAAGATCTAGGGACAGAGGAGCATGGTCCCACCAGGTAATGGGGCCCAGGTCAAAGGACACCATATGGGAGAGGAGTGGGGCTGATACCAGAAATAGGGGACATGGAGTGGCAAGCGAGGCCTGGTCTTCCTCTGCAGGGAGCGGGGGGAGGCCCAGGCGCTTGAGAAATGCATCCCCCTCCTGAAGATGGCAAAGGACATGCTGGACCCCATCCAGAGTGACATTGAGGTGGAAAGGGAAGCCCCAGTAGTAATGGACCTTGTGCAGCTGAGAGCGAGAGGTGATGGGTTGTAGAGAGCGGCGCTTGGCCAATGTGATTGGAGAGAGGTCACTGAACAATTGAATTTTGTCTCCACGGGGTCTGGCCCCCACAGGGGGTTTAGGGGCCAGGGACCTATGTGCTCGATCAAGGCACCAGTCAATGTCCACAATTTCAGGTGCCAGGGTGTTGAAAAGGCCCAGAAGATAAGGCTTAATGTTGTTGTCAGCTACTGTTTCAGGGACACCGCTGATTCTAAGGTTCTGGCGTCGTTCCCTATTCTCAAGGTCCTCCTGCTGGATCTGCAGTTGGGATACAGAATTTTTAAGAAGGGCATTCTCCTTTTCAAGAGCCTGTACATATTGCAGAGTCTCATCAAATTACTCCAGGGTAGCTGTGCGATCACCAAGTGCATCTATTTCCCCCCTGAGTTCTCTAGAAATCCTCCCCATCTCCTGAGCAATGTCCCTGGTTAACTGCTGAGCCAGAGCCTGGAGTTTGAGCTCCATCATCTCTGGAGTCAGGACCGGTTGAGGAGAGGGGGCAATGTGTGGGAGGATGGCCTGCTGGGCTCCGTCCTCCGCCATCAGGGTGCTGACGTAATCCTCCTGGTCTCCCTGGGAAATCAAGACCGGGGACTGGGGCCTGGTCAGGAAGCGATCCATGGTGGAGGAGGGCCGCGGGGTTGTGTGGCTTGATAGTGGGATCACTGATCCCCGATTTTGCCCATGAAGTGCCAGGGGGGGTCGAGGAGTCGTGGTATCTCACCTCTGGAGCTAACGGTGGCTGTGGAGGCTGTGCAGAGGCTGTGGATCACGGGACGGGAGCGGAGCTCAGGAGTCACACGTCCGCCATCTTAGAGAGCCGCGCATGTGCTCCCACAGAAGGTTTTTCATCTTATTGCATTCTATGCATTAAGATAAAAAGCCTTTAGTGTGCAGCAGCCCCCCTCGGCCCCTCTAATACTTACCTGAGCGCCATCTCTCCAGCAATGTCCACGAGTGTCTCGGCCATCCAGGACTCCCCTCCTGATTGGCTGAGACACAACAGCGGGAGCCAATTAGCGCCGCTGCTGTGTCTTAGCCAATCAGGAGGTAAGTCCCGGACGGCCGAGACACTTGTGGACATTGCTGGACAGAGATCAATAAATCAAAATCAGTTAGCCAGTCAGGAACGAGAGGGGGCAGGGCCGAACTGCAGCTTCTTGTCTGAATGGACACAGGAGCTACAGCTCGGCTCAGGTGCTCCCATAGCAAGCTGCTTGATGTGGGGACACTCAACAGGAGGGAGGGGCCAAGAGCACCGAAGAGGCACCCAAGGAGAGGAGGATCTGGGCTGCTCTGTGCAAATCCACTGCAAAAGAGCAGGTAAGTATAACATGTTTGTTATTTTAATAGAAGAAAAAAAAACTAGACTTTAACACAATCAGCAAATGACTCCATAGAAATAAATGACTTTAATTAGTGGTCAGTTACTTCTCATTAAAGCTCTATTGATTGGTGATAGCTTTATTATAAAAAAAAAATTATCTTTAGGCTGCCACAGGAAGTTCCTTGTTCCCAAAATTGGACATAAGTATTAAAAAAAAAAAAAATCGGGCGTGTCCGGACGTGAAGCAGGGAAGACGTGCTGGTGCTGGGCTCTGTACCCACGGGGACAATCCTTAGCCATCCCTTGCTTATTTTACCCCACTGGGCATAAAAAGTGACCTTACCCGTACCTGGGCATCTCCTGCCGCAGCCCCATCCAGGTGTTTGCGGACTTTGCCGGGTCGGACTCGTCCTGGGATTGCAGCTGGCTTGATGCTGCCGAGGCCTGCCGCCATCTTGAGGCCTACGGAGCCTCCGGCGATCCCCGACCTCGCCTGCCGAGATCCGCGAGGGATTCGGACTCTCCATCCCTCTCCACCACAACCCCGTGGGTATACAGCGACTCTCCTAGGGGCCACTTACAGCGCTGATCCCCCGCAGGAGAGCTCCGTGATCCGGCGGACCCGACACCATCTTGCGGCCTTCAGACCCGGCTGCATCCTCTCAGGTACAGTGATAGGCGCTCGGTGCTGCTGTGATACAGCCGGCACCTCCGGTGCCGATAGACTGACTGATCGCTGGCTGGGATCCGTCGCCAGCCCTTAGTGGGGAAGTTGTGGCCCAAACGCAGCGGAGCTCTTCCGGACGGCGGCCGAGCGTAGGAAAGTCCGCAGCTTCGGCCTAGTCCCAGAAGACGGCGGCCATCTTGCTACACCCGAGGCCCCAATACAGTTAAAACACGGCCTGCTTTAACCCCTCAGCCGCCCAGCTCTCCCTGCACAGGGCCCCTACCTCTTTCCTCTTCCCACAGCCACTGCAAGGATTCCCTTTTACTAGTTAAAAGCTGTGCATGGCACCCCCTGTCTGCGGCTTGCAGGTTGTGGATCGGATACAACACTGTGCTAGACGGCCATCTTGCTGCACCATAGTGCCCATTATTCAGACTTTTCTCATTTAACAAGTTGCCCCTGGAAGCCTAGGTGCTTTGGCCGGCCAGGCTATGGCCCCTAAACCAGATAGCTATATATACTAACTTTTGCTATGTACTGAACCTACAGCCCTGGGGGGCAACTACACAGAGTCGGGGAGGATGACAGCTTGATCTCCCTGCTCTGCGCCGTCGGACCGCTCAGTCTCGGCGAATAAGACACATCCTGAATCCCTGACGCCACCGCGCATGCTCCCTGAGTGACGGACATCGCCTAACATTACCTATGCACAATACTTCCCGAAACCGACAGCGTTACCGCCCCCAGCAGAAGGCCTCTCCCACCGTGGGGAAGGGGAAGGGGAAGAGCAAAATGGCACCCGAGCCTCTGGAACCGGATGACACCACTCAGCATTCTGAGGACAGCTTGCTTCAGTTCCCCTCCAACCTGGCAAGCCCCACTGACGCTGGCTCTGATGCCATGCTCCAGAAGTTCCGCAGTATAGTGCGGGATGAAATAAACGTTGCCTCCCGTAAGCTCTCAGCAGAACTGGTGAAGGGTCTCAAGGAGATAGGCCACCGCACCAACCAACTGGAACAGCGGATGGATTTAACAACAACAGTCCTAGAGGGTCATGAGGACGAAGTTGAAAGACTGAATGCTGAACTGTTGAGCCTACAGGATAAATTAGAGGACTCTGAGAATAGGGCTCGCAGGGATAACCTCCGCATCCGTGGGCTCCCAGAGGCCATAACCGACCAGCAGGGGACGGCCACGGCTTTCTTTCAGGAGCTGGCGCCTGACGTCCCTTTGGAGCGCTTGGAATTTGATCGCATACACAGGTCCCTAGCTCTCAGGCCCACCGAGGGTCCCCCCAGAGACGTTATAATTAAATTTCACTTTTACAAGACCAAAGAGCGGCTCCTGCAGGCTGCACGGGATCTCCCGGACCTTTCTTACCAGGGTGGTCCCCTCCAACTATTTGCAGACCTCTCTCCGGTCACCATGGCCAAACGGCGGAGTCTGAAGCCTTATTTGCAGATTCTACAAGCTCGGGGCATTCGTTATAGATGGGGGTTCCCCTTCAAGCTCTCCTTCTATCACCTTGGCCGCCAGTTTCATGCCTCCTCCCTGCCTGACTTACGGCGACATTTTCAGGATCTGCAGTTTGATCTCCCTCCCTCCCAACCGGAGCCTTCTTCGGCCAAGCTACGATCATCCAGGCCACCCCACGGTTCCTCACAAATGTCTCAGCAGGGGTCCCAGGCGCTTTGATCACTGCAAGCACAGCGATTCCAGGATGTCCCTAAAGGATGACAGCACCGATTCTCATTTGTCACTCTGAGGAGCTAACCTGCCAGCACCCTGTTATTCTGAACTGTCAGCAGTATCTCACCTTGAACTATAAGTTTAAATCTAAATTTCACCTTTAGACTTCCCATTCTGTGGGCCCAATTGCAGTACATGAACATTTCTGCCTTTCAACCAAAATGATATCTGGACTGTTTTTTTTTTTTTTTTTTTTCCTGGGCCCGGTGGCCCCATTGTGTTCCCTCCTTCCCTGCTCCTGGAGGCCTTGTCATGTGGCTGACCCCTTGTCCGATGTTGCCCCAATTGAGGGACGGCGACATTGGGCCTCTGTGCTGTGGTTACGTTCGTATGGTCATTTGGCCCACCTGGATTCTTGTCCCCTGTCCCCCCCCCCCTTTTTTTTTTTTTTTTTCCTCAGGCGAAGGCTTTTGATCTGTCGCTCGAGAGGAATGTCCTTGTACTGTGCTGCACACCCCTATTAAAGTTGTGGGTGTGCCCTGCCCATCACGGTCCACGGTTTGTGGCCTTCGCAGTTTTGGCCGTAGTATGTGTATGTTATTGTCCTTGTGTTTGCGGTGGGTCGGCTTCGTGTCCTGGACTCCCCGTACTTTGGTTGGGGGCTCCGGGACGCGAGGATGACCACGGCCCACAATAATTCGTTCACAGTTTTAAGTTGATATGTTACATAATTTTGATTGAGACTGCTTTAATCCTTATTTAGGTGGTGTCTATTGAACATGTTTTTTCTGTTTACCTTATGCTGATGTCGATCTGATCTCATTGTTCAGACTACTTTAAAAATATGCCGAGCGGTGTCCGACGGACCACTGCTCCCCCTTGGCTTGGAACTTGGCCCGAACAAAAGTTTTGGCCAACTTCCGACCTTTTAGTGGGATTCCAGCCCCACTACCAATTGCAACCTAGATGACTGGAATGTTTTTACTCCGAGTTTTACTCAGTCTGTTTGTTTTCCTTTATCTGTTTCCTTTCACTGTCTCCCTACTTGACTCTCTGGTCTTTCACCTTTTTTTTCCCTCTACAAGGTCCGCGGGGTGTGTGCTTAGGGAAATGATCTTCTGCCGATTGCTAGTCCTACTATGACGCTTAATTGGCTGTCCCTGAATGTTCAGGGTATGAATTCTCCTCAGAAAAGGGTGAAGATTTTTAAGTATCTTAGGAAGCAGCGGATTGACATCGCCTGCTTACAGGAAACCCATTTTTCGACGTCTTCCTGCCCTAAATACTTTGATGCTCAGTTTCCCCAGGTATTTTTGGC
The DNA here is from genome assembly GCA_029206835.1 of Rana muscosa. NCBI lineage: Eukaryota > Metazoa > Chordata > Amphibia > Anura > Ranidae > Rana > Rana muscosa. Next base: position 441,587,965 of record CM055127.1, on the reverse strand, counting down.
CATGGCTCCAACCAAGCAAAAGGGGGTGCTCATAGCTTTCCGCAAGTCGGTTTCATTTAGTTGCACTAGACAGATCGCAGACCCTGATGGCAGATATCTATTGCTACAAGGCACTATCCAAGGAAAGGAGGTTACCATTGTGACTTATTATGCGCCAAACTCCAACCCAGGACCCTTCTTGACTCACGTCTGCGCCCTGCTAGCATCCCATCACAAATGTCTCAGCAGGGGTCCCAGGCGCTTTGATCACTGCAAGCACAGCGATTCCAGGATGTCCCTAAAGGATGACAGCACCGATTCTCATTTGTCACTCTGAGGAGCTAACCTGCCAGCACCCTGTTATTCTGAACTGTCAGCAGTATCTCACCTTGAACTATAAGTTTAAATCTAAATTTCACCTTTAGACTTCCCATTCTGTGGGCCCAATTGCAGTACATGAACATTTCTGCCTTTCAACCAAAATGATATCTGGACTGTTTTTTTTTTTTTTTTTTCCTGGGCCCGGTGGCCCCATTGTGTTCCCTCCTTCCCTGCTCCTGGAGGCCTTGTCATGTGGCTGACCCCTTGTCCGATGTTGCCCCAATTGAGGGACGGCGACATTGGGCCTCTGTGCTGTGGTTACGTTCGTATGGTCATTTGGCCCACCTGGATTCTTGTCCCCTGTCCCCCCCCCCCCCTTTTTTTTTTTTTTCCTCAGGCGAAGGCTTTTGATCTGTCGCTCGAGAGGAATGTCCTTGTACTGTGCTGCACACCCCTATTAAAGTTGTGGGTGTGCCCTGCCCATCACGGTCCACGGTTTGTGGCCTTCGCAGTTTTGGCCGTAGTATGTGTATGTTATTGTCCTTGTGTTTGCGGTGGGTCGGCTTCGTGTCCTGGACTCCCCGTACTTTGGTTGGGGGCTCCGGGACGCGAGGATGACCACGGCCCACAATAATTCGTTCACAGTTTTAAGTTGATATGTTACATAATTTTGATTGAGACTGCTTTAATCCTTATTTAGGTGGTGTCTATTGAACATGTTTTTTCTGTTTACCTTATGCTGATGTCGATCTGATCTCATTGTTCAGACTACTTTAAAAATATGCCGAGCGGTGTCCGACGGACCACTGCTCCCCCTTGGCTTGGAACTTGGCCCGAACAAAAGTTTTGGCCAACTTCCGACCTTTTAGTGGGATTCCAGCCCCACTACCAATTGCAACCTAGATGACTGGAATGTTTTTACTCCGAGTTTTACTCAGTCTGTTTGTTTTCCTTTATCTGTTTCCTTTCACTGTCTCCCTACTTGACTCTCTGGTCTTTCACCTTTTTTTTCCCTCTACAAGGTCCGCGGGGTGTGTGCTTAGGGAAATGATCTTCTGCCGATTGCTAGTCCTACTATGACGCTTAATTGGCTGTCCCTGAATGTTCAGGGTATGAATTCTCCTCAGAAAAGGGTGAAGATTTTTAAGTATCTTAGGAAGCAGCGGATTGACATCGCCTGCTTACAGGAAACCCATTTTTCGACGTCTTCCTGCCCTAAATACTTTGATGCTCAGTTTCCCCAGGTATTTTTGGCCATGGCTCCAACCAAGCAAAAGGGGGTGCTCATAGCTTTCCGCAAGTCGGTTTCATTTAGTTGCACTAGACAGATCGCAGACCCTGATGGCAGATATCTATTGCTACAAGGCACTATCCAAGGAAAGGAGGTTACCATTGTGACTTATTATGCGCCAAACTCCAACCCAGGACCCTTCTTGACTCACGTCTGCGCCCTGCTAGCATCCCATCACAGGGGTACTCTCTTTCTTTCGGGTGATTCAAATTTAGTTTTGAATCCCTCACTGGATAAATACCCCTCGGAGCGTATCGCTCCCTCGCCTGGCGCTAAAAAATTTGCTCGCTCTTTACAACTACATGATCTGGTCGATCTTTGGAGGGAATGCCATCCTCAGAGTAAGGACTTTACACATTATTCCCACCCTCATCACTCTCACTCCAGAATTGATCATATGTTCATGCTACGACGCCACCTTCCCATGGTGGTCAGGGCCTCTATCCTGGCTGTTCCATGGTCTGATCATGACCCTGTTTTGGTGGTCTGCCACTCCGTTTTGGACAGACCCCAATTCTCACCCTGGGCGATGAATGATTCGCTCTTATCGCTTAAAGAGGTCCGGGAAGGTATTTTTAAGGCCTCAGAGGACTACTTCCGTGAAAATCAGGGGTCGGTTATGTCGCCGGTAACGCTTTGGGAGGCTTATAAGGCGGTACTCCGTGGCCACATTATTCGGGTAGCGTCAGCCCGTAAGCGGGAAAGGGGTTTGAAACAAAAAGCCCTGGAGACCCGTCTGGAGGCATTATCTGCGGTTTTTAAACAATCCCCCACCTCTGGCAACCGTAAACTCTTGGAACAGGTCCGTTCGGAGTTGGATCTTTGTCTCACCGAGGGGCCTGAACGCGTCTTACGTTGGTCCCGCCAGAGGTGGTATACCAGGGCGAATAAACCTAATCGAATGTTAGCCAACAGACTCCGGACTTTCGCTCCTAAATTCACCCCCATCACTTTGCGCAACCGACACAATGTACTTACGGGTAATCCGTTGCGTATATTGGAGGAGTTTCGATTCCGCCTTACTAAATTGTACTCTGACCCAGAGCAGTTTAACGCCCAGGACACTGCTGATTTCCTCGGCCGTCTCCCTCTCCCGACCCTGACGGAGGCGCATGTTACTCTTATGGACCGGGATATACAAATTTCAGAGGTCCTCCAGGGTATAAAAGATCTTAAGGTGGGAAAGCGACCGAGGCCGGATGGCTTTACGGCGCTTTACTACAGGAAACTGGCAGTTATGGTAGCTCCGCATCTAACGGCAATGTATAACTCTGTTAAAAATGGATGCTCCTTTACCCCGGACCTCTTGACGGCAAACATAGTGATGATCCCTAAACCGGATCGCGATCATTCCTCCTGGGCTAATTTTAGGCCTATCTCCCTAATTAACGTTGACATGAAAATTTTGACCAAAATTCTGGCTAATCGCCTAAATTATTTTCTTCCTCGATTAATCGGGAAGGACCAGGTCGGCTTTATACCTCAGAGACAGGCCGGTGACGCTATTCGGCGTATATTGCAACTCCAACACATAGCTCATACTCGCTCGCTAGAATCTATGCTCTTGTCTCTGGACGTAAACAAGGCCTTTGACACTTTGTCATGGCCTTACCTCATGTCTGTTCTTCGACATTATGGCTTCGGGTCTTCTTTTATGCACTGGATATCTGTCTTATATGATTCCCCCCGGGCAAAAATTAAGTATTATGGATTTGAGTCTCCTCTCTTTAATATCAAGAGGGGCACCCGTCAGGGGTGCCCCCTATCACCTCTTCTTTTTGTATTGGCTCTGGAACCCCTGGCAGAGGCGATTCGCTCTCATCCGGATATACGAGGCATCGAATTAGCGGGTTGTCCCCATAAAATTTCCCTATTTGCCGATGATGTCCTTCTCACTTTGACCTCCCCCAGAAGTTCTTTACCAAACTTGCAAACCCTTTTGGATACCTTTGCTTCCCTTTCGGGGCTCCGGGTTAATCCCTCAAAATCGAAAGCGTTGTCGGTTAACCTCTCTCCTGGCCTGATGAGGGATTTACAGTCGGCATTCTCCTTTCAGTGGGTTTCCTCGCTGCCCTATCTGGGAATCCACCTTACCCCCACGTACTCCGGATTGTACCAGGCCAACTTTCCACCATTGTTCAAGAGACTAACGGATATGCTGTTGTCTTGGTCTCATTTGCCTTTGTCTTGGTTCGGCAGAATAACGGCTGTTCGTATGTCCTATCTCCCAAAATTATTATATTTTTTCCGTGTCTTGCCTGTTCAGGTTTCTTCGCATATCCTCCGCATACATCAGCGAAGAATTATGCAATTTATATGGGGTTCGACCCGCCCTCGAATCGCCAAACAGGTCTTGTTTGCTAAGCGAGTCAATGGGGGTCTTTCGGTTCCTAATTTACGGGCCTATTACATAGCTGCTAACATAGCCCCACTTTCGTGCCTTCATGAAACCTATCAGCTCCCGCTCTGGGCTATGCTTGACCTGGTTGACATCGACCCTATTCCTATCTCCTCATTACCCTGGCTCCCACCTGTGCATCGTCCGGCGGTCATGGGGCCCTGCTTGGCCCACTCCTTGCGACTATGTGTCATGGATATGCATTAATGTCTGTCTGCCATCTTACCTTCCTCCTCATGTGTTCATCTAGAGACCAGACCTCCTTCACCTGGCTTCCTTTATAATCTCCTCCCAGCCTGACTCCACCTCAGGCCCTATCGCTGAACACTATATTAACCTGTGCACTGCAAGCCTGCTTTGCTGATCAACGTGTTTGTTAGGCATTGTGTGTTTGGGTTCCTGCCTGCCGTGTGCTACATCTGTCTCTCTGTTACGTTATTGGCTTGTCCCCGACTATCCCTGTCTGCTCGTGACCCTTGACCTTCGGCTCGTTCTTCGTTATCCTTGTCTGCTTGTGGCCCCTGACCTTCAGCTTGTTATTCGGTTCTCTCTTCGTGTGCTGCTGCTTCCCCTCTTTTCCCCTTATCCTACGGGGCGTGAGCTAGGAAACTCCAGGGGCCGCGACCTGGTCCCAGCCTGCAGCTAACATCCTCACCACTAGAGGCCCTGGAGAAGACCAGCTGGGTCTTAGACTCCGCGCCCTGGGGAATCTTGGCTCTAGCTTCCGTTTGGATCTCGGTTGTGCTCCTCTGGTCCCGCTTTCCACAACCACCCAGTTCCCTATCCGCAGAAGCCAGCCATAGGGTTCACTACCTCGCGGTGCACTCCTGTCCCCCTACGGTGTGCATCTGTCACCTGGCCACAGGTGACCCTGACAGTTTGATCAGCCATGAACCCGGCTGACATCCCGCTTCCCGCGGATGATCCATTGCAGGGCATAGTTCGCAGACTTGAGACCCAGGAATCAAATCAGACTCAGGTGATGCGATTCCTCCAGGATCTGGCTTCTCGATTCGAGCAGCTTCAGGTCTCCTTGGGAACCCTGAATCCGCAACCCCAAGTACAACCAGCGGCTGTACCTATCGCACCAGTCGCAGCCTCACACTCACTAAGATTGCCAGCTCCGTTCCGTTTCTCTGGGGATTCCAAGGCCTGCAGGGGGTTTCTCAACCAATGCACAATTCATTTTGAGCTTCAGCCTCAAAGCTTCCTGTCTGACCGGGCTAAGGTAGCCTATATCATTTCCCTCCTCTCCGGTGAAGCTTTGGCCTGGGCTGCCCCCCTGTGGGAGAGGAACGATCCGGTGGTTTCCAGTCTGTCCAATTTCTTGAAGCTCTTTCGTAACATCTTCGAAGAGCCGGCTCGGGCTTCTTCAGCGGCTAGTGCTGTCTTACGTCTTCGCCAAGAATCTAGTTCAGTGGGGCAATATGCTCTTCAGTTTCGTATCCACACAGCTGAATTGAGCTGGAATAATGAGGCCCTGGTCGCTACCTTTTTACATGGCCTCTCTGACCGAGTGAAAGACGAATTAGCGGGAAGAGCCATTCCCGTCGGTCTGGACGATGTAATTTCATTATGCAACCAGATCGACATTCGTTTTCAAGAGAGGTCCTTAGAAAAAAAACGCCAGCACTCTCTGGGTCCTAGCCAGTCTGAGCTCCCCTCCCTTCATTCCGTGGAGCATCCTCTACCTGCTGAAGAACCTATGCAGCTGGCTCGGACCAGACTAACCCCCGAAGAACGTGCTAGGCGCAGAACTCTGGGCTTGTGCCTCTATTGTGGGGGCAAGGGTCATTTTCGTGACTCCTGCTCGCTTCGTCCGGGAAACGCTCGGGTCTAATACATTTGGAAGGTGGAGTATTGGACCCAGAAACATCACCTTCTCGCCTGCTCTTGCCGGTGTTCCTTCATGTAGGCACTTCTCCTCAATCAACCCTTGCATACCTGGATTCCGGGGCTGCCGGCAATTTTATGGATTGGAGAACTGCTTCTTCTATGAAGCTTACCCTTTCACCTCTCACTACCCCATTGGTAGTCTCGGCAATTGATGGCACTGTTCTCCCAGGGGGCCCTATTCGCTTCCAGACGCTACCCATTAGGATGTCGGTAGGGATTCTCCACCAGGAGTGGATATCCTTTCTTATTCTACCCAAGGCCTCTACCCCAGTTGTATTGGGCCTCCCTTGGCTACAGCTCCACTCTCCACATGTGGACTGGGTCTCTGGGCAGATCCTGGCCTGGGGTTCCTCATGTTTCTCGTCGTGTCTTCTCAAGGTGACCCCCAAGGAGAGTCTTCCGGTTGCTGCCACTTCTGTTTCTTCTGATCTTCCTGCTGCATACAGCGATTACCGGGATGTGTTCTGTAAGAAATCAGCTGAGGTGCTTCCTCCCCACAGGTCTTTTGACTGTGCTATTGATCTTGTCCCCGGAGCAACTCTACCCAGGGGTCATACCTACCCTCTGTCCATCCCAGAGACCCAGGCCATGTCGGAGTATGTCACAGAGAATCTGGAGAGAGGTTTCATCCGGAAATCCTCATCGCCTGCAGGGGCAGGGTTCTTTTTTGTTGCCAAAAAGGATGGTACCTTAAGACCCTGCATCGATTATCGGGGTTTAAATGCGGTTACTATTAAAAATCGATACCCCTTACCCTTAATATCTGAGCTATTCGATAGGTTGAAGGGGGCCTCCATTTTCACCAAGTTGGATCTCAGAGGCGCGTACAATCTCATTCGAATACGGGAGGGTGATGAATGGAAGACTGCATTCAACACTAGAGACGGGCATTACGAATATCTGGTGATGCCTTTTGGTCTGTGTAATGCTCCAGCCGTGTTTCAAAACTTTGTCAATGAAATCTTCAGAGATCTGCTGTACCAGTTTGTTGTCATCTATCTGGATGACATTCTGATCTTTTCTGAAAATCTGCTCGTCCACAGAAACCATGTCCGCACTGTACTTCAACGTCTTAGAGAGAACAATCTCTATGCCAAGCTAGAGAAATGTTCCTTTGAATGTTCTGAGGTCCTGTTTTTGGGGTGCTTCGTCTCATGTTCGGGTCTTCGTATGGACCCTGGGAAGGTCTTGGCTATCACCAACTGGCCTCTTCCTGCTAGCCTCAAGGCCACACAGCGCTTTCTTGGCTTCACTAATTATTATAGGCAGTTCATAAGGAATTACTCTTCCATTGCCGCGCCTATTATCGCTTTGACCAAGAAGGGTGTGAATGCCAGAGACTGGCCTCCCGAAGCTGTCTCTGCATTTCACAACCTGAAACAGGCCTTTGTTTCTGGCCCCCTCTTGAGGAGACCAAATCCTGGGAATGCATTTTTTATTGAAGTGGACGCTTCCTCAATGGGGGTGGGAGCTGTGCTTCTTCAAATCTTTGAGAAGAGACGCCAACCATGTGCGTTCTTCTCCAAAAAAAATTCTCAGGCAGAGAGGAATTATGCCATCGGTGATCGGGAACTTCTCGCAATTAAATTGGCGTTAGAGGAGTGGCGTCATCTCTTGGAGGGTTCCCCTCACTCCATAACGATCTTTACCGATCACAAGAATTTACAGTATCTACAGAATGCTAAACGTCTGAATCCTAGACAGGCCAGGTGGAGTCTCTTCTTTGCCCGTTTTAATTTCACAATTACCTACAAACCTGGTTCCTGCAACTGTCGGGCTGATGCGCTCTCTAGGTCATTTGACACTTTGGATGAGGAGTCCGCCCCTGAACCTGAGCCGATCATTCCCACCTCATGCATTGTTGCCCACTCTACCACCCTGAAGTCAAAAAATCCGCCTGGTAAGACCTTTGTCCCCACTGAGCTAAGAGCTAAGATCCTTCGTTGGGGACATGATTCCAAGGTGGCAGGGCATTCTGAATTCCTCCGATCCTTCCTACTCATCAGTCGTCACTACTGGTGGCCTAATCTCCGCTCAGACGTCAAAGACTACGTTAAAGCTTGTCATGTCTGTGCTCAGTCCAAATCCTCCACACAAGCTCCTGCTGGTCTCCTCATGCCCTTGCCCATTCCTAAGGAACCCTGGGCCCATATTGCCATGGATTTTATCACCGATCTCCCACTGTCTGAGAATAATACAGTCATTTGGGTGGTAATCGATCGATTCTCCAAGATGGCTCATTTTGTTCCTCTTCCTGGTCTTCCTTCTGCCCCTGCCTTGGTTCCCATTTTCATTCGGGAAATTCTCCGCCTACATGGGGTCCCTTCTCATATTGTTTCCGACAGGGGAGTCCAATTCACGTCTCGTTTTTGGAGAGCCTTTTGCAAATCCCTCAATATTGTCTTGGATTTTTCTTCTTCTTACCATCCCCAATCCAATGGACAGACTGAGAGGGTTAATCAGGAGTTAGAGGTCTTTCTTCGCACCTTTGTGTCTTCTCACCATGACGATTGGTCCTCTCTACTCCCGTGGGCAGAATTCTCCCATAACAATCATGTGAATACCAGTTCGCAGAAGACACCCTTTTTCACAGTTTATGGAAAACACCCTCAACTTCCTCTTCCCATGATCTGTTCTCCAGACATTCCAGCTTTGGCTTCGGTTCAGGAGTCTCTCAATTCCGTTTGGGGTCACGTTCATGATTCCCTCCGGGCAGCTGCTGAAAAATTCAAAGGCTTTGCCGACCGCCGCAGGCGTAAACCGCCTTCTCTTCAGCCTGGGGACAAAGTCTGGCTCTCTACCAGGAACATCAAGCTCCGAGTTCCTTCTCTGAAGTTTGCTCCACGATTCATCGGTCCATACACGGTAACTGCTAAACTGAATCCGGTTTGTTTCAAACTCCAGATTCCTAAGAGCCTTAAAATCACTAACTCCTTTCATGTTGCTCTTCTAAAGCCTTTAGTCCTCAATAAATTCTCTCGTCCTCTCCCTACCGTGGCGCCTGTCTCTGAGGATAATCAGGAGTACGAGATCAGTCAAATTCTGGACTCCCGACTCTGTAAAGGCGTTCTTCAGTACCTTGTTCATTGGAAAGGGTTTGGTACTGAGGAGAGGTCTTGGATCACTGCATCTGAGGTCTTTGCACCTCGTCTGTTAAAGGAGTTTCATCTGAAGTTTCCCTCTAAACCTTGGCCCAGGCGGGGAAGGGGGAGGCCTCGTAAGAGGGAGGGTACTGTCATGGATATGCATTAATGTCTGTCTGCCATCTTACCTTCCTCCTCATGTGTTCATCTAGAGACCAGACCTCCTTCACCTGGCTTCCTTTATAATCTCCTCCCAGCCTGACTCCACCCCAGGCCCTATCACTGAACACTATATTAACCTGTGCACTGCAAGCCTGCTTTGCTGATCAACGTGTTTGTTAGGCATTGTGTGTTTGGGTTCCTGCCTGCCGTGTGCTACGTCTGTCTCTCTGTTACGTTATTGGCTTGTCCCCGACTATCCCTGTCTGCTCGTGACCCTTGACCTTCGGCTCGTTCTTCGTTATCCTTGTCTGCTTGTGGCCCCTGACCTTCAGCTTGTTATTCGGTTCTCTCTTCGTGTGCTGCTGCTTCCCCTCTTTTCCCCTTATCCTACGGGGCGTGAGCTAGGAAACTCCAGGGGCCGCGACCTGGTCCCAGCCTGCAGCTAACATCCTCACCACTAGAGGCCCTGGAGAAGACCAGCTGGGTCTTAGACTCCGCGCCCTGGGGAATCTTGGCTCTAGCTTCCGTTTGGATCCCGGTTGTGCTCCTCTGGTCCCGCTTTCCACAACCACCCAGTTCCCTATCCGCAGAAGCCAGCCATAGGGTTCACTACCTCGCGGTGCACTCCTGTCCCCCTACGGTGTGCATCTGTCACCTGGCCACAGGTGACCCTGACACTATGGGACTCGGTAAAGTACTCTGCAGGGCTGATCTCCCCACATCTCCCACTCTTATGACTCTTACACTGCCCGCTGTTCCCTCCAGGTTGTGATAATCCCTCCCAATTTCTATGGTGGACCATGAACGGGTTCACAGATGTTCACTCACTGCTACAGCCTACCAGGATTTTGGCATTTGACGCTTTACGCTCTTCTCATGGTATTCCCTTGCGTGAGCATTATCGCTATTTACAAATTCGCCACTTTCTTCAGAGCCTTATTAGGTTTCAATCTACCCCTTATACCTTGACCCCCTTTGAGAGCCTTTGCAGAGCCAGGCCCCATTCTCCGGGTCTAATATCACTGATATACTCGGCGGTGATATCAATAAAGAGACCCCCATTGAGGCCTTACCACCTTCAATGGGAGAAAGAGCTGGGGAGGCAGTTGGACCCTGAGGACTGGCAGGCGATGACACTAACTCTGTCCAAATGCTCACGTAATGTGTCAATTTTGGAAAATGCCTATAAAGTATTGTATAGGTGGTACTACACACCGGCAAGATTGGCTCGCTTTATCCCAAATTATTCTCCACTTTGTTATAGGGGGTGTTCCCAGGAAGGCACCATGGCACATATTTGGTGGTCATGCCCGCGGGCGTGCAGACTGTGGATTAGGGTATATACTCTCCTCCGCAACCTTTTTCAGATTAATATCAAAAGAGACCCCTATGTAGCTCTCCTTGGTAAGCCCATCGTGGAACTACTGCGTCCAGAACGGCAACTAGCCCAACATCTTTTTACTGCAACTAGATTGACAATTGCGAGAGCATGGAAAACCCCTACACTAAGCTTTGAGGCAGTCAAGAACCGCCTGAACGATATCATGGTCAACGAGAAACTAACAGCTATTCTTTCTGATACGCATGACAAGTTTCTCAGAGTCTGGCAACCTTGGATCACATATTACCACCCTTCTAGATTCAACGCTGCATTGCTGTCACTATAGGACCCCTCTTGCGCGCACCCCGTGGACCTCCTACTTCCCTCTTCTCTTTCTCCCTCTTCTCCTTCTCCTCTTCTTCTTGTCCTGCCTCCTTTTTTTCTTTTTCTCTTTTCTCTTTCTCTCTCTTTCTCCAATTTTTTTATTTTTTTTTCTTCTTAGGCTCTTACTTGAGGTTTAACTGTTCTATCTTTTCTAGAGGATGCCAACTTTCAGGTTTTATTGTTGTGTATTATACACCCATTCTACAGGTTTACGCCCATCTGGGCATGGCCCAGGTTCTGGACCATCGGGTCCTGAGGACTTTTTCATTTATTTTTTATTTTTATCTTGAATATAACATAAGATCACGGCTCATGCTTCCTTCCTGTTGGTGAGGGCTTTCGAGTCCAGATCTACTTTGTATACTGAATGCTATAACACTCTATTGCAAACCTGTACTGTTGATTTAAATGACAATAAACTTTTTTTGTAAAAAAAAAAAAAAAAAAATCAGCACATCCCTATGCAGCTCACACATTAATAATGGCATCTACAGCAATTAAACCCAAACGTGGTCTGTGTATTGTGATAGCCTAGACAATCCTTGGGGTGCAATATCTCCATCACTTGCTGGCTGTGCAATGTCTGCTGTTTATTCTATACAATTACTTCTCCAGAAGAAAATTGGGTTGCTTTTAGCATCGTCTCCCTTAAGACAGGCTGTCACCTAAAGAAACAAATACTATCTTTTAATTTGTGCAAATTTGAGTTTTTTCTTCAGTTTGAAATCACAGAACTATAACATAATATTTATATTCACGTTATCTACTTTCAAGAGTTCTAGCTAAATTTATATTAAAAAGATTTGGTACGGGCTCATTGTATTTGTGTGGGTTTCTGTCTACGGTCCAAACACATACTGGTAGGTTAATTGGCTTATCACTACGCCGGCCCTAGAGTATGTATGTATGTCTGCTAGAAAAATGAGTCTGTATGATCCACTGGGGCAGGGACTGATATACGTGCAAAAATACATTAATTTGTACAGCCTTTTAGGAATATAACGGTTTTATACCTTGTCCATCATAATTCATCAACTTTAAAAATGCTGTCATCTAAATTTTGAAACGACTTTCAGTGGTAATAAACCCAAAAGTACACATTTATTATATTGCAGCTTAGATGTGATGGCCACCTCCGTTTTCTTTTTTAGCCTTTTTTTCTTCTACTTCCATCCCGTGATCCTGCCAGTAAGTCTGTTATTTTTCAAAAGAACAAGCTCTCTTCCAGATGTATTAGTTATAGAGATGAGTCAAACCATTTACCACTGACATGGGGATGCTTACAATGATCAATGTATCAAAAATAACAGCGCCACAGATATGTGCCTTAATGGACAGCTGCTGCTCCAATTATTGCAGGAGACAATAACATTTATATAAGACCCGTGCTTATTTTCGGTAGTTGAAAGTAAATCCACGCCGCTGAACTCCCGCTGAGTGTGATCCCTACCTGGAAGAGCCGGATCACGTATATCTACGTGATTCGGTGCACAGGTGCCGCCCTTTAGCAGTAAAACTGCTATGGGGCGGACCTGAACTGGTGAAATAGCACCAAATTAACTCTGTATTTATCTTAGGCTGGGTTCTCACTTATGCAAATTGGATATGAGTTAGACATGAACAATTCATTTAGTTCCGAATTCGTTTTTTAACGATTTTCTCCAAATTCGTTAATTCGGAAATTCGGAAATATCCAAATTAACGAAAACCCGTTTAACGATTTTTCCGAATATTCGTAAATTAGAATATTCAAAAATGCATGAATTCGTAAATTTGAATATTCAAAAATCCGTAAATTTGAAAATTAGGAAAGTAGAAACTCGAAAATCTGGAAATTTGAGAATTCGGAAATTCGGAAAATCTGAAATTCAAAATATCTGAATATTCAAAATCCCGAAAATTCGAAAATCTGAAATAATAACTATTAAACTATTAAAATTATAGGTATTGGAATTGCCTTTCAAATTTGGCTGTTAGTGAACGTAATGAATACAAATTTATCCGATGTTACGAATTATCCGAAATAGCGAATGCCGTATCTAAACAAATGGAACATAATGAATTAATAATAATAAATAACAATAATAATAATAATAATAATACAAATGTTTTTGTATTATTATTATTATTATCATTTATTATTAATTTTGTTCCATTCCATTTGTTTAGATGCGGCATTCATTATTTTGGATAATTCGTAACTTCAGATAAATTCATATTCAATACGTTGACTAACAGCCAAATTTTAAAGGAAATTCCAATATCTATAATTTAATAGTTATTATTAGTTAGTTAGTTAGCTATTATTTATTTTTCGGATTTTTGTTCTTTCGGATTTTCTTTCTTATTTTCACATTTAAAAATTTTAGAATTTTCGTATTTCCTAATTTTTTAATTTCTGCATTTTCGAATTTCCGAATTTTTGAATTTCCGAATCTTAGAATTTCTGGATTTTCAAATTTCCGAATTTCCGAATTTCTAAATTTCTGGATTTTCGGATTTTTTAACTTTCGAATTTTCAAATTTCCAGATTTTTTATTTTTTTAAATTTCCAAATTTTCGAATTTCGATCGTAAAGAATGACCCAAAAAACGTAAAAAAAAAAAAAAATGAAACTAAAACAAACTAATTTTTCGGCAAAGCACATGTCTAGTGTGAGTTTCTCTGCATCCAATTTGCATGACAGGAGACTGTGACCATCTCTCAATGGAGCCGGTTTACACAGCTCCGGGGCAACCGCAGTCTGCATTGAAAAAGTGTCCTGTGCGTCTTTGGCTCAGTTTCAAGTGCGAAATAGCCTGGTAATGATAGAGTATTACAGACTGGTACTCAAATAGTTAATGAATATGGAGGTGCATTCATTTATTTCTTTCATACTTGCCTGGAGTTTAGCTTTAACATTGACAACATGAGAACTGAACTGTTGGCTTCTCTTACGATCCCTTATTCCAAAACTACAATAGTTCCACTGAGTTCCAAATGTACCACTTTGTAAAAATTTGAAACCTAATTTTTAAACTTAGCCCCGTGAAATACGGTATATGTTTTGCTAATCACCACATTTGAAGAAAACATGCATTAAATATTGAAAGCAGCTGAAATTAGGCTTTTCCTTAGAGAGTTTGATATAGACATTATAATTTGTCTAATTCTATGCCAGTCTATTTTGTTTTATACCCTTGATAGCATAATTCAATCTGTAGACTCCTTTAAATGCTCGTAGTTGCCTGCTTCAGCATTAAAAAAAATATATATTATTTATTTAATACATATAAAATTGGATTGTCATTGGTCACGACAGGAGCCCCAAACGGCTCGAGTTTACCATAGAAGTTCACGCTCTAAAGTCTTCCAAAAAAGATATTAACATTTAGAGTTAAGTTTCGTACTTGAAAAACTTTTATTTTTTTTTCTTACCATAAGAATTCCTTTGATACTAAACTTTCTTGAAGAAAAAAGCAAAAATAATCTAGAATTATTTTAGCAAAACATTACTTTTCTGAACAGTTTTTTTCTGAAAAGGAATAGCAAATTTGCATCCATATTTATTGCATTCTCAAAATACAGTAATTATTTATCGAAGCATAAAATCTAGCGCATTAGTCAAAATTTAAAAACGATGTGCTGGGAACATTTCTGTAGAACACAGGGCACCATTCTTCATGAAGGTGCCTTAACATAAGTTGCGTTATCTTTTGATTATGCAGTGTTTATAAGGCAATATGGCAAGAGGTTTATATCAAAAAAAGGACTTGGAATAATTAACATATTTGGCAAATATATAATGATCTGGTTATTGAAATGCAACCCAACCTAATGCAAAATGCAAGCTGTCAGAGATCAGAGATTTGTTAAAAATAGTTGCAATAAAGTTTATATTTTGGCATATATTCTCTCAGTTTCTGTTTCATATGCAGTTCTTCCATTAACAAATCAAGAAGCAAGATTTAGTCATATATCTAACAGCCAATCAGAATTAATTTACTGAAACTAGACAAGCATAAGATGAGTTCTAATTGGGGAGTATGAGTACTTTGTGGTAGGGTTAGTATCATATGCAGGGTTAGTGTTAGAATTGGGGTTGGGGGTTAGTGTGGGGTTTGGAGGGAGGGTTAAAGTGTTACTGAACCCACAACAGTAAAATTAGTCTGTATATGCAGTAAAGCATGCTTGTTATACTCACTGTGGAGCCTACAGGGTTAATCCTCTGCATTGTGTACAAAGGCTCTTTGATCCTGTATGCACAGATCCTCCCCCTCCCTGCATTGTCTATCTGGGGAAGGCCAGCTAACACACAGGCAATGTAGCCAACCTGCACACGCTCAGTTGTGTCTTTTATGCTGGAGAGAACATTTACTTGTTCTCAGAGCTAGCCAGGTCACATGATATTGACATCACACATGCGGGCGTGTATACAGGCTATAGTACAAATCTCCTCCTACCTGAACACATACTGTAGCTCTGGACAAACTCTGCAGGTTATCATGTGCCAATGGTATACAAATGAGCCAAAAAGGTATATAGTGGCAGTATCTTAATGTAAAAAGAAGATTTATAAGCTGTGGGCACCGTGGGTGGGCAGATGAACTATTTTCATATTACTGGGTTTAGTAACACTTTAAGGTAAGTTTGGGATTGCATAGAGAACTAATATCAGCGTTAAAGGGAGGGTTAGTGTTAAGGTTGCATTGAGTATTAGTGTTACGGTTATAGGGAGAGTTAGTGATGGGAATGAAGAGAGGGTTAGTGTTACAGGGAGAGCTAGGGTTTGGGTTATGGGTGGGCTAATGTTTGGGCTACGGAGACAGCTGGGGTTAGCATTATAGGGAGAGTATAGTTATAGGGAGAGTTAGTGTTAAAGGTACAGGGAGGATTGGTTTCAGGGTTACAGGAAGGGTTAGTGTTTAGGTTATGGAAGGGTTAATGTTAGGGCTACAGGGAAAGCTAGTGTTAAGCCCCGTACACACGATCGGATAACCTATGGATTTTCGTCCGATGGATTTGTCCATCGGAAATCCGATGAAACTGTTTTTCATCAGTCTTGGCCACACACCATCAGTCTAAAAACCGACCGTTCCAAACGCGGTGACGTAAAACACTCTGATGAGCCGAGAAAAATGAAGTTTAATGCTTCTGAGCATGCGTCGACTTGATTCTGAGCATGCGTGGGTTTTTTAACCGATGGACTTGCCAATAGACGATCGGAAATTCCCATCGGTTTTTTATCCATCGGAAAATTTTAAAACAAGTTTTATTTTTTACAACCGATGGAAAAAAGACCGATGGGTACCATACACGATCGGTTGGTCTGATGAAAACCATCCATCGGACGGTTTTCATCAGTCAAACCGATCGTGTGTATGGGGCTTTAGTCCTCATTTACACTTGCTTCAACTTCAACACATTAAAGTGCCTAACGCTTCAACATGCATTTTTTGTGTTTTTAATGCTTCTGTGATGCTTCGTGGTGCTTTCGATGATGCTTTAGTGGTGCTTTTTTGAAGCTTTAATGACGCTTGGTAGATGACCTGTGTGTGTGTTGATATCTCATACCTGCGTTTTCTCCAAAACAAAGCAAAGGTAAAGCTGATTAAAAGCCTCTCAAAAGCTGCAGGTGCTTCAAGCGAACTTTGTCATAGACTTCTATGGAGGCTTTGAAGGCACTTTGAGGCACCACTAAAGTGACATAGGGTATAATTTTTGAAGCAAAGCAAACACAACGTGTGAACAGGACTGTAAGCTAACCATTTTTTTTAGTGAAAGAAGCTTTGATTGGTGTTCAGAGTGATTTAAAAAAGCATGTTCAGTGCCATGTTTTGAAGCATGTGTAAAGGAGCCCTTAGGGTTACAGGGAGGGTTAGTGTTTGGGTTATGGAAGGGTTAATGTTAGGGCTACAGGGAGAGCTGGTGTTAGGGTTACAGGGAGGGTAATGCCCCATACACACAAGTGGAAATTCTGTCGGAAAAACCTTGGATGGTTTTTCAGACGGAATTCCGCTCAAGCTTGGCTTGTATACACACCGTCACACAAAAGTTCTCGGAACTTTTGACCGTCAGGAACGCGGTGATGTACAACACTACGACAAGCCGAGAAAATTAAGTTCAATGCTTCCGAGCATGCGTCAAATTGTTTCCGAGCATGCGTCAAATTGTTTCCGAGCATGCGCCTGAATTTTTGCGAGTCGGAATTGCTACAGTCGATCAGAATTTCTGATTGGAATTTTTTCCTTCGGAAAAATTGAGCACCTGCTCTCAATCTTTTGCTGGCGGAAATTCCGACAGCAAAAGTCCGATGGAGCATACACACGGTCGGAATTTCCGACCAAAGCCTCACATCGGACTTTTGCTGGTGGAAATTCCGACCGTGTGTACACGGCATTAGTGTTTGGGTTATAAACGTAATGGTTGCAGGCAGGGTTTGGGTTGGGATTACAGGGAGAATTGGTGTAAGGAACCACACAAAGGGTTAAGCCCCGTACACACGATCGGTTTAACTGATGAAAACCATCCGATGGATGGTTTTCATCAGACCAACCGATCGTGTATGGTACCCATCGGTCTTTTTTCCATCGGATGGAAAAAATAGAACTTGTTTTAAAATTTTCCGATGGATAAAAAACCAATGGGAATTTCCGATCGTCTATGGGCAAGTCCATCGGTTTAAAAACCCACGCATGCTCAGACTGAATTAGGAGACGGGAGCGCTCGTTCTTGTAAAACTAGCGTTCCTAATGGAGAGAGCACATTCGTCATTCTGCAAGTTATTGCTTCGTTTAATGCAGCGCATGTTTTTTGCTTTCGAACGGTCTTTAAAATGTCATTTTGGCAGCAGAACTTTCTCCTGAGTTCTGACAAACGTATGTCTTTCTTTTTTCTAGTGATCTTAGGAATAATTATTAAAATTCTGCAAGGCCGACCTCCCAAATTACACCTTTATGTTTTTTGACTCTTAAAATTTGTTGTGCATTTTTTCGTGTATCAATTTCTCAGAACAACATAATATTTAATTTTAGAAAAATCATGGAGGTTGGTGTCCCTTGTTATTAATTACACATTGTATTTATGAAATCTTATTGCTACTTCTCAAAAAAACACATCAGGCATGTAGGTTGGCTGAAATCAAATTTCCCTTTATTTTGGAAAAAACAAATCAAAAACCGAAGGGCAACTATTCCCAAATTAGCAGAGAATATAAAGTCATTAGATCCCAAATGCAGACCTGACTATGATCAATAATAAAATCAACAACAGCATGAAATCAGGAGCAGCAGCCAAAGACATACATCATCCCAAGCTGTGGTACTCCATCAACCTTCAATTTCTGGATGAGCAGCTCGAGGCCAGGGAATCACCTCCTGCTCTTCCTTGTAGCCTTCCTTCCACGCCTCTCTGCAGCGTTCTCTCCACGGCCCCGTCCATGCACCCTTGCAGGCTGGGCCACTGTGGGTGGTGATGTGGCAGGAGGAGGAGGAGAAGGAGGAGAGGGATTGGGCTGCTGCGAGATATGGGTGGCCTCAGTCAGCAGCCTCCTCGCCCCCATGTTTACGGCCATATAGATGAGATGCTCACAGAGGGCCCGTTGTCCCGCCTCCATTCTGAGCAGCTTATCCGCCAGATAGGTGCTAAACCCCTCCGTAGGGTTGAGGGGGGCCCTCATAATGGCAGCAGCCTCCTGAATCATCTTTAGTGACTCCTCCTCCACTTGTGTCATCCGCTGCTGTTTTGGCGGTCTGACGTGGAGGGGAGCCACTTGGGAGACGGTGCTGCCACTAGGCCTGGGGACCTGCTGAGTCCCACTGGGCCCTTCCTCCTCCTGCCTGTCACACTCCTGACCCTCTTCCTCCTGGCTTGCCTCATCCTGTTTATAAAATAAAATGTAGATTTCTATTATTTGAGGAATCAATCACACACAATTTTGATCTCATTACTGGTTTATTTTGGAGGGGGGGGTGGGATCATTTATGGCTAAGCCAAACAGTTCAACTCCATATTACTTAGTGGACAATAATTAGCATCAAAAATACTATACCGGGCTGAAGATGTGAAGATCTGGCTCTTCTAGCTCGGGAGGCTCCTCCTCCGCCTCTGCAGGGGTGGAGGGAAGGGTGGCAGGAACGCTGGAGGGAAGGGTGGAAGGAAGGGTTGAGGGAAGGCTGGAAATAGATTCCCTGGCCTCGATCTGGTCATCCAGGAATTGAAGATGTCTGTAGTACCACAGCTTGGGCTTTACTACATTGTCGGCTGCTGCTCCTGATCTCTTGGACTGGCGCACTTCCTTGAATTTTTTTTTATAAGAATTGCGCAGGTTGTTGATTTTATTATTGATCATAGTGTAGTCTGCATCTGGGATCCATGGCTTCATATCCTCGGCTAATTTGGTAATAGTTGCCCGTCGTACATCACTTTTGTGATACGCAGGGTGTTTGAGCTCCCAAAGGTTGCGCTGTTCCTTATACTTTTCAATAAAAACAAGCATCACCTCCGGCTCTCTTAGTTTATGCATCTATTAGGATCAGCAAGTACAAAAAAAAAAGGATCAGAATTGATTCTCCTCAACTTATCACAATATTGCCCTTTACAATCATGACCCATTAATATGCCACTGCAGGCCCGAGTTCCCTTCTTACCTTAGTTCACTTCGTGGGTTCACTTCCGGTCGTCCTTACTCCGCGCATCCCTAATAACTTCTTTCCCCTTTTTATACCCTGCGCATGCGTGTAACTCCGCCCTCGTCGCCCGCCCATGACGGACTTTTTCTGCATTTCCCCGCCCCTTAACGATCGGCGCACAGTGTGAGACGGCGACATGTCGCAGACACAGGTGGCTTCTTTACTTGAAATTACCGACGAGGAAAGCCCGGAGGCGGAAACGTCCCGATCCTGTAAAAAAAGATACAAGGCGACTAATATGTCTTTTTCTGAGATGGCGGAGATTGTGGACATTCTGTGGAGGAAGGATTATGACGGCAAACATGGCCCATACGACACCCCTAATCTCCGGAAGTCACAAATTATGGATAAAGGGGCGAAGACTCTCTATAAAAAATATGGGGTCAGGAGATCCAAGGAACAACTCCGTAAAAGGTGGTCAGACCTGAAGATCAGGGAGCCGGAGCAGTATAGGAAGCTTATAAAAAGCATAGGAAAAAGTAAGTATATTTTACTGTGTTCTTTCACATTGTAATATGTATTCTTCCATGTTTTGCACCATGTGCTTGGCTTGACTGGGTTCACATTTTGAAATCTCATCTTTTAGGTTAAGTGGAGAGTCCACTTATTTGCCCAATGTTTTGACCAATAACTTGCTGCTCTTCCCCTAAACATGTTTGGCACATATGCACGTAAACTACATGTGGGCATGCCTCATTTTACTTCAACAGTGTTTATCTACACATTGTTGGCTAGATGATGTGTTGTAAGGAAATTTAGAATGTGACTGAAAGAAGAAACTGTATTCTGGGTAAAGGAGATGACACTCCAACAGTTGTGTACTCTTGTTTGTTCTTCAGCAAGATACTATACTCTGGGCCACATGACCAAATTTATTAACGGTGTCACACACAGGTGGTCCAGTGGATACCTTGGTGGTTATCCAAGTGTATTTGTGAATGTCCTCAAAAATAACAGGTTGCTTTGTTGAGTTTGCAAGATCACATATGTTCATGTTGGAACTCAGGGCCAAATATCAATTGTACCCCACTTCAAAACATTGAGGATCCCTTTTCAGGCCTTAAAAAAGTCTGTGTGCTAAAGTATACATTTTTGTTGTAAATTCCCATAGGGGAGAGGAGAGTGGGGGGACACCATGCTCATGAGACGAAGAACCCAACACCACAGAAAATCCCCGAAGCTCCCAAAGCAGACCAAGATCAGCATGTTCAGGAAGCGGAGGTGGAGGAAGCAGAGGTGGAGGAAGGGGAGGTGGAGGAAGGAGAGGTGGAGCTTATCAGCATAACAGGTCAGTGTCTGTCACCACAACTTCAAGGTAAATACAGATGTAGGACTGCCTAGTGTAAAACCTTTTTTTTGTTTTAGGGACTGAACGTGGGGGTGTGTCAGGAAGTCCAAATCCGCCATTCTCGAGTGCCAGCGCCAAAATAATCATTCAGGAAATCATGGAATGCAGTAGCGAAATGGACATTATGAGAAAGAGAATGATTGTGATTGAGCAAAAATATAAAAACATGATAGATATTTTGGGGAGAATAGTGTGAACCCCCCCCCCCTTTTTGTGTTTTTTGTTATGCGTCTGAAATTATCTCAGGGATTTCCAACATCCCAAATGTGAACATGCACACACTGAAGACTCAACATGTGCTATCTGCCGTCACAGGATATCTATGTCCCTGTTTTGGGGGTGCAACCTCTTCCTCCCTCCTCAAGTAGGGGAGAGGAAGGGTTTACATCCCCAAAGCACGACCATTGATCCCCCATGATGGCAGATAGCACATGTTTACCCTAGCCATGGGATCTTGTTGAAGATACCCATTTGAGCCCCAAAAGAAAGTGTGTTTGTTAACATTTGGGATGGATCAAGCCAGTACGGGCAGTGCTGAGGCCGGTCAGATTAATCAGTTCAGATGGACCGGCCTCAGGCCCAAACGATGAAATATAATTGTTTGCAAATTTGCGTAGAAAATTGTGCAATATGCAGCAGCAGTAGACGATGTGGTTCAGTTTATAATCCGCCAAATGTATCGCTGTCTGGAACAGGCAAAACCGGCTGGCCATTATCCTGAAGGCATTCTCCACAACTCTCCGGGCTCTGGCCAGCCGGTAATTAAAAACCCTTCTCTCCGGGGTGAGGGTGCGTTGGGGAAACGGCCGCATCAGGTGTGGTCCTAGTCCAAAAGCCTCATCCGCAATGAAAACGAACAGGAGCCCTTCAACGTTCTCTGCATCTGGAGGCAGTGCAAGACCCCCAGCCTGCAGACGGTGAGCGAACTCCGTCTCCGCGAATGATCCGCCATCGGACATCCGGCCGTTCTTCCCCACGTCCACATACAGGAACTCGTACCATGCCGACACCAACGCCATTAACACTATGCTATTAAAACCTTTATAGTTGAAATAGTATGACCCCGAACGGGGGTGGCGGCACTATATGGACGTGCTTTCCATCAATTGCCCCTCCACAGTTGGGGAAATCCCACCGCTGGGCAAATTGGGAGGCCACAGTCAGCCATTCCTGTGGTGTGCTAGGGAACTGTGGAGTCAAACAAAAAGAAGACATTAGTACGGTTTATGGTTACAGTGCAAGCAGATTACACACAAAAAAACATTGTTGAGTAACATTATTATTTAAGGGAGTTTTTCCGAACAACAAACAAAGGCCCACTTAGCAGATGCCTCACCCCCGCTGAGTGGACATTCTAAAATAATCTAAGGGGGAGGGCCTAAGGTGATTGTGGGGGATCCCAAAAAAGGCTCTACCACTTTGCTGAGCTTGATTGAGAACTACTAATTTTTTAACATCTTTAGGGGGGAGGGAAGGTTGTCAAACTACGAGGGCAATGACCCCCCAAAAATGAAAAGGAAAATAGAAAGCTAGCTGGGTTTGCGCCCACGATAGCATGCTGGAGAGGTTAGTGAAGGGAAATAGGCATGTAGGGCCCAAAAAGGGATTTACAGGTAAAAAAAGGCATGTGGAAAATGGGGACATTACCAGGATATTACAAACAGGCATATTTGTGTTAGGAGGAAAAAAAAAAAAAAAAAACGAGAATAAAAAAAGATAATGTGAGGTTAAAGGAGCATAATTACCTTCATATAGTCCTTCTGCAGGACCTGAATGATGGCCGAACACGTCTCAGGGATAATGATCCCGAGAGCCTGGGGGGAGATGCCTGTTGAGAACTTGAGGTCCTGCAAGCTTCTCCCAGTCGCCAGGTATCTCAACGTGGCAATAAGCCTCTGCTCGGCAGTGATGGCCTGGCGCATCACAGTGTTAGTGTTAGGGATGCAATAATAATTTACACAACTGTCAATGCCCTTCAAGAAAATCAGTAATGGTTTGGGATTTTTTTTTAAGTTTTCAAATCTTATTTTTATACTATTTATGTTTAGTTTTACTATTTCGTTTTACAAATAAATATTTAGCACAGAGTGTCCATATGGCACAAATTGTTCACTTTTCTGCCTCTACCTGATTGAATTTCTGAAGGCTAGTCTGAACAGTGTAGGCAGGAATAAAGGAGTGATTTCTCTGACTCTTGTGTTATCCTTTACTGTCTTGCATACTATTCTCTATTACCTCTCCTCTGCTACCATCTGAGGGAAGTGATGTAACTTTTTTTTTAAAACCCTATGCCACTTCCGGTTCCGGCGCCGCATGAGGTAACTGCGCCTCCTCACGGCTCCCGCAACAGACCCAGAAACCGGCTTATAAAGCCAGCCTGAGCGGCCCCTCACAGCCATCCTCCACACCCGGGCTCCCCCCCTCACTCGGATGGACCGCTTCCTCGAAAAAAACGGCGCTCGGTCGAACGCGGCCGAATCCGCGCCGCCGGGCAGGCCGCAAATTGAGGCCCCGGCTTCGGCCTACTCCCACGCCGCGGCGGAATCTCAGGCGGCCGACATGGAGGTGAGCACCCAACCCTCCCAGCAGGTCACTACACCCCCTGCCAATACTTCTGGGGGTCCCTCTATGTTGCATACCCAGCCAGCCACACCAGGGGACATCTACAGCTCCCCTCCCCCTGGGGATGCTGGGGACAGCACGCACCGAATTGCTGCTGCTGTAGCAGCTCTTCTCTCCCCCATGATATCTGCCTCGGTGGAAAAGGCAGTCAATGCAGGCATGATACAAATTAAAGCTCAAATAACTGAGCACACCACCAGACTCAATGAGATGGAACACCGCATCTCTGAGGTCGAAGATGAACTCTATCAGGCGCAGGCCTCAGAACAGTCGCAAGATAAAACAAACCGATACATCATTCAAAAATTGGAAGATTTGGAAAATAGGTCCAGAAGGAGTAACCTGCGATTTGTAGGCGTCCCCGAGTTGCTACCCTCGGCAGCTACGGCAGAATTCTGCTCAAAACGCATCCCTGAGGCCTTGGGCCTCTCAGGCCTGTTCACTGTGGAACGCGCACACAGAATGGGGTCCTTTAACTCCGAACGCAAAACACCCCGTCCCATTATTGCCAAGTACCTCAACTATGCCGACAAATCTCTGATTCTTCAGACATTCAGACAGTCCCCATCTCTCCAAATAGACGGGGTTAAAATCCTAATTTTTGCAGACTACTCGATTGAAGTCACCAAGAAAAGAAAAGCTTTTCAACCAATATGCTCTGAGCTCTTCAAGCAACACATAAAATTTACCCTGGCCTTCCCTGCAACTCTTCGCCTCAAATCACCTAAAGGGGAACAACTTTCGTTCCAGGATCCTATGGAAGCAGAATCTTTTCTCCGCTCCCTGAGGGGTGATGCAAACCCTCACACGCCTTCCAAGTCTAATTCCAGCCCCCGAGCCCTGGAACAGAGAAGCCCTCGCAAGGACTCTCCAAAACGCTTCAAGCATTCTGCTCCGGATCAGCGTTACCAATACTCCCGTTGACGATCTTCCATACACCGCCATGGACTTCCTTACTCGCCATCACAGGTCGTATGATCTTCCACACAAAGGCTTTGAATATGTGTGTCGCTCCAGTCTATTTTATTTACTTATTACATAGTTCTGTATGATACGCCTGAAACCATTCTCCTTTTCTCCTCTTGTTCCCCCCCCCACCAGGATGGTAATGCGTGCGCGCATACGTACAGGTCGCACTTTACATACGGTCATTTGCATTGAGATTCCCCCCACTTGACTCCGCTGTGTGGCTTTTTAGGCTCCCAGCCATGACTACAATCCGGGGGTCCCTCGCACTTTCTCGAGGTTCCTGGGGCGCTTAGGCAGCATAACTGACAGTCCTTTTTCATGAAGGGTCATGTTTGGTGAGCCACCATGCGCAGCGAACTCATGCGGAAAAAAGCGAAGTTCTTTAAGATGTTTACTTTAACTTGTTGTTTTGTTATTTCTTGTTTTCTTTTCTTTTACCCCCCCTCCTCACTCCTCTCCTCACTTCACACTCCGACATACATTCCTTACACGAACGCTCACATCACTAATGTGCATAAACTATACCTCTTGATCCCAGCCTATAATCCTTTAGCTACTAAATCACCACTTTTGCACCCTATCATCCGCACTATCTTAAGGTAATCTCTTGGAATGTGAGGGGTCTCCGTTCTCCTAACAAGCGAATGAAGATCCTTCGCCATCTCAAACGGCTAAAAGCAGACATAGCACTAATTCAGGAATCCCATCTTTCGGCATCTGACTTCAGTCGTATGCAGAGACTTTGGGTTGGAGCGGTCTTGGGGTCAGAATCGGTTGGACGGAAGGCCGGTGTTCTCCTTCTTTTCAACAAAAACCTCCCTTACACTATTCTATCCACACACACAGACGACCAGGGACGCTTCATCTCCTCCAGGGTTAAAATTGGCACAAAAGAACTAGTAATTTCCAATGTATACGCCCCCAATAGTCCCACAAAGTCATTTTACTCTCAGCTCTCCACTTGGCTCCTCAACACTTCTCACTTACCTCATCTCGTTGGGGGAGATTTTAATGATCTCATGCATCCCCCAGAAGATAGGTCCTCCCCAAAACGATCCACTCCAGCACCTGCTACACCAACTCCCACCCTATTTGCCTCAACTAGACTTGTGCACAATGGAAAAATTCGTTCCGTTTCGGTTCGTTTCTTTCCGGTCCTGTTGATTCGTAATCATTCGTAATTTTGCTAGACGGGATTTTTCGTGTTCGGACTCATTCGTATTTTTGCAAGCGACATTTTTCGTTGAATTTTTTGTTGCTTTATAATTCGTACTTTCGGTAGAGTACGTTGTTTTTCGTTGATTCTGGACACAACTCCTACTTTCGTAACTTTTTTTGGGTTCGTTGATTCGTAATTTTCCGTGTCTCTCTCACAACGACGCTGCCTATTATGCCTAATGTGCTTCGAATGGATTTGTACTTTTCTAAATACATAGCGGTTATTTGTAACGATTCGAAATCTCGTATTTTACTTTCGTTTTTTACATGCGGCTATAGGCTCCGCCCCTGTACACCATTTTGAGAGGGTTCAGCACGGTGAGGGAGAAGCAGAGAGCAGAGCAGAGTGAGTGTTATTGTGCTTCGAATGGATTTGAAATCTCGTATTTTACTTTCGTTTTTTCATGCGGCTATAGCCTCCGCCCCTGTACACCATTTTGAGAGGGAGTTCAGCATGGTGAGGGAGAAGCAGAGAGCAGAGTGAGTGTTATTGTGCTTCGAATGGATTCGTACATTCGTAACTTTTTTCATAACGAATTATGCCGAAGACCTTCGGGCATTCGCTATTTTGCGGTATAATTTATTTCGGATTCGGTTTTATTCGTAATTGCTCTGTTCGGAAATTCGAATGCTTCCGAATGTCCGAAAGTTGCTAAATTCGGACAAATTTTGATTCGTTACGAAACGAATTGCACAAGCCTAGCCTCAACCATGGACTCCCTCCATCTCACAGACATCTGGCGCTTAACACACCCGGTGGATAGAGAATTCACCTTCTACTCCAATCCTCACGGGATCCTTACCAGGATCGACTATTTTTTTGGGACCGATAATATCATTCCCCTTGTCTCAGACGCAGAGATCGGAGACATAGCCATTTCAGACCATGCCCCAATACTCCTTACCCTAGACAAACTAGATCTTCCCTCCACCCTAATATCTGGCGCTTCCCATCCTTCCTCCACAATAATGCTGATTTTCGCGCATACATGGAACGAGCTTGGGCGGAGTTCTCCTCAGCGAATGCCCCACATGCAGGGGACCCGAACCTTCTCTGGGATGCTGGAAAAGCTTACCTGAGGGGTCGGATCATCTCATATGCCTCTTCCTTTAAAAGAAACGCGCTTTCGAAATTCAAATTGGCCAGCGACAGACTCCACCTCGCACAACGCATTCTGGCCACCTCGACTTCTCCGGCTAACAAGGCGGAGTGGTCTGCGGCTAAAAATGCTTTCGACACCTGGGCGGACACCCTGGAACTTACAAAAAAATCTCATCTGGATGCCTCCCTTCATAAATATGGGAATAAAGCAGGCAAACTGCTATCCAGACTCTGCAAGGGCGCCTACCGCCCGACGCACATCACCTCACTGCGGGACCGCACGGGAACTACACATTCTACGCCACCTCATATAAATAAAACCATGCTCGAATATTACACAGCCCTTTATGCACCCGATCCCATTGACCATAAAATAGCCCAAGCCTTTCTTGAAAAAATGAATCTACCAAGTATATCCAGTGCCCATCTAGAATCCCTGAATGCCCCTATCTCCCTCGCTGAAATAGAAGGCACTATACATGCTCTCCGCCCCTCTAAAGCCCCCGGCCCAGACGGATTTACAAGTGAATTTTACAAGACCCTCCAAAATGTCACTGCACCCATGCTCCACTCGGTCTATTCCAACATCTGGGAGGGCGGTCCCTATCTACCGACAGGCAACCAGGCCATCATTAAACTTCTTTCAAAAAAGGGCAAGGATCCTCTGGAACCGGGCTCATATAGGCCTATTTCATTACTCAACCTGGATGTCAAAATTCTCTCAAAGATTGTGGCTTCCAGACTAGCGGTCACCCTCCCGGAACTCATTCACCCGGCCCAGTCAGGATTCGTGAAAGGGCGGACAGCCACCCTGAACATTCGAAAGGTTCTCTTGGCCCTTGAACGAGCCAAACAAGACCCAAAGGGAGATTATGCCATCGTAACGTTAGACGCTGAAAAAGCCTTTGACAATGTAAGTTTCGACTGGCTTTCCCTTACTTTGTCTAAAATGGGATTCTCAGGCCCCTTCTGCCACCTTATCAATGCCATGTATACAGCGTCCTCCGCTAGACTTGTTGCCGCCGGAATCCTCTCAGAGGATTTCCGCCTCCATAAAGGGACCAGACAGGGTTGCCCTCTCTCCCCCCTCCTGTTCAATTTAGCCTTAGAACCTTTATCTAGATACCTTTCCGAGATAGCCCCTTTACGAGGCATCAAAATAGGCAAAACGGAACTTCGCACTTCACTTTTCGCTGACGACGTCCTCATATTCACGGGTAACCCCAGTGACGACATTTTAACCATTAAAACCACCTTCGATGAATTTCGACGGTGCTCCGGCCTCCGGATAAATTATTCCAAGAGCGAAATTCTCCCCATCGGGACACACTCCACACGCCCTTGGACGCAACACTCTCTGTTTAAGGTTGCACCTTCACACATCACCTATCTAGGTATACAGATTGGGAAATTACCCTCCTCCATCTATCATCTCAATTATCCTCCCCTCTTTACAAAACTCTATCAAGAACTGTCAAACTGGATGGATCTTCCCCTCTCGCTCCTAGGGAGGTGTCACCTTGTCAAAATGGTTAGCTTTGCCAGACTGCTTTACCCTTTGCAAACCATTCCTCTACTTTTGAAGCATAAAGATATCAAACTCCTTAACACCAAAATTTCACAGTTCATCTGGCATGGCAAAAGACCTCGGATAGCCTCTAAAAAACTACACCTTCCTAGGAGTGACGGGGGCATCGGTCTACCTCATATTAGATTGTATAATTTAGCATGTCTGTTCAGGACTAGCTTAGATTGGATAGCTCAATCATCCCAATACTCTAATTACGTCTTGGAATCCGAAATGGCCCACCCGCACTCTCTGGTGGCCCTTCTACACTGCAGATGGAAAACGGTTCCCCCCTCTTTTCAACACAATCTCCTGCTCAGGGATACTGCTATAGCGTGGAGAGAAATCAGAAAAACACTGAAGCTATCTCCCTTTATCTCTCCACATCTGCCAATCCAAGGCAATCCTAATTTCATCCCTGGTCTCCATTATAAAGCCTTTTCGGTCTGGCGGAATCAAGGTCTGTCAAACTTCTCCTCATTGTGCGATGGCACCACTGGAAAACCTCTTCCCTTCTCCTCAATATCCTTGGCATTTTCTCTCCCCCCATCTCACGTATTTCATTACAACCAATGTATTAGCTTCCTATCTAACACTTGTAAAGACACTCTCCGGAGATTCGAAAACAGCTTTGCGGAACGTCTACTACACAGTGGACGTTATAAAATCTCGGACATCTACAAACCTCTCCTGCAAGAACCTTCCCCGTCCTTATCCACCTCCTCTATGGCTAACTGGGCTAGGGATTTCCCAGATCCGGACATAACCGAAAAAATCCTATCTGGTTTGCGAAAGACCCTTCGACTGACACCCAACGAAATCTGGAGAGAAACTCAACTCAAGATAGCACACCGGGCTTACATCCCATTTCTCTCTCCCAACTCCAATAAAGATGGCGCCTCCTGTCCTTTATGCAAGGTACCCAGACCCTCTCTTTCCCACCGCTTCTGGTCTTGCTCCTTCATCTCCTCATTCTGGGATCAAGTCCTTTCTTATATATTCAAAACCACTTTGTTGAAAATCCCCAAAGACCCTTTGCTTCTCATATTTGGATATTGGGACCCTCTGTTGCTGCCCTGGTCTATGTCTCCGGCTGCCTCGAACCCTTCCGGGACTACCAAATGCCCCTCCTCTAAAGACTGGATCCTGCTATGTTTGCTTGTTGCCAGGAGACTCATTCTCAGGCACTGGATCTCTCCCCAAGGCCCTTCTCTCGCCCAACTCGAAAAGGACTGCCTCCACCTCTTTTATGAAGAAAGACTTCTTACGGACTTCAAAGAACCCAGATCTAGAGCCCACTTCTACCACAGATGGGAATCCTTCATCACCACAACCCTCTCGACAGCCGATCAAGCGGCTCTGGACCTACTTTCCTTCTCATACGTTGAACCTATCCCTAAGGGGCTGTAATTCTTGCAGACTTTGCTCAGTCTTTACATACCGGAGGGCCCTCCGGGACTGTTTTCTTCTCGGGACCATACATGTTTTGGAATGAACAGCACGCTATAGTCTAGGGAGCTCCCTCCCCCTCCTCCCCCCCCCCTTTTCTACTTACTAGTTTTTTTTTTTTTTTTTTTTGTTTTTTTTTTACTTTTTTTTTTTTTTTTTTTAACTTTTGTACCATTGTACTTATCTTTTCACCTGTACAAGTGTCTTTTATTACTCCAATAAAAATTTGTTAAAAAAAAAAAAAAAAAAAACCCTATGCCAGGAACTGACTACACTATATTGTCAAAAGTATTGGGACACCTGCCTTTACACACACATGAACTTTAATGGCATCCCAGTCTTAGTCCGTAGGGTTCAATATTGAGTTGGCCCACCCCTTGCCGCTATAACAGCTTCAACTCTTCTAGGAAGGCTGTCCACAAGGTTTAGGAGTGTGTCTATGGGAAAGTTTAACCATTCTTCCTGAAGCGCATTTGTGAGGTCAGGCACTGATTTTCTATTCCCGATTGGCCAAAAGGAGAAGCGTTCTGATTGGCCGCCGAGGAGGAGGGAGGACACGGAAGCCGCCGATCAGAAGCTGCTCATTATGCCTGCGGAGGAGGGCCGGGGAAGCCTCACGTGATTGCCCTCCATGGATGGGGTAAGTGCACTGGCCGACCGACCCGGGGGGTGGTGGGTGCACTGTTTGCCGCCCCCCCCAAAAGACCTCACAAATGCGCTTCTGAAAGAATGATCAAACATTTCCATAGACATACTCCTAAACCTTGTAAGACAGCCTTCCCAGAAGAGTTGAAGCTGTTATAGCTGTAAAGGGTGGGCCAACTCAATATTGAACCCTACAGACTAAGATTGGGATGCCATTAAAGTTCCTGTGCGTATAAAGGCAGATGTCCCAATACTTTTGAAAATATAGTGTATGTATAGGGTGGTTCTGTCTTCAACCTCATCCTCCCAATCTCCTACTCTTTTATCGACCACTTGTTACTTGTTTTTCTAAATGCAGTTGCCTATAAAACGAGGAGACAAAACACAGGGCAGAACTGAGAGGGGCTACATTGTTCTGTACAGTGATCTGCCACTTGTGCAAATAAAAGAGCCTAATAACATATTTTGGTGTGGAACGTCTATGACCTCTAAGCTGCTCAGCCAGCAGACACCAAGGAAAGAGGTTATAGAGAATTCCAGGTCATGCTGCTATGTCTGCACAGAAGTTGGGAAACCAATTGAGAAAACCACTATACAAAGCTTTGTAAGTATGCATGCAAGCTATATTTTCAATTTGCAATTTCAGAGTGTTTGTATTGAAAAAAAAAAAGTTCTGCTTTTAACTGGATAAGGATAGTCCGTAAAATTTCTGAAAAAGTAGTGTAGAGCTCCACCTGATGGTTGAACCTAAAAAAAGACACAATATTTATCAGTAATATGTTATTTTTACCTACTCAAAAAGGCACAATATGTATTAAAATATTATTTTAGCCCTCACCATCATTCCTTTTGAAGTCTGAATGTTGAGAATGTTGATAAGCAACAGGTCAAACCAAACCCAGGACTCTCTATTATGAAAATTTCTACTACAGCTAGAAAGTTGAATCTTTGGAGGGTCCTGCTCACCTTACTATTGATTAGAGAGTCTATCATATTTATGAGGGGAGGGTGAGAAGAGTGGGGCAAAGTTCATTATTCCTAACTGATGATGAACTTTTGCATGACAGGTTACCCCAGGTTTTGGAAACCCCCAAGGTGCTGTATTGTATGAAGGTAATAAACCCCAAAACAAAACTCCCAAGGCACTGTATAAAACAAAAGTTCATGATAGTGCAGCTTATCAATTCTCAGATGTGGTAGCTACATTTGTTTTCTTCCTCAGAACTAACTGGTGGATTTGGAAGGTTGAAGGCTCAGTCTTTTAACAGTAATGGGGGCAGGGCTGCGGAATGGAAATGGGGCTGTGGAAGGTTGCAGGTTCAGTCTTTCATCTGTACAAACAAGGTAGAGAAGGCATGGGTTGCAGAGAAAGGAGGGAGGCAGAATTGAGAAGGGGCTTTGACTTCCATACTTCCTTTACTTCTCCTATAGGGATACCCATAATTTGGGCTTCAACCTGGGGTGGAGCTAAAGCCAGGAATGACAGTATTAGACATGATTTTTTACTTACAAACTTTAGCACCGATTGTAATGAGGACAAGTGCAATGTGAACCAGGGCCCTGGGGGATTTAACAAGCCTTTTAAAATGCTGGTGAGAGTTCTTATTTAACCACTTAAGGACCGGATCATTGTGCAGCTTAAAGACCTGGCCACTTTTTGCGATTCGGCACTGCGTCGCTTTAACTGACAATTGCACGGTTGTGCAACGTGACTCCCAAACAAAATTGGCGTCCTTTTTTTCCCACAAATAGAGCTTTTTTTTGGTGGTATTTTATCACCTCTGCGATTTTTATTTTTTGCGCTATAAACAAAAATAGGGTGACAATTTTGAAAAAAATTCAATATTTTTTACTTTTTGCTATAATAAATATCCCCCAAAAATATATATAAAAAAATTTTTTTCCTCAGTTTAGGCCATATTCTTCTACATATTTTTGTTAAAAAAATCGCAATAAGCGTTTATTGATTGGTTTGCGCAAAATTTATAGCGTCTACCAAATAGGGGATAGTTTTATTGCATTTGTATTAATATTTTTTTTTCTAGTAATGGCGGCGATCAGCGATTTGTATCGTGACTGCGACATTATGGCGGACACATCGGACACTTTTGACACTATTTTGGGACCATTGTCATTTTTACAGCGAACAGTGCTATAAAAATGCACTGGTTACTGTAAAAATTACACTGGCAGTGAAGGGGTTAACCAGGAGTGGGCACTGTAGGGGTTAAGTGTGCCCTGATGTGTGCTTCTTACTGTGGGGGGGCATGGCTTAGCATGTGACGTCACTGATCGTCGTTCCCTATGGCAGGGAACAGATGATCAGTGACAGGCTCACTAGGAAGCACAGGAGAGGTTTGTTTAAACTTACCTCTCCCCGTTCTTCCTCTCTGTGACCCGATCGCGGGACACCGGTGGAGATCAGGTCTGCTGTTCCCGCGGGGACGATCATGGAGAAGAGGACCCACGGCTGGGATTTTAAAGGGGACATACCTGTACGCCCTTGTGCCCAGCCATGCCATTCTGCCGACGTACATCAGCATGCGGCGGTCCTTAAGTGGTTAAAGAGAAACTATAATTTTTATTTTTTCTTACAGTTCTGTACATGTAGTACCCTGACCCATGTTGCTAGGTGGTTTCTAAGCCTCGGTTTGAGGTCAGACCGAGTGCCCCCTCCCTAGGGTTGCCACCTCATCCCTTTAAACCCAAACACACATGATTTAATGCAGATAAGGCACCAAGTGAGTTTAATTACCACCTTAATCAGCCACAAAACCTGTGTAATTAATATGTGTTTGGTTTTAAAGGGATGAGGTAGCAACCCTACCCCTTCCCCTGGCTGTCCAAAAACATAGCTGGGATTAAGCTCAAAGGGGTGGAGTGAAACACATTGAGGGCATGGCCTGGCTGGAGTCCAGGCTAAGGCTTTCATTCATCTCACTTCATGCACATGGATCTGCTTCATGGTGTGTGGCTCAAGGATCTTTTACTTTGACATTGCTGGAAAGGAAAGGGCTGTTTCAAAACTGTTGCTCGTCTTGGCTCTCAGCGCTTTCCCAAGTCAAGCAGCAGCAAGAGAAATGCAGAGGGAGAGAGGGCAAGTCAGCCTCTTCCATCCCTCTGAATTCCTCTAACCACCATTTGTCTAGGAGAGTGCTCAAAGCCGAGACAAGTGGTCAATATAAAGTGGCCATCTCTTTCTCTATGCTGTTGGGTGGTTACTTGGAAGATAAGGAGCCTAGTCCAACCTCATAGCTAGGCCTAGGAAGCATCTAACAACATGGAACAAAGTGCTACATGTACTTTGTCCAATGGGGGACATAACAGTGAAAAAAATAGTTATAGCTCTTCATTAACTAACTAAAGGCAAACATTTTATTTTACTTTTGGATAGAGTGGAGAGGGATTATAACAGCTGTCAGCTTTTTATTTCGGTCTATGCCCTCTTTAGGAGATTCGTCCTTTCTATTTCTCCTGTTTACAGTTATCATTGAAAGTGAAAAGAAAAGAAAATTCTGAATTCCAGAAAAGTAATAGTGGGGAAATCAAAAATCTTCAAATATATTAAAACCTAGAAAGTCTGGGAGGCGCAACATGTGAGGTGGGCGATGACGGTATCATGGTAGGCAGAGCTGAGGACACTGTGTCTCGATACTATACTGACATGCTGTTTTGATACTGCTAAAATGTGAGTCTGTTTGTACTTCAATCAATTTATATCTTGAGCGAACGACACTATTGGATCTTCCTTTTGCCTCCCAAATATGTGTTCGTATGCTGTGTCCTTGGGCTGAGGAGTTGAAGACTTGAGCTGCAGGAGTAAAGGTGGAGTGCTCATTGATCCTCACATAAAATGCTTGTATGACCCTCCCTGTTGGATGAGGTCCATTCTAACAGGTGAGAGGCCACCCAAAAGGGAATTGTCGAGCACTGTGGTGACTTAAAGTGGATGTAAACCCAATTCATGAAATTTGAGCTGGGCACATATATCTACAGTATTTTGTTATCTCTCTTCAAAGAGCGAAGTCCCATAGCTCTCTCCTGACCCATTCCTCTGTTATCGGCCTAACTCCTGACAAATTCTCGAACACATCAGATAAAAGCAGCCTGACATTTCTGTCGGGGGAGGTTGCTAAAATAGATTAGCAGGGAGCTGGTCCTGTTACAAAACACCTCTGAGAGTCTCTGCCTATGATGAGAGGGGGTGTGTGCCTTTCCTCCAATCAGCAATTTTATCTATCTTGGCTGTATGCCCAGACATCACACTCTGTGTTAAACAGGAAGAGAAAATTTCCTAACATGATCTGAACTTTCTAAACAGTATATAAATGTGAAGAAAGCAGATATACATGTAAAACCTATGTAGGAAGGTTTGGTTCATCTCTGTGTATCGTCTGAGGCTGTTTACTTCACTGGGTGTATGGAGGGTTTACATCCACTTTAATGAAGATGCTGTGTGGTGTCTGGGATTATACACCCATCAACCATTTCTGATGCACTAACTGTGAATTTAAATGAACGCACCTTATATATTTTTTGCATGGACTGGACTGTATATGGATGCACTTTATATTTTCTTTGCATGAATTGGACTTCTTTTTTAGCACTCTATATATATTGATCTTGCACTGGACCGATTTATTTTATATATTTTTTTTACTTTTTTTTTGCTTTGTTGCACATATTATTTGTATACATATGCAACTATGTTTCAAGAAAAAGTTGAATGGGGTGGGACTTTGTATGTGCCTTGGAGGAGTAAATAAATATAGAAATACTAGAATTATAGAAAAATAAACAACTTTTATTTTTCTGCCAAAGGGCAGTAATAACAAAAATTCAAAACATGAAATAAAACCAAGTTACAGTTTAGAAGTTTCAAGTTCAGGGTGTGCAATTCCCAAGCATAGAAAATAGTAGGGCCTACGCGTTTCGCCGGTTTCCGCTTCGTCAGGGCCTTTGAAACTGGCACAATGAAATATCGTATGAACTCTAAAAATAGGTATTGATAGAAAAAGTACATAAATAACATATTTAATATAATTCAATACAGGGACTAAATGAAAAAGAAAAGAAGAAGAGGAAAGACAAAAATATACATACAATGAGGTTTATACAGTCATTGGATATAAACTTATGACCCTCAACATAGATCGTTACAAGTTAAATATTACATTAAAAAACACTTCAAGCTATATGTATAGTTGCATTTTTTTTTCTTGAAACATAGTCGCATATTTTTAGGGGATGGTGCCTCTGTAGGTGCTTTGTGTTATTCCACATAGACCCCAACCCCTACACATATTTGTATATTTTCACAAATTGATACACTGAGGTTTCGTTTTCATAATTAGTAATAGCTTTGGGTTATGCACTAGTTTTAATATATTTAAAGATTTTTGATTATGCACTTTATTAATAGGTAGCGCTTTACCAGTTTTTGATTCATTGAGTTTTATTTGCATTGGTTAATGCTTTTTGGTAGGAGACAGTGAGGGCTGGTGTTTTTTTTTGGGGGGGGGTGACAAACAACCACTACTCCCCCCTCCCCCCCGCTGTCTGCCGGTCCGGCGCTTACCCCATCTAGGTGGGTAGCGAGTGGTGGGCAGCGGCTCTGTGTCCTCTCCTCCATCATGTCAGCTTCCAGCGTGCGGCTCCTCCCCTCCTACTAGACGTCCAATAGGATTGCCTGTCCTTTCAGGTAATTGGGTGACAGGTCTCAAAACCCGATTCCTGATTGGCTGGGAGGAGAATCAGTATAAAAAACTGCAAATATTTATTCGCTGTTGTAACACACCTGAGTGGGCTCTGTTCGCATTCTCTGCGCCCCAAGCCCACCCTATTTTAAAGCCAACTAGAACCTCTGGCTCTAATAAGGTGCTTCAAAAAACACCCCCGCCATTGTAATTCATGCTTCCGGCATCCTTCAAGGGGCTGGACGCATGGATGAAGGGGGGCAGCGATGGATAGGGGGAGCGACGCCCATGCGCCCTTAATGGACTGGCCACCCCTGGTAGGAGCAGCTATCTGTAGATATTGTTTGAGGATTTGGGGCATGTTAGTGAGGTGGATTAGCCCAGGAAGTCACCTTTTTGTCTTTTGATAGTGGGGAAATCTTCCAATGGGAACATTAGTTCTGGTGACCTGGGGGCCCCCAAGAGATTCCCTTAATTTGCAGGATTTTCTCACTTCCTGTTTGGCTTTGGGACAGGAAGTGAAGGGAAATCTCCCCAATTGGGACACAAATGGCAAAAAAAAAAATCTGACAGGAGTTATAACCCTTCCTTGCTCTATCCAAAAAAAAAAAAAAAAAGTTTTACCTATAGTTCTACTTTAAGGATTGGTAAGAGGAAATATATAATTTTTTTTTGTATTTCGGATTAATTCCACTTAAATGTTACACTGACTAAGGTAATCTACTTCCAGGTTGGAACTACACAAAACAGTTCAGTCTTTATGCTTCTTTGCACCATTTGAAGTGCGTTCATTGGAATCAGAGCATTTCCACTATTCCCAGGTTGTGAAGAATGAAAAGCACATGAGACTCTATTGTAGACCGTCAAGCATATTTTATTAAAATTAATGAACATCTTCATCAAAAATCATTTTTTTCATTTCTCTCACGGAGACAGATTTGTCCTGCCACATACATTCCATGGCTGGTTGCAGCTTCAGATTAATGCCAGGGCCCCCCCGACTATTCCTCCTAGACTTTGTTTTATGAAATAATACCTGTCATCTGCTGCCTGATCCCAGAAAGGGGGGCAGGTTTTCCAGGTCACCCTACCATCTGTCAGCAGAGGATCATCTGTCCTGATACATCAGCACCTGATCAGTGCTAACAGGGAGTCCTATGAGGCCCAGCATCACTGGCCCAGCGGGAAACAAAGAGAGCGACTGTGCAAGGACATCACCTGCGATTCCGAGATGTAATTATCACTCGAGCGATGAAGATGTGCGCACACGCTGAAACGTCTCCTGAGCCACTCACTCCCTTTCTCTCTCCAAGACATATGTTGGTTGTACAGCATGCTTAGAACATCTACAGGTTTGACAACCTGCAAGCTATAATGATATATATATATATATATATATATTGTGAGGGGGTTAGCTCGGCAGCGGGTGTGTGTGACCCCCGGGATGGGCTCCCCACACAAAAACAGGCCCAGCAAACGGAGGTTGTGGTTTTCAAAATCAAAAAGGTGCGGTTTATTTTCTATTTACAGTGACAAAACACAGCAAAGCAAAAGAAACATAAATAAAATAAATCCTGGTCAACTTGACCTGTGACTAAACATACAGGTTTCCTAACTAACAACTGGGATCAGCCTAGTGCTGTCCTAGTCCCTAAGTCCCTGGTTTTAAATGTCCAAGCAAATAGCCACACAGGCTTTGTCTCACCGCACAGGGGTTCACTCTCCCTAGACAGTCCACACAGGTCTGGTTCCAGGCATGAGCTAACACCTAATGAATCTGGGAGTTCTTATAGAGGCCTAAATGAGCTGACAAGCTTCAGCTGGTCTCATCAACTCCCTGTCTGCACGACGCCCCACACTCTCCCTAGAGGTATGAGTCATCCATGAGCCCACTAGCCTCAGCTGGGCTTATACAACTCTCCACCTAGTTGTATAAGTCGGCGTAAAGCCTGAATCTGGGCGAAATATATCTACCCCCCTGGATGCAACCAGGTGACCCCACCTTCCTGCTGTCACATTAGGTATAGGGCACACCCCCTGCCACGCTCCCTCAAAAAAGGAGAAATATACAGAACCAAAAATTATTGGTTAAACACACAAGTGCTTTTTTACCACCAATATTCTTTTATATTGGCTTTTGACATTTACAAATGCAGCAATTTAGAAATTGGATGAAAGATTTAGCACTGGGAAACAAATTTTGAAAGACAAAGTGCATTTTATATAGAACTATATAGATCAGACCAAAATGAGGGACAAATGAGGAGGAAAGAGGGACAGGAGGACTTTGTTCCAAATCAGGGACAGTCCCTCGAAATCAAGGAGAGTTGGGAGCTATGTAGAAATTCTAGGGGGTGTTTTTCAAAATGATTTCTCAGCAAAATAAAGCATAGAGCACAACAACACTCCCCCCAAACCAACCCCCCCCTACGAGAGATGGATTGTGGGTCATAACCCCCCCGCGGGAGACACAGGCGGGGCCGATCAATCACCCCCCGGGAGACACAGGTGGGGCCGATCAATCACCCTCTGGGAGACACAGGCGGGGCCGATCAATCACCCCCCGGGAGACACAGGTGGCAGGGATCAATCAACCCTTCCTGGGAGACACACGGAACAGCGAGCAATCACCCCCCAGGAGACACAGGCAGGGCCGATCAATCACCACCCCAGGAGACACAGGCGGCAGCGATCATTCACCCCCCCCCCAGGAGACACAGGTGGGGCTGATCAATAACCCCCCCAGGAGACACAAGCAGAGGCGACCAATCACCCCCCCAGGAGACACAGGCGGGGCCGATCAATCACCCCCCGGGAGACACAGGCGATGGAGATCAATCAACCCTCCCTGGGAGACACAGTGGGCGGCGATCAATCACCCCCCCAGGAGACACAGGCAGGGCCAATCAATAACCCACCCAGGAGACACAGGTGGTGGCGCGATCAATCAACCCTCCCTGGGAGACACAGGGGGCGGCGATCAATCACCCCCCAGGAGACACAGACGGGGCCGATCAATCACCCCCCAGGAGACACAGGCAGTGGCAATCAATCACCCCCCCCGGGAGACACAGGTCGCACCAATCAATCACCCCCCAGGTAGACACAGGCGGCGGCGATCAGTCACTCAACCCTGAACCCTAATCACCTCCCGTGGGAGACAAACAGAGGCTGCCTTACCTTGTGAGGCATGGAGGCAGGGAGAAGGAAGAGCCGGGGGCCACTCCGGCGAGCATACATTCTCCTCTTGGCCGAACAAAAACCCAAAGTGTGTCCTTAGAAACGATTGGCCAGGGAGTTCATAAGACTCCCTGGCCAATAGGGGCTATCTGATTGGCCGGAAGGAGAATGAGGCAGAATAGCGAATATTCATTCGCTAGTGTCACGCAACAGGGTGGGATCAGGGCGCAGTGCTCTGCGCCCCAAGCCCACCCTGTTTTAAAGCCTATTAGAGCCTCTGGCTCTAATCACGTGCTTTAAAAACATACACCCCCCATTAGCATCCATAGCCCGGCGTCCTGTATGTAGATCAGGGGACCGGACGCATGGTTTGGTTGGGGGAGGGTGGCGCCCCTTATGGAGCGGCCGCCACTGGCATAGAGACATGGATGGATGGGGGAGTTTGCTTTGAATATTAAAAAAATAAATGAATAGCATTTTCAGTTTGTGGTGCATGGATTCAGTTGGGTTTAAAGCAGTGGTATGGCCACAGTATGGGCCCAAGAATCTTGTTTTTAATGAGTTATTATGGCTTTGAATTGACTTATTCCAGGTTGTGCTGATAGATAATGCAAGGAGTGAAGTTAATGTGAGAATGTATCTAAAGATACTTTTAAACTGTAGGTTTATCCCTTTAATACTTTTAATTATTATTATTTTTTTTCTATTTAGTCTGTAAATTAGCTTGATCCCTCCTGTCTATGTCTGCCAGGAAACCTGTCTCTTTGGCAAAGCAGAGCTTTCTGATTCCTAGCAGCAGCACGTTCAGTCAAGGTCCCTAGCAAAGTAACCACTTCAATAGGTCTTTTTTTTTTTCTTTTCTTTTTTTTTTTTTGGTGATTCAGTCTTTTTACATCAGAGCGTTAACACTCGGCTGGTGGCGGTAGCAGAGTACCGTTACCTGGGGCCTCACGCAAAGGCCGGGATCAGCGTGAGAGATGTACAGTACAGAAATGAAAGGTAAAGCAGTACACGGGAATTCACTGGACATCTGTGCCAGTGCAGCTTGCTTATTCTCTGTACAGCCGCGGTAATGTGCTGCAAAGTTAATACAGGTCTAGGCCTTTCTACTTCAAAGCTGCTTAGGCCGTATGTGGCATTAATTCCCTCTAGTACAAAAATGTAGTTGATAATCGCCAAGCTGAGGGAAGGATTTGAGACCAGAGCAGCAGATTTCCTCACAGATTACAGACTAAAGCTGAGTTTCTTGGGATAAAACAGGATAATTAACTCCCGTGAAATATGTTAGCTTTGTGTTGCCGGATTCCAGTCTTTTAGCAGATAATATTTGTTGTAAATATAAAGCTTCCTGGTACACGGAACATGTGCACACATTTTATGAACTGCAGGTGAGTCGGGCTAAGTGTTTTCATACACAAGCTAAATTCCAGCCATGGAAACGTTCATTTAAATATCCTCCTCAATTTGAAATTAAGACCCTGGCGGATATCGTTTTTTCGGGTGGCCTGATAGCTTTCAATGAGCTGAAACAACTAAAGGGGCTCCCTAACCATATGTTTTTTAGGTACCTTCAGCTCCGTCACGCTTTCCGGTCCCAGTTCCCTGAGCCACTGGTACTGGAAACGATGGGTGTTGAGCGTTTGCTGGTAACGACAGGGGACACCAAACCCTTGTCCGCCTTGTACTCCCTACTAATAGGTTTGGATATCTCTAAAGTCTCCCAGTTGTTCTCAGTGTGGCAGGCAGATATCCCCACTCTGGCCGATGACGATTGGGAGGAGGGCATTCAGCAGTACCTTACCCTGGTGGTCTCTGCCAAAGATAGATTCACCCAGATAAAGTTTCTCCACAGGGCGTACTTCTCCCCCGAACGCCTAGCTAAAATATACCCACAGCAGAATCCTAATTGTCACCGGTGTGGCGCGGCGGAGGGCTCCTTCTTTCATGTCGTATGGTCCTGTCCGCTGATACAGCATTTTTGGAGGGGGGTGGTTCACACTATCTGTTCTGTGAGCAACCTCACTTTACCCCGTGACCCAATCCCACTGCTGCTCGGCATAGTCGATATGCTGGAGGGCCCTCAATCAAAATTTTTTTTTGTTTTCTACGCGGCCTTCTATGCCAGGAAGGCCATCCTGCTGCGGTGGAGGGAGCCCTCCCCCCCACCGTACAACAATGGAAGGCCTTAATCAACGCGGCCCTCCCCCTTTACAAGCTTACCTATTTGGGGCGTACCTGCCCCAAAAAAATTGATAAGATCTGGTCGGCCTGGGAGAGCGCTGAGCAACAGGCCATAGACTAGGAGCTAGGCTCTCAGACTTGTTTGCGTGACACTCTACGAATGCTGTACCTGTTTGCCTGGTGGGGTCATATTGGAGCCTTCTTTAGAGCTGCGTTGTGATACCCCTGTCATGCAACCACTATCTGATGACTCCCCCCCCCCCCATCTGCAGTATCCTGTTTAACCACTTCCATACAGGGCTTTTTGTACCACTTCAATACCGGGCCTATTCTAGCACTTCTCTCCTATATGTACAAATCATCATTCTTTTGCTAGAAAATTACTCAGAACCCCCAAACATTATATATGTTTTTTTAGCAGACACCCTAGGGAATAAAATGACGGTCATTGCAACATTTTTTCTTGCACGATATTTGCACAATAATTTTTCAAACGCCTTTTATTTGAAAAAAATAAATGGTTTCATGAATTAAAAAATAACAAAACAGTAAAGTTAGCCCATTTTTTGGGGAAAATATGAAAGATGATGTTACGCTGAGTAAATAGATACCTAACATGTCGCGCTTTAAAATTGCGTACACTCATGGAATGGCGCCAAACTTCGGTACTTAAAAATCTCCATAGGCGAGGCTTTAATTTTTTTTACAGGTTACCAGGTTAGAATTACAGAGAAGGTCTAGTGCTAGAATTGTTGCACGCGCTCTAACGCACGCGGCGATACCCCACATGGTTTGAACGGCGTTTACATATGTGGGCGACTTACGTGTGCATTCGCTTCTGATCGCGAGCTCCCGGGGACAGGGGCTTTTTAATTTTTTTTGTTATTATTATTTTTATTTTTTTTTACTTATTTTTTTTTTTTTTTTACAATTATTTTACTTCTCTTTTTTTTTTGATCACTTTTATTCCTATTACAAGGAATGTAAACATCCCTTGTAATAGGAATGTGAGTGACAGGTCCTCTTTATTGAGAGATGCAGGGTCAATAAGACCCCACATCTCTCCTCCAGGCTGGAAAGCATGAGATCAGTGAAAATTTTTTCACTGATCTCATACTTACAGCCGCAATGACGGCTTTGTTTACATTTGAGGCCCGGGCGTGACGTCATCACATCGCGCCCGGGCCTCTGACGATCATAGAGATGACTGGTGACCATCTGGTTACCAGTCATCTCTATGCTCATCACGTGACCCACCAACGACGCCGGAAGATTCACTCCGGGTCCCCGATCGCACGGGAGAGCCCGGGGAAGCACCGGATGGTGGCGGGAGGGGGGATGTCCCCTCCCGCCGCCTATAAGAACGATCAAGCGGCGGAACTGCCGCTATAATCGTTCTTATGGTGCACAGAATCGCTGGCCCAAGAAAAGGATATCTGAATGATGCCTCTAGCTGCAGGCATCATTCAGATATCCCCCTACAAAGCCGAGGACGTCATATGACGTCCACCCAGGATGGGAGATCCCATCTGTGGACGTCATTTGACTATGGCTGGGTAGGGAAGTGGTTAATGTCCCGGTCAGGGCCTCCTGTCCCAAAGCAGTATGCTAACGCTTTCCCGTTTTTCCTTCTCATCCCCTAAAGCTGGGCGGGGTTTTTTTTATTACCCAATTTTTTTTTAGATGGGGGATAGTGGTGGGTTCGACTAATCTTATTGTTTAATGCTGTTGTTGATTCATGTTTGCTCTGAGATGTTTATGGGTTTACCCTCTATGAAAGCACAACTGCATCGATGATTGACTTTTAGTGTATTATCTCTGAGACTATGTATGATCACTGCAACTCTTATCCATGTTGTTTGTTTATTTTCTTTTATAAAATAAAAAACTTTTCTGTTAAAAAATAATAATATCGTCCTCAATAGCCACAAAGGGTATCAATCCGCTTTGTGTGCACCAAATGCCTTTACAAACTCTATGACATCATCACTGTGCTGCACATAGTCTGTGCAGAGAGCAGAGCTGTGGGAGGGGCCCAGCAGGCCCCACCCACTACAGATCACCTGGAGAAAACAACAGAAGACGAGACCAGTCACCCTGCACAAGGAGAAAGCAGAATTGACCGGTCTTTGTTACAGGAAGTTTCTGAGGGGTTGATTTACTAAAGACAAATAGACTGTGTACTCTGCAAGTGCAGTTGCTCCAGAGCTTAATAAATGAGGTAAAGCTTCACTTTGCAAAGAATATCCAATCACGTGCAAGGAAAATAAAAAATAAACAGCATTTTTGCTTGCACATGATTGGATAATGGAAGTCAGCAGAGCTTCTCCTCATTTACTAAGCTCTGGAGCAACTGCACTTTTTAGCCTTTAGTAAATCAACCCCAAAGTTTCACACTGGAGTACTTTACAGATCTTTAAGTAATAGACAAAGCACACAAAGATTTAGATTCTTTAAAGGTATACAAAATCTCAAAGCAATTCAGTCTAAAATGAAAGGTTCCCCCATCATCACAACTGAGGTTCTCCTATCACATCAGAGCCCCCTGTACATCAGAAGTCCCCCCCCCCATCATGTCAAAGGCCCCACTTTTTGTCAGATACCCATTTTCATGCCAGAGTCCACTTTGCTGTCAGAGCCCCTCCTATACATCAGAGCCTTTCCATCACATCAGAGCCCCAATCACACAGTCACCCATCACAGAGCCGACCCAATCACACAGTCACCCATCACAGAGCCGACCCAATCACACAGTCACCCCATCACAGAGCCAACCCAATCACACAGTCACCCCATCACAGAGCCCCCCAATCACACAGTTACACTATCACAGAGCCCCCCAATCACACAGTCACCCCATTACAGAACCGACCCAATCACACAGTCACCCCATCACAGAGCCGACCCAATCACACAGTCTCCCCATCACAGAGCTGACCCAATCACACAGTCACCCCATCACAGAGCCCCCAATCACACAGTCACCCCATCACAGAGCCGACCCAATCACAGAGTCACCCCATCACAGAACCAACCCAATCACAAAGTCACCCCATCACAGAGCCGACCCAATCACACAGTCACCCCATCACAGAGCCGACCCAATCACAAAGTCACCCCATCACAGAACCGACCCAATCACACAGTCACCTCATCACAGAGCCGACCCAATCACATAGTCACCC
Organism: Rana muscosa; assembly: GCA_029206835.1. Taxonomy (NCBI): domain Eukaryota; kingdom Metazoa; phylum Chordata; class Amphibia; order Anura; family Ranidae; genus Rana; species Rana muscosa. Next base: position 441,543,299 of record CM055127.1, on the reverse strand, counting down.
CATCACAGAACCGACCCAATCACACAGTCACCCCATCACAGAACCGACCCAATCACACAGTCACCCCATCACTGAACCGACCCAATCACACAGTCACCCCATCACAGAGCCGAGCCAATCACACAGTCACCCCATCACAGAGCCCCCCAATCACACAGTCACCCCATCACAGAGCCGACCCAATAACACAGTCACCTCCATCAGAGAGCCCCCCAATCACGCAGTCACCCCATCACAGAGCCGACCCAATCACACAGTCACCCCATCACAGAGCCGACCCAATCACACAGTCACCCCATCACAGAGCCCCCCAATCACACAGTCACCCCATCACAGAGCCCCCCAATCACACAGTCACTCCATCACAGAGCCCTCTAATCACACAGTCACCCCATCACAGAGCCCCCCAATCACACAGTCACTCCATCACAGGGCCCTCTAATCACACAGTCACCCCATCATAGAGCCCCCCAATCCCACAGTCACTCCATCACAGGACCCTCTAATCACACAGTCACCCCATCACAGAGCCCCTAAATCACACAGTTTCCACTTCACATCAGAGCCCTACCTTTGGCTCTAGTAGTATGGCAGAAGGTGGGTGGTTGAGAAGGCCTGGGGGAGGTGGACTTCCATCTTCCACTGAATGCTGGGGGCAGCCTTGCATGCCGCCCGCTCTGGATCAGAGTCATGCATTGCCATGGTGCGGACAAACTGGCTGCTATCACCATAGCAATAAATGACACCTGGCTACTGGCCCTAGAGCATTAATTGCTATAGTGCTGGTGGCTGGTCCTACCACACCATGACAGCTCATGCCCCCAGTTCAGGGCAAACTAGCTCCCATGCTAGAGGCACCCAGACAGCACCCCAGGGTGCCATGGCACTCTAGTTGAGATACACTGCTTTAGACAATATTTATTTATCCACAGTGTAGCTTTAAAACAGATCCCTAGCCAAAAATACCAAGAAAAAATGAATAGCCAATAAAATAAATAGTTTTTACTACAATATTCATTTTGAATCCAGAGATTTCCCACGCAGTACTTTTTTCCTGCCACTAGATGTCCTTGGTCTGATGGCCAGCATCATTTAACTCAGTTCCCCTGAGCCATGGTCATGTTGGACCCCCTTAGCCTGTGACCAAACAGTGAAAGGAGAAGCAGTACAGTGATGAGCTCATCTCTCTTGCACTCTGCTTTTTCCTCCTGTCAGTATGTTTCTTGTCAGCACATGAACTGATTGGCTCCATATACTGCTTCTGTTTTTCACATTCACATTCCACGAGAAGCTGATACCAGGTCACCTTTAATTTAAAAACGCATTTAATGATGTATTAATGATTACAGAGCATAAATTGTCAGCATTGTAAATATACCTGTAGTAAATAAAATAAAAAAGATATATCATATACCTGATTATATACTGTATACAGTAAGTACAACATTAGGGCTTATTTACATCTTCGTGTTACTTGCAGTGTTGCATCATCGATCATTTTAAATGGAACTTTAATGCAATAAGGCAACACAGCCAGCAGTGCATTGCAGGGCATTGCATTGTGGAAAAAAAAAAAGGCTACGCACATTTTCCGTCACTTCAGTTCTCATCGGCAGCCCATTCATTGCAGTTGGCAGCCATAACACAACGCAAATTGCGTGACATAACACACGTTAACACACTGCAAACATTTAAATGTATTTTTATTAACGTGAACATAGAAAATAAAAATATATAAAACGCTATACATTCCCACTGAGGGAAAGATTTGTGCCTATATAACATAGTCCAGTACAAATCAGCATCCAAAGGGGAGACTTATTTCTGCAGGCATGCAATATTTGCATTGGCCTGTGTTTAAATGGACGCAAATTGCAGTATCTGTGGGATGCTGAAGATACCAACTCCATATATTATTGCTAATAATTTTTCTGTACTAATTTCTAATTAAACAGCCTAGCCAACCTTGGAGGTGAGCGTGTTTTATGGAACAGAAACCTCTCTGTGTCAGATTTTTTTTTTTTTCTCCGAGACTCCTACAGAAACAACAGATTAATTGGAGGCTGATTCACTCTTGAGCAGGCGTTAAAGACAGAAGGACCTTCTCACATTTTGTTCTGTCAGCCGCGCTCGTCGCAGCCCAGGTTGGCAACCAGAGCTCAGATGGAACATTTGAAAAACGAGCTGATAACATAACAGGTGCAATAGACGAGCACCAGCTCTCCAAAATTAATTATGTTATTTCTATCTGAATTGATGCCTACCTTTTTACGACTGCGAGAGTCTGGATAGATAACCAGCACATAAACACCATCGCGTTCCATCTCGTTTCTTTGCTGTAATTTAAATTACATAGAAATGGACCGCCGGTTAAAGTTCATTTGTCACTTTCGAAATGTCTTATCCTTCCATCGGCTTGATCCAAGTTATGACATTTGCTAATATACTTTGTTTGCCAAAATTCAGAGCTTTATGGGTAGTTGGCAAGACTTGCAGCTGAGTATCTGAACTATGGGGTTACTCTTGGGCAGCCCTGCTTGGTGGCATTGCTCTCCACATCAGCCAATGCAGTGATTGACTTAAAATAGGCCTCCAATATATTTTTACATTTTTAAATATCCCCTCTTGTAAAAAAATAAAAATCTATTGTTAATCTCAGCTTACCCTTTCCACACTTCAATGATGTCCTAAACTTCCTCGTAGGTCTAGTGCCAACGGTCCACTTTGGGAAGAATGAGACTTGCAGCATTCTACCCATTTCCCAGTCAGAGCCCAGTCTGTCATTTACATTCCCCAATCAACCTTGTGCGGTGTTAACATGCCATTTTATTAGTGCCACTCCGCCCTGGAATTATACTTCCAGGGCTGAAAAAAGCATTGAAAAATTATTTACAAATTAAATGCATTTTATTATCTTTTACATTTTGCGCTCTTTTCAATGTGAAACGTGTAAATATATGTTAAAGGTGTAAAAATATTACCGAACAAACCAAACAAAAAAGTTTTACTTATTAATAGTTTAAGTGAACATAAACAAAGCAAAAAAAAAAAAAAAAAACAGCAAGAAAATACTATTTAGAAGGAGAATCAGAATGAGGAGTTAATTAAGGCTTATTAGAGTAAATTAAGGGTTACTAAAGGGTTAAACAAAGTAAAAATGAATTAAAAAAAAAATATTATTTACTTAACAGGTTGCTTTAAACTGACTTCATCTTCAGGTCCCAGTTCCTCCCTTTGATCTGTAAATGAATATAACGAAAGATACATAAAGAAACAATGTTTCTTTTTATCTTTCTGTTGCAGCGGCTGAGCAATGTTGTTGATAAGAACTTGGTTGGCTGCTTTTTTTTTTTCAACAGCTCCAATTGTTCAGCTGTCAACAGGGGAACCCCACTAACAGCTGAATGAGTCATTGGGTGTTAAGGATGCGGTGGCCTCGCTCCTTAACAACCAATAATTGCTGGCTTTTTTTTTTTTACATTTCAAGAACCGAGCCTGAAAGTATTGGTTTCAGGTACTAGAGCATTTGCACGAGTACTGATACTCGTGTAAATGCTTAGTTTCGGCACCAAAATAAATAAAAACAAAAACACCTGGGGGGCTTCAGGGGTTAAAGAGGTCTAAAATGCTAGAGTTTCGTTTTAAACATGTCATCACAAGAGTGTAACTCAGTCCTGGGATTATGCCCACCCCCCTAGGTCACTGCAGGGTTTTTTTTTTTATAAAAACACCTGGGGGGCTTTGGAGGGGCAAAGGGGTCTGAAATGCTTGAGTTTTGCATTAATCGATGTCAGGTGGAAGAGGAGAGGAGAGGCTGAGACTTAAGCCTCGTACACACGGTTCAATTGTTGGAAGGGGATTATCTGTTGACAGACTGTTGTCCTAAATTATTACTGTTAGTACGCTCCTTTAGACAATTGTTTTCCAATTTTCGGCCAACAAATGTTGGATGACAGGCTAGTAAATTTTCAGTGAACAAAGGCTCCACGTCTGATTTTCGTATGGTCAGTACACAAATCCGTCACACAAAAGCCAAAAGTACCAACACGCATGCTCAGAATCAATGCTCACCAAACACGAAAATTAGCAGAAGGGGCCCCAAGGGTGGCGTTCAAGAGCTGAAATTGTTTAATGTTTTTAAAGCCCACCTCTGGGCAGAAAGAAAGAAAAAAACCCTTGCAGTGGGGCATCTCCATACTGTAAGAATTAAATGCTTGTTACATTTAGGAGAAGAAAAGGCTGCATTGCTTACCTTACCTCATTCCAGCCTGCTCCAGCCCTCTGGCCAGCCCATTGGTGTCATCATCACGTACAATACAGGGCTATTAATCTTACATTGTATGTTGAGGGAGCAAGAGTGCCTTAAAGAGGAGGCTTTGTGTGTCCAATCTCACCACTGGAAGCAAATATCAAGGTAAGTACACCTTATTCTTCTACCTCTAAGCAAAAAATGAGCATTAGGCCTGTGCAGTGTGGGCCATTTCAAGGGTAGTTTTTTCTCGTGCCTAGAGTTCAACTTTAACCAACTTTAACCACTTATATACTGCGGCAGGGCAGCTCTATTGCGTGAAATGATGTACCTGTATGTCATTTCGTGCAATAGATACAGGGGGCGCTCACGCCTATTGGACAGAGAGGGAGCCAATTAGTGGGTCTAGCGGTTCCGATGTCCTCCAGCCTCCCGTGATCGCTCTCCAGAGAGGCAGATCGCCGTTCTGACAGGGATGAAGATAAACATCCTGTGTTCCTGCTAAGCAGGAACATCTATCTCTGTGTTCATCTACTCAGTCCATCCCCCACACAGTTAGCAAGCACTCCCTAGGGACACATTTAACCCTTTGATCGCCCCTGATGTTATCCCCTTCCCAGCAAGTGTCATTAGTACAGTGACAGTGCATATTTTTAGCACTGATCACGGTAATAATGTCACTGGTTCTCAAAAAAAATTCAAAAGTGTCCGATTTGTCCGCCGCAATGTCGCAGTCCCGCTAAAAATCACTGATCGCTGCCATTACTAGTAAAAAATAAATAAATGCCATAAATATATCCCGTAGTTTGTAGACTCTATAACTTTTGCACAAACCAATCAATATACGCTTATTGGGATTTTTTGTACCAAAATATATAGCAGAATACATATTGGCCTGAATTGATGAAGACATTTGCTTTTTAAAAAAAAAAAATATTGGATATGTTTTATAGCAGAAAGTGAAAAATATTGTTTTGTTTTCTTTCAAAATTGTCGCTCTTTTTTTGTTTATAGCGCAAAAAATAAAACCGCAGAGGTGATCAAATACCACCAAAAGAAATCTCTATTTGTGGGGAAAAAAAGGACGTCAATTTTATTTGGGTACAGCATCGCACGACTGCGTAATTGTTAGTTAAAATAATGCAGCGTCGTATTGCAAAAAATGGCCTGGTCATTAAGGGGGTAAAACGGGGCTGAAGTGGTTAAATCTGCTGTTTTTATTAAAAAATAGCAGGTGATCCCATCATGGCACTTTACCACGTGATCAGCTATGTCCAATGACAGCTGATCATGATGTAAACACAAGCCGGTTATCGGCATTCTTTTCCTCACTCTGACAGCGTGAGGACAGGAGAGCCGATAACCGGCTTTTGTTAAAGGGACATCTACACTGATAATCAGGGCACTGAATTTCAGTGTCCTGATTATCAGTGCAGTCCCAACAGTGCCCACCAGGGCTGCCTATCAGTGCCCACCAGTGCTGCCAATCAGTGCCCACCAGTGCTGCCAATCAGTGACCATCAGTGTCTCCTCATCAGTATTGCCTATCAGTGCTCATCAGCGCTGCCTACCAGTGCCCATCAGTATCCATCTTAAATTGGATACGATTTTAGTAATCAGGTTTCAGTATACTTTCAATATGTATTTTATAAAATCTATAGGACCCAGATTTATTTGGTTTCCTACTCGGCTAATGGGCATATCTACAGCCTCTTGCCATTTGAGTTTGTGTTGGGCATAACCCCTTTGAGCTCTAATGTGTGTGTGTGTGTTGGAGGCTGCAGTGGTACTGGAACCATTAATCATACATGGCTATAAGATTGGGGAAGCACAGTGGCTTAGTGGTTAGCATTCTAGCATTGCGATGCTGGGGTACTTGGTTTGAATACTGGCCTGGACACCTGCAGCAGGTAATTTGTATATCCCCCAGTGCTTGCATTGGTTTTCTAACTAACACCGGACATGCTCTCTGCCCCATCCTGTCCTTCATCACAGAGTAGGCACTGGCCCAGGTGCCCCGTGACAAAGGATTAAATACCAAAACCATAGAAACTAAATTGAGGACTTTAACGGTACCATATTGAGTATAATAAAAGTATATTTGTACAAAGATTAAAAACATATTAGTAATAAAATAACACACATATACCAATACAAAATTATACACATGTACATAAGACTGTATTAGACACCATATAGTAGTTTCCTCATCATCTCTGCCAAAGATGGGTTGCTTGCTGTGACTTTAATGCGTTTCAGAGGTCACTGCCCGCTTCATCAGGAAGAGTACCATATTGAGTATAATAAAAGTATATTTGTACAAAGATTAAAAACATATTAGTAATAAAATAACACCCATATACCAATAAAAAATTATACACATGTACATAAGACTGTATTAGACACCATATAGTAGTTTCCTCATCATCTCTGCCAAAGATGGGTTGCTTGCTGTGACTTTAATGTGTTTCAGAGGTCACTGCCCGCTTCATCAGGAAGAGAACTACAGCCAAGCTCTATAATAATGAAAAATATATGTTTGTCAAATTCATAAAAGACCATTATATACAAAATTCTTGCAACCGATGAAGCAGACGCTCTGCATACCTGTCAACTATATATAATAGGTCATCCAAAACCAAGCAAAATAATACAACCAATGTTGCAAACTTCTGGAACTGCTAGGTCGGTTCATCTGGTATTTGTCCAGTATGTCACCATAGGCCAAGGTTCTAGCCTCAACATCAGGCTTTCTTAGGTATGAACATCTAGGGAATACTAGGTTGAAAACAGAGAAAAGGACATAGTGGTAATACTGGTGTGTACAAATATTAAAATGGTTGTACCCAAAATATGTAATTATTAAAAAAAGGGGGTGTACGTCCACAGAGTTTTAAGAGGGCCCATTCCCAACTGCGCAGACAATGGATCAAAGTAAAGTTGATTTGATCTTGAAAGAAAACTACAATGAAGCTTTCTTGAACTGTTTACGAAAAATAGAAAAAGTCAATCCACTTTAAAGAAACTGTACAAACTTTTAAGACTCTATAGAGAAAGCGCTGTATTAATGTAAAGTACCCAATAACAACTTAAAGTATATAAACCATAGACATCAGGTTCACATTACAGTTTGTGTCTTAAAAGCTCATCTTTTTTCAGCTGCCAGTTTGTAAACTTTTTTGGTGCAACCTACTTACATGTAATGTACATTAGTGACGGTCATCTCCATCTAGCGCCCAATCTGCACACTACTTAGGTCAGCGTTATCCCACTAGAGCAAGAAACCTGCAGAAACCTCAGAGGAGGGCCAGAGGTTTCAGCTGCCTAGGGACCTCCACAGAGTTTATTCCGATACTGATCCCACCCCCGGACCCTGCTGAAATTTACCTCCAAGGCTGTTGAGCTGTCTGTACCGCCCACAGTCAGTTAAGTGGTCCAGGGATTTGAAATCCCTGCTCTTCATCCTCTTCTCCAAGCAGTGCTTTCAGCACAGACCAGATTGATTTAGATTGGTCAGTGCCATCATAGTGACGGTGCTGACCAATCAGAATCGGTCTAGTCTGTCGGTATATCCATAAGAATGCCATCAGACATGTGCTAGAGGCCTCACAGGACACAGGCCACCAACAAGAGTGCCAAGGACCCCAGCGGTTGGTACAGTGGCGGAGTTCCTGTTTGAGGTCATTCTCTCAGGAGTGCCTTTTTGACCCACGTGCTACAGTATATGGTACGTGTGTCCACCGAATCTGGTAAGCGTGAATACTTTACCATTTTGACTCTATCTTCAAGACTAATCCTGGATTATCTAAGAAAGACTTTTTCACTTTTATTTTGATCTTCAATGGACTTTTCATAGATGTTTTCCATCTTACTTTGGACATTTTATGTTTTGGTTTTGTTCATATTTATTTATCACTTCAATTTTGCATTGGCCCTTTGGCCTTTTTAGATTCACACCTCACTCACTTGTTTACTTAGCGCCACACTTTTGTTTTTTTTTCGATTTGCACTGTATGTCTAGTGACGTGTTGGCTGCTTACTTGGTTCTCTATGCACAATTTTTTAATTTTTTCCTTTGTTAGATCAGTTACTTTTTTTTGAGTAAAGGTGACCTAATCCTTTAATTATCTCCTGTCTAAACTGGCCTTATGCCGCGTACACACGATCGGTTTTACCGATGAAAACAGTCCGATGGACTTTTCTCATCGGACAAACCGATCGTGTTTGGGCCCCATTGGTCTTTTTTCCATCGATGAGAAAAAATAGAACATGTTTTAAATTTATCCGATGGGAAAAAAAACGATAGCAAATTCCGATCGTCTGTGTGGAACTCCATCGGACAAAAAACCCACGCATGCTCAGAATCAAGTCGACGCATGCTCAGAAGCATTAAACTTAATTTTTCTCAGCTTGTCGGAGTGTTTTACGTCACGGCGTTTGGGACGGTCGCATTTTTGACTGATGGTGTGTAGGCAAGACTGATGGAAGTCAGCTTCATCGGATTTCCGATGGAAAAATCCATCGGATTAGAATCCATAGGAAAACCGATCGTGTGTACACGGCCTTAGTGTGTATGCAATGTGAGATAGGGACCTTGGATTGCAAGCTCCTTGAGGGCATGGACTAATGTGAATGTGCAGTATAGATTTTTGGTGCTACAGAATTGCATGTAATAAATGTTCCAACTCAATGCAATTATAAAGATACTATTACTTTATGGATTTAGCAAACATTATATGCACTAAATTTTCAGCTAGCTGGTTTAAATGCAGCTGGTGTTTGGTTGGAGTGTTCCTTTAAATTAAACCTACAGCTGTTATAAGGTAAAACAAAATCTTCAATCACTATATAGTTCTTTTACCTATATGTTCCATCATCGGATTCCTCCAGCAGTGTAATAATCATAAAGAAAAAAAAGTAAACTTTCTCAAAGAAGAAAAAAATTAAAATTTGTTTTGCAGATCAACCGATCATTAAATGTGAAACATTTAACATTTGTGTCTTTTGAGTAATTGGCTTTTTTTTTAATAATAAGGTGCTTTGAACACTTGTTCTGTGGCTAGGTCTGATGTTGCATTCCAGGAATCCATATGCCATACAGACAGTACAGAAGAGAGACATTCACAGGCATGTCACAGATTGGACTAATTCAAGCCAAAAAAACCAAAGTGCCATGGCACTAACAATAGCACCATATTTCCTGTCACGCCTGCAATCTGTGCTGTATCTCAGACAGAAGGGGAACTTTTGGTAGGTAACACCTCAGAGTTTTTTAAATCTTTTTGGCAACTTTTCATTAATCATTATTTTCCTTCCCTGACTGTCATTTTTTATTTTTTTTTGTCACGAAAAAAGGAGCGCACTAGTAACGACAGATAGACCTTTATTTAACAAGAAAATAAAACTGCAGAGCGAACATTGTGCAGAATTAAGCTGACTCTCTTAATTAAGAAAATGTTATTAGGAAAATAACTACACACTACAAGACTACACTATTGCAAGACTATTAAAATAACAATAAAATGAATGAATTGGATTTTTTATTGTTCTAAGACTCTGTAATGTATAAAAAGGAAACTGGAGTAGCCAATCAGGTTAGCTAAAAGAGAATGTTAATGCTTACTCAGCTTGATTTCTGTGGGCTATTGGTAGGCACAGCACCAATGCCTGCTTGAATACCTGAACATTACTGTATTTATTGGCGTATAACACTCACTTTTTTACCTTGAAAATAGAGGGTAAACTGTGCCTGCGTGTTATACGCAGGGGGCTGTGGAAAGTTTTTTTCCTGAAACTTCCCCCTTAAAGTTAGGGTGCATGTTATATGCCTGTGCGTGTTATACGCCGATAAATACGGTAATTGCATTTGATAGGATGCAAGAAAAACATGCACCAATGGAAGGCGCTCCAGACCAAATATTAAAATATTCCAATTAAAAAAATATATATATTTAGGGAGCTCAGTGGCTCAGGTTAGGCTGCTCACAACAGACATGGCTGCCCCCCAGTGGGTACCCAGCAGGTTACCAGAAAACGACATGCACCAATGGAGGGAATGCCAGACCAAGTGATAAAAAAATCCCAAATTATTTATTGGCTTACACAAAATAACAACCAACACTTTTGGGTGCCAGAAACCACACCCTCTTCATTAGGGCTACAGCTAAAATGAGAAGTCTCACTGGACTCAAAATAGGACTTTCTTATGGGATTGCTGGACTTGGAGAGTTACTGGTCAGTTTCTGGCCAGCAGCATCTGTGTGGACAACCAGGACACGAAGGAAAGGTCTATATTGAGTTCATTCATGTTCCTTTTTTTAACTGAAGTTCTGATAAAGAGAGAATTTTTTCTGGCTTCCAAAATGTGTTGGTTGTTTTTTAATGCAAACCCAAAAATGTATTTGGGCTTTTTATCATTTGGTCTGGCATTCCTTTCATTGGTGCATGTTGTTTTCTGCTGGGTACTCACTGAAGGTTAGCCTTGTCTGTTGTGAGCTGTCTACCCTGAGCCAGTGAACCCTCTCACTAGGGATGAGCTTCGTGTTCGAGTCGAACATACGTTCGACTCGAACATCGGCTGTTCGATCGTTCGACGAAGATCGAACGATTTGGGCCGTTCGCGCCAAATTCGAGTGACGCGAACGGCCCACAATGCACTACGCCATCGCAGTGTCATCCAGGCGCTGTGATTGGCCAAGCATGCACTGTGACCCCGCATGCTTGGCCAATCACAGCGCCGGCAGCGAGGAGAGCAATGATTGGCCACAGGCAGGATGCCTGTGGCCAATTATTGCTGAGGGTGTTTAGTACACGCCCCACACTATAAAAGGCCGCCAGCACGGCGGCCTAGTGTAGTGTGTTCCGGAGCAGGGATAGAGCAGCATAGGCAGGGACAGTGACTGTTATTTCTTTCTTGCTTAACCTGGATTCCTTTAGTTTAGGGAAAGAGAAGGATAGGTAGGGAGAGTGTCAGTGTGTTTTGTGCTTGTGCTATAGTGTGCTTAAAAAAAAACATTTATTCTAGGGACAGAAAACTGTAGGTAGGGACAGTGTCAGTTTCTTTCACTCTGCAAGTCCTTGTTTCCAGGGACCTGGAAGGACAGTGAGTGAATTGTCCTTGTGCTATATTGTGCTTAAAAAAACATTTATTCTAGGGACAGAAAACTGTAGGTAGGGAGAGTGTCAGTTTCTTTCACTCTGCAAGTCCTTGTTTCCAGGGACCTGGAAGGACAGTGAGTGAATTGTCCTTGTGCTATATTGTGCTTAAAAAAACATTTATTCTAGGGACAGAAAACTGTAGGTAGGGAGAGTGTCCGTTTCTTTCACTCTGCAAGTCCTTGTTTCCAGGGACCTGGAAGGACAGTGAGTGAATTGTCCTTGTGCTATATTGTGATTAAAAAAAACATTTTTTCTAGGGACAGAAAACTGTAGGTAGGGAGAGTGTTTTTTTCCTTTCACTCTGCAAGTCCTTGTTTCCAGGGACCTGTAAGGACAGTGAGTGAATTTTTCTTGTGCTATATTGTGATTAAAAAAAACATTTTTTCTAGGGACAGAAAACTGTAGGTAGGGAGAGTGTTTTTTTCCTTTCACTCTGCAAGTCCTTGTTTCCAGGGACCTGTAAGGACAGTGAGTGAATTTTTCTTGTGCTATATTGTGATTAAAAAAAACATTTTTTCTAGGGACAGAAAACTGTAGGTAGGGAGAGTGTTTTTTTCCTTTCACTCTGCAAGTCCTTGTTTCCAGGGACCTGTAAGGACAGTGAGTGAATTTTTCTTGTGCTATATTGTGATTAAAAAAAACATTTTTTCTAGGGACAGAAAACTGTAGGTAGGGAGAGTGTTTTTTTTCTTTCACTCTGCAAGTCCTTGTTTCCAGGGACCTGTAAGGACAGTGAGTGAATTGTTCTTGTGCTATATTGTGATTAAAAAAAACATTTTTTCTAGGGACAGAAAACTGTAGGTAGGGAGAGTGTTTTTTTTCTTTCACTCTGCAAGTCCTTGTTTCCAGGGACCTGTAAGGACAGTGAGTGAATTTTTCTTGTGCTATATTGTGATTAAAAAAAACATTTTTTCTAGGGACAGAAAACTGTAGGTAGGGAGAGTGTTTTTTTTCTTTCACTCTGCAAGTCCTTGTTTCCAGGGACCTGTAAGGACAGTGAGTGAATTTTTCTTGTGCTATATTGTGATTAAAAAAAACATTTTTTCTAGGGACAGAAAACTGTAGGTAGGGAGAGTGTTTTTTTTCTTTCACTCTGCAAGTCCTTGTTTCCAGGGACCTGTAAGGACAGTGAGTGAATTTTTCTTGTGCTATATTGTGATTAAAAAAAACATTTTTTCTAGGGACAGAAAACTGTAGGTAGGGAGAGTGTTTTTTTTCTTTCACTCTGCAAGTCCTTGTTTCCAGGGACCTGTAAGGACAGTGAGTGAATTGTTCTTGTGCTATATTGTGCTTAAAAAAACATTTATTCTAGGGACAGAAAACTGTAGGTAGGGAGAGTGTCAGTTTCTTTCACTCTGCAAGTCCTTGTTTCCAGGGACCTGGAAGGACAGTGAGTGAATTGTCCTTGTGCTATATTGTGATTAAAAAAAAATTTTATTTTAGGGACAGATTAACTGTAGGTAGGGAGAGTGTTTTTTTCCTTTCACTCTGCAAGTCCTTGTTTCCAGGGACCTGTAAGGACAGTGAGTGAATTTTTCTTGTGCTATATTGTGATTAAAAAAAACATTTTTTCTAGGGACAGAAAACTGTAGGTAGGGAGAGTGTTTTTTTTCTTTCACTCTGCAAGTCCTTGTTTCCAGGGACCTGTAAGGACAGTGAGTGAATTGTTCTTGTGCTATATTGTGATTAAAAAAAACATTTTTTCTAGGGACAGAAAACTGTAGGTAGGGAGAGTGTTTTTTTTCTTTCACTCTGCAAGTCCTTGTTTCCAGGAACCTGTAAGGACAGTGAGTGAATTTTTCTTGTGCTATATTGTGATTAAAAAAAACATTTTTTCTAGGGACAGAAAACTGTAGGTAGGGAGAGTGTTTTTTTCCTTTCACTCTGCAAGTCCTTGTTTCCAGGGACCTGTAAGGACAGCGAGTGAATTTTTCTTGTGCTATATTGTGATTAAAAAAAACATTTTTTCTAGGGACAGAAAACTGTAGGTAGGGAGAGTGTCAGTTTCTTTCACTGTGAAAGTCCTTGTTTCAAGGGACAGAGAAGGACACCTGAAGGTAGCCCTTATTGCTTTTTTCCCATCTCCGTGCAGGCCATCTATTAGAATGTCTGGAAGGCAAACAAGGAGAGGCAGACAGTCAGGAGGCAATAAAAGAGGGCAAGCAGGCTCTGTGTCTGGGGGCAACAGTGCTGGTCGTGGACGCGGTGCATTGTCATCAGCACATGGCCATGGGACACGCTTGTCCTTCTTTTCGGCAGCTGGACATGTTGAGCCACATCATGCCGAAGACTTGGTAGAGTGGATGACCAAGCCCTCCTCCTCCTCCTCATCCTCTCTCACCCAGGCTCAGGGTACTGGAAAAGCAGCTGCCAAAGCGTCGTCTTCCCTGGTATCAATGTCAGACAAATCATCAGTCACTCCTTCCCTAGACCCACCATGTCCTCCTCCTGAGGAGTCCCCCGAACTGTTTCAGCACAGTGTTGGGTACATGCTCCAGGAGGATGCCCAGCGTTTCGAAGGGTCTGATGATGAAACCCAGCTAGAGGAAGGCAGTAGCGTGAGAGCAGACAGAGGGGATGCTCAAGAAGGACACCAATCTGGCAGTCATGTTCCAGCAGCTGCAGCATACTGCCAGATTGGCTCCAGTGATGAGGAGGGAGGGGATGATGAGGTCACTGACTCCACGTGGGTGCCTAATAGGAGAGAGGAGGAGGAGGAGGATGAGGAGGAGGCACATCTCCAACGAGGCAGGATGCCCTTTGGTGGCCAGCGTAAGGGCAGTACACCGACGGAATCACACCGCAGAGCTCCGCCTGTGCAGGGCGCTGCCTCTGCCCGTCATTCAAAAAGTTCTTTGGTGTGGGCCTTTTTTGAGGCTAGTGCATCAGATCGCACAGCTGCTGTTTGCAACATATGTCTCAAGCGTATATCGCGTGGCCAAAACATCAGCCGCTTGGGTACCACATGCCTGACCAGACATATGTTGACCTGCCATGCAGCTCGTTGGCAAGCCTACCTCAAAGACCCACACCAAAGGACAAAGCGGACCTCTCCTTGCACCGCATCAGCTGGGATCTCCAACCCCACTATAACTTCAGTCCTCTCTGAAACATGCACTGAGAGGAATGAAGGTGTAGAATTAGGTGTGTCACAGCCAAGTACTTGCGCCCACTCTGCTAGCAGTACACCGACGTCCGATTCTAGCAGGCAAATTTCCCTGCCCCAGCTGCTGGACCGTCGAAAGAAGTTCACTCCCAGCCATCCACATGCCCAGCGGTTGAATGCTAGCTTGGCTAAATTGCTAGCGCTTCAACTGCTGCCTTTTCAGTTGGTAGACTCGGCCCCCTTCCGTGAGTTTGTGCAATGTGCGGTTCCTCAGTGGCAGGTTCCCAAACGCCACTTTTTCGCACGGAAGGCTATTCCGGCTCTCTACCGGCATGTGGAAGGCAATGTCTTGGCCTCGCTGGACAGGGCGGTCAGCGGTAAGGTGCATATTACCGCTGACTCATGGTCCAGCAGGCATGGACAGGGACGTTACCTTTCTTTCACGGCCCATTGGGTCACTCTTTTGGCAGCTGGGAAGGATTCAGGACAAGGTGCAGTAGTGTTGGAGGTTGTCCCACCGCCACGCCTCCAAAATGCTACTACTGGTTGTGACACACCTCTCTCCTCCACCCCCTCCTCTTCTTCTTCCTCCATGGCCTCTTCCTGTGGTTTGTCCTATGAACCAGCGGTGCTCCGTAGCCGTTCACGGGGCTACGCAAGTACGCAGGCAAAAAGATGCCATGCCGTGCTTGCGCTGGTGTGTTTGGGGGACAGAAGCCACACTGGGGCAGAGGTCCTGTCTGCTCTGCAGGGCCAGGCCGAGAGGTGGTTGACGCCACGCCAGCTTAAGCCAGGAATGGTGGTTTGCGACAATGGCACCAACCTCCTCTCCGCCCTCCGACAGGGACAACTGACCCATGTGCCCTGTGTGGCTCACGTCCTTAACCTGGTGGTGCAGCGGTTCTTGGGCAGGTACCCGGGCTTACAGGATGTCCTGAGGCAGGCCAGGAAAGTCTGTGTGCATTTCCGCAGATCTTATAATGCCAGTGCTCGCCTGGCTGAGCTGCAAAAGGAGTTGAACCTGCCCAAGAACCGCCTTATATGTGACATGCCCACCAGGTGGAACTCAACGTTGGCCATGCTGCAGCGGCTGCACACGCAGCAGAGGGCCATCAATGAGTACCTGTGCGACTACGGCACCAGGACAGGGTCAGGGGAGCTTGGTTTTTTTTCTCCACGCCAGTGGGGCATGATCAGGGATGCATGCACTGTCCTGGCACCATTTGAGGAGGCCACGAGGATGGTGAGCAGTGACAGTGCATGCATCAGTGACACTGTACCTCTTGTCCACCTGTTGGAGCACACGCTGCGTGGAATAATGGACAGGGCACTTGAGGCAGAACAGAGGCAGGAAGAGGAGGACTTCCTTGCCTCTCAAGGCCCCCTTTACCCAGACAGTGTTACTTCTGTCCCACCCATCGCACAGGAAGAGGAGGAGGAGGAGGAGGAGGAGGAGGAGGATTGTGTCAGCATGGAGGTGGAGGCTGGCACTCAGCATCATCAGCAGCAGTCTTTTAGGGATGATTTACAGTCCCAAGAAACCAGTGGACTTGTACGTGGCTGGGAGGAGGTGGCTGCGGATCATGTCGTCCTTAGTGACCCAGAGGACTCCGGAGCGAATGCCTCAGCAAACCTACGCTGCATGGCCTCCCTGATCCTGCAAAGTCTGCGGAAGGATCCTCGTATTCTTCGGATCAAGGAGAGGGACCATTACTGGCTGGCCACTCTCCTTGATCCACGGTACAAGGGTAAGGTTGCGGACCTTATGTTACCGTCGCAGAGGGAGCAGAGGATGAGACAACTCCGGGAGGCCTTGCAGAAAGGTCTGTGCAACGCGTTCCCAGAGACTGGGAGGTTGCAAACTCCTGGTCCTGGACAACGAGTTGCTGAGGCTTCGGCCAGTCAAAGAAGGAGCGGTGGGGAAGGTGGCCGTCTGACCGATGCGTTCAGACAATTCTTTAGTCCGCAGCCCCAAAGTATGATCGGTTCCAGCAACCATCGCCAGCGTCTGATAAACATGGTGCAGGAATATCTAGGGGCAAGGTCAGACTTGGACACCTTCCCCACCGAAAATCCTCTGGCTTACTGGGTCTTGAGGATGGATCACTGGCCAGAGCTTGCACAGTATGCAATTGAGCTACTGGCCTGTCCTGCATCCAGCGTTCTTTCGGAACGCACATTCAGTGCTGCTGGAGGATTTGTCACGGATCACAGGGTGCGCCTGTCCACCGACTCGGTTGATCGACTGACTTTCATCAAGATGAACCAGTCTTGGATCACCACCAGCTACCACACACCTGATGCTGATATAACAGACTAATTGATTTTAACATGTCACATCCCTTCAAGACTGATGCTGATGCTGAGTGCCTGTGCTGTTATGTTGACTGGCTATCCTCCTCCTCCGAGTCCTCAATGATACGATTGATGATGATAGCTTGGAAGATCATTTTTGTTTATGGGTGCCGCCACCAGTGCCTAACGCCCAATTTTTCAGCCCCTGTTTAACAGGGGCGTGTAATTACAATTTTTGAAGCAATACTTTGCAACAGGGCTCATTGCTGTACTCCAAGTACAGTATCTGTGAGGAGTTGCAGTGTTGTGCCACCAGTGCCTAAGGCCCAATTTTTCAGCCCCTGTTTAACAGGGGCGTGTCATTACAATTTTTGAAGCAATACTTTGCAACAGGGCTCATTGCTGTGCTCCAAGTACAGTATCTGTGAGGGGTTGCAGTGTTGTGCCACCAGTGCCTAAGGCCCAATTTTTCAGCCCCTGTTCAACAGGGGCATGTAATTACAATTCTTGATCTAATAATTCACAGCAGGGCCCATTGCTGCACCCATCAAGAGTAACTGTCAGGGCTTACAGTGTTGTGGCACCAGCACCACCATCAAAGGCCCAATTTTTACTACCACTGTTCAACAATTATATGTAATTAAAATTCCTGATATAATAGTTGACAGCAGGGCGTTCCAGCACCAACCAAGAGTAACTGTGAGTGCTTACAGTGTTGTGCCAACACCAACAACTAAGGGGCCTATTTCTGCAGAGTATATACGGCAGGTCCCTACTTTCAAACATCCAACTTACAAACGACTCCTACTTGCAAACGCAAGAAGACAACAGGAAGTGAGAGGAAATCTACCACTAGGAAGGAAAATTCTCTCCTGTAAGAATAAATATGGGAGAAAGGTGTCTCCTCTGTACTGATGCTTTATCAGCAATCCTTGTTTCAAGAAAAACACCACATTTCAAAAACAGTTGTCATTGGGACGGAAAGTGAGGTGAAATGTTCTGAACAGGGGCACAGACAGCAAAACAAATGTTACAGGGGTGATAACCCTTACCTATGTTTTCCAAAAAGTTTAAAAATAGATTTTTGGTCTGGAGCTACACTTCAACAATGTACCTGTTCAAAATTACAAACAGATTCTACATAAGAACAAACCTACAGTCCCTGTCTTGTATGCACCGCCTGTATAGGGCTGTTCAGAGTATATAGGGCCTTTTTTATTTTATGTGCGGGGTTCCCCTTAATATCCATACAAGACCCAAAGGGGCTGGTAATGGGCTGGGGTAGGGGGGGGGGGGGTCATGGGGTAGCTATGCCATTTTTCTTAAAGAATTTCATCCATATTACCGGGACCAGACATTACATTAAAGCCGCAAGCAGTTTTAAATGGCTTTTTTTTCCTTTAGAAGTGTCATTTTGTGCAGGGACAGTTCTAAACACGGGAAACACGTGGCACTTCACAGGCATACTTTAGACACCCCCCAGGTACGATATTTAAAGGAATATTTGACTTTTTTTTTTCACTTTATGCATCATTAAAATGACTGCTCCCGAAAAACGACCGTTTTTAAAACTTCTTTTTGCATTGATACATGTCCCCTGGTGCAGAACCCGGGTTCCCAAACCCTTTTTAGGACAATAACATGCATAATAGTTGTTATAATTAGCACTTTAGAATTCGAACGTTCGCATCCATTCTATTTAATAGGGTTCTAATGTTCGTTCGAACTTTCGGTCCGTTCGCGGGTTCTGGTGCGAACCGAACAGGGGGGTGTTCGGCTCATCACTACCTCTCACTACTTTGTATGAACTCAAATGGAGTCCCAGCACTTCTTGGATGCTTTTTTCTTCTGATATGATGCAGACACTGTTCAGCCAACAATTTTCCACCCAACTGAGACACTTTTTTCATTGGCCTTCGTCTCAAAGTTTATGCAAAACCCACCAACCATCCTTCCTATCCTCCTAACCTAATCTCACTGAGACATCCCCACCTAGTTTCTTAGGTACCTCTTCCTGACGGTGGCAGATTCCTCCAATTTTCCATCCTCTAATCCAAAATCGTCTCCGGTGCTGGCCACACCAATACAGCAAGCATCTATTGAGTTAACTGGGGTTGATCTCCTTGCATCCACTGTCAGGCAGAAATAGGTTAGCCTGGGTGGAGTTCTCTTTGTTAGATTGTAGGGAGTCTGGGCTGTTGGGTTTTTGTATAAACCTAAACTTGTATAATGTTTTGTGTATAGTTTATTATATTCAATAGTAAACTATTCATCATCTTTATGGTCCGATGTGTAATATAAAGCCAACAGATGAAGCTCTGGAATGTGTAATCAACAACTTCTTTACATCTATGCTGAAAAGAGAGTGTCATTTATTCTTCTGCTGTTCAAGTCTATTTAAAACACCCATAGCTAAATGAATAATAATACCCTTCATCCTATCTGTAGTCCATAGGGGTCTTCATGAAGAATTAATTAGAAAGAGAAAGTCCACAAATGTGCAGCTACCTTTTTCTCCCACTTTCTCTCTGGTAAAACCATTGTCAGCAGTACAGAAAGTAAGGAAAATCTCTTTAACAGAGATCGAAGTAATAAACAGACAGACTATAATCATTTGACTCCAGAAAGCTGCACCGCTACTATAAGTAGTGAAATTGCAAGTTGCGGTCAACGTGTTTCATAGGTAAATCCACTTCATAAGATCTGGCACTAACCACTTCCCGACTGGCTCTTTTAAGAGCCATAGCATGGCGGGGGACCCTATGCGCGTGGCCAGCACGCCCGATTGCCACTGGACACCCGCGATTGTGGACACACAAATCCCGGTTCTGACAGGGGAGGAGAGACAGATCGTCTGTTCCTACTAAGTAGGAACAACGATCTGGCTCCTCCTCTAGTCAGTCTCATCCTCCACAGTTAGAAACACACCTAGGGAACACATTTAACCCCTTAATCGCCCCCTAGTGTTAACCCCTTCCTGCCAGTGACATTTACAAAGTAATCAGTGTATTTTTATAGCACTGATTGCTGTATAAATGTCAAAGGTCCCAAAAAAGTGTCAAACGTGTCCGAACTGTCCGCCACAATGTCACAATCCTGATAAAAATCTAAGGTCGCTGCCATTAATAGTAAAAAAATATAAATAATAAAAATGCCATAAAAATGCCATAAATCTATTCCCAATTTTATAGACGCTATAACTTTTGCGCAAACCAATACGCTTATTGCTTTTTTTTTTTACCAAAAATATGAAGAAGAATACATCAAATCATTCTCTGCAGCTATTACCCTTTGTACCTCCACCCCCTCCCTTTAGAATGTAAGCTCTACGAGCAGGGCCTTCCTGTACCTTCTGTATTGAACTGTACTGTAATTGTGTTGTCCCCCTATACATTGTAAAGCGCTGCATCAACTGTTAGCGCTATATAAATCGTGTATAATAATAAATAATAATAATATTGGCCTAAACTGATGAAGAAATTTGTGTTTTTTACTTTTTTTTGTGGATATTTATTATAGCAAAAAGTAAAAAATATAGTTTTTTTTTCAAAATTGTCACTATTTTTTTGTTTATAGCACAAAAAATAAAAACCGCAGAGGTGATCAAATACCACCAAAAGAAAGCTCTATTTGTGGGAAAAAAGGACGTAAATTTTGTTTGGGAGCCACGTCGCACGATCGCGCAATTGTTAGTTAAAGCAATGCAGTGCCGAATTGCAAAAAGTGGACTGGTCTTTGACCAGCGAAATGGTCCGGGGCTTAAGTGGTTAAAGAAACTGTACAAACTTTTAAGACTCTATAGAGAAAGCGCTGTATTAATGTAAAGTACCCAATAACAACCTAAAGTATATAAACCATAGACATCAGGTTCACATTACAGTTTGTGTCTTAAAAGCTCATCTTTTTTCAGCTGCCAGTTTGTAAAAAATTTTGGTGCAACCTACTTACATGTAATGTACATTAGTGACGGTCATCTCCATCTAGCGCCCGATCTGCACACCACTTAGTTCAGCGTTATCCCACTAGAGCATGTGCACA
Organism: Rana muscosa; assembly: GCA_029206835.1. NCBI lineage: Eukaryota > Metazoa > Chordata > Amphibia > Anura > Ranidae > Rana > Rana muscosa. The sequence continues at coordinate 441,522,453 of CM055127.1, read as the reverse complement.
AGAAACCTGCAGAAATGAAAGCGACGCATTGCCGTATCGTAAAAAATGGCCTGGTCATTAGGGGGCAAATCCTTCCGGGGCTGAAGTGGTTAAATGTGTTACAAACCATCCAAGCAATTTCATTGATTTCAGCATAGTGATCTCAATTGGTCTATTTCATCATATGGTTACATCAAAATAAAGGTAAAATCTTCTCCATAAAGAGAATAGCAAATAGGTTACTCCTATATGAGTCTAATGCCTTGTACACACGCTCGGAATTTCCGATGGAAAAAGTCAGACGGAATTTTTTCATCGGATATTCCTACGGTGTGTATGCCCCATCTGACTTTTTCCTTCGGAAATTCCGACGGACTTAGAAAGAGAACATGTTCTCTATTTTTCTGAATTTCCGTTTGTCTGGATGCAATTCCGACGGACTAAAAACCACGCATGCTCAGAATAAAGTCGAAGCATGCTCGGAAGCATTGAACTTAATTTTTCTCAGCTCGTCGTAGTGTTGTACGTCACCGCGTTCTTAACGGTCGGAATTTGGTGTGACAGTGTGTATGCAAGACAGCTTGAACGGAATTCCTTCGGAAAAACCCGTCGGAGTTTATTCCGAAGGAAAATCTGACCGTGTGTATGGGGCATAAGAGATAGAGAGGCTCAGGACTTAGACTGGGTTCATATATGTGCGGCCACCATTTTCCCCAGCATGGGGCCAGGTGCGTCCCTGTTCACCGGCTAAGGTGTGAATCAGGTCTGAATTTTGCCTGAATTCGCACCTGAACCGGACCCAAAGACGCACGGGACCCTTTTGGAATGCGGACCGTGGCTGCACCGGACATGTTTGAACCGGCTCCATTGCGAACCGGGCACACTCGCATGTCATACGAATTAGATGCGGAGAAACTCGCATCCAATTCACACATATCTGAACCCGGCCTTAATGTTGTCCTGTTAAAAAGTTGTGATATTGGAGGAAACCTCCTCCCTTTCCAATCCACAAAGTAGGAATGAGCTCAAAGAAGAGGGAGTCCTAGGATAAAAAAATGTGTAGGTTTGGCAGCCATTTCACGCGCAACATCATGCTTTCTCAAGTTTGGTTGGGTCAAACTAATATTGAGATAAGGTAATACTGCTTATGAAATTACTGTGATAATATTGTGTTATAAAAAGTGTGGGCGATTAGCTTCAAGTAGAGAGTTCTCAGAGAGGTAATCCAGCCATGTGCAAGGTTAAGGGCTTCCTGCGCGTGTTTATTTAATCAGCAAATACAGCACCAGAAAAGGCTTCCCACACAGGGGCAGAAAACATAGTCCCAAAGCAAAAGTACATCAAACAAAATGTACCGTAAGCCTTTTGGCCAATAAATAGACCTCACTGAGTCTGCTTCAGTCCTGCAGGCATGTTCCCTCACAGCCTGCCTCCTTCTCTCTCAGCACCACACTGATTATACTCAGGTAAGTCAAATTATACCCCAAGTGGGGGAGAAAGGTGTGACCAGTGCTTAACCCCTTGCTGCCCACAGAATTTTTACTGTCACTCATTTATCAATGGAACATTTAAAATGGAACTTCCGCTTTTCGGAATCCTCGTAATACAGGTATTTGCTTCCACTTCCGGGCATAGATCACCATGGTGACCTACGCCACGTCCAGCGCCTGCTCCCCCCCCCCCGTTGTCTTCTGGGAGACACACATGTCTCAGAAGACAGCAAGGACCAGTGGGATCGCACAGTGCGAGTCACAGTAGGGAACCAGAAAGTGAAGCCGCAGGGCTCCACTTCATTATTCCCTTACCGAAGATGACGGCGGCAGCACTCGAGAGCCGAGGGAGAGATGGGCTTCGGGTGCTGACATCGCGGGCACCCAAGACAGGTAAGTGTCCATGTATTAAAAGTCAGCAGCTGCAGTATTTGTAGCTGCTGACTTTTAAAAAAATGTTTTGCAGGAACTCTGTTTTAAGAACCTCAAGATCCTGTGTGGCAGATACACCCCATCTCTCACTGACAGGGGCTGTCTGTCACAGAAGTCATGTTCTCATTTATTCAGGACATGGTAAGACAAAAAGCAGCTAGTTAATTCCAACATGGCTTCTGTAATGTTGAGAAGGTTTTGCCAGTCATCCAAGGACTTCATCCGGAGCGGAGGTTACTACTGTGTTCAAGCAACTCTAACCTTACAATACAAGTCTACGTAAATGTGACTAAGGGTCAAGGACATTGGCCTTCAATGGGAAAATGCAGTCTACTTTTCACACCCGTTTGAGATGCTACTGAGATCATTCAGAATCCACCTTTGACCTGCAGTTTACCTCCTTTCGACCTGAGTTTGACCTGCCTCCAGCTTCTTTTACATTCCTATTGACTTGTATACGCAGAATAGTCATTCTGAAGTGAACAAAAGCTCATCAACAGATTTCCCTAACTATTCCGAGCCCTTCTCAGGGCTGTGTTTGTTTACACATTGTATTTCCCATTTTGACTGGGAGATGAAGGAATATGTGAGTGTTATGAATCAGATTCCTGCAGCTAAGTGCAAGCTTCTAATCAGGGGAAGAGGATGTTTTGGAGGGGCCACCATTGGATAGAACTTCACTGCCAACAGAAGTGTTACCATGCAAGGGATGGGTTCATGTGATTGCACACCATCAAAATCCCTTGATATATAATTAGAATTCAAAATAAACATATAGTGACAAGACCCCCACTGAGTGTACATGGAGAGACCCTGTGGCATGGATATGCTTTGACTCTGCCAGGGCCCTCACCAATTCATGAAACATTAGGCTAAGCTTTTATGACGATTTAAAATTTAGTATAATTTTCCTTTAAACATCTACATACAATGATATTTTTTTTCCTCCCTACAATTATTTTAATTTGAAACATGAACACGTTCAGCCTTTTCGTTTTGTTTGGCAAAATAAAAAGCAAAAATTATTGCCATTATACTTTTGTACTTCAACTCCGCTGCCTTTTTTTTTTTTGCCATCGTTTAACCTATTTTGAATGAATTTGATATTAAAAGGAAAATATGTTTCTTTTGGAAGCCAAACAAAGACGCTTGTTTCTTGTTTGACATCTCGGGTAATTTGTACAAAGTGTTGTGTTTAGTCAGAAGTAATGGTTTGACAAGGGCGCTCAACAAGCTTGGAATGAGTATAGAAGATATAGACGATCTGCAACAGAAGCCTTGGAGCCACATTATTATATAGTAATGAGCACTTACTGTGAAACTTTAAAGTCTGTTTCTACAGGAACAAATCAGTTCATGTGTAAAAAGAAAAAAAAAAGAAAAAACTGCTAAATCGCAAATTATATTGATAAATGTTCACATTTCTTGAAACATGTAAAATAGGATTTCTAAAGGAAGCAAAAAGGTTGAAGAAATATTACCTTAGCCAAGTTTTCTTATCTATACCCAGTACTTTAAAGCGGAAGAAAAAACTCAACGATTTGATAGTTTCAAAAAACAGTTCCATTCCCGGCATGCCGGAAATGCTAACAGTCACATTGGCTGTGCTCTCAACCAAACTGTCACACCATCCAATGGCTGGTGTCATAACTGATCACATGTGCAGCACCATGGCAGTTGAAGATTAATCAGAGGCCAAGATGGCAGCTTCCTTGGCTGAAAATGATGGGAGGGTTTACTTCCACTTAAAGGTAGACTTTTTCTGACTTTTACTACTTCATTGCATCTTACTCTTCCTCTCTTCCACTTTCATTTCAGCAAATTTCTGTGGAGCGCAGCTAGTGCTTCTGTCTTTCTCTCCTAGGTGTGACCAGGACCGGGACAAGGGGTAGGCAGGAGGGGAAGCTTCCCTGGGCGCAGTAGGCATTTGGGCGATTTTTACTAGAGGTGGTGATTGGGGGGGGTTGTACTAGGAGGGCGTGTTTGTGTTAGGAAGGGTGATGGGGGTGGATTTGTGCTAGTAGGGATGATTGGGCGATTTGTGCTAGAAGGGGACATTTTGGGGAGGAGGATTAGTGCTAAAGAGGGGAATTGGGGGGGGGTTGTGCTGGGGATTGGAGGGAGGGGGGGATTTATGCTCTGAGAGAATATTTAAGGGGGAGAGGATTTGTGCTCGGAGGTGGGATTTAGGGGATTTTGGTAAAAGAGGTGATTTTGAGGGGGGTTATTTACTAGGAGGGAAAATTTGTATTAGGAATGGAGAGTGGGGGGATATTTGCTAGTAGGGATCACTGGGGGATTTGGGCTGGGAGGGGGGATTTGTACTGGAAGAGGGGGAATTTTTGTTTGGGAAGAATTGTGGCTTGCAAATGGAATTTATAGTTATGGGGCAAGTCTAAAAATTAGTGCCCACATTTTATTGGAATTTTTTTGGAGGGGAGGGGATTTTTGCTGACACATAATGTTTATACACTTTTAAGGAGGGGGTGGCCATTTGTCATCTTTGCCCTAGGCACTGGATGACCTTATCCCGGAACTGGGCATGACCTACTTGTCCCTTGAGGCTTTAAGGTCATGTAGAACACACTGCACATGCTCAATGGAACGTCATCAGGGGAGCAGCTGCTAGGACCCAGAAGAGACAGCTGGCCTCCTTATGAGATCAGAGAAAAAGGAGGTGGTGTGGGATCATGTGTGCGGTGGGTTTCGGCGAATCACAGCAGGACTTGGAGCTTGATTGGCTGGGTGGGTGAGTATGCAAACTCAGCCTAACCCAGTGGAAAAGGTAGCAGGGGGTTAGGGTCAAAATTAACTCTAGGGAGGGTGAAGTTCCTCCTTAAGTAGAGAAGGGTTTAAAGTGGTTGTAAACCTTTGTGTTTTTTCACCTTAATGCATCCTATGTATTAAGGTGAAAAAACACCTTGCAGTCACCGGGGCCACTCTGTGCAAAACGAACTGCACAGTGGAGGTAAGTACGGTATGCTTTTTTTTTTCTTTAAATAATCTGCGAACCTTTACAACCCCTTTTAAGTTGTTGTCAAACTTTTACTGCAGTCTGAGATTCACCCTCTCTATTCTTTGTTATTGGGGCATTAACAACGTTAGGACCTTCAACAACAGTTTAAAGGGGAATTTTCCCTAACTAAGGAGAGATCTCCTCTTATTTCCTCTAGTGTCTCCAAGACAGTAAGTGAAGGGAAATCTCCCCAGAAAGAAAAAACTGACAGGGTTCTAATCATTACCTATTCTATCCAAAAAAAATTAAATAAAATTGACCATAGATAGGTAGATTTAAAAGTAAACCTTTACTGGAAGAAGCTCAGAACTGCCATTGCTGAACTTCTGAAAATGTTTCTTGCATCTAACTCTGGTTCCAATACCTTCTAAATCTTTTATGACAGGTACAGTATGCATTAAAGAAAAGTCAGAAAATGGTCACAAGTCCTTATCATCATGTTAGTTCTAGTTCAGTCATTCAAAGCGATGAAGGATGAGGTTCAGCATGTTAGACAGGCAGACAGAATTCCAAAATTAAAAGTTAGCAATGACAACTTTCGTATTTTTTCCATTAAGGCCTCGTGCACACTGGACATTTTTACAGCTGCTGTTTTTGGTTTCAGGTGTTTTTTTCTGACCAGGCCATTTTTTGTGATTTTGTGTTAATTAAAATGCCAAGTTCACGCTGTACCCAAATAAAATGTATGTCCTTTTGTTTTTCCCGCAAATAGATCTTTCTTTTGGTGGTATTTAATCACCTCTGCGTTTTTTTTTTGTTTGTTTTTTCGCTATAAACAAAAAAAGACCAACAATTAAAATATATATATATATATATTTTTTACATTCTGCTATAAAACATACCCAATAAAAAATAGGGAAAACAATAAAATTTCTTCATAAATTTAAGTCAATATGTATTCTGCTACATATATTTGGTAAGAAAAATCCCAATTTGGTTTGCGCAAAAGTTATAGCGTCTACAAACTATGAGATTTTTTTTAGTAATGGCAGCGATGAGCGACTTATAGCGGGACTGCAATATTGTGTCAGACATTCTGACACTAACTGAAGCTTATGACACTTTGTGGGAACAGTGACTCTAATACAGTGATCAGTGCTAAAAATATGCACTGCCACTGTACTAACACTGACACTGGCTGGGAAGGGGTTAAACATCTAGGGCGATCAAAGGGTTAAATGTGTGCCTAGCCAGTGTTTATGTGTACTTTGTGTGGTGCTTTTACTAGGGGAAGTAATCAATTTAATTCCCTGCTTTGCTGGGAAAGAAAATATATTACTTCCCCGCTGACAGGACAGGGCTCTGCCTTGTTTAGATAGGCAGAGCGTGGCAGCCAATAGATTACCACCGGCACCCGCTGATCGTCCAGAACACACACAGGACAGGTGTAAAATCACAGCAGAGCTAGGGTACCGCTGGCACGCATCCCCTACCCGAAAGTGTCAGATCACATACTAGGTAGGTGATCTGGTGCAGTAGAGTCACCATGCAGCCGTATATCTAGGTTATATGGTCGGAAATCGCTTATTGTCCATAGAGTAATTCTAAGGTGAACTTCTACTTTAAAATCTGAAATTTAGACCCTTCCATGCTCTATCCTAAACAAAAAAGTTGGGCTTTCCTCAGGCCCAATTTACACTCTCTAATTATGTGTGTTGTGGTACATTACATGCATTAATACACTATGGTGCTGTTCATTATGAATGGCACCCCAACACACAAGGGCACAAATCTCAGTCGATGCACATTAGTTGCAGCGTACCACAACCAATGATAATACACTACTGTCTGTTGTGACGCGCTGCTACGGAAAAAGTACTGCATGTTAATTTTTTTGTTCATTGGGGTGTGACATCCTCTGGGATCCCCATGACATCACTGACCAAATATAGTCATGTCCATATTGTCTTTTTTTGCTTAGGGTCCCACTTAAAGTAGAAGTAAACCCTCCTATCATTTTCAGCGAAGGAAGCTTCTATCTTGGCCTCTGTTTAATCTACAACTGCCATAATGCTGCACATGTGATCAATTATGACACCAGCCATTGGATGGTTTGACAGTTTGGGTGAGAGCACAACCAATGGAACATTCCCGGTGTTCTATCAAATAGTGGCCGCCACCGAAAAGTGCCCGCGCATGCATAGTACGGAAGGGCACTCCAGCTGATTTCCCGATCAGCTGGCGTGACGTCACCATAGCGCATGCGCACATCGTGGGAGGCATTTTTCGATGGGAGATACCATTTGACGGGCAGAATTAAAAGCTATGCAAACAGCGGAGGGAGACCTTAGTTGTGAGATTTTGCCTCGCTGTTGCGGGGCGGCTTTACAGTGTGCTCAAGGTTGGTTTGTGGCTGTGTTGCAGGGCGGGTTTTGTGTGTGTTGCAACCCGCCCTTAGACACAGGCAAATCCCTGCCCTGCATAGCTATGCAAACAGCGGAGGGAGACCGTAGTTGTGAGATTTTGCCTCGCTGTTGCGGGGCGGGTCTACAGTGTGCTCAAGGTTGGGTTTTGTCAGTGTTGCAGGGCAGGGATTTGCCTGTGCCTAAGGGCGGGTTGCAACACACACAAAACCCACCCTGCAACACAGCCACAAACCAACCTTGAGCACACTGTAAAGCCGCCCCGCAACAGCGAGGCAAAATCTCACAACTACGGTCTCCCTCCGCTGTTTGCATAGCTTTTAATTCTGCCCGTCAAATGGTATCTCCCATCGAAAAATGCCTCCTATGATGTGCGCATGCGCTATGGTGACGTCACGCCAGCTGATCGGGAAATCAGCTGGAGTGCCCTTCTGTACTACGACACTTTTCAACAGCAGGCACTATTTGAGAGGACACCAGTACGTGCCGGAAATGTAACTGTTTTTTGAAACTGTTAAATGGATGGGTTTATTTACGCTTTAAAATCTCTTGCCCCTTTGTTTATATTCAACTGTCAACTGGAATCCTATGGCTGACAGCTGAATGGGGCTAATGGCAAGTGGCCTCCAGCTCCCTAACAACCAGGCTTAGCGGGAAGCTGTCATATTTAGCTGTGGTAATAATACCGTTGCTAAATGTCTCACTTTCCGCTGCAGCCAGCTGGGCCAAGCCGAACCTTTCTGGCTGCAGCGGGAAGTTACTATGTAACTATGTAACTATGTAACTTCCCGCTGTAGCCAGAAAGGTTCGGCTTGGCCCAGCTGAACACCAATTTAGTTTGGCTGTTGCCTGAACTCCAAACATGTACGATTCATACTTCATACCGAGCATGGGTTTGGTCTGAACCCAAAGCTCATCCCTAATGTTCAGTATTTGCAATCCCCATGCCCTCTGTATGCATTTCAAGGTATAAAATGGCTGCCAGTCTTCCATGTGCACCTTTGACTGCACGTTCTCCATATTTCTGAATCTACTTTTTTACTGTCAGCATCTCTACGTATGTAAGGGAAAAAATATTTTCAATTTTTTGTCTCATCTGATGTAAATATATTCTTGTGAGAGCCAAAAAAGAAGCCTTTCCAAATTCTTTCCTGTTGTTAAAAAGCGAGCAGGTTTTGCTTAGTGTTTTGTTCTATACCACATACTGTTATGTTTGAATATATACAGTCATCTCTTGTCTTGAATGTATGATATTGTGCTGTAATTTGTAATGAAAATAGATTGCAAATGTAGTGTTTATTTTTAGTGAAAAGACTAAAGAAAAAAATGCTAATAGGAGGTTTCACATATTTTTACAAATTCATTAGCCGATTCAATTTTAAGCAATGGTACGCCATATGTAATGTTATTTTATATTTTATATGTAGACAAAGGTGATATAGAATTGAAAGCATAATTATCTTTTTCAGTAAATTTTAACTAATAATATCAATACATTAGGTTTACCATCTATTTGTTTTAAAGGCTAACTCCAGCCAAAAGTAATATATATTTGTAGCGCCCCCCCCCCAATATTTGGGGGCGCTATGTGAAATTTAAGGGCAGTCTGAGCCAGTAATCAGGCTTAGACCAATTATATTCCAGTTGTTGTTCTGCTCTGGGTGTGATACTGCCCGGCAGTGTTATTCTCCTTTGCCTGCAGGTGGCACTGTCACAGCTGGCACAGGCTGGATTACGGGGGTATCACAGCACCTTGGGTGTCCTCTTTCGGCAGCCGTTCAGTGGGCGTGGTCTACCCACTGTGCATGCTGGGAGAGGATACAAAAGGGGCAGACGCCATTTGGCGTGAGCCGATTCCAGGGGGACCTCTGGTCCAGTGAGTGTGCCTCGTGGCCCGGATGGCACAAGGTGGGCTGGAGTGTTTTAGGTTTCGGGCACCTTCAGCTCGAGGCTCTGCTCCTGCATTGTAAGCCCAGCTCCGCTGACAAGGGCCTACGCTTCAGAGACGGATCCCAGGCTTCCCGGTTTAGGGGGCCCATCTTTAGGAAAGTAGTTCCAGGGGAGGATCAGCCCCGGCGGAGATAGCAATGGTACTGCTGTCCCGGGGAGAGGCCTGGAGGCCTACCTAAAGGGGGATTCGTCATCTCTGATGTCCGTGCTCCATCCCGGATGCTAGGACTGCTCTCATAGGGACTATCCGGGTGAGCAATACCCACTCAGGCTTGAGTGGCGACGAGTGTAGATATTGGGCTTAAGTGTTGCGTGCCTGAACCTTCCCCTACATCTTTCAACTTTTCTACTCTTGCTTTTCTTCAAGTTAACTCAAAGTGCAAAAATAATAAAACCTTGCTGATTAGGTTTTACTTATGTGTGGACATTGGCCTTATTCCAGGAAGACATTGGTGTACCTAGACAACGGAGCTAAAGGATACACTCGTGGGAGGTATTTTGCTGCAGACCCAAAGTAATTAAACACTAGATTCTCATTGACAATACAATGTGAATCCTGTGTGTAGCACCGGAGAGGCGAGGAGGGTCTGAAGGTAGTGCTACATATTTATATACAGTGTCTTGAAAAAGTATTCATACCCCTTGAAATTTTCCACATTTTGTCATGTTACAACCAAAAACCTAAATGTATTTTATTGGGATTTTATGTGATAGACCAACACAAAGTTGCACACAATTGTGAAGTGGAAGGAAAATGATAAATAGTTTTCTAATATTTTTACAGACATTTTACATTACATCCATAAAAACATGGATGAGTGAGTTTGGGGTGAAGGAACATGACTGGCCTGTACAGAGTCCTGACCTCAACCCAATAAAACATCCTTAGGATGAATTAGAGCAGAGACTGCGAGCCAGACCTTCTCATCCACATCAGAGCCTGACCTCACAAATGCGCTTCTAGGAGAATGGTCACACATTCCCATAGACACTCTCCTAAACCTTGTGGACAGCCTTCCCAGAAGGGTTGAACCTGTTATAGCTTCAAAGGGTGGGCCAACTCAATATTGAACCCAACAGACTAAGACTGGGATGCCATTAAAGTTCATGTGCGTGTAAAGGCAGGTGTCACAATACTTTTGGTAATATAGTTGTAGCGGGCATTTCAATTTGGGGGGGGAGCATCTGGGTTATTCAACCCGGATGCACTAATTGTTAGGGAGTCTGAGAATCCCTTTTGTGGTTCTTGGAGGACTCTGGTGGTGCAAGGTTCCCTGCGGCCTGCAGGTGGCGTTGTCGCCCTGGGCCGGAGTTGAACCCGCACCGCAAGACTGCTCCCTTTTTGTCCCTTCCTGGCGCTGGTACATCGGGGCGGGGAACCCGCTATGACGCAAAGGGAGAGGAGATAAAAGGGGCGGAAGCCCTGACCTTGGGGTTCAGAGTTGGAGGATGCAGCCGCGCCCAGGCACCTTCAGCCTGGGCGCTGGCATTCTGGAGTTCCAGGCCCAGGTGCCCTTGACCTGGCCGAAGCGAGAGATGGAGTCCATCCCAGGCACCTTAAGCCTGGGGTGAGGTACTATGGCCAAGGCCTGGGGCCCAGTAACTTCGACTGGGTTCCGCGAGGGTGGAGGAGTCCGAGGGGCCCTCAGGTGTTGGGACCCGTATCTGAGGTGAGGAGGCCGGGGAGTGTAACCCTTCCAAATAGCCCGGTACAGCATTAATCCGGTGATGGCAGGGCCTCTGGTAACTCTCTTGGAGGGATGTCTTCCCCCTGACAGGGGCTGCAACGTAGCAAAGGTAACTCCAGTTCCTGTTCATTAGAGTCGCTGGAAGAGACTCTGAAGCCAAAAGGTACGTTTTACAGCCACTGTGCTTAGCGACCGTTGGTGAAACCTCAACGGTTTAGTTTTCTTTGAGGATTGTGCCTTGACCTACTCCCCACCAATACTGAACTGTTCTATGGGTCTCAAACTGTCTGTTCGCAAAGGACTATTTGTTTGCCATTGTGGAATAAATAAGTGTTGGACCTTTTCAGTGTGTGGTACTCCAATTACTGGGAGTGTTGTGTTACACTATGTGATTATTCTTTCTCTGTGTCTTTAAGATCTGTCCCCTTCTTTCTAGCTGAACTCTCTCTCTCACCGTAGTTCTTTATATATCTCCTCCACTTCCTGATTCTGGTCATTACTCCTGTATATCTTCCATGCTAAACATCTTACATGTGGCTTACAACTGCAACGTTTTTCTACCTATGAATATCCATCATTAAACAGAACATTCGAAAGGATTCATCGTCTGTCGTCCTAAATGTGAGTTTATTCATTGAGTTAAGCTGCCTGTATTGATGCAAAGGATGAATATCAAACCAGCTTGTGTAAGGCCTACATCAACCTGGAGATGAACTTTATCGCTTTGTAGTTGAGACAGAACAGTAGAAAAACGGAGTTTCACAGCCTAATTACAAGATTTCTGCATGTCAGTACTGAAACAGACAAGATTTACTGCCCTCATAGCAAGACAGAAGGGACAGAGCAGCACATGGCAGCCTTATAGCCTGAGACAATCTGCACAGTGTCATATTTCAGCACACAGATCCTGCCTGCTTTCACAGTCAGTCTGCTATCATGAGTGACCAAGCTTCTGCATGTGAACTCACATCTCCTTCCTCACAAGTTCCTGAAGAAACTGAGTTACCCAAACGCTCAGTTAAACCCACTTGGAAAGTAATGGAGAATTATGAAGCTTCAAGGACTGAATTGTCAAATAGCTTGGAATTAGTCTGGGAGAAAATCCTTGCTGAAGCCAATACAGTGTCTGTTGAACGTGAACTACTGACACTAGAGGGCGCCATTAAACAAATTTCTGCCTCATATGAGCTTTATCAGCTTACCAGCATCAAATTCACTAATGTCTTACAAAACATGAAGTCAGAAAATGCGATGATGCAATTAAAGCGCGTCAATGCTCTCAATATTGAAAGAGACAGTTTTATCCAGCAAACCAGATTAAAGGCAGAAGCAAAAATAAAGCTGTTACAGGACACTGCACCTCACAGATCTGTTTCCACGAGACGTTCTAAAAACTCGTCAAGATCCCATAGTTCAAGATACTCAACACTCAGTGAGCGACTTATTAATGCCCGCGCTGAAGTGGAAGCCAGCAAAGTGCAGGTGGCATATGCAGAAAAAAGAGCAGAGTTGGAAGCTCAAAGGGCAGAGTTGGAAGCGCAGTCAGCACGTCAAAGAGCAGAGTTGGAAGCTCAGAGAGAAGAGTTGGAAGCGCAGTCAGCACGTCAAAGAGCAGAGTTGGAAGCTCAGAGAGCAGAGTCGGAAGCTCAGTCAGCACGTCAAAGAGCAACAATGGAAACCTTAAATGAACAGTGTAAACATGACGCAGCTATAGCAAAGCTAAGGGTCCTACAGCAAGCTATCAGTGCAGACGAAGGTGCAAGTGAGAAAGACAGCATTAACCTAAACATAGCAGATATGGAAGAACCCCTCAAACGCACTAAAGACTATGTCCTAAGCCACTGCAGTGCACACTCCATTGTCTCCAATGCTCCCGACTAAATAGAGACTCCTTCACAGCTTCAAGTTAAAGAGGTTCCAGCAACTTCCTGCACTCAAAATCACTCCACTGCATTTCCTACCTGCCTACCTTGCCTGCCTTCATACGTCACAGAGCATCAGCGCAAGCTTCAAGCAAGTCATCAATCTCCAGTCATCGGTACAGCCTTGAATCAACGTACCATTGGAACAACTGACTTTAAGCAAGCAACTCACCTGGATGCATCTGCTGCACCATATTTCCCTGTGACCTTTAACAACAATGTCAAAGATAACGCAATCAGCACCATACAGCCAACAGCATCTCACATAAAGGCGGAGACAACTGAGACAGAAGAGTTTGTGAGGTACATGCTTCGCAGAGAGCTCACAAAGACTGGTCTTACAAGTTTTGATGACCAACCTGAGAACTACAGAAGTTTGAAATGTGCCTTCAGAACTACAATCAGCAATATTGGCATTACAGCTGATCAAGAATTGAATCTGCTGATCAAATGGCTTGGTCCTCTATCTGCTGCATGTGTTAAGCCATTAAGATCGGTTTTCATGGACAATCCTACTGCAGGCCTCACAGCTGCATGGGAGCAACTAGAGCAAAGTTATGGCAGTCCAGAAGCTATAGAAAATGCTTTGTTCATGCGTCTGGAAACTTTCCCAAAGATATCCGGTAAGGACAACGCGGAGTTCCAGAGACTGAGTGACCTTCTCCTTGAGCTTCAGCTAGCCAAGACAGACCCAAAACTACCTGGACTCAGTTACCTTCACACTCCAAGAGGGGTAAACCCAATTGTCTCCAAGCTCCCGTATGTTTTGCAAGAGAAATGGACTGCACTAGGGTCATCATACAAAAGAGAGAACAAGGTTTCCTTCCCTCCATTCTCTTTCTTCTGTGAATTCATCAGGAAAATTGCAGAGACCAAGAACGATCCAAGTTTTTCCTACGGTGAGTACAGTCTCTTATCACCCTTTCCTAAGAGTACCAGTCTTCAGGGCAACTATAGAAACCATAGAGGCCCAGTGTCCGTGAAAAAGACTGACATCCTTCCCACTCCTACCACAGTTCTGGCCATGAACAAACAGAGTAGGAAGATTGAAAACCCTAACAGAGAGTGTCCCATACACAAGAAGCCACACCCCCTCAATAAATGTATCGGCTTTAAGAAAAATCCTCTGGAAGAGCGCAAGGAGCTTTTAAAGACATTTAGGGTATGTTTCAGGTGCTGTGCTTCTACAGAACATTTTGCAAGGGACTGTAATGTGTCCATCAAGTGCATAGAATGTGGCTCTGAAGAACATGTGCAAGCTCTCCATCCTCTTGAGCCCAGCTCTGCACAACCTGCCAACGCTCCTCCCAGGTTAACGCATGACGGGGAGAATACAGACCAAGTGCCTAATTCTACTATCATTTCTTCATCCTGCACTGAAGTTTGTGGAGAAGACCGCTGTGGTAAGTCCTGTGCTAAGATATGCTTGGTGAACATATACCACAAGGATCAACCAGAAAAGTCTCTAAAGGCATATGCTATCTTAGACGATCAGAGCAATCGATCACTTGCAAAATCGGAATTGTTCAATCTATTTGAAATAAAAGGCGTAGCTCATCCTTACACCTTGGGTACCTGTAGTGGAACTATAGAGGTTTCTGGAAGAAGGGCTCATGGACTCATGGTATCTTCTCTCAAAGGTAACTTGCAATTACCCTTACCTACACTTGTTGAGTGCAATCAGATACCTGCTAACAGGGAAGAAATCCCTACTCCAGCTGCTGCTTTCCATCACCCTCACCTCAAGGTAATAGCAAATGAGATACCGCCGCTTGACAAAGATGCTCAGATCCTTCTTCTGTTAGGAAGAGACATTCTAAGAGTTCACAAGGTACACAGACAAGTCAGTGGACCCCCAGATGCCCCATTTGCCCAGCGCACGGATCTAGGGTGGGTCATCATAGGCAATGTCTGCATAGGCAAAATGAAAAGACCTACCAACATTTCGTCATTCAAGACAAATGTTCTGCCAAATGGCTGAAACACTTACTTTGAGCCATGCCCACATCACTACTGGGTGAAAGAGAAGATAGCCAGCCACGAATGGCAACATGGTATCTCAGGTGACACAAGCCCTTTCTCCTGCCATGATGGCGACTTCAGCTCTACAGTGTTTAATGCAACCAGTGAAGATGACATACTGGCTCCTTCAATTGAAGACAAAGAATTCATCAAGGTAATGGACAATGAGTTCTTTCAAGATGACTCCAATAACTGGGTAGCACCCCTACCCTTTCGTCTCCCAAGAGAGAGATTGCCCAACAACTTACAGCAGGCCATCAGTAGATTCTCCTCCTTAAAGCGAAACTTAAGCAGGAAACCAGAGATGCAAAAGCACTTTGTGGACTTTATGCAAAATGTATTTGACAGAGATCATGCAGAGCCTGCTCCCCCACTAAAGGAGGGAGAAGAATGCTGGTACCTTCCATCCTTTGGCGTGTATCACCCACGCAAACCAGACCAAATCAGAGTTGTCTTTGATTCCAGTGCTCAGCACAAAGGTGTTACTCTTAACAACATGCTCCTTACGGGACCCAACTTGAACAACAGTCTAATAGGAGTCTTGATTTGTTTCAGACAAGAGCCTGTAGCAGTAATGGCCGACATTCAACAGATGTTTCACTGCTTCATCGTCAGAGAAGACAACAGAAACTACCTCAGGTTTCTATGGCACAAGGACAATGACCTCAACAAGGAAGTTATAGATTATCGCATGAAGGTACATGTCTTCGGTAACAGTCCTTCCCCAGCAGTGGCAACTTATGTGCTAAGGAAAACAGCTCAGACTGGAGAAGTTGAATATGGATCTGATGCCCGTCAATTTGCTGAAAGAAACTTCTACGTTGACGACGCACTTAAGTCCTTTCCAACTGCTAAAGAAGCAATTGATCTTCTCACCAGAACAAAGGAGATGCTGTCTGTAGCAAACCTTAGACTGCACAAGATTATATCCAACAGCCAGGAACTTATGAATGCCTTTCACTCTGAGGACTATGCCACTAGTCTAAAAAACCTTGACTTAGGTACAGATGTGCCTCCTGTACAGCGAAGTCTGGGTTTGTTGTGGAACATCAAGCAAGACAAATTCACCTTCCAAGTGTCAACTTGTGACAAACACTTCACTAAGAGAGGAGTCCTGTCCGTGGTGAATAGCATCTATGACCCACTGGGTTTCCTTGCTCCAGTTACCATTCAAGGTAAGATTTTACTAAGACAGTTGTTTACTGAGAACATAGACTGGGATACTCCCTTGCCTAGTGAGAATCAACACAAGTGGGAAAGGTGGAGATATTCTTTGAAGTCACTAGAAAAACTTCAGATTCCCCGTTGCTATGTTCCAGGATCCACTTCAACCGCTAACCGGAGAGAGTATCATATTTTCTCTGATGCATCAGTTGAAGCTATTGCTGCAGTAGCCTATTTGAAGACCTCTGAACTGAATGGAGAATCACACTGTAGTTTTGTCCTAGGCAAGGCAAAACTCACTCCCAAGCCTGCACATACCATACGAAGACTTGAACTTTGTGCAGCCGTGCTAGCAGTAGAAATTGCCGAGGTCATACGAAGTGAAATGGACACTACAATTGATTCTTTCACCTTCTATACAGACAGTAAGGTAGTATTTGGTTACATAAACAACCAAACAAAACAATTTTATGTGTACGTCAGCAACAGGGTTGAACGTATCAAGAGATTCTCTCTACCAAGTCAATGGCATCACGTTCCCACTGAACTCAACCCAGCTGACTGTGGGACCAGAGCCGTGTCACCCGCTGCTCTTCAGGACAGCCTATGGCTGTCACCTCCAAGGTTTCTGTGTGAGGACTCTTACTTACTCCCTATTGACACCACCTATGGGCTAGTAAACCCTGAAGATGATAAGGAAATAAGAACTGTGAACATCTCACTACACACTTCTGTAAGTACAAAACAGAAGCTGCGGTCACACCGTTACAAGCATCAATGGAAGCAGGTGCAGCATCTAGCCAATGTGTTCTGGCATCGCTGGAAGAAAAAGTATCTTCACCACCTTCAAGGTCGTACCAAATGGCAAGCATCTAAGCCGAATCTTAAGGTTGGAGACCTCATCCTTCTAAAAGACAAGGAATTTGTCGGAATGAGTGGCCTATGGGTCTTATTACTAAAGTTATGCCCAGCGACGATAACAAAGTCCGGAAGTAGGAAGTCAAGGTAACCAAGGGAGGATCGACACGAACCTTTAGTCGACCAATTACAGAGTTAGTGCTCCTTTTGCCAGGTGAGTGACTTGTGCAAGGACTAGCCATGCTGTTGGCACGGCGGGGAGTACATTGCTGCCATCTACAGGTTCTACTCAGAACTTTGGAATTTTTTGAAGACATCATACTGTGACTATATGTTCTTCATCCTGTTGAACTTACGTTTATTATTTGCTTGTTGGATGTTTTTTATTACAGCTCCAGGACATTTGTCAGTATTGGACTTTTTGAAAATATATATTTTAGTTTAAGGTTAAGAAATCTAAAGATTTCAGACGGGGAGTGTTGTGTTACACTATGTGATTATTCTTGCTCTGTGTCTTTAAGATCTGTCCCCTTCTTTCTAGCTGAACTCTCTCTCTCACCGTAGTTCTTTATATATCTCCTCCACTTCCTGATTCTGGTCATTACTCCTGTATATCTTCCATGCTAAACATCTTACATGTGGCTTACAACTGCAACGTTTTTCTACCTATGAATATCCATCATTAAACGGAACATTCGAAAGGATTCATCGTCTGTCGTCCTAACTGTGAGTTTATTCATTGAGTTAAGCTGCCTGTATCGATGCAAAGGATGAATATCAAACCAGCTTGTGTAAGGCCTACATCAACCTGGAGATGAACTTTATCGCTTTGTAGTTGAGACAGAACAGGGAGCAAAGGGGGTTATCAGCAGAACAGACTTGGCTCTGAGCGTATACACAGCCCGAAGGTAATCTGGTGCTGGCCTTCACCTCTACATGCTGTAATCTAGAGGACATGGGCCGTGGCGCACCTCGCTCTCCCCTTCAAGGTACCCCTAGACCGGAGCCAGAGTAACCGCTAAAGAAGAGAGAGAGAGTGAGGCCGCTACACGGTGTGTGTGTGTGTATATATATATAAAATGTTGTCTGGATATGATCTACAAAAAACCTGTTTCGGTAACCACAATGGAAGTGAAGAAAAATAATTTCATGGGGAAGGTAGCCAGAGCTTTTAAAAAACAATATAGGTGTGACATCACTGTAAAAGTGAAAAAGAGCTTTTAGGCATTCATCTTACTACACAAATTAATACATTTTTTTGTCTTACAACTTTTCGGGAAAGTTCCCCCCACATCCTGTAACAGTGATGCCAAAGGTCACCATTACATGAACTGGGGGGAAAATATCCCCAATGGGATAGAAACAAGGGTTTTGAACTCTGTTGCACTGTATTGAAAATAAAAAGTAACATCAGTAACAAGAAACTTGGGTGAAAATTTTTACTTTAAGATCGTTCATTTGATTTTTTAATCACTAGTAGGGTCGAATTGACATTCGCCTTTGATCACAATGGCAAGAAAATTTGAATAAGTACATAAAAAAAAAAGGAAAAATGGTTTCGTTCGCAAAAGTCCTTTAACGCCAAATTGAATGTTAAACCCAAATGTTTTTTCTAAGTACTTTGACATTCGGCAAATCTTTGCATCTGTTGATGAGAATTTTTGTGTAAATGTTCATTTGTTTGAAAATCTACTAGGGTATGGCCAGCTTTGGTCTTTAATTTTAAAGTTGTGTCAGAACTGTTTGTCCTTGCTGGGGAAATTCCCTCTCTCTACATCTTGGTGACAACTAGAGCATTGGTGTGAGCTGTTCTTTCTGTTTAATCAGTCTGGAGTGAATTGCCTTTATATTCATATACAGAATCCATAAGAGGGACTTCATAACCAGCAGAGCTTTTTTTCTGGCAGAATGCACCGGAACGCCGTTCCGCCACCTTTGCCAGAGCATTATTTTCCTCCTCTCCTCCTAATTGTATAGCCTGCACCTTGCCTCTGCTGCCCACGGAGGGATCAAACACGGGGAACCTCCGCCAGAGAATTCCCCTCGTATCCTGCGTAGTCCCGGCTCCTGCTCCTCCTATGTAGCTTGCTGCGCGCTGCCACTGCCCCAAGGGATTGAATGGCTTCAGCATGTGAGAGCGGAAGGCGGAGTGATCTGTACTCTGCGGCTCTGACCTGCCTCTCAGTGCTGTTCGAGAGATCGGTTTGGCGCCATGTGTCACGCTGTCTGATCGTGGATAGGTAGGTAGCCTGGTGGTCCTCCTCCTCCTTAGCCTCCCTCATGTCATGTAAACTGGGCTGGTCTGTTACTGTTGTGACTGAGCAAAATGCTGCTAATGGGGTTGTGCTGTGGACTGGTCTGTGTGGTCTGTGGACTGGGCTGGGTGGTCTCCTGACTGGGCTGGGTGGTCTGTGAACTGGGCTGGGTGGTCTCCTGACTGGGCTGGGTGGTCTGTGAACTGGACTGGGTGGTCTCCTGACTGGGCTGGGTGGTCTGTGGACTGGGCTGGGTGGTCTCTTGACTGGGCTGGGTGGTCTCCTGATTGGGCTGGGTGGTCTGTGGACTGGGCTGGGTGGTCTCCTGACTGGGCTGGGTGGTCTGTGGACTGGGCTCTGTGGTCTGTGTGGTCTGTGAACTTTGCTGGGTGGTCTGTGGACTGGGCTGGGTGGTCTCTTGACTGGGCTGGGTGGTCTGTGAAATGGGCTGGGTGGTCTATGGACTGGGCTGGGTGGTCTGTGGACTGGGCTGGGTGGTCTCTTGACTGGGCTGGGTGGTCTCCTGACTGGGCTGAGTGGTCTGTGTGGTCTGTGAACTGGGCTGGGTGGTCTCCTGACTGGGCTGGGTGGTCTGTGAACTGGGTTGGGTGGTCTGTGGACTGGGCTGGGTGGTCTGTGAACTGGACTGGGTGGTCTGTAAACTTTACTGGGTGGCCTGTGGACTGGGCAGGGCGGTCTCTTTGCTGGGCTGGGCTGTCTCTTTGCTGGACTGGACTGGGCTGCCTCTTTGCTGGACTGGACTGGGCTTGGCTGTCTCTTTGATGTACTGGGCTGTGGCTGCCTCTTAAGTAAAACTAAAGGCAAAACTTTTTTTTTTGTTTTGGACAGAGTGGACAGAGTGGAGGTAGATCAGAACCCCAGTCAGTTTTTCTTGCTGTCTGTGCCCCTGTTATAGATATTCACCCTCTCGATTTGTCCTGTTTATCTTTATCATTGAAAGTGATAGAGGGGAAATGTTCCAATGGGGACACTAGTTCTGGTGACCTGGGGGTCCCCAAGGAATTCCATTAATTTGCAAGGATTCCCTCTCACTTCCTGTTTGGCTATAGGACAGGAAGTGAAGGGAACTCTCTGAAATGGGACACTGATGGTGAAAAAAAATCTGACAAGAGTTCTAACCCTCCATTGCTCTATCCAAAATGAAAAAAATAAATGCCTATAGTTCTACTTTAAGAGTTGACTGTAAACTTTGGTGGTTGGTTTCCCTATGTTTTGGATTAACAAATATATTCTGCCAGATTCTGCTGGAAAAAAAGGTTGAAGCTACATCACACAATTCTCATTCTATACTTGTGTTTTTAGATTTAAAAAAAGTAATTTGTGTTTACAGATATACTCAAGTTAAAGTAAAAAGCTGCAAAATCACACAACATTTGCAGTTTTGGTGTCCTAATCATTGATTGTTATGGGCCTGCAAAGGCATGTTAGAGAAAACCTCTCCCAAGGGGAACAAGGAAACTATCAATGCTGACTGTTCTTTCTGCAAATCTTAGTTGGCCTGGCTGCTATGTTGAACCTCTGTCTTCAATATGTTGAATCACTGGCCCAAAATTATTGCACATCACTTTTCTCCGAATTCCCTTATATGTGTCCTTGTTCCAAGTTATTGACTCTTAGTTAGTGAAATAATTATATCTACAGGGATTAACAGCAAGACAACTACCATTTTAAAAAGGCCAGAAAGGTTTATTTTTGTAGCCATGGTATTAAAGTAGCATTCATTTATTTTAATTTTGGGTATAGCAAGGGGAAGTTATAAATGTTGGATTGTTTTTTTCTCCATCTCTGTCCCAGTGCAAAGCGGAAGTGAGAGGAAATCCCTGAAAATTAGAGGAATTCCTTGGAAACCCCCAGGTCACCAGAACTAGTGTCTCCATTGGAAGATTTCCCCTGTATTATTTTTCTGGGAACAACCAAAAATTTAGGATTTTCTTTTACTTTAATTTTGAATGATAATGGTAAACATGACAAACAGAGAGGGTTAATCACCTTAAAGGGGATGCAGATAGCAATAAAAACTGCCAATCGTTCTAATCCTTCTGTAATCTAAGAAAAAAAAAAGTTTTTGCCTTAAGTTATTCTTTAAACACTCCTGGATGATCTTTCTTTAGGCTACTATAATAGCATGTACCTGTGTGGGAACTGAAGGCTAAAGCCCCGTACACATGATCCGAAAATCGGACGACAGATCGTCCGGTTTTTTAGCATGCTAGTTGCATATCGAACAAGAAGAGTTTACTAAAGTTATGAAAATACTTGTACGACAGAATAAAAAATCGGAAGTGATGTCATGTGTTGTATTTCATTTGTGTGGTATTGTATTTTTGAATGACAACTGTACTAATTAAACGTAAATCGTACGATCTGGTATTGTACAAGAATAATTTTCGTGCTTGTCCGATCGGATAATATCAGGTGAACTGTCCTAAACGTCTCTCGAAAGCTCTGTAATGGGAGTATTAAAACCTTGGTAGTGTCTCTACCAGGGGAGGGCTGGGCCAGGGGGCAGGGTGGCAATTGCCTCCCATGTTCAAAATGTCCGGCAGCCGCTGCCAGCTACCATTTTCTTTTTATTCTGATCTAGGAAGTCGGGCAGAGGGCATGGACATGGCGGCCAACCACTAGCTGTTGCATTCCGGGAGTTGTAGTCCGCACTCAAGCTTCTGGTGGGTGGAAAACACAGCAGCGCAGAGAAAACTACAACTCCCTGGGACCGGATTCTTGGAAGCAGGGAGAGGCAGGGCGTGCCAGGGAGTCAGGACGCAGGGCTGCAGGGCTGGGCGCTGGCTGCAACTTGACCCCAGGATCAGGAGCGTTACCCCCAAGGAGACTGTGGCATGCAAGGACCTGCTGAGCTGAGATCGCTGAGGTGAGAGACCCTGACACCCCTAGCTGACCCCCCATCTCCCCCACCATACACCCCATGTAACCTGCCCCAGTGATCAGGCTGCACTTATGGGCACTGGTGAGGCTGCATTGAAAAACCAGGTGGACCATGGATGGTGAGCTGATTCGGCGGTTCAATGGGCCGATTGGCTGGACTTGCCCCCCAGGCCTAAGGCCGCCAACCCTCCCCTGGTCTCTACCCAACTCGACCTTGTGTAATGCAAGTGGGCCCCCAGTTGAGAATGACCTTACCCCCAGGCATAGTATTCACATTTGCTGTGACTCTTGCAGTAATAGCACTCAAGTCATTGAATGTCTTTTAAAATGTTTATTTGAAACAGAAAATGAGTACAACACATCTTCTCAAAGCTAGCAGTCCCTGCCCAGACTTCACCTGCACAGACAGGAGTGCTATTCATCACAACAGAAGTTCCTATGTTTTCACTTTACCAGGTAATGACTGCAGCTCCAGACAATGGTTTGGGTGTCACTCCATTGTCCCTCCCTAGTGATTTCTCTTGAAACTCCTGAATTAACCTGAGAAAGTCAGTAGACCAGTAGAGATTCATGCGCTGCTCCAAGTGATATCCTTGCAGTAGCCAAATCAGCATGGGTAAGGTCCATCCTTCAAAGTTGACTTTCCAGGGCAAACAGAGGTTCTGATATTTTTGCCAGTCCTTCTGCATGCCCCCCCCCCCCCCCCCCCCCAACACAAATGGTTTTGTAATTGCCATATGTAAAAAAAAGAAAAAAAAGAAAATTGTTACCTCCAGAAAAGAAAATTTAGCCTTGACCTCCTATTCTTCCAACAGAACCGGAAGCTCAACATCCCATGAGAATGCAATTCAACCCATTGCAAGACTGCAGTCTAGTTGGATTTTACAGAAGCTGATTGGAGGTGTACCAGATTTTGCACTCTCCACTTTTAGTAAATCAACCCTTATAAATCATATTTAAAGAAAAATTTAATCCTGCACAAAAACTATAGAATCAACAACTGAAATACATTGTTTTATTGAAGCCAAAACTTTTTTGGGTAGAGTGGCGAGGGGCTTTGTCTTTGTCTCTATTTGATCTCTGTCTATGGTGACTTCTATCATTGGGACTGAAAGTGAGAGAAACATTTTTGAGCAGTCATCAAAGCAGGAATACAGGATAAATCTTCCATTAGGGACACCTACCTAGACCTGACAATTTTCTTCGAATATATTTTCTTCACTTTCTGGTATGTCTACAAGACAGGAAGTAAAGGAAAATCCCCCAATGCAACCCACTGGTTTTAAACTTCCCCTACAAAACTAAAGGGCTTTTAATATATGTAGTGCCCTCCTCACTCCCCTCTTCACTTCAGCTCGTCTGTCTCTGGTCTAGGGGTACCTTAGAGGGGAGGGAGCGGGGACACCACGCCTGGCCTTCACCACAGGTGTCAGTGCGGTGTGAGCAAAGTTCTTGTTTTACCTTCGGGTCAGTGCTGTGCACCTAGAGCCTCCACTGAGATT